>CM057473.1:76649998-77294164 GCA_030035585.1 Dugong dugon
AGTGCTCTGGCTTACTCCACTCCCTCAGCCTGGCCCAAGGAAGGTGGCCTGGAGCCAGCAGTGTAAGGAGAGACTCATGATCCCTTTTCCAGAGCAGTTCCAAACCACGGGTCCAATTCCAGGAAGTGACAGTAGCAAAACACAACCCTGCATCAGCCCTGCCCAGGGCCAAGGAAAGGAAAGACCTAGAGGGAGCTGGAAGAAAAGGAATCAATTTCATTTTCTTCTAGACCCTAGATTAGCTGTTGAGGGCACCCTGCTCCCAGGCAGCTGGGGAGCCCACGTCTTAACTTTCTAGTTGGACCTTTAAGTGCCTCCTTCTAATGGATACCTTTCACTAACAAAGGTTTATAGAGGACCCCTTGGGTACTCAGCCTTTGTTGGGTAATAGTTGGGTAAACAGAGACAGCAAGCATGGCTGCTGTCTGCAGGCAATGTACTGGAGAAGACCAACTAATGAGTAAGAAATCACAGTGCACAACACAGGAGAGCCTCCAATTACGAGTTAGAGGATGCCGTGTAGGCTAAGGTTTGTAGAAACTGGAAGGGGGCCAATGAGAGATCCAGTAGTCAGGGAGATGTCATGGAGGAGGTGGAACTTGAGGATAAGCACTTGGATACATTGATCTGGCTCTCCTGGAAGGTTCATGTTAGAAAATAATGAGAGTTCGTGGTCCTTTATTGCCTTAAACTTACATGGAGCTTTATATTTTGAGACTTTCATGTAAGTTCTCATAATTGCTCCTTACAAGGCTTTTATTATTTTTTTTAAATTGTGCTTTAGGTGAAAGTTTACAGCTCAGGTTACTTTCTCATACAAAAATTTACACACATATTGTTTTGTGACATTAGTTGCAATCCCCACAATGTGGCAGCACACTCTCCCTTTCCATTCTGGGTTCCCTATGTCCATTCAACCAGCTCCTGTCCCTTACTGCCTTCTCATCCTGCCTCTGGACAAGAGCCACCCATTTGCTCTCATGTATCTGATTGAACTAAGAGGCATACTCCTCATATGTATTATTTTTTGTTTTATAGTCTTGTCTAATCTTCGTCTAAAGAGTGGACTTCAGGAATGTTTTCAGTCCTGGGTTAAAGTGTGTCCAGAGGCCATAGTTTCAGGGGTTCCTCCAGTCTCTGTCAGATCGTTAAGTCTAGTCTTTTTACGTGAATTTGAGTTCTGCTCCACACTTTTCTCCCACTCCATCTAGGACTCTCTGTTGTGTTTCCTGTTAGAGCAGTCATTGGGAGTAGCTGGGCACCATCTAGTTCTTCTGGTCTCAGCCTGGTGGTCACAAGTCTTTTAAGAAATAACTTTTATTGTCAAAATTGGAAAACAGCTTAGGTTTTATATAGTCCAGGCTCCCTACATTACATCTGAGGAAATGAATCCCAAAGACGATGAGTGACTAGTCGAAGGTTGTACAATTAGCCAAGATGTGACTTTGATGGCTTAGGTGCCATGGTCTTTTCAATCGCCTCATATGCATGCGAAATCTGGACAATAAAAAAGGAAGAATTGATGCATTTGAATTGTGGCGTTAATGAAGAGTATGGAATATATCATAAACTGATAGAAGAACGACCAAATCAGTCTTAGAAGACATAAAACCAAAATCCTCCTTTGAAGGGAGGATGGTGAGACTCCAGCTCACTTACGTTGGACACATCACCAGGAAAGACCACTTTCCTAGAAAAGTACGTCATGTTTTGTAAAGTAGAAGCTCAGTGAAAACAGGGAACACAACAATGGGCTCAAACATGTCAAAGATCATAAAGATGGCACAGAACTGGGCAATGTTTCCTTCTGTTATATATAAGGTCACCATGAGTAACAGCTGATTTGATGGCAACTAGCAACAACTAGTTCTAGTACTGTAAATCAGGTAGTATTATTCTAGTCCAATGGACTTTCCAAAATCCGTATAAATGAAATTTTATTTTCACTTATATGGAATTATTTTATATAATAGAGACCTATGCTAAAACTGAATAACTCTATATGTTTTGTTTCCTTACAATAAAAGAAACATATGATGATCATGGAAAAGAACTTGAAAAATATGGATAAGAAAAAAAAAATTTAATCTTTCATAATCACAGTATCCAGTTCATAGACATTTTGAAACTCATAAAGAGTACATATTATTGGGGGACCTCATAACCACTCATCTTTTGGACCCAGGATCCCTGCACTAAGAGCCTCCTAGATCCAGGAGACTAAGAAACGGAGTTGTAACACAGGAGATGGTGAGAAATGGCAAGAAGCAGTGGCAGAGAAACGGCAGCAGTAGAGGCAGCAGAACCAGGAGACCAGCAGGAGATGGTACGGTGGGCTTACTGGCCCATGGAGGGAGAAAGCCAAGCATCTTTGGGCAGGAAGCTTAATGGCAGAGTAGGGTGCCTCTGGGTACTTGATGGAGCTAGGTTTGCCAACCCATGGAGCTGGAGCTGAGGGTCTTTGGGCCGAGGCTTACTGGTGGAATGCGGTGCCTCTAGACACTTAGTAGCAGAGCTAAAAGAGCTTTGTAACACTTGCCCAAGCAGTGCAGAGGACCAGTGGCCCAAGAGGCCCTGGGGGGCTGAAGGCCAGAGAGAGCTGTGCCTGTGGGCACGGCTGAGAAGAGGCTATTCTTATGGAAGAACTGTATCCTGAGCGTTCCTGAACCTGAAGTATAAACTTGTTATTTTCCTAATAAACCCCATAACTGTGTTAAAAAAAAAAAAAAAAAAAAGAGTACATATTATTTTCATTTAACCATTATGTATTGTTATTGTTGTTAGGTGCCGTCAAGTTCCAACTCATAGTGACTCTTTGTACAATAGAACAAAACACTGCCTTGTACTGCGTCATCCTCACAATAGTTGCTATGTTTGAGCCCATTGTTGCAGCCACTACGTCAGTTCATCTCATCAAGGGTCTTCCTCTTTTTTTGCTGACTCTCTACTTTATCCCTTGTTCCACATCCTCTTCTGAATCTGGTTTAAATTTCTGGCAGTCCCCTGTCAATATACGGTTGCAACCGTTTTTGAATTATGTCCAGCAAAATTTTATTTGCGTGTGATTTTAATATTATTCAATAATTTCCGCATTCTGTTGAATCAGCTTTCTTTGGAATGGATCTCTTCCAGTTGGTTGGCCAGGTAGCTGTCTTCTAGGTAGCACAGATGAGTGAGCGCTTCCAGCATTGCATTTGTTTGTTGAAAAATCTCAGTTGGTATTCCTTCAATTCCTGGAGACTTGTTTTTCACCAATGCCTTCAGTGCAATTTGGACTTCTTCCTTCAGTACCATTGGTTCTTGATCATATGCTACCTCCTGAAATGGTTGAATGTTGACCAGTTCTTTTGGTCTGTATATTCCTTCCATCTTCTTTTGATGCTTCCTGCATTGTTCAATATTTTGCCCATAGAATCCTTCAATATTGCAACTCGAGGCTTGAATTTTTTCTTCAGTTCTTTTGGTTTATGAAATGCTGAGCTTGTTTGTCTTATTCATCTAGTGCTGCTAAAACAGAAATACCACAAGTGGATGGCTTTAACAAACAGAAGTTTATTCTCTCACACTTTAGGAGGCAAGAAGTCCAAATTCACAGTCCCGGTTCCAGGGGAAGGCTTTTTCTCTCTCTGTCGGCTCTGGGAGAAGGTCCTTGTCATCAATCTTCCCCTGTCCTAGGAGCTTCTCAGCATAGCAACCTCGAGTCCAAAGGACACACTCCCCTCCTGGTTCTACATTCTTGATGGTAGGAGGCCTCCCTGTCTCTCTGCTCGCTTCTCTCTTTTATATCTCACAAGTGATTGATTTAAGACAAAACCTAATATTGTAGATTTAGTCCTGCCTCATTAACATAACTATTGCTAATCCCACCTCATTAACATCATAGAGATAGGATTTACAACACATAGGGAAATCACATCAGATGACAAAATGGTGGACAATCATACAATACTGGAAATCATGGGCTAGTCAAGTTGACACATATTTTGGGGGGACACAATTCAATCCATAACAGTGTTCTTCTCTTTTGGCTTTCTAACTCCAGGTCTTTGCACATTTCATTATAATACTTCACTTTGTCTTTTGAGCCACCCTTATGTATAGGTAGCTTTATTCCAGGAGCAAATGTCTCTGATCCTACTATAAACACCTTAAGGGGAAGCATGTTAGGTACGATAGTGTGGCAGAAATAACATACAATCTGGAAGTCAAAAATCTAGGATCAAGTCCTGGTTCCATCATTACCAGCTATAGGATCTTCCATAAGCCTTCCAAAAGGCTTCAGTTTCTCATTTGTAAAATGATGGGGTTCCAGCTCTCCACTTCTTAGCTTGCTGAGATGCCTATTTTGGGTCTGGATTTCAAAATCAAGCATCATAGGCTTGAAACAGTTAATAAAAACAAAACAAAGCAGTATAAAAAAAAGTATCGACTTTTTTTTAAAGGAATGTAACAGCATTTTAAAATAGGCCTCTTCCTTTCTTGGAGTTTTGGCTGAGGCTCCAAAGCTAAGAGCAATAGGTTCAAGTCCTCCCACATCCTAAGTGGGGTATAAGAGCATCTAGGCAGGACTTGAAAAGAGAGTGGCCCTGAGCTAGTTCTGCCATAATTAGACCTCCACACTTCTCCAGGCTTTGGAAGAGAAAGCTAAGAGAACGGACCCAGAGGCTGGCTTCTGATTCAACTGGAAAAAAAGTCTTCAGTGAAATCCTGGCTAGAGGCATGTGGAGCAGCAGAGAAATGCTACTGAGTCACAGGAGGAACAAGCTGCACTTCCACAAGCAATGAGGAAGTTTGTGCCTTGTGGATATGAGGAAGAGAGTTGGACTTGAGTTGTAGACCCTATCTAAGAGGCCCTTCCAGACGACCCCAGCAAAGGGGACACTGTGTAGGGTGGTCTGATGGAATCCAAGTGATGAGGGGAAAATTATAAGAGACTAGCTGAAGAAAGCATTGTGCAAACAAGCAAATATTACAGTAGGAGGCCTCAGGGAGGAAGGTTCTCTAAAAAAATCCTCAAAAACACTCCCTAGAGAAATACCCATTAGGTCTGTTATTCACAGAGGATGCCGTGATTACAACTGCGAGAGCCACTGAACACCTTGCCTCATTTTCTCTAATCTCCTCTCTCTCCTGGGCCCAGCTAGTACAAGAGGACTAGACAGGTAAAACAAAGGGAGAAGAAAATGACTATGACCTCCTATTTCATCATATGTTTGCAAGACTGCGTGTGGCCCAAACTAGTGGAAGGGAGAGCTTAAATTTGGATGAGAAATTGAAGTTTTGTCATTAGATTGGCCTGAACTTTTCAATACCTGAAAGTAATCAGAAAACCTTGGGTAGGGAAGAAAGATTTGAGTGAGCAGTTTTAAAGGGACAAAGTTAAGGTAGAACAAAGTTGCCTTCTGCTTGAACCCTACCAAGTCCAGCTTGTTTAATGTACTAGTTACACGAGGATAAATTTGCTTAATTGAGGGAGAAAGACTGGTGGCAAGTTGCCAGTTAAGAGACTGTTGTCTAGAAATTAGTCAATAAGATAATTGGCGCTGAGAATATTTCTGAGGTAAACCTGGCAGAAGTTAATAGCTGCTTAGGTACGAAAGGGGAATAAGGTGGATGACTCATGTAAGCTTCTAAAGTTTCTAGCCTGAGAGGCCAGAAGGCGGGGATTTGATGGATGGCAATGTCACTTCTTCAGCTAACTACGTATTCTATAAAGACCACACACTTAGGTCAACCATACTGAATTTTTGGAACTCTTCATTTAGAATTGGCTTCTGAGCCAATTTATGAGTCATACGAAAGAATCAATCTCATTACTTTTCGTTTACCCATTTTTCATTAAATCAATCATTGACCAGGGTTTTGTTAAAGGACCCCTGTGTGTTATGCAGTATGCTACAAAAACTGGCAGGACAGAAGGTCAGCCCTCAAGGAGCTCACGGTCTGTTCCACTTACTCCAGTTAAATATTGGGGTCACCCGGGTTTTTGTGGCCTTAGCCCCTTTAATTCTCTTCTGTCATTGCTCTTTATGTAAAGATAGACAAGTAGTGTGTAAATTAGGTATTGTCTTAGTCATCTAGTGCTGCTGTAACAGAAATACCACAAGTGGAAGGCTTTAACAAAGAGAAGTTTATTTCCTCACGGTAACGTAGGCTTAAAGTCCAAATGCAGGGCACCAGCTCCAGGGGAAGACTTTCTCTCTCTGTCGGCCTTTTTCTCATCAGTGTTTCCCCAGACTAGAAGCTTCTCCACACAGGGATCCTGAGTCCAAAGGATGCGCTCTGCTCTTGGGACTGCTTTCCTGGTGGTATGAGGTCCCCCGTCTCTCTGCTCACTTCTCTTTTATATCTCAAGAGATTGCCTCAGGACACAATCCAATCTTGCAGACTGAGTCCTGCCTTACTAACACAACCACCACCCATCTTCCCTCATTAACATCATAGAGGCAGGATTTAAAACATATAGGAAAATCACACAAAATAAGGAATCATGGCCCAGCCAAATTGATACACACATTTTGGGGGGGACATAATTCAATTCATGACAGGTATGTACCATCTTATAAATACATGACCTTATTTCCATTTTTTCTCAATTGTTTTATGTCCCATAGAATTTAGGCTACTATGACAGCATGGTCCAGAAATTTGATCTCTGTCCAGATTTGCACTTTAAAAATGTAAGCAAATTGGTCTAAAAATCGTTGACACAAAGTGTACCCAAACAGACCTATACAAATGTGTATGTTCTCCTCTCTCTCTCCTCAATGCACACACTTATTTATACCATTCCGATTCAATCTAGTCTGATAACAATACATATCTAGTACTCAAAATATCAACGTTTCATGCTAAGTGCCCTATGGGATACAAAAAATTAGAAACACAGTTCATTCTTTTCAGAAGCCCACAATTTAGGAGAAATAGGCATATGTGATATGTAGACTGTGAAGTGATATGATAAAAGAAGTAACAAGAGAGTAAAGAATCTATAGTAATCCCTTATTTTACGTTGCTTGTTTTTTGGACCTTGGGTGCAGAGATCTGAGTTAATCGTACTCTTCAATTTGTTAAACAAACATTCTTTGAGCACCTACTATGTCGCGGGGAGCCCTACTGGCACAGTGGTTAAGCATTCAGCTGCTAACAAAAAGGTCGGTAGTTGGGATCTACCAGCCACTCCTTGGAAACCCTATGGGGCAGTTCTACTCTGTCCTATAGGGTCCTGATGAGTTGGAATCGACTCAACGGCAATGGGTTTGGTTTTGTTTTTTTTTTTTAATGTGGCAGGTACTGTTCCTGACACTGTGGAGATGTAATTTAAGTTATAGGAAGCATTAAAGCAAGGTTGTATGATAGTAAGTGACTGGTTGGCTCATTAGTTTCAGTGGTCAGAGAAAGACTCTCTGGAGATGTGACATTTAAGTAAGACCTGAAGGACAAGAAGGAGCCTACCTTGAAAGGAAGACCAGAAGGATTAGTATTCCAGCAAAGGGGAACAGCTATATAAAGGTCCTAAGCAAGAATGAGCATCATGTGCTGGAGAAACTTAAAGAAGGTACATATACCTGGAACATGGTGGCCAAGGTGACGAGAGTGGAATGGGATGAGACTGGGGAGATGGGCAGCAGCCAGATCATGTAAAGCTAGATTTTAAAATAATATAAAGTTTGACTGACACTTAAAGACACACACACACAAGTAGTTCCAAAAATGTTTCAAGCATTGGCAGAACTGCTGGAATCTACGACTACTTTGGAAAAAATAGCATTCATTTGGATCAAGTTAACAAATTCATTACTTGATATTCACGTCTGATTCTTAATTTGACTAGAAAATCTAAGGAACAAAAGGATATTCGTAAACGATACGTGAACTCTAAGGATTATCAACGGTATCGCTCATTGGGGTGTAGGAAGGGCCATGAGCTCTCACCGAACAGTCTGAAAAGAGAAGCTCATGACAGCAAGCAGGGCAAGTGGAACAATTTCAGCAGTGGGGGTGAGGAATGCCAGTGCTTGCTCTTTTTCTCATCAAGCTGGAAGTGTTGATGCCACATTCTCACCATTAGTTCTAGATAAGTCCCCTCTCTTATTTTATATCATTATTTTTCCCAGCCCCACTTCCATTGGTATCCTCTCTGATATGGAATATGGCCTGGAATATGTCTTCAGATGACTATGGATGTTTGATAAATATAAGGGGTTTTCTAGACATGTGATTTTAATTAGCCAGTGTGGTATTATACTATAAATCTTGTTCTATGTCTTATTTAGTTATTCAACACCATGTTTTAAGGATCTAGCCATGTTGCTCTGCAGATCTCTAATTCATTACTTCTAGTTGCTACAGAGTATTTTGTGATAAGCATCCTCCACATTTGATTTATCCGTTCTGCTAGAGATGGTTATCACTTGGCTACACACTTCCTGTATGCAATGAACATCCTCACAAAGATGCCCTGTCGGGCCTGAGGTGAGTTTTTCTGGGGTATTGAAGGTCCATAGGGTTTACTCTCACTCTCAACTTCTCTTAGTAAGGCTGGATTGCTCTCCCAAACAACTGTGCCAGTCCATGTGCCCATTGTATTTCCATAAATGATTTATACTGAACACAGTGACTCTCAGAGACATATGATAATTGTTATGGTTTGAATTACATCCCCCCAAAATATGTGCTATAAATCCTAACTGCTACATCTGTGGTTATAATGCCATTTGGGAATGGGTTGTCTTTGTTATGTTAATGAGGCAGGATTAGCGTGGGGTGTATCTTGAGTCAATGTATTTTGAGATATAAAAAGAGATTAAACAAGCGAGCAGAGAGAGATGGGGTAAGACAGATGCTAAGACACATGGAGATCTCCAAGGAACTAGGAAGCAGAAGCTCAGAAGAGACAAGGACCTTCCTCCAGAGCCAATAGAGTTTCCCCTCAAGCCAGTACAATGAATTCAGTCTTCTAGTCTCCTAAACTGTGAGAAGATAAACTTCTGTTTGTTAAAGCCACCCACTTGTGGTATTTCTGTTATAGCAGCACTAGATGACCACGACAATGATGTACCCAGGGTCACACAGACAGTAAGCCTCAGAAACACATTTTCTGATTCAGTTCAAGGGCTTTTTCCATTGGGGAAATGCTTTTCTGAGGGAGCCTACTTTTATCCACATAAATGTGCATAAGCACAGATACAAAGTTCAGCTGAATTTCTCTTTAACAGTTATAATTGTCCTTCCCTGCCCCTCATTCAACAATTATTTATCGAATGAGGCACTATTTTTTTTTTCATGAGGTCAATGTTTTATTTCCTTAAATCATCGAAACACCTGTACCAAGCACCTACTATGTGCTAGTGATAAGCTCTTTCCTTTCCTTGAAGGAAATTAAAATCTAATTTCCTCTCACAACTATAGTCAACAGGTGGCAGGTTTTCAAAAATTCTTCTGTAGTTTTGGACTTTTTGGTTTGTTTTGCGTGGCTTCGGAACTCTCCAAAATTTAATAGTTTCATCTGCTCCTGTTCTCCATTTCCAGAGACCACGAACTCCATCAAACTTCAGGTCCCAAACATCAGAGTCATTTGTAAGGCTAGAGCCAGTGCACAGTATATAGCACAGTGATTACACTGGGAGCACAAGTAAGGCAGAACATAAACTGGATCCATTTTGGTGGTGGTCAGTTGTGCCCTTGGGTTTGAAATAATTACTTCCTAGATATGTGGTTACCAGATGAAATTCATGCTGTGATTTGATATTTTAATGCAAAAAAAAATTTTTTTTCTCCAACAGAAATTCATCACCAACATATTAAGCAATTTGATGACTAAAAATAATCTCTCTATGGAGTGCATGAACGTGGTGTGCAGGCTTGGGAAAGGAAGAACACATCAAGGAAACTGTATGAAAGAGAATGCGATCAAAACTTAATGGGGCCACATAACTAAAACCATTCGCAAGGCCAACTCTTCAGGCAAAGATTAGACTGGACTATGGGACATAAAGTGATACTTGTGAAGAGTATGCTTCTTCGCTCAAGCAGATACTTGAGACTAAATGGGCAGCTCCTGTCCAGAGGCAAGATGAGAAGGCAGAGAGGTCAGGAGCTGGTTGAATGGGCATGGGAAATCAGGGGTGGAAAGGAGGACTGTTCTGTCACAGCATAGGGAGAGCAAGTAAGGTCACAAAACAATGTATGTATAAATTTTTGTATGAAAGACTAACTTGAATTGTAAACTTTCACTTAGAGCACACCAATAAAAAAATTAAAAAAAACCTTAATGGGGCCAGCCTTTTGCCTTGACTGGCATCAAAAGGCTGCCCACACTACAAAAAATACATTTGAAAGTATTAAACAATAAATGATTTCAAATACTTATTATGGATACTAGCCTTGGAATCAAATCAATTCCCTAAAGGCAAGTGTTATGGATTGAATTGTGTAACCTCAAAATATGTGTTGGAATCCTAATTCCTACACCTGTGGACGTAATCTCTTTTGGGAATAGGCTTTTCTTTGTTATGTTAATTAAGCCACGTGTAGGGTGTGTCCTAAACCTAATCACCTCTGAGTTACAAGGAGCAGCATAGGTACAGAGACAAGCAAGCACCAACATTGAGGGGGGAGCCTTATAGATACCACGCTAGCATTACTACGGAACCAAGAAAAGCCAGAGCTACAGATGCTGAAAGAGACAAGGATCTTCCCCCAGCGCCATCAGAGAGAGACACCCTTCCCCTAGAGCCGGTGCCCTGAATTTAGACTTCTAGCCTCCTGAACAGTAAGAAAATAAATTTCTGCCCTTTAAAGCCACCCACTATGGTATTTCTGTTACAGTAGCGCTAAGAAACTAAGACACCATGTTACAAGTCAGGGAAGATCCAGCACAAGATTGTCTTAACATCTCCTTTTTGATTCAGAGATAGAATCTGCACTTGATACACGTCTACTCTGTACAGTTAGGTGGAGTACACTCTTCACCCTCAGAAAACAGTTCCCCTTGTTCTGATAATGCAGAGGAAAGAAACCACTCAGTTGCTCCAAAAGAAGGGCGCTGAAGAGAGGATTTATTGTGGGGCAGACAGGTGGAATGGTTAATATAAGATGAAGGCTGAGAAGACTGACATATTAAAACCCATTGCCATCAAGTTGATTCTGATTCATAGGAACCCTGTAGGACAGAGTAGAATTGCTCCATAGGTTTCCAAGGCTGTAATCTTTATGGAAGCAGACTGCCACATCTTTCTCCTGCAGAGTGGCTGGTGGATTCAGACCACCAGCTTTCAGTTAGCAGCCAAGTGCTTAACCACTGTGCCACCAGGGCTCCTTGACCTATTAAATACTGAGCCATTATTAAGGCTCTAGGGGCCTGGGACCAAATTTAGTCTGCAAACTTGTTTTTTGTTTCTGTTTTGGTTTTAGCTCCAACATGTTGGGGTTTTGTTTTGTTTTTTATTTGAATGTCCTGAAAAGGGCATGAAGTCTCTAGTCAGCCACAGCTCATCCCAGTCCTGATTGCCTTGTATCCTCTTCACTTGTGTAGGTTCCCCACCTGGCTCCTGAAAGCTGTGGAGTTTACAATGACTGCTTGAGCAAATGTCTCCTCAGGCGGGGGGTGGGGGGAGGCAAAGATGGCTTTATTTTGTGGTCCCAAATATCTATTTCCCACCTACTCCACCATTGCCTCACATGCCCCTTGGAGTAACCAGAGGACTGACACCACAGACGTATCAAGGCAATAACGCAGACCTCAAAACCTTAACTTCCAAGTACTTCCAAGACCACTACATTTCAGAGAACTCAACTAGACTCTAAACTCCACCAGAGCAGTGACACTGTGCCGTTTGCTTGTCTCCCCACAACCCTTGGCACCTGGCAGGTGCTCAATAAATAGTTGTTGAATGAATGAATTGCAGCTTCTGCTGTCTCTGAAAAGCTGTGGATTTGGGAGTCAATTCTGAAACTTCTTAGAGCTTTTTCTTTGTACATACTTCTTGTCAATCTGAGATGAGGTGTGCTTCACATGTAAGATAAGACGAGTCCAGAATGTACCTGCATGATCTGTGCAGAAGCCTGTACGTAAAAGTGAGTTGGGTTTCAACACTAGGGTGACATGGAACAAGAGGGGTGCACAGGGAAAAGACCGCTTCTGGTTCCTAAACAAGTTCTAAAAAGAGAAGAAAACAGAAAACAGCCAGAGAGAGGGAAAGGAGAAATGAAAAAAGCCTTCTGTCCCACTGATCCTTCTCTTGATTGTCTAGCTCAATTCTGTCCAATGGAAATATAATGTGAGCCACATATGAAATTTTAAATTCTCTAAAAACAAATTATAAAGGTAAAAAAGAACAGATGAAATTAATTTTAATAATATATTTTATTTAACCCTATATATTCAAAATATTATTTCAACCTATGGCACTAGCCACATTTCAAGAACTTGATTGCTGCACGTGGCTATTGGTTACCATATTAACCCTACATCTCAGAACTCATTTCCTAAAGCCCCCAAGGCATCCCTGGATCCTGCTGTGTGAGCAGTTTCCAACCATAACATTTCACTCCATAATCCTGGGTTCTCCAGCGACAAACATTCAACTTTCCCAAACAGATAAAATCTCACTTGCTTTTTCCATCATGTTCTCTCCCTGGCCCCAAACCAGTATCTGATCTTCAGCAATATGCTTCATTTCACCTGTTCTTCTAGGAAGCAGTGAGATTTCTTTCCTCCTTCATGTCTCATCTTTGTATCCCTGGCATTTAGCACATTGTCTAGCCCATTTAATTGCCTCACAATGGGTGACTTTGGGGACATGAACAGCAAGGAAGTTCAGAGGATCCCCGTGAGGATGAAATCATTAGTGCCAGACTGCCTACTGGTTGTCTTGGTTAAACATGCCTTCATCTTTGGGACAACCTCTCACCCTTCAGAGTCTCTCCCTTCAAATTGGCTTCCTTGCGGACAAAGTTCAGGCCAACTGTATAGCACAAGCCTCCTACACAGCAAGACTCAGCAATGTCTGAGAAGCTAAACAATTGAATTCAGACATAAAGGAGCATCCAATGGGGGTGGGGGTGGGGGTGGGCACTGGTCTGAGACCAGGGCAGGGAGGCCAAGTGGGAATTGGCACAAGGAGGGAGCCATGCAGCTATCTGGGGGAAGAGCATTCTACACAAGGGAGGATGTTTGCTGTTGGAGGCAGCAGCTCACGGTTTAGAGGAAGCACCTTCCTGGGCATGGCTGATGCTGGCAGTGGTAGTAGCTATCTCACCAGGCCAGTTCTGCCATGTGGTTCTGAGAGCTATTACTAGAAACTCAGCCTAGAGCCTGTTCTTCTAGCCCTTCCGATGATTATATGAGCTACCTAATAAATCCCTTTCAGCCTAAACGAGTTAGTATGGATTTTATTTTGAAATCAAAAAGCCCTGACCCAAGTTTAGTTGATTATAGTATTGGTCTTAGGGTTTTCCTTTGTACTGTTGAGTAAGTTTATACCTTTGTTATCTGATTTATCAGCTTTGATGAAATTTTTGACCCCCTGGCTATAAATGATTAGGAAATAAGCATATTTATATTTTCAGGCCTCAAAGTTCTCCAGCTCTGGGCAGTTGGCTTTCCCAGATCATTCCTATAAATAGTCATAACCCTAAACTTCCTGGGGCCCAGGAGCCTGATTATCCCTAACAGACGACGTTGTTTTTATGCTTGCCCTATGAGAAAGAAGAGCAATGAAGAAGGAGGGAGGAATCTTCCATTGGAACTCAACCCCACTCTCTATTTGGTCAGTTGCCCAGGCTCTGGTTTTGTCTTTCCACAGCGTGATGAGAAGATGGGGGACTACTTGACCCTTCACTTCTTGCTGACCTCTGGTTTGTAAGTTTGGGTTTCTAAAATTCAACAAAGCAATAACTGCTATAAGCAAGGTCAAAAAAGAACTGACAAACTGGGAAAAATATTTGCAACTCATCCAAAGGGCTAATTTCTTTAATATAAAGAGTTCTGCTGTTCAACAAGATAAAGACAAGCGTCCAATAGGAAAATGGGTCAAGGATATGGATAGACAGCTTACAGGAAAGAAAAGTATCAAGGAAACACTGAAACAAATGACTTATAAAAATATGAAAAGAGAAAATGTTAATTTAAACTACCCTGAGGCTTCAATTCTCACCTCTTAGAATGGCAAGGACCAAAACGAATGATAATCCATGACGTTGTCAAGGATCTGGGGCACACTCACTGATGGGAGTATAAATTGCTACAACTTCTAGGAAGGGCAATTTGGTAAGTATAAATTATAAATGCACATAACCCTTTAACCATCATGCCACTTGTAGGGATTTATTCTATTGATACACTTGCAAATTGAGGTAGGTACAGTTGCACCACTGTGAGAACAAAAGATTTTAAATTACCTGAAAATAAGGAAAATAAGAAACTTCATCTTCAATGAAATGACTGAGCCCCTTCCACCCTGAACCTTAATATATATGAAGGAGGGCTGCTTCCTATGGTGATAACCCAACCAGGATGAGAAAGGAGATCTGAGCAGGGAGCTGGCGACTACATATTGCAGACAGAGTTGGCAGGACTCAGAATTCTCAAACACAGGTGGACACTCTGATTTGCAAAACCAACAGTAACTTGCTTAAAACAAGACTCTGTGCAGGCCCGCTATTGAAGCCTCCCTAGAGACCATTTGAGATCACAGAGGGACAGAGGCAGCAGGGTGAGAGAAGAATTTTGCAGATCCATCATCTTGACACAGTGACACAGGGTGGAGGAATAGCTATGAGTAATAAGCAGCCCTGCAGTTGCTGTCTTTTGTCTCTGAAGAGGAGAAAAGGCTAGTCCAGCTCACACAAACACGCATACAGAACCCTGCTGGAATCATGGGGCTCAGGGAGAGGTCTGGCACCCTGCTCTGGTCCCTTCCCCACAAGTAATGCAGTAAATAGTTATCTAGGCAGCGGAACCAGTTGCCACTGAGTCAAGTCGATTCTGACTCATGGCGACCCCATGTGTGTCGGAGTAGAACTGTACTCCATAGGGTGTTCAAAGGCTGATTTTTCAGAAGTGGATTGCCAGGGCTTTCTTCTGAGGCACCACTGGGTGGACTCAAACCTCCAACCTTTCAGTTAGCAGCCTAGCATGTGAACCCTTTGCACTAACCAGGGACTCCCTAGGCAGCAGGGTCATCAGGAAATGCTATTCACATTGTATTCTGTGTGTATGGCACCCCTTGGAGAGAATACAGTTTGAATGTTGTCCCTTGGAAATGTGCAGTGTTGTCAGCCCTGCAAGATGAAATGTCCTCATTCAAAAGTGAGAAAACAATCAAAAAGGAAAGAACACAGATGTTTACAAAAATACAACAAGAAAAAAGATGGAAATCAGTAGAGAAAACTATTGACAGATAAAGAACACACACCAGAAAAATCTTGCCACAAAGCTGGCAAAAATCATGACCAAATAAATCTCTGTGAATCCTACCCTAGGAACTAAAGAAAAAATAACCTCTGTGTAACAATCACTCAAAGCAGAGATGCAGACATTCAAGGAAGAAATGACAAGACAAATAATGGAGATTAAAAATGAGTTGTCATTTGAAAATGTTTTTTCTTTGAGGTAGAATTTACATTAAATGTATTGCCTGGTGAATTTTTTTAAAGTAGCCACACCCATGTAACCACCATTCTCATAAAGATATAGAACATAACCAAGACCCAAGAAGGTGCCTTCATGTCCACTCTCAGCCAAAGGTAATTGCTGTCAAATGTCTTATAAATGAAAGCATACAGTATATACTCGTAAGTCTAGGTCCTTTCGTTTTAGATTATGCTTGTGAGATTCATCCACACTGTTGTGAATAGTGGTAGTTTTTTTCCCCCAATATTATGCAGTATTCTGTTATACGAATATGTCACAATTTATTTATCCATGGACATTTCAGTTGTTTTTAACTATTATGAAATAAGTTGCGATAAGCATTCTTGTACATGTCTTTTGGTGGACATAAGCATTCATTTCTCTTAGGAATATACACAGGAGTGGAATGTCTAGGTCATAAACGATTGGAGTTATTATGAAGTTTTCTGAAGTGGCTGCTCTACAGGAATGCATATTCCACATTCTTGCCTTCACTTGGTATTGTTAGACCTTTTAATTTTAGCCATTTGGTAGTAACATCACATTATGGTTTTAATTTACACTTCCCTGATGACTGATGTTGAGCACCTTTTCATATGCTTACTTTGGTGAAGTACCTGCTCAAATCTTTGCCCATTTTTTATTGGGTTGTCTGTTTTTTCTTACTGATATGAAAGAGTTTGTTTATGTTCTGGGTAGGAGCCCTTTGTCAGGTATATATACACACATACACACACACAGATATCTTTTCCCAGCCTGTGTCATGCCTTTTCACGCTCTTAATGGTGTCTTTTGATGAAAAGAAGTTCAATTATGTCTAACTTATCAATTTCAATTAGGTCTAACTTATCAATCTTCCATATTTAATACTTTTTGCGATCTGTTTAAGAAATGACTGTCTACCTCACGGTCATGAAAATAGTCTCTCATATTATTTTAATCTTTATGTTTTAACATGCACATTTAGTTCTATGAATCATATCAAATTAATGTTTGTGTATGGAGCGAGGTACGGGTCAAAGTTCATTTTTTTCCATATTGGTAGCTGATTAACCCAGCACCATTATTGAAAAAAATATCTTTTCCCACTGAATTACACTGGAGCCTTTGTCATAAGTCAGGGGCTATACATGTATGGGTCTGTCTCTGGACTTCTGTTCCTTGGTCTATTTGTCTATCCTTGTACCTATACCACTCCACCTTAATTATTATAGCTTTAAGGCAGTGTGGTGTAGGTACAAGGATAGACAAATAGTAGTTGTCTAATGCCTAGTAGTTTAAGTCCTCCATCTTTATTCTTCTTTTTCAACATTTATATCTTTTCTACAACCTTAGACTTTCCACATAAAATTTAGAATTGACTCGTCAGTTTAAATTGGCATATTTTTAACCCAATATTAATAGTCAAATCTTTGACTAGTCCTTACACCTTATACACACTTTATACATTCATGGATGAAATATTACATAAAATTAATTTTTGTAAAATTAACTAGGGGAACTCAGGAAATAAAAAAAGGGAAAGGATGTCTTAGTCATCTAGTGCTACTACAACAGAAATACCACAAGTGGATGGCTTTAACAAAGAGAAGTTTATTTCCTCACAGTAAAGTAGGCTAGAAGTCCAAATTCAGGGCATCAGCTCCAGGGGAAGGCTTTCTTTCTCTGTTGGGCTTCTCATCAATGTTCCCCTGGACTAGGAGCTTCTCCGTGCAGGGACCCCAGGTCCAAAGTATGCACTCTGTCCTGGCACTGCTTTCTTGGTGGTATGAGGTCCCCCTGTCTCTCAGTGCACTCTTTATATCTCAAGAGGTTGCTCAGGATACAATCCAATCTTGTAGATTGAAGCCTGCTTTACTAACACAGCTGCCACCCATCCTCCCTCATTAACATCATAGAAGCAGGATTTACTACATATAGGAAAATCACACAATACCAGGAATCATGGCCCAGCCAAACTGATACGCACATGTTTGGGGGGACATAATTCAACCCATGAACCATCAAAAGTCAAAATAAGAGCAGCAAAGAAAAAACAATGAACACTGTTGAAAACCTAGTAATGAACACAGAAAAAAGTGCTTGAGAAAAGTAAGCAAAACAAAATGAAAATGAACATTTTGAATTATCAACAAGAAAACATGTCCCAGTAAAGTTACTGAACTTTGATGAAAGAAAGAATACTTTGAGCATTCATGTGAAACTATCAATTCATCTATAAGTGGACAAAAAAATCAGACTTTTTCATTCAGTGATAGAAAACAGTGGAGCAATCCTTATGAAGAAAAGAGTATGATCCAAGAATTTCATACTCATCCCAACTATCATTTAAACATAAAGGCAACAGACAAATATTTTCAAACATGCCAAAAGCCAGGGAATAGTTTCTTTCTGGAAGAAAGTAGAAGTGGATGACCTTTAGCCAACCAAGAGAGGGTGGGGAATCTGGAGGGTGCATTCATGAGATACGAGAGCTTAACAGAGGACAAGAAGAAGGCCACTGGCCCAGCTCCTTGTTTAAGACTGGACAACAGCTGAGGACGGAGCTGGTCAGAGCTGATTACCGAAGTAGGAAGACCATGGCTCTGCACGGAGAGCGTACAGAGCAAGCCACCTGGGCTAAACTGGAGAAGTAGCCTGACTTCAGGGGCTACCGGGCCAGCAGGAACCATGGTGAAGCTGAAAGGCCCAGGAGGTACCATTAGGCCCCACCAGCAGGCAGGACCAGATCACAAGTCATAAACCCCCAGACTTCAGCTGTGAAAACCAGTGAGGCCAAGAGCACCAAGTACCCTGAAGATTTGCTGATACCAGACAGCATAATTGAGGCACAAGGCTAGGGCACCTCTCCCTCCACACCACAGGGGAGAAAGCAATAGCTCCTCTCCTCTATAAATCCATGTTAGGAGTAGCAAGAGGAGGCAGAACATTTTAATTCAACAATAATAAATACTAACATACACTGAGTGCTTAGCATGTGCTAGGCACTGTTATAAACTCTTTACATGTAATAATTCATTTAATCCTCAATTATGAAAGGTAAATATTATTATTATCCTCATTTTAAAGACGAGGAAACTAGGGCACAGAGAGGTTGAGTAGTAAGCCTCAGGTCACACAACAAATAAGTGGTTGGGCTGAAATACCAATAAAGGTACCAGAGCCCATGATCAACCACAATGTAAACAGATTGTTTAAATCAGTCAACAAAGATAAACCTGGAGTCTTTAAACCTCATACCAAAATATCCCTTGAAGTCTCCTTAAAACCAAACAGTAGTTTAGCTTAACTAGTAAAAAATATCTGCCTTGAGCATTATGCTCTTTTAAGAACTATCTATATGGGATCAAAGTGACAACAGCAACTCCTAAAGATTAGATGGCAACCTTAGGGGACAGTGAGTTTATGTTAATAGGGGAGGAACAACTCAGAAAATGAGGGTGAGAATGGATGCACAACTCAAAGAATGTAATCAATGTCACTGAATTGTACATGTAGAAATGGTTGAATTGGTGTATGTTTCACTGTGTATATTCTCAACAACAACAAAATAAAAAAGAAAAAGAAAAAAAGATAAACCTGAAGGCTTACAGACAGAACTGGTGAAGTAAATTATTTTACATCCACTTGGGGAAATTCAATGCAGCCATTAAAAAGAGGCAGTTTCATATGTGTTCATATGGAATGATCCTCAAGATAGATAAGTGAAACAAGCAGAGTACAGAAAAGTGTGTTATATGCTATCTTTATGAACAAAAGTTTTCATAAACACATATGCTTGTATCTGCACAGATAATTCTGGAAACATACATCAGAACATTCGTTACCTTTGGAGGGAAACCAGGAATCCAGATGATAGGGGCTGAGGGGAAACCTGCCTCTCATGCTACTCCTTTTTGTGTCCTTTGAATTTTTTACTATGTGCATGTATTAAAAAATATGTAAATCAAATAAATAGATATAAAGAAAGCTAAGAGGCCTTGCAAGGACATGGGACGATAAAGAAGGCTGTCTCACCAATCCGAGTGAGGCCCTCCAGCAAGTTTTGGAAAGTTCCTCTGGAGATAACACCACAAGTAAAAGGCTGTTCCTTCAAAGGAAAAAAAGAACACAAACATGACAAGATATTTCACTGGGAGGTTTTGACAGACACACCAAGGTAGATAGATTTCAGATTCCACAGTGAGGTATGAGGCCACCACGTGGAAATTCCAGAGTAGGTGCCAAGAACAGGTTAGACAACTGACCCACATCAAAGCCCTGCAGTGTCGCAAGAGGAGGGAGAAAGAGAGAGAGTTTTGTGAAGAGGTGTTCTCTGGAGAGAGCTGAGCTATGAACCCTCCCCTTAAAGGGGCACTGGGTGTGGGTTCCTTGCAGGTTTCTTGCCAGCCTTCCCAGAGCTCGTCAAAGGCACGTGAATCATGGGCCCTGGTGTGGATGTTGTCCAGCAGGGATGTTGTCCAGGAGCCATTTTAAATGGGTCTTGCCCAATAGATCAGCTTGCTGTGTTGAGGGGACATAAGAAAAGAGAATACTCGCCTGAACCATGGGGAGCAGGTGCAGCCGATCAAAAGAAAGGGAACTTCCCAGGTCAAAGGATTTGTCTATTGAAGATAGAGTGTTACAGACTGAACTGTGTTCCCCTAAAATATGTGTTGTAAATTCTAACCCTTGTGCCTATAGTTATAATCCCATTTGGGAATGGGTTTTCTTTGTTAAGAGGGCATATCAGCATAAGGTGTGTTTTAAGTAGGTCACCTCTGAGAGATAAAAAGAGCAGGTTAGGACAGAGGAGCAAACAGAGATGGGGAAGAGAGACGGCACATCACATGAAGATTGCCAAGGAATCAAGGAACAAGGGCCTTGCCCCAGAGCCGACAGAGAGAGAGAGGCTTCCCCTAGAGCCGGCACCCCGAATGCAGACTTCTAGCCTCCTAAACTATGAGAGAATAAACTTCTGTTTGTTAAAGCCACCCATTTGTGTAGGAAGAGAGGGATGTATTAGGAATTGAGAAAACTGCCCATGAGAGTCTATTTCAAACCTTTGCTAGGCCCAGAGAATATGAAGCCCTCCCAGCACCAGCCGAGTAAGCACTTTCTTGCCCCTCACAGCTCCTCTCCTTCCTATCACGCCCCCTTCTGTCCAGGCTTCTGGCAGAGTTCCTAGCCCACAGCATGTAGCAGGTGCTGGGGAGGGGGTGGAGAAAGATTGCAGTGAGGAAAAGAGAAGCCATTTCCCCTCTGCCCTTTCCTGGACCACGTATTCTCACCTGAAGCAGGCCCAGCTGAAGAAAAGGAGAAGCTTTAATTACTAGGTGGAGGTGGTTTGTGTCTTAAGTTAAAGCAACTGTAAGGATTTTTTATGACCCAACTATCCATCCAGAGTGCAAGACAAGGACTTCTTCCACTGAACTGGTTTCGAAGGATAATAGGATATCAAGATAAAGTTGCTTTATCTTTATGTGATCACAAAACAGAGTGTCCCTGGGTGGTGCAAACCATTTGAACTCAGCTAATAACTAAAAGGAGCCCTGGTGGCTCAGTGGTTAAGAGCTAGGCTGCTAACCAAAAGATCGGCAGTTCGAATCCACCAGCTGCTCATTGGAAACCCTATGGAGCAGTTCTACTCTGTCCCATGGGGTCACTATGAGTCGTAATCGACTCAGCAGCAATGGGTTTGGTTTGGTTTAATAATCGAACTATTGGCTGTTCAAACCCACCCAGCAGCACTTTGGGAGGAAAGACCTGGCAATCTATTTCTGTAAGATCACAACCATTAAGAACACTATGGAGTGCAGTTCTACTCTGATACACATGGATCATCATGAGTCGGAATCAGTTTTGGTTTATGATCTCAAAGCACAAGTCCTGCTTGTTCAATGAGCCAGTTACACAAGTTCAAAGACCTTGATTAGTAGAGAATGTTTTATTTTTATCCGAAGTGTTGTTTTCATTAATGATTAGAGAGATCCAGTAATATATATTAAGTGTTGGGATTGATCAATATGTGTGCAGACATCGAGAGAAACATTAAAAAGGCTACAAATATGTATGACTTCTGTCAAGTATCCACACCAGAAAAAAAGCATATATAATGACAGAGTATTCAAAATATTTAATACCAAATAAGAAAAGCAGAATCAGTTGCTGTCCAGTCAGTTCTAAACTCATGGTGACCCCATATGTGTCAGAATAGAACTGTGCATCATACAACTTAAAATCAAAGCCAGTGACCACTGTTTCTCCAGTGCCAGCTCATCATGGATGACTTAATTATACCTGTACATTTATTATTCCACATGGAAGAAGGGGTATTGAGTCACTCTTTCATCCACTACCTGCCTCCTGGAGCATCTCTCTTAAAACAGTGTATAAATTTACTTCTCCAGATAAATGAAGTAAACCATTTTTAGTCCATAATGTGTCTCTTGCAGTATTTTGGGCCAAATAACACATTTAATTTCTCTGTGTCATGTGAAAATAAGATGTTTTTTCTTAAATCCCAACTCTTTTCCTTTACATCCTGAGCTATAGATACCTCTGTTGAACATCCTGTGCAATTTGAAGATAGGTCCCTGTCTTAATTACCTAGTGTTGCAGTAACAAAAACTACCACGGGTGGGTGGCTTTAAAAAAAAAAAAGTATTTATTGTCTCACAGTTTTGGAGGCTAGAAGTCCAAACCAGAGCATTGGCAATGGGAGCAGGGTCCTTCCTTGTCAGTAGCCCCAGGAGTTCCTTGGTGTTCCTTGGCATTCCTTGGTGTCTGTCTTTTCCTTGTGTGTATGTTTGTGCCTATTCTGCTCTTTTCATAAGATATCACTCAGAAGTGATTAGGTTTAGAACCTACCCTACTCTGGTGTGACTTCCTTGACATACAAAAGAAAATCCCCTATTTCCAAACAGGGTCAGATTTACAGGTACAATACAGGGATTATAACTTTCACATATCTTGTTGGGGGACATAATTCAATCCATAATACTCACCAAAATTGTGAACTTATTCTTCATTTTAGTATGATGTGATCGTCTTGGAGAGATATGGCAGGATACATGAGAGATGACATTTCACCTTTCCTGTGCCTGCAATAAACTGGTGAATATTCATATGTTTTGATTGGAGACCCATGTTGGCTCTATTATATATAATACAAAATTAAATTTTAGTCCTTATATATTATTCAAAGACTATATCATTGATTGCACAGAAATGGTGCATTTTCTTGCTGTTTAAGAACAATATACATTTGCTCCTTTTATAAAGCATGACTATCTCCTAAGGCAAATCTTCGTCTGGGAAGTTTAGTTCTCCTGAAGTGGAGCTTCGTATGTTCCTTATTCTCCCAATGTTTGAGAATGTCTATTTAGTTGTTGTGGAAGGGGTATAGTTTCTTATCTGGTGTTTCTATGAACATCAAGTATTCAAAATTTTTGAAATTCATATCACAGACAAAGGCTAATTTCCTAATACATCAAGTGCTCCTACAAATGAATAAGGACACCAAACCTCAATAGAAAAATGGACTAAAAAATAATACATGTGTGTATATTATACATATGGGGCCCTCAGGGTGCAGCGGTTAAGAGCTCGACAGCTAAACAAAGCTCAGCAGTTTGAATCCGCCTCCTGCTCCTTGGAAACCCTATGGGGCAGTTCTACTCTGTCCTACAGGGTTGCTATGAGTTGGAATCGACTCGACAGCAATGGGTTTGGTCTTTTATATTATATATCCCAGAAAAGGAAACAAAAGTGAATCTTCTACAAATGAAAAGATGCTCAGGTTCATTCATAATAAAAGAAATGAAATTTTAAATGATAAGGTAATACCACTTTCACCCATCAGATTGGTGAAGATCAGGATGTTTAATGACACATTTGAATGGGAAAACCTACAGAAAAGCAGGTGCTTATACACTGCTGGTGGGAGTGTACCCTGTACAACCTTTAAATGGGGACACTTGGGCAATCCCTATCAGAGTAATAACTGAATATGTGTACATTTGTCAAAACTTGCAGCACTGTACACTACAAAGAGTGAATTTTGCTGTATGTAAATTATACTTCAATTTTTTTTAATAAAAAAAGTTAATTTTAAAACCAAAAAAACCAAAGCTATTGCCTTCTAGTCGATTCCGACTCATACAACCCTATAGGACAGAATAGAACTGCCCCAAAGGGTTAATATTAGTCACCTCAAAATAAATTCCGTATTTCCTTTAAAGTGAATGAGGTTGATCTATACCTACTGGTATACAATATATACGAAGATACATTAAGTGAAAGAAGCAGAATGCTAAACAGTGTGTGTGGTGTATTTCTTTTAAGCAAAGACAAATGGTGACAAGTACTTATTCACATATACATGTTTGTATACGTATGTTCTCTCTGGAAGAAGTCTTCTCTAGGAGAAGACTTATACTTTTCACAGAATGTAATTTCCAGACTTTTGGGTTATGTTTTACCTTGGGTCTGCATTACTGTTTCAAGTATAATAAAACCTTAAAAAGTGATGGGAAATTACAAATGCACATACCCTTGACCCAAAAACTTCCCTTCTCAAGTTTATTCCAAAGATACACTCACCCAAGTGCAGATTAATGTATGTACAAGGTGTTCACTGTAGCTTTTGTAAGGGCCAAAGATTAGAAACAACCTAAAGGTCCACAACAGGGCACGGGTGAAATCATGGTATTACGAAATGGTGGAATGTTTAGAGGCTGTAAAAAAGAATGAAGAAGCTCTTTATGTACCAAAATGGAAGTAGCTCCAAAATATCTTAAGTGAAAAGGGCAAGGTGCAGAGTGGTACGTAGAACATTGCACCATTTCAGTAAAAAGATGGAAGATAATTCTTACGTGCACTTGCTTAAATATGCATAAAATCACTCTGGGAGGCTACATCAAAACCATAAAATGGATTGTCGCTGGGAGGGGAACTGAGTGTCTGAGGGGGGCAGGAATGGGAAGGAGAGTTTTCACAAATACTTATTTGTACCTTTGAGACTTTGAACCATGTGAAAGAATAACCTACTAAAAGTAAACAAAACGCTAGGCTTCCTTGGTGTAGTATTACCAATAAAGCTGTGAGATATGCAACAAAGGTATTAATTTATGAGGATAATCTGTCTTTGGCGTAATCAATGTATCCTTTACCACCATAAAAAAGCAGAGTTTGTCTTCCTGTTTCATTAGAATATGAAAATAAACTAGCCCTGCTTCTAGGGAACACCCCAGGTAGGTAAACTGTGTGGCTGACCACCTGTCTTACATTGGCATCATTACAGCCAATCACAAAAGGCTTCTCACCCTTTGACAAGGAAGTGGACACCTGGAGTGGAGACTCGGCAAAGGTTCATCATGAAGATGCGAGGACTGACTTAGGAATGAAGCTTCTTCACTGTGGTCTCCATCTCCAGGCCCAAGTGGCCCTCAGTCAAGAACAGGGCTTGTGGTCATTCATGCAGCTGGTCAGCCGATCATGCCTGTTTTCCAGGAGGGGCTGTTTGAGCAAAAGAAAGAGCCAGAGAAATTCAAGCATAACAGCTAAGACCACCCCTTTTATAATTCTATGCTTACATATACCAACAATTTTACTGATATTTCTAAATATCTTCAAGACGTTTTATTCCATGATAATGAGAAATCATTTAGATGAAAAAAGGAAACAAATGTACATGATGAGCCTTGAGGAAACTGTCCCCAAAGCCAATGACCAAAACCAAACCCACTGCCGTCAAGTCAATTCTGACTCATACCAACCTACAGGACAGAGTGGAACTGCCCCATAGGGTTTCCAAGGCTGTAAATCTTTACAGAAGCAGACTGCCACATCGTTCTCCCAGTTAGCAGCCAAGCGCTTTAACCACTGTGCCACCAGGATTCCTTAATAACAATTTAGAGTACATGAAGTATATAATATGGAGTATAAAAAAACAAACAGGCAAAAACTGTTGCCGTCGAGTCAATTCCAGTTCATAGTGACCCTACAGGACAAAGTAGAACAGCCGCATAGGGTTTCCAAAGAGCAGCTGGTAGATTCCAACTGCTGACCTTTTGGTTAGCAGCTGAGCTCTTAACCACTACTCCACCAGGGCTCCAATATGGAGTACACTGATCTAAAATCTTTTCTATATTGTATTATGTGATGACAAGACATTATAATTTGAAAAGAGACAATAAAAATGTTGGACATAGTTACAAGTGTATTTATCCCCTATTTCAATATGAATTTTTATGACGCATTCAGTATCTGAGAATGTTTCTTGCTCATAAAAGATTCTGAACCAATACATAAGTTAGAACTCTTTTGGTAGCAAGCGAGAGAAAATCTGACCCAACTACAGGCTTAAACAAAGCAGGAACTTACTGGATTATGTAACTGAAACGTCCAGGAATAGGGCTTGCTGCTATCTTGGCTTGAAGGCTGCAATTTACCACCCGCGTTTGTCTGTCTCTTTCTCTCTTTGTGTCCTTCTTTCAGGTCTGTTCTCAGACTGTGTCCACTCATGATATCAAGAAGGCTGCAGCAACTCGGGGCCTCACACTCCCTCAAGTAAAAACCTAGCAGGACAGAGAAAGAATTCTCTCTCCCAGAATCCCAGCAAAAGTATCATTAATTCTCTTTGGCTCCAAACGAGACTTCTATTCATCAATCCGTCTGGCCAGGGAAATGCAATGTTGGGATTAATTTAGGTCACAAGCACAGTGCCTAAGCCAGGGGTGAAGCCCCAGCCAGAGCAGTCACACTGGGGAAGCAGGGATTTCCACAGACGGGAACTGGAGTACAGTTACCAGAAGAAAGGTGGCTGCATGGTAGGCAGTGAAGAGAACAGCTGTCAGAACACAGCTGTAGGCTGAGGTGATTGGTGTGTGATGGAAATCCAACAGAAATGATGATCTGCTGAAAGTAAGAAAGGCACACTGAAAGAAAAAGGGTAGAAACTAGGAGATGTTTACACTCATCACTTGACATTAATATTTGAAATTAAAGAGGTTAATGTTTCTGGACTTGACGGGCAATTTCAAAAAGAAAGAATAATTGCTTTATTCTTCAAAACTAAAAAAGCTTCACAAAATAAGCTTTGAGAAGAAAATTTTATCCTGAGAATTATTGCAAATATAAGATTACTCTGATCTAAAAACATGGCAGAAATAAAATACAGTGGAGTGGATCAGCTACTGTCAGTTCTAGATGGAATGTATAATTTGAAAATGATTTATTGTTTTCTGTGGAAGGCTCTTCTATAATATGTAAATTGGAGGTGATTTTTACAACTGACATAGTGGTATAATACGAGCTAGAGCAAGAAGTTTGAGTTAGAAGCAGAGTAGGTTTATAACGTAATTTTACAGTCACATTTCTATACTCCTCCAGCCTTTAATGGAAAGAAATGGAGTTCAAGAATTTTTCTGAGTCATTGCAGATAATTAACAATTATCATAGGAAGAAAAACTTTTTACTAGTTTCTGAGGAAGCATTGTCCTGCCCTGATATAGGGCCCAGCGGATTTACCATGTATAATTTCTCCTGAGCTGCTTTGGCAGGAGCTATTCCCACATCTTTCTTGCTAAAAAAAAAGAAAAGAAAAAAGACCCAATTTTGATTCGGCAACAATGTGCCCAGCTTCAGGGACTAAATAAATCATGGCTCTCTCATTTCCCTTTTGTCATTCAAGCAATGGGCATGTGATCCAGTTTTGACCAAAGAAATCTGCTAGGGGCCTCAATATTTCTTCTTTCTAAAAAAACTAGTTGCTATGGAGTCGAATCCGACTAATGGTAACCCCATGTGTGTCAGAGTAGAACTGTGCCCCATAGGGTTTTCAGTGACTGCTTTTTCAGAAGTAGATTGCCAGACCCTTCTTCTGAGGCACCTCTGAGTGGACTCAAACTGTCAACATTTCAGTTAACAGCCAAGCACTTTAACCATTTGGCTTAAAAAAAAGAGAAAGGGAAAATCCTATCGCTCCAGTTTCCCTTCCTGCTTAAAACTTTACGTAATGTTTAGAGCAGCTGTGCCATCTTGTGGCTAGAAGGCAAAGGCCAAGAAAACACCCAATTTGTGCCCAGATATTCTGGGGCTGAACCTTACCCTTTTTGTTAAGTGGCATTTTATGGGTAGTGTGATTTGGGCCACTTATAGTAGGCTGTTCTGTTGCTTTCATACAATATTATTCCTAAATGATATAACTCCTCATGCAAGTTTTGATTTGTGGTTGTCGCACTAAAGACCACACAGTTAAATTTGGAGATTATATTTGCCTTGCAAAGTCTAAAACAAAGGACTAACTTTAACCAAAAATTTGTTCTTGAAGAGCAATTATTTCCTAAATTTGCCTATATGTTTAAATTTTGTCTTTTTTTTCCAATTCAAATATGACCGCTTTTATCATTCCTTTGGGAAAGTCATTATATAACATTTTAAGTAAAATATTTTTTATTAGTATAAAACATATGTTAAATTGGATATTGGCGTTGCTTCTATTAAAACATTTTGTGTTCACCAAAACTGATTCATTATTTTCATCAGGTTACTTTATAATAAATAGATATTAAAAAATTCAACTTAATAATTCAACTTATCCTAATAAAACATTGATTTATCAGTTAAAAAACAGGTTACTTGTCAATTTTGTTTGAAAAATAGATGATATGTGAACATTTAAGAAAAAATATCTCTCTAATATTTGGATGAATATCGCAGTTTTTCTGTTTGGCTGGGTCTGGGCAACCAGCACGTTCTGTGTTACATTCTTCAGTGTCTTCAAAATGTGACTAGGATAGTGATAATATAACAGTGAAGAAGTTATCATTATGACGGTAAACTTCTTTCTAAATTACTCATTAGATATTCTTCAAAGCCAATAGCTTTGAAGATCCCTGTTCTTCTGGATTTTTCATCCTCTGGCCCTCTCTGAAACAAAATATCTGAAATATTACACATCATACTTTCCTGAAGAAAAAACTTCTCAACCCAGTAATCAACATTCTCATCTTTCACAAGCACAGACCTATCTTGACACTTTAGATCCCCATCTTCTTGTCAATGCAAACCTTCTGCTCCAAATATCTAATTTACTTATATGCTATTCCCCAAATGTTCCCCCTTTCAAGTTCTTATCATGACACTTGTTTTCTGTAGGACAGCATCTTTCTACCTTAATTTAATCCATTGATTTGATCAGGCCTATATCAAGTTCATTTTCCATAATGCTCTTTAGAAGATAGAATGGCAAGACTGGTTTGCTTACTTTCTTTTTCCCTTTCTTTTATTATGCTTTAGGTGAAAGTTTATGGAGCAAGTTAGTTTCTCATTAAACAAGTAATACACAAACTGTTTTGTGAAATTGGTTGCCAACCTTGCAACGCGTCGACATTCTCCCCTTCGCGACCTCATGTTCTGCATTTTCATTTGTCCAGTTTTCCTGTCCCTTCTTGCCTTCTTGTCTTTGCTTTTGGGCTGCTGCTGTGCCCTTTAGTCTTCTACACATGGTTGAACTATGTGTGTTATTGTTGTTTTATAGGCCTGTCTAATCTTTGGCTGAAAGGTAAACTTCAGGAGTGACTTCAGTACTGAGTTAAAAGGGTGTCCAGAGGGCATACTCTTGGGGTTTCTCCAGCCTCTGTCAGACCAGTAAGTCTGGTCTTTTTTTTGTGAGTTTGAATTTTGTTCTACATTTTTCTCCTGCTCTGTCCCAGACCCTCTGCTGTGATCCCTGTCAGAGCAGTCGGTGATGGTAGCTGGGCACCGTCTAGTTGTTCTGGACTCAGTCTGGTAGAGGTTGTAGTACTTGTGGTCCATTAGTCCTTTGGACTAATCTTTCCCTTGTGTCTTTGTTTTTCTTCACTCTCCTTTGCTTCAGACGGAGTGGGACCAGTAGATGTATCTTAGACGGACACTCGGAAGCTTTTAAGACCCCAGATGCTACTCACCGAAATTGAATGTAGAACATTTTCTTTATGAATCATGTTATGCCAATTGAGCTAGATGTTCTCCGAGTTCATTATATAAATTTATTAGTAAGATGCCATGCCCTCATACTGACATCTGTCCTCCTGCATCAGATATGACAACCAGTAAAATTTAAATGAGGGCAGTTCTGAGCTCATAGTTAGGAAGAACTTTGACTCAGAGCTATGCAAGGACACAACAGGCTGAGGCCTACCCACGAGAGGAGTTTAAGTATCAGCAGAAAGACAGGACTTTGTAAAGGAAATGTAAGCATCAGATGGAATTCGACTGGATGATCGTTAAAGTTCCCATCAACTCTGCAATTCAAGGATTGGCAACTGTTCTTGTATCTGAAATCTTAAAACTGAAAAACAAACATCTTTTTTATTTCATTCTGTAAAACTGTTTTTATTACCATATTCTCTCTTTAAATATTTGATAGACACGCCTTTTGCTTTCTTACTGCCTACTCCACATTCTTAAGATCCTGTAACCCAAGTTCCATATGCCACATCTGTACTAAAAATGTTCTTAGTTTACTAATGACTTTGAAGATTCATGTCAAATCCAACAAATTTCTCTTAATCTTTACCCTCCTTGGATTCTCAGCTGCATCTGAGCCCATTTTCCAATCCCTATTTGAAATTCTCACCTTCCTTCCATGACATTTTGAACACTGAAGTTTTTGTTTTTCCTTATAGTCCTTATCAAGATATAACTGAATCATTTGGGGAACTTTTAAAATTAAACATATCCTAGCTCCAGTCCAAGAATTCTGATTCAAACATCACTCTTACTTAATAACCTGATGAAGAACCACATGGTATCTTGTGGAAAACTGGCACCGTGAGTTTAAAGAGCCTTTGATGGCCGCCATCTAGGAGCTCAACTAAGTCCAGGTATTGATCATCGATATGTTACCTCCAACCTCCGATCAAAAGGAGGGAATGATTTAGGATATGATGTTGGAATCATTTACTCCCTCTCCTTGAGCATAGAGAATGTGACCCAGCTGGAGCTGGGCTCACAAGGACTCACAAGGACACATCAACTGGGCCCTGAGGTATAAAGACTATAGCTAAGATAATCTTGGAAAATACCTTTCAGGGAAACTTTCACATAAAGCCAATCAAACAGAACACAAAAGACTTTCTACTCCTTTTCTATTAGCATTTAGGGAATAGAAATTTGTTGGACCAGTGAAGACCCTCCTGACTGTTGTTACTGAAACCTGTACCAATAATTGTTAAAAAAAGATGATTCAAAATGTAGGATCACAGTTTCTAGCCAATCTGAAAAGGCTAAGCTTTCAATGGTTTTGCCCATTTCTAATGTTAATATACACTGATGATTCTGTAATGGTCTTTGGGCTCAGGCAGACATGGCTGTGACAGCATGGTTGTCTGTTTTCCCACTTTTGTCCTTTTGAATATATGCCGAATAAAACTTTCTTTTTGCTTTACTTAAAAAAAGAAAAGTAAAGAATTCTGATTCAGTGCGTCAAGAATGGGGAGCTTCTGATTAAACATCTTGTTTTTAGGGTGCACTTTCTCCCCTAATCCCTCCTTCCACCAATTGTGTTCTGTAAGCAGGGAAAAAACAAAGAAGGGCTACCAGGAAGGCTAATGAGTCCTGCTTAACAGTACATAGTTAAATCTGAATTTTAAACTAGGAAAAAGTCTTGGCATGTGCTATTAAAAAACGGCCGAGGGGGACTTCTCCAGTAAGAAAAAAAAAACCACTAACCATTTAGGAAAATGTTTATTAACTGAATTACATTAAAATTGATAACTGTTACTGGTACAACAACAGATACATAGACCAATGGAACAGAATTGAGAACCCAGACATAAATTCATCCACCTATGAGCAGCTGATATTTGACAAAGGCCCAAAGTCTGTTAATTGGGGAAAAGACAGTCTCTTTAAAAATTGATGCTGGCATAACTGGATATCTAACTGCAAAAAAAAAAAAAAAAAAATGAAACAAGACCCATACCTCACACCATGCACAAAAACTAACTGAAAATTGATCAAAGACCTAAATGTAAAATCTAAAAAGATAAAGATCATGGAAGAAAAAGTAGGGACAATGCTAGGAGGCCTAATACATGGCATAAAAAGAATACAAACCGTAAGTAACAATGCACAAATACCAGAAGAGAAACTAGATAACTGGGATCTCCTAAAAAATCAGACACTTCTGCTCCTCAAAAGACTTCACCAAAAGAGTCAAAAGACAGCCTGCAGACTGGGAAAAAATTTTTGGCTGCAACAAATCCAATCAGCATCTAATCTCTAAAATCTATAAGATACTGCAAAACCTCAACAACAAAAAGACAAATCACCCAATTTAAAAATGGGCAAAGGATATGAACAGGCACTTTGCCAAAGAAGACATTGAGGCGGCTAACAGACACATGACGAAATGCTCACAATCATTAGCCATTAGAGAAATGCAAATCAAAACTACAATGAGATACCATCTCACCCCAACAAGGTTGGCATTAATCCAAAACACACAAAATAATAAATGTAGGAGAGGTTGTGGAGAGACTGGAACACTTATACACTGTTGGTGGGAATGTAAAATGGTGCAACAAGTTTGGAAATCAATTTGGCGCTTCCTTAAAAAGCTAGAAATAGAAGTAATCCTGCTCCTTGGAATATATCCTAGAGAAATAAGAGCCATCACAGAAATAGATATATGCACACCCATGTTCATCGCAGCACTGTTCACAATAGGAAAAAGATGGAAACAACCTAGGTGCCCATCAATGGATGAATGGATAAACAAATCATGCTATATCCACACAGTGGAATACTACGCAACGATAAAGAACAACGATGAATCTGTGAAGCATCTTATAACATGGAGGAATCTGGAAGGTATTATGCTGAGCGAATTTAGTCAGTCACAAAAGGACCAATATTGTATAAGACCACTATTATAAGAACTCAAGAAAAGGTTTAAACACAGAAGAAAACATTCTTTGATGGTTATAAGGGTGGGGAGAGAGGGAGAGGGTATTCACTAACCAGATAGTAGACAAGAATTATCTTAGGTGAAGGGAAGAACAGCACACACTACAGGGGAAGTCAGCACAACTGGACTAGACCAAAGCTAAGAAGTTTCCTGAATACAACCAAACACTACAAGGGACAGAGTAGCAGGGGTGGGGGTCTAGGAACCATGGTTTCAGGAGACATCTAGGTCAATTGGCATAACAAAGTTTGTTAAGAAAATGTTCTGCATCCCACATTGGTGAGTGATGTCTGGAGTCTTAAAAGCTAGTGAGCTAGGATGTATCAATTGGTCCCAACCCCCCTGGAGTAAAGGAGAATGAAGAACACCAAAGACACAAGGAAAGTATTAGCCCAAGAGACAGAAAGGGCCACATAAACCAGAGACTTCATCAGCCTGAGATCAGAAGAACTAGATGGTGCCTGGCTAGCCCCAGTGACCACCCTGACAGGGAACACAACAGAGTCCCTAAAGGAGCAGGAGAAAAGTGGGATGCAGAACACAAATTCTAGTAAAAACACCAGACTTAATGGTTTGATTGAGACTGGAGGGACCCCGGAAGACATGGCCCCTGGACTCTCTGCTAGCCCAAAACTAAAACCATTCCCAAGGCCAACACTTCAGAAAAAGATTAGACTGGACTATGGGACATAAAATGATACACGTGAAGAGTGTGCTTCTTAGCTCAAGGAGATACATGAGACCAAATGGGCAGCTCCTGTCCAGAGGCGAGACGAGAAGGCAGAGAGGGTCAGGAGCTGGTTGAACAGACACGGGAAATCAGGAGTGGAAAGGAGGAATGTGCTGTCACAGTATAGGGAGAGCAACTAGGGTAACATAACAACGTATGTATAAATTTTTGTATGAGAGACTAACTTGAATTGTAAACTTTCACCTAAATACAACAGTAAAAAAAAGAATCACAAAAATCAAATATTAATAACTCTGTTCATCAAAAGGCACTATTAGGGGGTGGAAAGATAAGCCACAGAATGAGAGATTATATTTGCATCACATATTATTAAAAAAGGATTTGTCCTAGCTTTGGACAATGGATTATCCAATATAATAACAAAAGCACAAATAACAAAAGACAAAATAAATAAATGGGTCCTTATAAAAATTTGGAAGTTCTGTTCATCAAAAGACTTGACCAAAAAGTGAAAAGACAAGCTACTGACTGGGAGCATATCTTCAGAAACCATACATCTGACAAGAATCTAAAAACAAAAAAATATATAAAACTTCAACAATTTAACAACAAAACTACAAATAGCCCAGTCATAAAATGGGCAAAGGACTTGAGTAGACATTTCACCAAAGAAGACATTCAAGTGGCCACCAAACACATGAAAAAATGCCCAGCATCATTAGCCATCAGACAGATGAAAATCAAAACTACAATTAGATACCATTTCACTCCCAGTAGGATGGCTAAGATTAAAAACACTGAAAATAACAAATGTTGGCAAGCATGTAGGGACATTGGAACACTTACCGATTGCTGGTGGGAATGTAAAATGGTATAGCTGTTGTGGAAAATAGTGTTGTGATTCCTCAAAAAAACTAAAAATAAAACTACCATATGACCTGCAATTCCACTCCTAGGTCTATACCCAAAAGGCTTGAAAGCAGAGATGCAAACAGAGACTTGTATACCAATGTTCATTGCAGCACTATTTACAGTAGCCAAAATGTGGAAACAACCTAAATGCCTATTAGCAGATGAATGGATAAACAAAATGTAGTGCAGACAATGGAGTATTACTCAGCCAGTAGGAGAAATGAAGTCTTGATACATGCTACAATATGGATGGAGCTGGAAGACATTATGCTGAGTGAAATAAATCAATCACGAAAGGACAAATATTGTATGATCTCACTTATATGAAGAGACAAGAAAAAGCAAATGTATAGAGAACAAAGTTTACTAGCGGTTACCACGGCTGGGAGGGAGGGAGGGAGAAAGGGGCAGTTAACAGTGGAGGAAATATTGCCCTGATTAAGGGTAGGGCTGCACAGCTGATTATTGTAGTTACTGTCAGTAAGTTGTACACCCGTAAAAAGTTGAACTGGCAAAAGTTATGTGATAGACATATTTACAACAACAACAAAAAAGAGTAGCTGCTGAGGTTTCTTATGTACAACCAAACATTTCATGGGATTTGGTCCCTTGGTTTAGAGGTTAAGGGTCGTGGTTTCATAGGACATCCCAGTTAATTGGCCTAATAACATGTTTAGTGTTTCTGCTCTACCTCCTATTCATTGCGTAGCACCTGGAGTCCTGAAAGCTGGCAAGTGGCCATTCAAGGCACAACAATTGGTCTCTATTCAGTTGGAACAACAGAGGAAGAAGGAGAGTCAGGAATAGGAGAAGGAAACAGAATGTGTGGCTAACTGCCTCCATGAACAACTGCCTCTTTGCCATGAGACCAGAAGAACTGGATGGTGCCTGGCTACCATTACTGAATATTTTGATCAAAGATTCTATAGAAGAATCCTGATCAAAGGGCGAAAAAAGCAGAACATAATTTCAAATTCTCATGGAACCCAGACTACCTGGAGTCATGAAGTTTGTATGAACCCCTGAAACTATTTCCCTGAGATAATCTTTAAACCTTAAACCAAAAATATCCCCTTGAGTCTTCTTAAAACCAAACAATAGCTTAGCTTAACTAGTAAAAATTGTCTGCCTTGAGCATTAAGCTCTTTTGGGAAGTATCTATATGGGATCAAATTGATAACAGAACAGAGTAGAACTGACCCATAAGGTTTCCAAGGAGCAGCTGGTGGATTCAAACTGCTGACCTTTTGGTTAGAAGCCAAGCTACCAGAGCTCCAAACTGATAACAGCAACTTGTAATATTAGGTAGGAACCCTAGGGGGCAGTGACTTTATGTTAATAGGGGAGAACAACTCAAAACAAGAGTGAGAATGGTTGCACAATTCGAAGAATGTAATCAATGTCACTAAACAGCTCATGTAGACAATGTTGAATTGTGTGTTTTACTGTGTATATTCTCAACAACAACAAAATAAATAAAACCTTTTTTAAAAAAGGACTTGTATTTAGAACATACATGGAAGTCGTATAAATCAATAAGAAAAAGTGGACAATCCAATAGATATTTACGAACAATCCAGAAAATTTCCCAGGAGAGTCAATTTCAAATATTTACTAGCCCTAGAGAATGTGAAGCCATCTTACAAAAATGCTAACCAAGTGAAAACTTTCTTACCCCTCACCTTGCCTTCCTACCAATCCTACTACTGTTTCTATCCTGGCTCCTTGCAGAGTTAACTTCAAAGAGCACATCACATATAGGTTGGGGAGGAGGAGAGAGAAAAAAAGAGAAGCAGTAGACCTCTTTCCTCTGTTTGGATCACAGATTTGGATCTGCAATAGGTCCCAGACAGGAAAAGGTTTAATTACTAAATTCAGGCTGTTTTCACACAGGTTCTGTGATATTTTCACTGTATTTATAATTCTAGGTTGGCAGCTATTTATATCAGCACATTAAAGGTATGATTCCCTACTCATTTGGCTTCTGTATATTACTCCTGAGAAGTCAGCAGTCAGTATAACTATTGCCTCTTTGAAGGTAAACTGACTTTTTGCCTCTGGCTGCTCCTAAAATTCTTTCTTTGCCTTTGATTTTCTTTGAATTTGTATCACATATCCCGTGTTATGGGTGGCTCTGTTTTACGTATTCTTCTTGTGACTCATTGGGCTTCTTGAATTTGTGGGTTGATGTCTAGATCTGAAAAATTCTCAGCTGTTAGCTCATTAAATGTTTCTCTGTCCCCATTCTCTCTTACCTCTTCTTTTGAGACTCCGATTGAACGTTAGCCTTTTTGTTCTATTCTCGTTCCCTTTTCTTTTCTTTTTCCATTCTTTTTTTTAAATCTCTATGCTTCATTCTGAAGTTTCTTTGACCTGTCTTCTAGTATAATAATTCTTTCTTAACTGCGTCTTATTTGTTCTTAAATTCATCCACTGATTTTTAAATTTAGATTACTCTGTTTTTTACTACTACATTTTCTATTTGGTTCTTTTCAATTTTCCTGTGGTTTTTTTTTTTTTTTTTTTTTTTTTTTTACAGTTCTCCACTAAAATAGTCAAGCTTCACTTTTATCAGCTTGAATTTAACAAGCATAGTTGTTTTACAGTTTGTATCAGAATCCTTGAGAGTCTATTTCTGTAGTCTGTTGTATTTTCTTTTCATTTATTTATTTTATTGTACTTTAGAGGACGGTTTACAGAGCAAATTAGTTTCTCATGAAATAATTGATACACATATTGTTTTGTGACATTTGTTGCCAACTCCACAACATGACAACACTCTTCCCTTCTCAACCCTGGGTTCCCTGTTACCAGCTTTCATGTCCCCTCTTGCTTTCTCGTCCTTGTCCCTGGTCTGGTGTGCCCAGTTAGTCTAGTTTTGTTTTATGAGCCTGTCTAATCTTTGACTGAAGGGTGACCCTCAGGAGTGACTTCAGTACTGAGTTAAAAGGGTATCTAGGGGCCATACTGTAAGGGTTTCTCCAGTCTGTGTCAGACCAGTAAGTCTGCTCTTTTTTTCTAAGTTAGAATTTTACTCTACATTTTCCTCTAGCTCTGTCCTGAACCCTCTATTGTGATTCCTGTCTATATTTTATTTTTCTTGGTCTCGGTATTTTATTATCTCGTATGCCTGGTTATTTTTTTCCTATGTCCTGACAATTGTATTTTGAATTATTTGTAGTAATAATTTGAGGTTTGCTATGATGTTCTCTTCCTCCAAAGATAATTTTTATTTGCTTCTGCTAGGCACTTAGGGGCACTAACAATCCAAGGTCGCTCTGATCCAGTTTCAGGGTTTGAGATTTTCAGGCTACCCATATGACTCAAATACAGGTTGCAGGACATGCAAGGGCTGGTTTACTTTTAATTTGTCCGTTTTCCTAGCATGCACTCCCTTCAGTCCCAATTCAAGGTATAGGACACTCATTCCTGGCTGGTCCTAGACTCCAACTCTTGTCCCCCGAGCCATGTGAGGTTGTCATAGGCACTGTTAAGCCTCTCAGCCACCTGCTCTGGATTACTAAATACCCTCAGGACAAAAGTGCACCAGTGCTATGTTCCTCTTTGTGGATTTTCATCTTCTCCAGGCTCTTAGTCTGGTAATTCCTCCCTATTTTATTAGGTTGATCTTTTTAGAAAGATGATTTTTACATTCGGTCCAGTTTTTTAGTTGTATTCAGTAGGAGGATTTGTGGAAATAACTCACTATTACTGGAAGTGGAAGTCTAATCTCAACTTTTTCATCTCGTCCTTCTTACCATCCTGCAATTTTTAGAGGAACCATAGAATAGTGGAAACAATAAAGAGGGTTGGGTTGCAGTATTATCTTGTCCATTAATTTATTGTATGGCAAATTACCTAAACTTCTACTCTCAATTTTGTGAAAACAAATTAAAATTAACCCCTTTTTCTTTAAGGCTGTTAAAGGACACGTAAAATAAATCACTTAATCCTGAAAGAATTTTTGCCCTGTACTTCCAAATGTCTTAGTCAGTGTTGATAAAGATAGTACATTTACAACTTAATAAAATGAACAAAAACAATTTTTTGATTACCTAGTTGGACTATGTTTTGTATCAGTCACAAATGACATATTTTTCTATTGGGCTCTCTTCTCACCCAACATGGAAAAATCTAAATTCTCTTGTCTTCACTTTTTTTTATAAGAAATATTTTACCCACATAAATATTAAATGTTTAAGTTTGTATGGATGTCAAAGATTACAAATTAGGTTTTAATTTAGATAATTGTGGGAAGTTTAAAACATGGCTAATGTAAGAAATAGTATTGTTAAGTGTGTTAACTGAGATAGACTAGGTTATGCTGCAGTAAAATACAATCCCCCATTTTGTTGGTTTAGCCCATTAAAGTTTATTTTTCACACACACAAAGTTGACTGCAGGTCCCGTGGCTCTTCCTGAAAACTCCCTTACAGGCATGCCTAACATCCAGGCTGTTTCCATCTGTTGGTTGTTGTTGGGTGCCATTGAGTCAATTTCCACTGAGTAACCCCATGTGACAGAGTAGAACTGCCCTGTAGGGTTTCCTATGCTGTAATCCCTACCTGAGCAGATCGATAGGTGTTTTCTCCTGCTGGGTCGGTTCTAACAGCTGACCTTTCAGTTAACAGTTGAGCACTTAACCGTCGTGCCACCAGGGCTCCTTATCTTTCAGTTACACCCTCTCAATGTTTGGTCTCTGGTGTTGTGGCAGAAAAGAGACATAAAGAACTAACAAGTGGTTTTCTCTCTGTGTTTTGTCCCAGAAGTGACACATGCCTCTTACTCTCACAGCTCTTTAGTCATAACTAGTCACACAGACCCACCTAACTGCAAGGGTGCTGGGAAACGATCATGTAGATATTCAGTGACTAATAAATCATAACGAACTACCTCACTTCTGATGTTACTGAACTTTAAGTGAATTACTTGAAAATTTTCCCAAAACAATATAAAAACCTGGTTTCCCCCCTTACAGTGGTTCATTTTTTAAGGGCTTCTGACAGCTTCAATAAAGCGCAGCATGGAACTTCGTTTAGTCTGGATAATTGCCTTATATTTCGAAGGAAGGAAGTAGATTGAATGATCTCCAATGTCACTTAAGAGCACTTGAACTTATTGTTACTATCAAGATCAGTTATTTTTTATTTTAACTTGCAACAACTTTTTCAAGATTCTGCTTTTGTTTTTTTTTTTTAAATGAAACTGTACCTATGCACTAGACTTTCCAGTCCCTTGAAAATCCCATTTGGTAAGTGATTTCAATTTTTTTAAATTAAATTTTAAAGCATCTGGTTTATGTCATGCAGGATTCCTATTATAGGCTCTCATTTTTTATTATTTATTTATTTATTGTGCTTTAGATGAAGGTTTACAGAGCAAGTTAGTTTCTCATTAAACAATTAATACACACATTGTTTTGTGACATTGATTGCCAAGCCCACAACGTGTCAACACTCTCCCCTTCTCGACCTTGGATTCCTCATTGCCAGCTTTGTTGTCCCTTCCTGCCTTCTCATCCTTGCCCCTGGGTTCGTGTGCCCATTTATTCTCGTTTTGTTTTATGGGCCTGTCTAATCTTTGGCTGAAGGGTGAACCTCAAGAGTGACTTCAGTATGGAGTTAAAACGATGTCCTGGGGCCATATTCTCAAGATTTCTCCAGTGTCTATCAGACCAGTAAGTCTGATCTTCTTTTGTGAGTTTGAATTTTGTTCTATATTTTTATCCTGCTCTGCCCGGGTCCCTCTACTGTGATCCCTGTCAAAGCAGTCGGTGGTGGTAGCCGGGCACCACCTAGTTGTGCTGGACTCAGTCTGGTGGAGGTTGTTGTAGTTGTGGCCCATTAGTCCTTTGGACTAATCTTTCCCTTGTATCTTTGGTTTTCTTCATTCTCCCTTGCTCCAGATGGGGTGGGACTGGTGGAGTATCTTAGATGGCCACTCACAAGCTTTTAAGACCCCAGACACTACTCACCGAAGTAGGATGTAGAACACAGTTTCTTTATAAACTATGTTATGCCAATAGGACCCTCATTTTTTTAGCAAACGCTAAGGAAAGGAAGAACCATTCCTTGAGGGTAATGACAAGAGGTGAGATCAGATGATTTAAAAAATTAACATAAGCTGACATCTTTAAAGCTTTGCTCTTCATGTATAATGTAGTGTGTCTTGAGTTTTAGTAAGAGAATTTTGCTAAGTTTGCTAATAATGTTTACTATAATCTGTTTATTGGCAAGAGATTTAGAAACTATTGGTGATAGTCTTTAAACGTGTAGTTGCAAATTCAGATCCTGTAGGGTCTAAACTGTTAACATGAAGGATGAAGCAGATCTGTGGGTGTTGTGGGCACAGCCAAGAATAGGAAAAAGCTTGACTTGTTTATAGTTGGGGTCCAAAACTCATTACCATCAAGTCAATTCTGACTCACAGCCACCCTATAGGACAGAGTAGAACTGCCCCATAGGGTTTCCAAGGAGCGGCTGGTAGATTTGAACTGCCAACCTTTCGGTTAGCAGCCATAGCTCTTAACCGCTACGCCACCAGGGTTTCCAGCTGGGGTCCAGTACCAGCATATTGTTGTTATGTAAGAATCTGGGACCAATATTGCCAGATCATCCAAATTTTTATTTGAACTCTCTGATTTTTTTAGGTGTAGTCGATGAATTAAATTTTTTAAAAACACTGTGCTGGTCGAAGGAAATAAGTCTTTGGTGGGTCACCAATCTGCAACTTCTGCTCTTTATTTTCTAAGGCTTTTTGCAAAACAAATGTACTGCTAAGCATTGCTAGGGAAACTTTGGTTAGAAACTTGGTTGCACAGAGTTCCTGCAAAAGGAGAAACCTTTGATGGGTGGGGAGTTGAGAAGCAAAGTGATGGGAGAGAAGAGGTAGAGTAAGGGGCAGGGAGAGGAAAGGGGTGGGGTAAGAAACAAAGGTAAAGAGAGAAATTAAGAAGGGAAGGAGGATAATGGCTGAGAATGGAAACGGTGAGGGAGTGTTGGATTACAAAATACCCTTCCCTACTCCTTTCTTGCCACTCTCAGTCAAGCAATTTCTTCCTTACGCTACTGAGAGACAGAGAGAGAGAGAAACTAGGAAAGAAAAGGCTGCTGGATAGATGAAAGTGAAAATCAGAACAGCAACAAATTTCTCATATAAGGCAAGGACTGAAAATAAAGGGGGCAAAGATTAGTAACAACAGTAATAATATAGTAATAGTAGTAGCAGCTAACAGTTATCGAGTATTTTCTATGTGCCAGGCAGTATCCTAAGAACTTTACATGTGTTTATTGATTTAATCCTCATAGCTACCCTAAGAGATTTTTACGATAAGGAAATAGACACAAACCAAATCAAACTCACTGCCCCTGAGTCAATTCCAACTCACAGAGACCCTATAGGACAGAGTAGAACTGCCCCATAGGGTTTTCAAGGCTGTAATCTTTACCGAAGCAGACTGCCACTCCTTTCTCCCACAGAACAGCTGGTGAGTTTGAACCGCCGACCTTTTTGTTAGCAACCTAGCACTTTAACTACTGTGCCACCAGGGTTCCTAATAGACACAAAGAGGTTAAATAATTTGCCTGAGTTCATATAGCTAGTAAGCAGAAAACCCAAGATTCAAACGTGGACATTGCAACCATCGCATGGTACTGCTGCTCAAGTTTTTAAGATTTCAGGCAGTAAGAACAAATACCTGATAGCACGTTGGAATAGGTTTGTTTAGAACCGTTTTTCAAATTTACTGTGACTCCCAGTAAGAAATCCTGTATTTTACGGGACCAGTCACTATACACGCACACACACACAACTAAAACAAAAATGTGATGCACTCTGTTATTTTCTATTCTCAGTTATTTACATTTTCTAAATGCTTATTGCCACCTACCAAATTGATTTCCTAACCATTTAAGAATTGTGCACCAGCAAGGTAAAAACACTGGTTTAGAACGTTGCTTTGAAACAATAATTTTCAATTCTGACTTTAAATGGGAATAATCTGGGGAATTTTTCAAGACCAAACATTGCTTAGGCCCCCACCCCAGAGAATTTGGTTCAGCGAGTCTGGGTAGGGATCAACATTTTATAATTTTTAAGCCTTTGGGCAATTCTGATGTACAGCCAAGGGCTGTATATATCCTTTGATATATCAAGACAAATGTTTTAAGGAGTAAAATTTTTTTTATTTTAAAAGGAAAATACGTGAAGAAAATACAAGGCTAATTCTGGTGGCCTGAATCCCTTACAGCTCACTTTCATGGCTGTGTGTCTATGGTTGCATTATACCTGAACTGCAAGGGGAACTTTTTTGAGCAGTTGAAAATGAACATGAGAACTGACTCTGTAATGCTAAAGACATGCAGTCACATTTTGGTGACTTTTCACTTAAAGGTGATTTTACTGATTATTAAGAAGAGACAAAATAATATAAAATATATGTATCGTCTTAAAAAATAAGATTAAAACTATACCATTACCGCAGTGATTAAAAGCTCAGCTGTTAACCAAAAAAGTCAGCAGTTCGAACCCACCAGCCACTCCTTGGAAACCCTATGGGGCAGTTCTACTCTGTCCTATAGGGTTTCTATGAGTCGGAATTGACTCAACAGCAACAGATTTGTTTTTGTGTGTGTGTGTGTGTGTGTGTGTGTGTGCCCCTCTCTGATCCCATTTTCTATTTTTTTCCTTAGAGATAAAGACTATCCTAAATTTTGTGTTATCTTGCAATTGTTAAAGCTTTACCAAGTTTGTATACTGCTGTGTTTGGTTGCTAACCAAAAGAATAGCCACTCCTTGGAAACCCTATGGGGCAATTCTACTCTGTCCTATAAGGTCACCATAAATCGGAATCAATTTGACGTCAATGGGTTTGGGCTTTTTTTGGTTTTAGTTTTACGTGCTTTTGAATTTTACTTGAATGGACTCATTCATTATGTGACTTGCTTTTTATCATTCAAAAGTTGTCTTAGGCTGGGTTCTCTAGAGAAGCAAAACCAGTAAAGCATATAAATATATATAGAGAGAGATTTATATCAAAGAAACAGCTCATGCAATTGTGGAGGCTAGAATGTCCCAAGTCCTTGGCTTAGGATAAAGGCTTCTCTCTGTTCACATAGCCACAGGGTCTGGTGAACCCAAGACCAGCAGGTCGGAGAGCAGGGCTCTTGCTCATAGACTATGAAGATGGATGAATCCCAAGACTGGCAGATAAGCTGATGGCTCAAGTCCCAAGAACCAGAGGTCAGATGAACAGGAGACAGCCATGGGATCCAGAGCAAACAAAAAGCCAGATGCAGGCCACACCCTCAAGGAAACTCCCTTTGAACTGACTGACTACTCACAGGAGATTCAATTATGAGAGTGATCACAGACAAACACTGAGAATCATGGACAAGCCAAGTTGATGCACAGTCTTAACCATCACAGCCCACCCCTTGTCAACTTGGCCAATGTACCCATCTCCTTAAATCATACATAACCTCTGAACAAAGACAGTTATAAAATCATACTTGCGCCTAACATAATACAACTAACACACATACAATTGACAATGCACTAGCCCCATTTACATCTTATATTTTTATAAGTGAAGGAAACAAAAATATTTGATGCATACATCCAAAGCAGAAATACTCATAACAATTATAGTCCTCATTTCTGCAACTGGTCATGTGGCCTTGACTGGTATTTAGAAATACCTTCTTCCATAACCCATTCCATATTCCCTTTGCCCTCAGCAAGCACCTCAGTTGGTTGTGGTTCTTTGCCTGTTGGGGTGACCCAAATCTTCATTCCTGAAGGGTCTGGGCCATGTCAGAATTGGGTTGCTGTAGTTTTCCATTGACTTTAATCACAGGGCATGGTAGTACTAAGAGATGCCCTAAGGGATCTCCTGCATTCCAGACATACTCTTCTTTACCTCCATTATGTAATATCAATCTGATTTCCTCTTGGTAATCAGGATCAATCACACCAGCCAGTATGGTAACTCCCTTCTTTGCCTGTTGATCCAGGGGCATAAGGAGCCCAAAGTGGCCAGGTAGTATTCTTAGCTTCCAGTTCAATGGAATCAGTGATGTGTCTCCAGATGAGAGCATTCCTCCTTTTGGAACTAAGACCTCTAGACCTGCAGAGCATAAGGTCGCAGGGACAGGAAGCAAAAATCTTGCGAGTGGGTCACTAGGAGTAATAGTGAGTGGCGCCACTCCCATTTCCACCCCTTGATTCCTGGACCCATGAATCCTGGCTATGGGAGAAACAGCACCATATATTGGACACTGGTTTAGAGCATAGACATCCTCCTGGAGAACATTGCCCCAACCCTGCAAGGTATTACCACCTAGCTTGCACTGTAATTGTGTCTTTAGAAGGCCATTCCATGGTTCTATCAAGCCAGCTACTTCAAGATGATGGGGAACATGGTAAGACCAGTGAATTCCATGAGCATGGGCCCACTGCTGCACTTCATTTGCTATGAAGTGAGTCCCTTGATCCAAGGCAATGCTGTGTGGGATACCATGACAGTGGATAAGGCATTCTGTAAGTCCATGGATGGTAGTTTTGGCAGAAGCATTGCGTGCAGGGAAGGTAAATCCATATCTACAGTGTCTATTCCAGTAAAGACAAAACGTTGCCCTTTCTTGATAGAAGTGGTCCAGTGTAATCAACTTGCCACCAGATTGCTGGCAGATCACTTCCAGGGATGGTGCCATATCAGGGACTCAGTGTTGGTCTCTGCTGCTGGCAGATTGGGCACTCGGAAGTGGCTGTAGCCAAGTCAGCCTTGGTGAGTGGAAGCCCATGTTGCTGGGCTCATGCATCACCTCCATCCCTGCTACCATGGCAACTTTGGTCATGAGCTCATGGGGCAACGATGGGAGTGGCTGGGGAAAAAGGATGAGTGGTTTCCACAGAACGCGCCAGCCTATCCACTTGATTGTTAAAATCATCCTCTACTGAGGTCACCCTTTGGTAAGCATTCACTTGAGACACAAATATCTTTACTTCTTTGGCCCATTCAGAGAGGTCTATCCACATACTTCTTCCCCATAAATCCTTGTCTCCAGTTTTCCAATCATGTTCCTTCCAAGTCCCTGACCATCCATCCAAACCACTGGCCACAGCCCATGAATCAGTACACAATCACAAATCTGGCCATTTCTCCTTCCAAGAAAATGAACAACTAGGTGCACAGCTCGAAGTTCTACCCATTGAGATGATTTACCGTCACCACTGCCCTTCAGAGGGATCCCAGAAAGGGGCTGTAGTGCTGCTGCTGTCCACTTTCAAGTGGTGCCTTCATATGCCGCAGAATCATCTGTAAACCAGGCACAAGTTTTCTCTTCCTCAGTCAACTGATCATAAGGAACCCCCCATGAGGCCATAGGTGCAGACTCGGAGATGGAAGGTAACGTGACAGGAGTGGAGACCATGGGCATTTGGGCCACTTCCTCATGCAACTTACTTGTGCCTTCAGGTCCTGCTCAGGCCCGATCTCATATATACTGATGGAGTGCTGCTGTGCACTTGCAACTTTATGACTTTGCGGGTCAGACAACCCCCAGTTCATGATGGGCAGCTCAGGCCACATGGCAAGTAGGTGGACCATGCTTAAGCTTTCAGTCTCCACTAAGGCCCAATAACAAGCCAAAAGCTGTTTCTCAAAAGGAGAGTAGTTATCTGCAGAGGATGGCAGAGCTTTGCTTCAAAATCCTAAGGGTCTGTACTGTGATTCACCAATAGCGGCCTGTCAAAGACTCCACAAACAGCATCTCCATCTGCCGCTGACACTTCAAGCACCATTGGATCAGCCAGATCATATGGCTCAAGTGGCAGAGCGGTTTGAACAGCAGCCTGAACCTGTTGCAGAGCCTTCTCTTGTTCTGAGCCCCACTCAAAACTAGCAGCTTTTCAAGTCACTTGATAAATAGGCAGGAGTAGCACACCTAAATGAGGAATATGTTGCTTCCAAAATCCAAAGAGGCCCACTAGGAATTGTGCCTCCTTTTTAGTTGTGGGAGGAGCCGGATGCAATAACTTATCCTTCACTCTAGGAGAAATGTCTCAACATGCCCCACACCACTGAACCCCTAGAAATTTCACTGAGGTAGAAGGTGCCTGAATTTTTGTGGGATTATTTTCTCACCCTCTAGCATGCAAATGTTTTACCAATAAGTCCAGAGTCATTGACACTTCTTCCTTACTAGGTCCAATCAGCATATTGTCATCAACATAATGGACTAGTGTGATGTCTTGTGGAAGGGAAAGGTGATCAAGTTCCCTGCAGACTAAATTATGACCTAGGGCTGGAGAGTTGACATAGCCCTGAGGTAGGACACTAAAGGTGTGTTAATGGCCTTGACAGCTGAAGGCAAACTGGTTCTGGTCCATCAAAACAGGTATGGAGAAAAAGGCATTAGCCAGATCAATAGCTGCATACCAGGTACCAGGAGATACATTAATTTTCTAAAGCAATGAAACTACATCTGGAACAGCAACTGCAATTGGAGTCCCAGCTGGTTAAGTTTTCTATAATCTACTGTCATTATCCAAGATCCATCTGTTTTCTGCACAGGCCAAATGGGCAAGTTGAGTGGGATGTGGTGGGAATCACCATCCCAACATCCTTTAAGTCCTTGATAGTGGCAGTAATCTCTGCAATCTCTCCATGAATGCAGTATTGCTTTTGGTTTACTATTTTCCTAGGTAGGGGCAGTTCTAATTGCTTCCATTTGGCTTTTTCTACCATAATAGCCCTTACTCTATTTGTCAGGAATCCAATGTCAGATTATTTCATTTTACCCAATGAATGGTCACTCACATAAAAGGCTGTAGATCCCTTTGGGGAAGGCTGGGAGAAAGATTAACTGTAAAAATTTCTGGCAGTGTGTTGGAGTCCTTCTTCAAGGAGTCCTGGCCTCCCCTTCATTCAAGGGGTTGTGGGTCTTTAAACTCGCCCAAATCTGGGAATTGATTGACAGATCATGTCTCTATTCTGGTGATTCAAGTTAGACTGCAGTTCACCTGACCTAGAATTCATCCATTTGTACAGATCAAGTAAATATTTAGTAGATTTCCTATCTATTTCACTCCTAGGGACACCATGACTAAGTAGCCAATGCCGTAAGTCCATACGAGTCAGATTATTCTGATTACTGCTTTGACTCTGCTGTCCATTACAGTAACCGCATCCACCTTGTCTTTGTCAATTGAGTGCAGCCATGTGGCCCCTACTACCATGGGGTCCAATCAGCCCCATTTGTAGTTAGGTGTCTTAATTCAGTTAGGGCAATTCCCACTGTCAAATCTGATTTACATAAAATAGCAATCACAGCAGTTTTCAAGGATGTTGAAGCTTCCTTCACAAATTTGTTCCTCACAGTTGTGGCAAAAGGTGTGTCCTCTGGGCACTCCATGTGTAGGTCTGTGGGTGCAACCTGATAAATCTACTCTAGCATGCCAATTTCTCTAAGCCTTTGGATACCTTTTTCTACAGTATCCCAAGGCAGGTCTGGTACTTCAACATGATTAAGTGTAGGCCACCTCATAATCCATACTTCAGCAACTCAACCAAATAAACTGTTAGATCCTTTCCTAACTTCTAGAGCTGAAACACTGAATGAAGAATCTGGGCTTAGTGGACCCCATATCAATAAACTCAGACTGATCTATCTTTATTTTCCTTGCATCATTATCCCACACCCTTAACAGACATTCCCACACATATTCCCTAGGTTTCTGTTTGTACATATTAGAAAAGTCAAGCAGTTCTTTTGGAGCATAGTCTACCTCCTCCTGGATCACACTTTGAACTTCACCTTTTGGGGTTTGCTGGGACTTAAGTCTAGTTATAGTTCTAGAAGTCAGAATTGGTAGTGTGGAATTGTTTTGAGAACATTCAGCATTGTCTTGTAAAGCATTTGCCTTAGGTGATGTCCCAAGCAATGACTCACGCAGGGGCTCTTTAAAGGAAGCTGGGCTAGGGCTAATCTCATTAGATGGGAGCGGAAGGGCTAATGTTTTTTCTGGGCAGGTTGTTTAGCAGACAAACACAAAGGAGTCTCTTCAGATGCGTGTGGTTCTTCTGGCAGGAGTGATTTCAATGGAATTTAGGGGCTCAGTTTTCCCAGCTTCCTAATTATCTGCCCATATGTCCCCATCCCAAGTTTCAGGATCCCATTTCTTCCCAATGAATGTCCTTACTTTAACTTCAGACACCTCTTGAGGTTGGCAGTTAAGCTGGCATTGTAATTCAGCCTCTCTTACAATAAGACTCTGGGTTTGGTTCTGGGAAATTTCAGCTGTTACTACAAGAAATAAGACTTTCTTTCAAAGCACAAGTGGAAGACTTGAGGTCATTTATGCAGCACTTGAGTTTTGATTCTGAAGCCCCGAGCTCATCTCTTTCTTTCACCGCTTTGTCTAATGAAAGTAGGACCAACTAACCAGCTTCCTTATACTTCTCATTCTGACAAAACTGTAGAAAGATATCACACATGTGTTCACCTCGAGCCTCACCTTTCACCAATACCTGATTTACTGGGGATGATATTTTGCATATTTGTATCACCACCTCATGCCACAGATTAGCAGTGCCTTCTTTACTGCTGGAAGCAGAGTCATCAATATCTTTAAGACTGACCATATTTGAGAACCAATTTAGAAAACTCATCCTTACAATTTTGTTTCTCTAGAACCACTCTCAGTACCACATGTCTTAGACTGGGTTCTCTAGAGAAGCAAAACCAGTAAAGCGTATAAATATAGAGAGATATTTATGTCAAAGAAAACAGCTCATGTGATTGTAAAGGCCGGAATATCCCAAGTCCGTGGATTAGGATAGAGGCTTCTTCTGATTCACGCAGCTGCAGGGGCTGGCTAACCCAAGATTGGCAGGTTGGAGAGCAGGGCTCTGCTCACAGGCTGTGAATATCGACAAATCCCAAGATTGGCAGATAAGCTGATAGCTCAAGTCCCAAGAACCGGAGATCAGAGAAACAGGAGACAGCTGCAGGATCCAGAGGGAGCAAAAAGCCAGAATGTCTGCGTATCTTTGGATGCAGGCCACACTCCCAAGGAAACTTCCTTTCAGCTGATTGGCTACTCACAGCAGATTCAGTCATGGGAGTGATCATGTACAAACACTGAGAATCATGGCCCAGGCAAGCTGACACACAATCTTAACCATCACAAAATTATATTCCTGAGATTTGTCCATGTTGTTATAGCTATTGTATTTTCACTTTTGTATAGTATTCCATTCTATGATTAGCTCACAATCTGTTCATTACACTGCTGGTAGACATTTGTGTTGTTTCTAGTATTATGCTATTATAAATAGTGACACTCTGATCAGATCTGTCCATGTCCTTGGCACACATGTTTAGGGTTTCTTTAGAGCACAAACCTAGAAGTGGGAACATTGAGTTATATGATATGCACATCTTCAACTTTATTAGATAATGTCAAATTGTTTTTCAAAGTTACTGTCTCAACAATCCCACCAGCAGAGTATTAGAGTTTCCATTGTTCCACTCGGTATTGTTAGACTTTAATTTTTGCCAGTCTGGTGGTTATAAGGAGTCCCTGGGTGACGCAAATGGTTAATGTGCTTGACTGTTAACAGAAAGGTTGGAGGTTTGAGTCTAGCCAAAAGCACCTCAGAAAGAACTGATAATCTACTTCTGAAAAGTCAGTCATTGAAAACCCTATGGAGCACAGTTCTTCTCTGACATACATGGGATCACTATGAGTCTGAATCATCTAGATGGCAACTTTTTTTTTTGTTTGTTTGTGGATGTGATAGTGATGAGGGGAAAGTCACAAAATAGGAGAAGATATTTGTAATACATAAAACCAACAAACGGTTTATGTTGATAAAGAACTATTAGCCAATAAGAAAATAGAAAAATAGAAAAAAATCAAATAGAAAAATTGTTAAAGACTTTATCAGGCAATTCACAAATAGAAAACCTAAATGATCAATAAGAGATAAGAAAAAATGTTCAGCTTGATTAGTAATCAGGGAAATATAAATTAAAACCACTATGAAGATACCAATACGTATCAACCAGATTGCCAAAAGTTTAAAAACCTGACAGTACCAAATGTTGATGATGATATGAATCAACAGGGATGCTTATACACTTTTGGTAGGAGTGTAAACTGGTACAACCACTGTGGCAAACTGTTTGGGATTTATATTACCAATTTGAAAGAGACATACCCTCTACAACCCAGCAATTTTACTTCACATTATATACCCTAGAGAAACTCATGTGCATGTACACCAAGACAAGAATGAACACAGCATATTCTCTAGTCACAACGGAATGAAAAGAAGTCAATAACGGAAGGAAATACAGAAAATTCACAAATACATGGATATTAAACAATACACTATTAAATAACCAACGGATCAAAGAAGAAATCATAAAGGAAATCTGAAAATGCTTAGAGATGAATGAAAATGAAAGCTCGACATACCAAAATTTATGGAATGCACTGAAGGCACTGCTCAGAGAAAAATTTATAGCTATAAACACATTAAAAAAGACAAAAGAAGAACAATAATGACTTTGTGAAACATCTCACAATATGGATGAATCTGTAGGGATTATGCTAAGTGAAATATTTCAATCACAAAAGGACAAATACTGTATGAGATCACTATTGTAAAAACTCAAGAAAAGGTTTATACACAGAAAGAAATAATATTTGATGATTATGAGGGAGGGAAGGGGTGAGGAGGAAAAAACACTAACTAGATAACAGATAAGTGGCAACTTTGGAGAAGAGTAAGACAGTACACAATACTGGGATAGTCAGCACAACTTGACCAAGGCAAAGTCATAGAAGCTTTATAACCAAAAACAAAACTCGTTGCCCTTGAGTCAATTCTGACTCATAGCAACCCTACAGAAGCATCATAGATACATCCAAATGCCCTGAGGGACCTAGTCACTGGGGCTGAGGGCTGGATACCATAGTCTCAGGGGACATCTAGTTCAATTGGCATAACATGGTTTGTAAAGAAAATGTTCTACTTTGGTGAGTAGTATCTGGGGTCTTAAAATCCTGTGAATGGCCATCTAAGATATATCTATTGATCCCACCACATCTGGAGCAAAGGAGAATGAAGAAAACCAAAGACACAGGGAGAGATTAGTCCGAAGGACTAATGGACCACAACCACCACAGCCTCCACCAGACTGAGTCCAGCACAACTAGATGGTACCCAGCTACCACCACCAAATGACGGGAATCACAGTAGAGGGTCCTAGACAGAGTGGGAAAAAAATGTAGAACAAAATTCAAGCTCACAAAAAAAGATCAGACTTCCTGGTCTGACAGAGACTAGAGAAACACCAAGAGTATGGCCCCTGGACACTCTTTTAACTCAGTACTGAAGTCACACCTGAAGTTCACTGTTCAGCCAAAGATTAGACAGACCTATAAAACAAACAATAACACACATAGTTCAACCATGTATACGAGACTGACTGGGAGCACCAGCCCAAAAGCAAAGACAAGAAGGCAGGAAGGGACAGGAAAACTGGACAAATGGAAAGGGGGAACCTGAGGTCAAGAAGGGAAGTGTGTTGACACATTGTGGGGTTGGCAACCAATGTCACAAAGCAATTTGTGTATTAATTGTTCAATGAGAAACTAATTTGCTCTGTAAACTTTCACCTAAAGCACACACACACAAAAAAGACAAAAGATCTCAACTCGATAACTTAGCTTTACACTTTGAGGAACAACGGGGATAAACAAAAGAGTGAACAAAGCCCAAAGCTACCTGAAGAAGGAAATGATAAAGATTAAAGTGGAAATAAATGAAGTAGAGCATGGAACAATAGACAGAATCAAAGAAATCAAAAGTTGGTTCTTTGAAAAGATCAGTAAAACTGAAATTTTTTTTAACTAGATGGACAAAGAAAAAAGAGAGAAGATACAAATAATTAAAATCAGAAATGAAAGTGGGGCATTACTACTAATCTTACAGAAATAAGGAGGCTTATAAGAGAATACTATGAGCAATTGTATGCCAAAATTTAGATAACATAGATGAAATGGACAAATTCCTAGAAACACACAAAATAGTTAAACTGACTCAGGAAGAAATAGAAATTTTCAACAGACCTATAACAAGTGAAGATTGAATTAGTTATCAAAAACCTTCCAACAAAGAAAAGTCCAGGTCCAGACACTTCACTGGTGAATTCTACCTAAACATTTAAAGAAGAATTACCACCAATTCTTCTCAAACTCTTCCAAAGAGCAGAAGAGGAGGGAACACTTCCTAACAAATTGTGTGATGATTCCAATAGATTATCATATATTATTCATATATATTCTATGAAAATTCATATATCATTATCCTGATACCAAAACCAGATAAAAATCACAAGAATAGAAAACTGCAAATCAACATCCCTTATGAATAGAAATACAAAAATCCTCAACAAAATACTAGTGAACCAAATTCAACACCACATTAAAAGGATTATATACCACGACCAAGTGGGATTTATCCCAGAAATGCAACAGTTGTTCAAAATTAGAAAATCACCACATTAACGTAATGTTGTTGTTGTTGTTAGGTGCTGTCTAGTTGGTTCCAACTCATAGAGACCCTACGTACAATGGAACGAAACACTACCTAGTCCTGCGCCACTCTCAAAATCTTTGTTATGTTTGAGCCCATTGTTGCAGCCACCATATCAATCCATCTCATTGAGGGTCTCCCTCTTTTTCACTGATCCTCTACTTTACCAAGCATGACGTCCTTCTCCCGGGACTGGTCGCTCCTGATAACATGTTCAAAGTACATGAGATGAAGTTTCACCATCCTCGCTTCCAAGGAGCATTCTGGCTATATTTGTTCCAAGACTGACTTATTCATTCTTCTGGCAGTCCACGGTATATTCAATATTCTTTGCTAACACCATAATTCAAAGGCTTCAATTCTTCTTTGATCTTTCTTATTCATTGTCCAGCTTTCACATGCATATGAAACAATTCAAAATATCATGGATTGAGTCGAGTTCACCTTAGTCCTCAAAGTGACATATTTGATTTTTAGCACTTTAAAAAGGTCTTTTGCAGCAGATTTGCCCAATGCACTATGTCATTTGATTTCCTGATTGCTTCTTCCATGGGTGTTGATTGTGGATCCAAGTAAAATGAAATCCTTGACAATGTCAATATTTTCTCCGTTTATCATGATGTTGCTTATTGGTCCAGTTTTGAGGATTTTTGTTTTCCTTATGTTGAGTTATAAGCCATATGGAAAGTTGTAGTCTTTGATCTACAACAGTAAGTGCTTCAAGTACTCTTCACTTTCAGCAAGCAAGGTTGTCACACCTTCTAGGATGGCTATTATTAAAAGGCAAAAAAGGAAAATAACAAGTGTGGCAAGGATGTGGAGAAATCAGATCCTTCATCCATTGCTGGTGGAAATTTGAAATGGTGCAGACACTGTGGGAAACAACTTGGTGGTTCCTAAAAAAGTTAAACAGAATTACTATATGACCCCAAAATTTCACTGCTAGGCAGGGACAGATTACCCAGTAAGCAAGGTAAGCACGTGCTTAGGGCATCAATAAAATAGGGGTACCAGTTATCCAGAGCAAAGACCCATAGATGCCAAGAAGACGGGACACAAGGAAAAGTGAACGCCACATTGGAAGGGAACCAGCAGGGCACTAAATGAAATTGATACCTTAGTTATCTAGTGCTGCTACAACATAAATACCACAAGAGGATGGTTTTAACAAAGAGAAGTTTATTTCCATACAGTAAAGTAGGCTAAAAGTCCAAATTCAGAGTGTCAGCTCCAGGGGAACGCTTTCTCTCTCTCGGCCTTCTCATCAGTGTTCCCCCGGACTAGGAGCTTCTCGGTGCAGGGACCCTGGTCTAAAGGACGCGCTCTGCTCACGACACTGCTTTCTTGATGGTATGAGGTCCCCCTGTCTCTCTGCTCACTTCTGTCTCTTGTATCTCAAGAGATTGCCTCAGGACACAATCCAATCTTGTAGATTGAGTCCTGCCTCACTAACACAACTGCCGCCCATCCTCCCTCATTAACATCACAGAGGTGGGATTTACAACATATAGGAAATCACACAATACTGGGAATCATCGCCCAGCCAAACTGATACACACATTTTTGGGGGGACATAATTCAATCCATGACAATACCATTTTATAAATTTTGTCTATGATAACAATTACGTTTTCTTTTTCTTTTTGGATTGATCAGGTAAAATCTTACATTCAGTTCTCTCACGTCAACCACACAGAACGCTACAGTGGCACTATAATCACGTGATTCATGATGTATCTGGCCCTGTGCAAAGCAAACCAAAAGTCATCTTCAGATTGTGCATACCCTTATATTTATATCATGCTCTTTGTGATGGCTCTCACCTCCGTTGGTTATCAGCAGTAGTCTGATGAACTGTGAAGACGAAGCATCAAAGGACAGAAAGGGAGTGCACAAGATTTTAAGTATTATTTCAAGACAAAAAACACTCACGGAGATCTGCAAAGGGCCCACCAACAAACGTCTTACAACAAATGAATGGGATTATTTCCAACTGCCTCATAAGTACTATTTCTATTGACTATCTCAGGCCTGAAGAACAAAACTATATTTTCCAAGTCAATTTGTTTTACTTACTAATTTTCAATATAAATTTTTGTGTTAATGTCCAAATTTGAATGTAAATTTTATTCATTTTTAATTATTCAAATTTATTTGCTATTGTGATCATTAATTTTGTGTATCAGCTTGGCTAGGCCATGGATTCTGAGCGATTTGGCAGCTATGATGTAGTTTGGCAGTCGTATGATGGTGTGATCACTTCCATGACGAGATCTGCTGTGAGTAGCCAGTCAGTTAAAAAGGAGTTTCCTTGGAGGTGTAGCCTGTATCCAATATAGGTGGACTTTCTGACAAGGCTCACGGGCTTTTGTTCACTCTGGATTCTGCAGCTGGCTCCTGTTTGTCTGTCCTCTGATTCTTGAGACTTGAGCTAGCAGCTTACTTACCATCTTGCCTGCCGTTCTTGGGATTTGTCTGTCTTTGCAACCTGTAAGCCAGAACCCTACTGTCTGACATGCTGATCTTGGGTTCACCTGCCCCTGCCGCTGTGTGAATCAGGAGAAGCCTCCAGCCTGACCCACGGACCTGGGATGTTCCAGACTCTACAACTGCATAAGTCATTTCCTTGATGTAAATCTCTGTCTATATATATCTATACACATTACTGGTTTTGCTTCTCTAAAGAAACAGCCTAACATCCCTACTGAGACTGATTCTAGAGAAAAAAAAATTGTAAGGATGAGTTTTCTAAATTGGTTCTCAAGTCTGGTTAGTCTTAAAAATGTTGATGACTCTGTTTCTAGTAGTAAAGAGAGCACTGCTAATCCATGGCATGAAGTGGCAGTACAAATATGCAAAATATCACCACCAGTAGATCAGGTGTTGGTGAAAGGTGAGGCTTTGGATGATAACATGTTTGATACCTTTCTACAATTTTGTCATAAGGAAAAGTATAAGGAAGCTGGTTGGTTGGTCCTACTTTCATTAGACAAAGTGGTGAAAGAAAGAGATGAGCTCAGGGCTTCAGAGTAAAAGCTCAAGTGTCGCATAAATGACCTCAAAGTTTCCACTTGTGCCTTGAAAGAAAGCCTTATTTCTTGTAGTAACAGAGCTGATATTGCTGAAAACCAAACCAGAGTCTTATTGTAAGAATGGCTGAATTACAATGCCAACAGAATTCCCAACCTCGAGTGATGTCCGAAATTAAAGTAAGGGCATTGATTAGGAAGAAATGGGATCCTGAAACTTTAGATGGGGACATATGGACAGATAATCAGGAAGCTGGAGACATTGAGCCCCTAAATTCTGTTGAATCACTCCTGCCAACAGAACCAACCCTCTCCTCCCATCTGAAAAGATTCTTCCATCTTTGTTTGCTAAGCCACCCTTCCTGGTAAAACCATTAGCCCCTTCACCCCCATCTGATGAGATTATCCCAGCTCTTTCTAAAAAGACTTTATCTGAGTCATTGCCTGGGGAATTGCCTGAGGCATATGCCTTACAAGACAATGCTGAATGTTCTCAAAACACATCCCCACCACCAATTTTGGCTTCTAGACCTATAACTAGATGTAAGTCCCAGTGAGCCCAAAAAGTGAAGTGCAAAATGTGACCCAGGATAAGGTACACTACACTCCAAAAGAACTGCTTGACTTTTCTCATATGTACAAACAGAAACCTGGGGAATATGTGTGGGAATGGCTATTAAGGGTGTGGGACAATGGTGCAAGGAACATAAAGTTGGATCAGTCTAAGTTTATTTATATGGGCCCACTAAGCACAGATTCTTCATTCAGTGTTTCAGCTCAAGAGGTTAGGAAGGATCTAATAGTTTATTTGGTTGGGTCACTGAAGCATGGATTACATGGTGGACTACACTAAATCAAGCTGAAGTACCAGACCCACCTTGCTATACTGTAGAAGAAGATATCCAAAGGCTTAGGGAAATTGGCATATTAGAGGGGATTTTCGAGGTTTGACTCACTGATCCACACATGGAGTGCCCAGAAGACACATCTTTTACCACAACAGTAAGGAAAAAATTGTGAAGGGAAGACTTGAAGACTTCTGTGATTGCTATTTTATGTAAACTAGATTTGACATTGGGAACTGCCCTAACTGAATTAAGACACCTAACTACAATGTGGCTGATCAGACTCTGTGGTAGTAAGGGCCAAGTGGTGGCACTCAATCAACAAAGACAAGGTGGGCATGGTTACTATAATGGACAGCGGAGTCAAAGCAGTTATCAGATTAGTCTGACTTCTATGGCCGTATGGCATTGGCTACTTAATGATGGTGACCCTAGGAGTTAAATAGATAAGAAATCTACTAAATATTTACTTGGCCTGTACAAGTAATAATTCTAAGTCAGGTGAACAGCAGTCTAACTCGTATTGTCAGAATAGAGAGTCAAGTCCCCTCAATCAATTCCCAGACTTGAGCAAGTTTACAGACTCACAACTCCTTGAATGAAAGGGAGGCCTGGTCCCCTTGAGGAAGGACTCCACTACACTGCCAAAAACTTGTACTGTTAATTTTTCTCCCAGCCTTACCCAAAGGGATCTACAGCCTTTTATGAGAGTGACTGTTCATAGGGGAAAAGGAAATAATCAGACTTTTCAGAGATTTATGGATACTGGCTTGAACTGACACTAATTTCAGGAGACCCAAAATGTCACTGTGGCTCACCAGTCAGAGTAGGGGCATATGGAGGTCAGCTTATTAATGGAGTCTTAGCTCATGTCCATCTCACAGTAGGTCCAGTGGGTCCCCGAACCCATCTTGTAGTTATTTCCCCAGTTTCAGAATGCATAATTGGAAAAGATATACTCAACAACTGGTGGAATCCTGACATTGGATCTCTGACAAGTGAGTAAGGGCTATTATGGTAGGAAAAGCCAAGTGGAAGCAATTAGAACTGCACCTACCTAGGAAAATAGTAAACCAAAAGCAATACAGCATTCCTGGAGAGATTGCAGAGATTACTGCCACCATCAAGGACTTGAAGGATGCAGGGGTGGTGCTTCCCACCACATCTCCATTCATCTCAACTATTTGGCCCATGCAAAAAACACGGATAGATCTCAGAGAATGACAGTGGGTTATCGAAAACTTAATCAAATGGTGACTCTGATTGCAGTGGCTGTTCCAGATGTGGTTTCATTGCTTGAGCAAATTAATGTATCTCCTGATACCTGGTATGCAGCTATTGATCTGGCTAATGCCTTTTTCTCCATATCTGTTTTGAAGGACCACCAGAACCAGTTTGCCTTCAGCTGTCAAGGCTAGCAATACACCTTTAGTGTCCTACCTCAGAGCTACATCAACTCTCCAGCTCCATGTCATAATTTAGTCCACGGCGATCTTAATCACCTTTCTTTTCCTCAAGATGTCACATTGCTCCATTACACTGATGACATTATGTTGATTGGACCTAGTAAGGAAGAAGTGTCAATGACTCTGGACTTATTAGTAAAACATTTGCATGCTAGAGGGTGAGAAATTAGTGAGACAAAAATTTAGTCACCTTCCACCTCAGTGAAATTTCTAGGGGTTCGGTGGTGTGGGGCATGTCAAGATATTCTTTCTAAAATGAAGGATAAGTTATTGCATCTGGCTCCTCCCACAGCTAAAAAGGAGACATGACACCTAGTTGGCCTCTTTGGATTTTGGAGGAAACATGTTCCTTATTTCAGTGTGCTACTCCTGCCTATTTATCAAGTGACTTGAAAAGCTGCTAATTTTGAGTGGGGCCCAGTACAAGAGAAGGCCCTGCACTGTCACGCTACCATGCAAGCAGCTCTGCCACTTGGGCCATATGACCTGGCTGATCCAATGGTTCTTGAAGTGTCAGTGAAAGATAGAGATGCTGTTCAGAATATTTGGCAGTCACCTACTGGTGAATCATAGACTCTTAAGATTTTGGAGTAAAGCTCTGCTTTCCTCTGCAGATAACTACTCTCCTTTTGAGAAACAGCTTTTGGTTTATCGGGCCTTAGTAGAGACTGAATGCTTAAGCATGGGCCACCAAGTCACCATGTGGCCTGAGCTGTCCGCCATGAACTGGGTGTTCTCTGACCTGCAGAGTCACAAAACTGGATGTGCACAGCAGCACTCCGTCATTAAATGGAAGTGGTATATATGAGATCGAGCCTGAGCAGGACCTGAAGGCACAAGTAAATTGCATGAGGAAGTGGCCCAAATGCCCATGGTCTCCACTCCTGTCGCATTACCTTTTATCTCCCAGTCTGCACCTAGGACCTCATGAGAGGTTCTTTATGATCAGTTGACTGAGGAAGAGAAAACTTGTGCCTGATTTACAGATGGTTCCATGCGATATACAAGCACCACTCAAAAGTGGACAGCGGCAGTACTGCAGCCCCTTTCTAGGACCTCATTACCACCAAGCAAGAAGACCTAGGAACGAGCATGTCCTTTGGACCCAGGGTACCTGCACTGAGAAGCTCCTAGATCAGAGGAAGATTGACGACAAGGACCTTTCCCCAGAGCTGACAGAGAGAGAAACCCGTCCCCTGGAACTGGCACCCTGAATTCAGACTTTTAGCCTGTTGGACCGTGAGAGAATAAATTTCTCTTTGTTAAAGTCATCCACTTGTGATGTTTCTGTTACAGCAGCACTAGATAACTAGGACAGCTACGACAGAACCAAATTTAAAAAGTGACATAATTTTACATCCAGGTAAAATGAAACGGCAGCAACTAAGTGGAGAGCAAAAACAAAAGCTTGCAGAAGACAAAAAGGATTTGTGAATCCCTAAAGACAATTCCAAAATTAACTTCCTTTTTAAAACATGATGAATCAGAAGAGACTTCTTCCGCTGAATGCTTGAGTTTAACGGGTCAAATCATTGTACTAGTACTGCTAGTACTGAAATTACTAAAAGCAATATAAACGTTACAGAATTTGTTGCAAATTCTGCATCCATTCCTTGCTGTAGTAAAATAATAATAATAATAGTGTAGAAAGTGAAACTATTTTACAATCTGAGACTGTCACATCTGCAGACCTCATAAATAACATAAATATAGATCTTGCTTCGTGGAATAATTTTCCTTCTAATGATGTGAAATTATTGGATCAAAAGAGGGCCAAGTGATTGTCAACATCACAGTGGTCCATTTGAAAATCCGTGTCAAAAATTTCTGGATGTAAACAAACAAATTTCTATAGCCAGAATGTATTCCTAAGGTGCAAAGCTAATGGTGAAAATTTTAAGAGTGTGTGGCTACTGTTTTCTCCGTTCGTCGGCTCTGTATATTTTTTTGTTTGCAAACTGTTGAGTCCTAAATCGTTTAATTATCAGTTTGCTACAGATGGATTTAGCGACTGGTACAACTTGAATATGATTGATAAACATGAAAAGAGTTCAATTCACAGAAATTGTATGCTCTCATATTTAAACTGAAGACATGGCTTTGGCTTAACTCATGAACTGGAAACAAATTAATACAGAACATCAGAATTGGAAAGCTGTTTAGCAACATTTTGTTGCTGTCATTATAACGATGGCTGAATGTGGACTATCTTTTCATTTACAATTATACCATTTATTACAAATGAAGTGATTGGGTCCCCATAAAATGGAAACTTTGGGGGGTTACTTGAACTTGTTGCTCAGTTTGATTCATTTTTATCAGATCAAAATATGGTAACATAAGAAAAAGCAACCCATTGTATGTATCTAAAACAATGTGTGAAAAATTAATAAACTTAATTGATAAAGTTCGATGAACTATTTTCAGTGAAATAAGTATAGCTCAACATTTCCATTTGTCAGTAAATGGCACTCTGATGTTTCACATACAGATCAGCTAAGTATCGTTGAGCAATTTATCACATTTACTAGCTTAAAAAGTCATACCAATGAAAAAATTGCAAATCAAGTACTTCACTATTTATGTGAAGTTTGAAAAATTGATTTTTCTAAGTGGGAAGCCAGTCCCATGACAATGCTGCCAATATGTCAGGGCATTATAAAGGTATGCAACAGAAAATTTGAGAACATAATGAATATGCTGTTTTCATACCACGTGCTGTGCATTAACTTAATCTTGTAGGATGCAGTGCAGTAGATTGTTGTCCAGAAGCAGTTGATATTTTTTCTACTGTTCAGTCACTGTACACATTTTTTTGCCACCTCTATTCACCAATGGGCAGTTCCTAAAACATATTTAGGCAATGATTGAGTAGTAAAATGTCTTCCTAAGACATGTGGGGAAGCGCCTGCTATAGCAATGAGAGCAACCCTGGAATCGTACACTCAGGTTCTAGATGCTTCAGAAAATATTGCTGAAGACACAAAAAGGAGATACCAAAAGAGAAGCTGAAAACATTGCCAACAAAATGCAAACCCTAGAGTATGTATTTATGTTGGTTATGTGGAATAATATATTGCAGCCTTTTCATTGGATGAGTCAAGATCTCCAAAATTCAGAAGTAAATTTAAAGACATGCACAGATCTCTACCAGTCATTAACAGGGTATTTACATACTGTAAGAGAAGATCTTGAAAACACAACAAAACAAATACTACCAAATACTGATTAGCAAGTAGCTCACCATCACAGAAGCGTTAGAAAGAAAACAGGTAAATGACGGAAGTGCTCCAGAAGTATTGAGTGCCAGAGATCAATTTCACATAACCACATGCTACATTATCATTGACACACTTGAATCTTGCATGAAAAGAAGGGTGAAAGTGTATGAAGTTCTTTCAATATATATTTTTCTTCTTCAACAATGTGAATATACCTGAGGAAGAATGAATGAAGGCATCCAAGAAATTAGTACAGCCTTTTCCCGATGACTTAAATACAAACCTTTAATAAGTGCGACAATTTCATTCTCATATAAAAATTAAGTTTACAGGTCCTGGAAAGACAATTTTTACTCATATAGGCATGTTTGATTCCATAATAGAAGATAAAATACAATGCGTATTTCCCAAGATTGAAATTACTTTACACAAATTCCTGACTTTAGTGATCACAAACTGCACAACAGAATGCTCATTTTCATTCCTAAAGAGACTCAAAAACCCTCATCGTACAACAATGATTCAAGAAAGACTCGATTCATTATCCTTATTATGTATGGAAGTAGATATTGTTCAGCAGCTTCAGTGTGATGAAATCGTTGAAGAATTTGTAAGAGCAAAGAATGGAAAGAAATGTTTTTAATTAAATGTGCTGGAAATGAAAGATTTATCTGAAAGTAAAATATAGTAATTTGCTGTATATCTGTTTTCTGATCACTAAATGCTCTTTTATGACATCTTTTCATTTGTTCATTTACAATTATACCATTTATTACAAAACAAGCATCAAAACTGAAATATGATGCTCTGACAGGGATCACAAGAGAGGGTCCTGGACAGAGCTGGAGAAAAATCTAGAACAAAATTCAAACTCACAAAAAAAAAAAAGACCAGGCTTACTGGTCTGACAGAGACTGAAGAAACCTCGAGAGTATGGCTTCCAGGCACCCTTTTAACTCAGTACTGAAGTCACTCCAGAGGTTCACCCTTCAGCCAAAAATTAGACAGGTCTATAAAACAAACAATAACACACTGAGGCTGTGGAGATGAAAAAATAGAGGGTCTATTTTCAATAATTTTTGCCAATGAATTTGAAAATAGAAGAATACAGTTTACTAAAACTGACTCGGAGTCCTGGTGGCGCAGTGGTTAAGAGCTCAGCTGCTAACCAAAAGGTCAGCAGTTCGAATCTACCAGCCGCTCCTTGGAAACCCTATGTGGCAGTTCTACTCTGTCCTCTACGGTCGCTGTGAGTCGGAATCAACTCGACGGCAACTGGTTTGTTTGTTTGTTTTTAAACTGACTTAGAAAAAAACAGACAACCTGGAGGGTTTTATAACATTGAAGAAATGGAATCAGTGTAACTGTTGCCACAAACTAAACAACAGACCTAGACAACTTTACTAGGGAGTTCTCTAAGTGATTCAAGAAGCAAATAATTTCAGCCTTAAACAAACTATTCCAGTAATGGAAAAAGAAGAAACACACCCCAACTCACTTTATGAAGTTAATTTTACCTCAGTATCAAAAACTTAATATGGAGAGTACATGATAGAGAAATTACAAGCCAATCTTCACTCAAACATAGAAGCAAATATCCTAAACAAAATGTTAGGAAAGGAATCCAGAATGTATAAAATGATAATACACCATGACCAAGTCGGGTGTAACTCAGGAATGCAAGATAGGTGTATCAGTTACCTATGCTGCATTAAAAAAAAAAATCTAAAACTTAGTGGCTTGGAACAACAACAGTTTATTATTGCTCGTAAAGATTACAAAGGAAATCCTACGGGGAAGCTGTATTCTGTCCTATAGGGTTGCTATGAGTTGGAATCAACTGGACAGCATACAAGAACAACAACCTGATAAACTGTGTCTGCAAAAAAAACCTGTTCCGAATATCATGCTTAATGGTGAAACACTGGAAATATTCCCTTTAAAAGCAGGAAGAAAACAAGGCTGTCTTGTATCACCATTTCTAATTCATTTTATTGTTCTGGAGTTCTTAGCCCACACAATACTGTAAAAAAAAGAAAGAAAGAAGGATTGGAAAGGAAGACACAAAACCTTCACTGTTTGCAGGTGATAAAATCATTAGAATTAATAAAAGAGTTTAGCAAGTTTGCAGGAAATTAAATCAATGTTTAAAAATCAATTGCATTTCTATTCACCAGTAAAAAAAAAAGTTAGAAAATGTAAAGATATCCTTTTTTTAGATATCAAAAGCTATCAAGTTTCTGGTTCCAGGTAAGATGGAATAAATATATTCCACCCTGTCTCTCCCATTGAATGAAGCTGTAGCACCTGGACAGAATCATGGAGCAACTCTTTGATGATTCTAAACATAATGACTTTTAACATCATTAGCCATCAGGGAAATGCAAATCAAAACCACAATGAGATACTACTTCAGAATCACTAGAATGATAGTAATCAAAAAGACAAACCCTAGCAAATGTTGGTGAACATATGGAGAAATTCAAACCGTCATACACTGCCAGTGGGAATGTAAAATGGTACAGCCACTTTGAAAACCCCTATAAGAAACTTGTCTTTTTCTCTAGCTGCTTCAACACTTTTCTTTGTCTAATTTCAGCAGTTTGATTATGATGTGCCTGGGTATAGACTTCTTAGAGTTTATCCTGTTCGGGGTTCATTGAATTTCTTGAACATGTAGGTTATGTCTTTTACTAAATGGGGAACGTTTTCAGACATAATTTTTCAAATATTTGTTCACAATCACACTCTCTCTTCTTCTAGTATTCTGATGACATGAATGTTAGACCTTTTACTATTGTCCCACTGGTCTCAATTTTTTTTTCTTTCTGCCATTCAGCTTGGGTAATTCTCATTTATCTACCTTCAAGTTCACTGACTCTCTTCTGTCATCTCTATTCTGCTTTTGGGCCCACCCAGTGAGTTTTTTACCTTGATAATTATATTTTTCAATTCTAAAATTTCCATTTGGCTCTTTTTTTCCCACAGGGTCTTCCTAGTCTTTAATTTTTTTAAACTTGGGGTGAAATTCACATAAATAAAACTCACCATTTTAAAGTGAATAGTTCATTGGCATTTAATACATTCACAGTGTTGTGCAGCCACCACCTTAATGTACTTCCAAAACATTTTAATCACCACAAAACGAATGCCCGTACCCGTTAAGCAGTTACTCCCCATTCTCTCCTGCCCCAGCCTCTGCCAACCACCAACATGATTTCATCTCTATAGGTTTATGTATTCTTGGTATTTAATATGAAGGAAATCATATAATATGTATCCTTTTGTGTCTGGCTTCTTTCACTTATCATAATGTTTTCAAGGTTTGTGTGGTGGGGTATATCAGAATTTTATTTCTCTTTATAGCTGAATAATACTCCATTGCACATATATACCACAATTTGTTTATCCATCTATCTGTTGATGGACATAATCTTTTGGCTGTTGTGAATATTGTTGCTATGCACATGCATGTGTGTGTATTTGTTTCATTCCCTACTTTCAATTCTTTCAGGTATATATCTAGGAGTAGAATTGCTTGGTCATAGGTAATTCTATGTTTTAATTTTGAAGAACTGCCAAACTGTTTTCCACAGCAGCTGTATTATTTTACATTCCCATAGCAATGTATGAGAATTCCAATTTCTCCACATCCTTGCCAATGCTTGTTATTTTCCATTGTTTGGATTATAGCCATCCTAGTGGGTGTGCATTTGGTTCATTTTTATATTTTCTATTTCTTTGCTGAAACTTTTTGTTTTCCAACTTGTTTCAAGAGTGTTTGTAATCGCTTGATGGAACTTTTTTTTTTTTTTAATAATAGCTGCCACTTATTTACTTTTTATATATATTTGTCTATTCTGGACATTTCATACAGATGGAATCTTGCAATATGTGACCTTTTGTAAGTGGCTTCTTTCACTTAGCATAATGTTTTCAGGGTTTATCCACACTGCCGTTGTATCAGTACTTCATCCTTCTTTTATTTTATTGTGATATAATTCACACACCATACAACCCACCCGTTTAAAGTGTACAAGTCATTGGTTTTTAGTATAATCACAGATATGAGTAACCATCACCTCAGTCAAGTTTATAATATTTTCATCACCTCAGAAAGAACCTCATACCCATTAGCTACCACCCCTTTATTCTCCCATCCCCCACAGCCCTAAGCAACCACTAATCTACTTTCCATCTCTATAGATTTTCCTATTCTGGACTTTTCATATAAATGAAATCATACAATATGTGGTGTTTTGTGACTGGCTTCCCTCACTTAGCATGTTTTCAAGGTCCATCCATGTTGTTTAATCCAATAACTGTGGATTTTGCAGCAGAGACCATGGAGGCCAGAAGGAAGTGGCACAACATTTTTAAAGGCTGGAGGACAAGAACTGTCAACCCAAAATTCTATATCCAGTGAAAATATCCTTCAGGAATGAAAGTGAGATAAAAACATTCTCAGATGAAGGAAAACTAGGTTCATTGCTAGCAGACCTTCTCTGCAATAATTGCTAAAGGAACTTCTTCAGCCAGAAAAGGAATAATATCAGAAGGACACCTGGAACATCAGGAATGAAGGAAGAACAACAGAAATGGTAAATATCTGGGTAAATATAATAGACTATTCTTCTCGGGTTCCTTAAAATATGTGTGACAGTTGAAGCAAAAATTGCAGCACTGTCTAATGGTTTTTTGTTTTTTTTTTTTTAATTGGGGGAGAGGATGCCCTGTTGGCATAGTGGTTAAGGAGTTCAGCTGCTAACCAAAAGGTAGGCAGTTCAAATCCACCAACCACTTCTTGGAAACCCTATGGGGCAGTCCTACTCTGTCCTATAGGGTTGCTCTGAGTCTGAACTGACTCGATGGCAATAGGTTTTTTTGTATGTTTCTTTGTTTAATGGAGTTTTCAATGTATGTAGATGTAATACATAATATAAAGAGGGAAGGGTAAAGGGACTTATACGGTGTTAAGGTTTTGATATTGCAGTGCAGTGGATCACTTTTGTATGGCCTTTCTCACCATGGTCTTATAACTCCCACCCAAGTGATTGTGAAAGACAGCACAAATAAGGTAATTGTGGCCCACCAAAGGGATTGGTCATTTTTGTCATCCCACTAGGCTTTAAAAAGAGACAATTCCAGAGCCAAAAAAAGATCTCACCACCATCAAGGAAGAAGAGGCAGGAGCAGAGCATATCCTTTGGACCTGGGATCCCTGCGCTGAAACCCTGCTAAACCCGAGAGAGAGAGAGAGAGAGATAACACTGACGACAGCAAGATGGCAAAAAGCAGTGGAACAGAAATGGCAGCAGCAGAGGCAGCAGAACCAGAAGACTGGCAGGAGACCAGAAAGAGATGGCATGGTGGGCTTCCCAGCCCACAGAGCGAGAAGCTGAGCGCCTTTGGGCAGAAGGCTTGCTGGTGAAGTAGAGTGCCTTTGGGCACTTGGTGAAGCTAGGTTTGCTGATCCAAGGAGCTAGAGCTGAGCGCCATTGGGCCAAGGCTTACTGGCAGAGTGGGGTGCCTCTGGGCGCTTACCAGCAGAGCTAGAAGAGTTTTGTGTTTAACATTTGCCTGAGAAGGGCAGATGCCAAGGGTCAGAGAGAGGCTGCCTGCTGGACAGATGAAAAGAGGCTGTCCTGATGGAAGAACTGTATCCTGAGTGTTCCTAAATCTGATTTATAACCTGTTACTTCCCTAGCAAACCCCATAAATGTGAGTATTGTCTGTAAGTTCTGTGTGGCTATTGCAATGAACTATTGAACCAAGCAGAGAAGGAGAGAGTTCCATGGGAGGGAGAGTTGATGTCAGAATTGGTAAAGACGGCAGAGAGAGGAGGCATGTCTGACCTCTGCCTCATAGGAATCAGCCTGGGGCTGTTGATTCTCCTTCTCTCTTGTGAAATGAGAGGAAGTCAGATGCTGTGCTCATGCCATTTTTACAGACATTCTATTTGAAATAGTAAAATATCAATTATAAGAAGACTATGAAAATTTAAGTAAATGTACTATAATCCCTAGAGCAATCACTAATAAAACAATACAAAGAAATATACTAAAAATTACGACTGGCAAATTAAAAAACTAAAAAAATTTAACTAACCTAAAAGAAGGCAGGAAAGAGGAAACAGGGAAACATTAATGACATGTCTAGGCCCATATAGTTTCACTGGCAAAGTCTACCAAACGTTTAAAGAAGATATAACAACAATTCTACACATTCTTTTCCAGAAAACAGAAGAGGTGAGAAAACTTCCCAACTCATTCTATGAGACGAGCATTACCCTGATAACAAAACAAAACAAAAACAGTACAAAAAAAGAAAACTACAGATGACTATCTCTCATGAACATAGATGCAAAAACAATTAGAAACTAAAATTAAAATACAATTTACAATAGCTCAAAACAAATGAAATACTTAGGTATAAACCTAATAAAACATGTAGAGGATCTGTGTGCTAAAAAAAAAAAAAAAAAAAAAAAAAGATTTGAAATATTTGAAAGAAAACCCAAATAAATAGAAAGATATACTGTGTTCATAGATCAGAGGCCTAAACATAGCAAAAATGTCATTTCTCTCCAAAATGATTTATAGCAGGGGTTAACAAACTTTCTCTGCAAAGGGCCAGGGAGAAAATATTTCCTGCTTTGTGAACCATACAGTCTCTGTTGTAAATACTCAACTCTTTGGTTGTAGCCAGCAGTCACAGATAACACCTAAATGAATGGGCATGGATAAATTTAATCTGTGGCAGGATTTGGCCCATAGGTCATAGTTTGCCAACCACTGATCTATAGATTTAAACAATTCCAATCGAAATCCTAAATGGACCAGCTGCCTTTTTGCAGGAATTGACAAGCTGATACTAAAATTCATATGGAATTGCAAGGGACCCACAATAGCCAAAATAATCTTGAAAAAGAACAAAGTTGGGAGGCAGGGCCAAGATGACTGAGTAGTCAGATGTTTCCAATGGACCCTCTTACAACAAAGACCAGAAAAAGCAAGTGATTCATTTATATATGGCAATCTGGAAACCCCAAACATCAAAGGCAGAGTTGAGGAACCAGACTGAGTGGCAGAGGGAGGGAAACACGGTTCAGAAGCAGCTAGGAATTGCCAGACCTGATTCAGCAAAATCCTGAACCCTTCAGGCCTGATCAGCTCATGGGTGAGCGGTGAGGTAGGCAAGCAGCCATGCTCCAGAGACACATTTTCTGCACCAGGAGAGACCCAGCACCAGAGACTCTACACGGTCACCCAGCACCAGTGAGAAGCAGCCCTCCACAAAAGACAAGTACTTGTGCATGGCTTACCGTGCAGATCAAAAACACCCCCCTTAGGGAAAAACCTCTCTCCCATTTACCTCCCCACTCCCTGCTCTGCAGTGTGTCCTGGACCGGCTTCGGCAGTTGCCGAGTCCACCGGGCCAGAAGTAGGATCCATCAGACACCTGGAGCCATTCTCCCTGCCTTGGCGAGTGAACAAACTAACAAACGGGAAAAAATAAACTGCCAGCTCCCATAAGCCAGGAATCCAGTGTAGGCACAGCTCCTTTGCCTAGGCACAGGCATAAGGGATCCATGGACTCTGACTGCCTTTATCCCTGCAGAGAAGTGTGTGCGCCCATCTCAACATCATAGGCCCTCATTACCACAGTACAATAGGGTATTTACCGGAACTCTAATTTCAACTGTTTAGCTTGAAGTGGCAGCTTCTTGACATTTGACACTGCTCTCCCCATTAAGCAGGGTCTTCACCTACCCACATCAGGGGCCTGAGGACTGGTGGCTCCACCCATGCCACCTAGCCACCTGCAAGAGGGGCCCATGAATAAAAGGTGCCCCCCAGTCCTTACAGCCAACAGCATTAGGTGCTCATAGTCTGGCTGCAAAACCTACCCAGCTATGTGCTCTAGGGAACAGGCCTTCCTCCTGGACACTCAAGGGTGGCCGTCAGCCCCCTGCCTTGCTTGGAGTGTGTCCACCTGCTGCAGCCAGATGCCTGTGCTTACACCAATCACCCAGTCCGTCTAGGACTGTAAGTAAGAGCCTACACCACACACTTGGTGACTATCTACCTGGGCACCTGATCTGAATCCATACAGGAGGAGTGGGTGGACTCCTGAGCTCACATACCTAGTAGCAGATCTAACCACCTGGTGACAGGACATTACAGCTTCAAAGATGCCAGTAATCAAACTAGCTCATATTAGCAGCCTATTTGGGCATATCAAAACAAAATAAGAAGCTAGGACACAGTAAGCAAACATAAAATAAATAAATATAATAACTTATTGATGGCTTGGAGACAACAGTCAATACCAAATCACATAAACAGACAATCTATGATGGCTTCAGCAAGCTCCCAAAATAAAGAAACTAGAAATTTTCCAGAGGAGGAAAATTTCTTGGAATTACCAGAGGCAGAATACAAAAGACTAATATACAGAACTCTTCAAGAAATTAGGAAAGAAATTGATCAAAATGCAGAACACACAATGGAGGAAATTAAAAAGATTAGAGACGAGCATAATGACAAATTTAACAGGCTGCAAGAATCCATAGAGAGACAGCCATCAGAAATCCAGAAGATTAATAATAAGATGTCAGAATCGGACAACTCAATAGAAAGTCATAGGAGCAGAACTGAGGCAATGGAAGTCAGAATTAGTGAGATTGAAGATATAGCACTTGACACCAACTTATTTGAGGAGAAATCAGATAAAAGGATTTAAAAAAATGATGAAACCCTAAGAATTATGTGGGACTATATCAAGAGGAATAACCTACAAATGATTGGAGTACCCGAACAGGAGGGATAACAGAAAATAAAGAGAGAATTGTTGAAGATTTGTCAGCAGAAAACTTCCTGGATATCTTGAAAGATGACAAGATATCTATCCAAGATGCTCATAGAACCCCACATAAGGTAGATCCCAAAAGAAATTTGCCAAGACAGATTATAATCAAACTTGCCAAAACCAAAGGTAAAGAGAGAATTTTAAGAGCAGCTAGGGATAAACGAAAAGTCATCTACAAAGGAGAGTCAATAAGAATAAGCTCGGACTACTCAGCAGAAACCATGCAGGCAAGAAGGCAATGGGATGACATATATAAAGCCTTGAAGGAAAAAAAACTGCCATCCAAGAATTATATATCCAGCAAAACTGTCTCCCAAATATGATGGCAAAACTAGGGCATTTCCAGATAAGCAGAAGTTTAGGGAATTTGCAAAAACCAAACCAAAATTACATCAAATACTAAAGGGAGTCCTCTGCTTAGAAAATCAGCAGCATTAGATAACAACCCAAGACTAGAACACAGGACAGAGCAACCAGACATCAACCCAGATAGGGAAGTCACAAAAGTAAATCAAAGCTAAAATACTGAAAATAGGGAAACAGATGTCAATATGTGAAAGATGACAACATTAAAGCAAAAAAGAGGGACTTAAAAAATGTAGACATAGATTTTTCATGTGGAGAGGAGGTCAAGGTGATACAAAGAAATAAAAGACTGCTATAAACTTAGAAAAATAGGGGTAAATATTAAGGTAACTACAAAGGAAACGAACCATCCTAAAGTCAAAATAAAAAACTAGAAAAATATAATGACTCAGCAAACACAAAATCAACAACAATGAAAAAGATGAAAAGAAAATACATAAAGAAAAAAGACTGAGCACAGAAAATTAAGTGGAGCAGAGAAACTGTGAACAACACACAAAAAAAGACATAAAAACGACATCACTAAACTCATACCTATCAATAATTATGCTGAATGTAAATGGACCAAATGCACTGATAAAGAGACAGAGAGTGGTAGATAGGATAAAAAAACACCATCCATCTATATGCTGCCTACAAGAGACACACCTTAGACTTAAAGACACAAACAAAGTAAAACTCAAAGGATGGGAAAAAATACATCAAGCAAACAACACTCAAAAAAGAGCAGGAGTGGCAATATTAATCTCTGACAAAACAGACTTTAAATAAAATCCACCACAAAGGATAAGGGATGACACCACATAATGATTAAAGGGTCAATACGCCAGGAGGACATAACTATAATAAATATTTACGCACCCAATGACGGAGTTCCAAAATACATAAAACAAACTCTAACAGCACTGAAAAGAGAGATAGACAGCTCCACAATAATAGTAGGCGACTTCAACACACCACTTTCAGTGAAAGACAGAACATCCAGAAAGAAGCTCAACAAAGACACGGAAGAGCAACCAACTTGATCTCATTGACATATACTGAACACTCCACCCAACAGCAGCCGAGTATACTTTTTTTTCCAACACACATGGAACATTCTCCAGAATAGACCACACATTAGGCCATAAAGCAAGCCTTAACAAAATCCAAAACACTGAGATACTACAAAGCATCTTTTCTGACCATAAAGCCATAAAAGTGGAAATCAACAACACAAAAAGCAAGGGAAAAAAATCAAACACATGGAAACTGAACAACACCTTGCTCAAAAACTACTGGGTAATAGAAGAAATTAAGGATGGAATAAAGAAATTCATAGACTCAAACGAGAATGAAAACAGATCCTACCAGAACCTGTGGGAGACAGCAAAAGCAGTGTTGAGAGGTCAGTTTATAGCAATAAATGCACACATCCAAAAACAAGAAAGGCTCATAATCAAAGCATTAACCTTACAACTGGAACAAGTAGAAAGAGAGCAGCAAAAGAAGCCTACAGGTGCCAGAAGGAAGGAAATAATAAGAATTAGAGCAGAATTAAATGAAACAGAGAATAGAAAAACAATTGAAAGAGTTACCAAGAGCAAAAGCTGGTTCTTTGTAAAGATCAACAAAATTGATAAACCATTGGCCAAACTGACAAAACAAAAACAGGAGAGGAAGCAGATAACCTGTATAAGAAATGAGATGGGTGATATCACAATAGACCCAACTGAAATTAAAAGAATCATAACAAAATACTATGAAAAATTATACTCTAACAAATTTGAAAACCTAGTGGACAAATTTCTAGAAACTCACTACCTACCTAAACTAATACAAACAGAAGTAGAACAACTAAATAAACCCATAACAAAAGAAGAGATTGAAAAGGTAATTAAAAAACTCCCAACATAAAAAAGCCCTGGCCCGGATGGCTTCATTGGAGAATTCTACCAAACTTTCAGAGAAGAGTTAACACCATTACTACTAAAGGTATTTCAAAGCATAGAAAAGGATGGAATGCTCCCAAACTCATTCTATGAAGCCAGCATAACCCTTATACCAAAACCAGGTAAAGATGCCACAAAAAAGAAAATTACATCCCTCATGAACGTTGATGCAAAAATCCCGAACAAAATTCTAGCCAATAGAATTCAGCAACATATCAAAAAAATAATTCATCATCACCAAGTGGGATTTATATCAGGTATGTAGGGATGGTTCAACATTAGAAAAACAGTCACTGTAATCCATCAGATAAATAAAACAAAAGACAAGAACCACATGATCTTATCAATCGATGCAGAAAAGGCATTGGACAAAGTCCAACACCCATTCATGATAAGAACTCTCAACAAAATAGTATATCAGGCGGCTAACAGACACATGAAGAAATGCCCACGATCATTAGCTATTAGAGAAATGCATATCAAAACTACTATGAGATATCAACTCACCGCAAGAAGGCTAGCATTAATCCAAAAACCACAAATAATAAATGCTGGAGAGGTTGTGGAGAGACTGAAACACGTATACACTGTTGGTGGGAATGTAAAATGGTACAGCCATTTTGGAAATCAATTTGGCACTTCCTTAAAAAGCTAGAAATAGAAGTACCATACGATCAGCTATCCTGCTCCTTGGAATATATCCTAGAGAAATATAGATATACGCACACCGATGTTCACTACAGCACTGTTCACAATAGGAAAAAGATGGAAACAACGTAGGTGCCCATCAGTGGATGAATGGATAAACAAATTATGGCATATCCACACAATGGAATACTACGCAACGATAAAGAACAATGATGAAGCCGTGAAACATCTTATAACATGGAGGAATTTGGAGGGCATTATGCTGAGTGAATTTAGTCAATCACAGAAGGACAAATATCGTATAAGACCACTAGTGTAAGAACTCAAGAAAAGCTTTACACACAGAAAATATTCTTTGATGGTTATGAGGGTGGGGAGTGAGGGTGAGGGTTATTTACTAACTAGACAGTAAATAAGAATTATCTTAGGTGAAGGGAAGGACAGCACACACTACAGGGGAAGTCAGCACAACTGGACTAAACCAAAGCTAAGAAGTTTCCTGAATGCAACCAAACACTACAGGGGACAGAGTAGCAGGAGTAGGGGTCTGGGGACCAGGCTTTCAGGAGACATCTAGGTCAATTGGCATAACAAAGCCTGCTAAGACAATGTTCTGCATCCTACTTTGGTGAGTGGTGTCTAGGGTCTTAAGAGCTTGCAAGCTGCCATCTAAGATGCATCAATTGGTCCCAACCACCTAGAATAAATGAGAATGAAGAACACCAAAGACACAAGGGAAGTATTAGCCCAAGAGACAGAAAGGGTCACATAAACCAGAGACTTCATCAGCCTGAGACCAGAAGAACTAGATGGTGCCCAGCTACCACCAATGACCGCCCTGACAGGGAACACAACAGAGAGTCCTGGATGGCGCAGGAGGAAGGTGGGGTGCAGAATTCAAATTCTAGTAAGAAGCCCAGACTTAATGGTCTGACTGAGACTGGAGGAACCCCGGAAAGCATGGCCCCTGGATTCTCTATCACCCCAGAATTAAAACAACTTCCGAGGCCAACTCTTCAGAGAGGGATTGGACTGCAGTGTGGGTCATAAAGTGATACTCATAAGGAGTATGCCTCTTAGCTCAAGTGGATACAAGAGACTAAATGGTCAGCTTCTGTCCAGAGATAAGATGGGAAGGCAGAGAGGGTTAGGAGCTGGTTGAATGGACACGGGGAATCAGGGGCGGAAAGGAGGAGTGTACTGTCACAGTATGGGGAGAGCAATAAAAGTCACATAACAATGTATGTATAAATTTTTGTATGGGAAAAAATAAAAAAGAGCAAAGTTGGAGGACTCACACTTTCCAATTTCACAGTAACACTAATCAAGACACTACACCACCACCGTTTCCAAGGAAATAATAAGTACATGGGCTAGATAAGTATTGCAAGGAAGTAATATTCTTAGTCTACATCCTGATAGTATTAGGCATAATAAAATTTACCCTCTATTGTCTTACACACCTAAAACGCAAAAAGGCCTCGGGCTAAAATGTTGATGTATGTTGAGTGTGCTCACTCTGGCAATGTGATTGATGAGAACACTGCTCTTAAGATTCTGTAGAACCAGATGGTACCTGGTGGAAAACCAGCACCATGAGTTTAAAGAGCCTGCAATGGCGGCTGTCTAAGAGCTTGACTAAGTCCAAGTATTGATCATTGATATGTTATCTCCAATCTCTTATCAAAAGGACGGAATGATTTAGAAATAATATTGGTGGTATTATTCCCTGTCTTTGAGCATAGACAATGTGACCCAGGTGATGCTGGGCTCACAAGGACTCACAAGGACACATCAACTGGGCCCTGAGGTATAAAGACAACAGCTAAGATAATCTTGGAAAATATCTTCTAGGGAAACTTTCACATAAAGCCAATCAAACAGAACACAAAAGACTTTCTATTCTTACCTTTGTCCATTAGCATTTAGTGAATAGAAATTTGTAGGACCAACGAAGACCCTCCTGACTGTCATAACTGAAACCTGTACCAATGATTGTTAAGAAAGACAATTCAAAATGTAGGATCACAGTTTCTAGCCAATCTGAAAAGGCTAAGCTTTCAGTGGTTTTACTCATTTGTAATGTTAGTATATACTGATGGCTCTGTAACTGTTCTTTGGAGCCGGGCAGACATGGCTGTGGTAGCATGCTTGTCGTTTTCCCATTTTTGCCTATTCTGTAATATTCTTTGGACTTGGGCAGACACGGCTCTAGCAACTTGCTTGTCCATTTTCCCACTTTTGTCTGTTTTGTGGTATTTCCTTGGACTCAGGCAGACATGGCTCTGGCAACATGGTTGTCCTTTTCCCACTTTTGTTCTTTCGAATATATGCCAAATAAAGCTTTCTTTTTTGCTTTACTAGACGTTGTGATGTTTTTCCCCTACAACCGGATCTAGGATCCAAAATCTCTCTTTCACACACACAACTAACCTTGATGATACCTGACTAAATATATACTCACATGCATTCTGACTTATAAAGTATGTATCTCAATACTACAGCCACTTTATTTATTCTTCTAGGCAGAGAATAGACTGAATAATATCTCCTTGTCTCCATATTTTATCTAAGGCTCTCCGAATGTGTCATAAAAACACAAAAATTGAATGACCTACAGAGCAATCCAACTATTAAGGCTGTCCCGTGGATAAATACCCACCCCGTGAGATGTAGAGCGGTAAAAAGTGAATAAGGACTAGCCTGTGCCAGTCCTAGCAAGAGACGCTGCATGCCCCCTTTACAGATGACAAAACTGAGACTCAGAAAGGCCAAATAACTCGTCCAAGGTAAAATGGCTGAAAAGACAGAACCAGAAGTTTAACTGAGGGCTGACTTTAGAATGTTATCAAAAATTAATTTTATCATTTCAAGCCTGTGAGTGGCCATCTAAGATGCATCAATTGGTCCCAACCCATTTAGAGCAAAGGAGAATGAAGAACACCAAAGACACAAGGAAAATATTAGCCCAAGAGACATAAGGTCCACATAAACCAGAGACTTCATCAGCATGAGACCAGAAAAACTAGATGTGTTCAGCTACCACCAATGACCACCCTGACAGGGAATACAACAGAGAGTCCCTGACAGAGTGGGAGAAAAGTGTGGAGCAGAACTTAAATTCACATAAAAAGACCAGACTTAATGGTCTGACTGAGACTGGAGGAACCTCTGAAGCCATGGCCCTTGGACACTCTGTTAACCCAGAACTAAAATCATCCCCGAAGCCTACTCTTCAGACCAAGATTGGACTGGAGTATTAAACATAGAATAATACTCGTGAGGTGTGTGCTTCTTAGTTCAAGCAGGTACACGAGAACAAACAGGTGGCTTCAAGCCAAAGACAGGATGAGAACGCAGGAAGGGATGGTTGAATGGACATAAGAAACCCTGGGTGGAAACAGGGAGTGTGCTGTCACATTACGGGGATTGCAACTAATGTCACATAAAAATGTGTGTATAAATTTTTGTATGAGAAAAAAATTATTTTTATCATTTCAAAGCAATACATTTTAAACGACAATGGGATCATAACATATGCTTTGTGGCTTACTGTTTCCAAAGTATATGCCATGAACATTCCCCCTTTTCATAACCTTCAAATTCAAATAATTTTTTCACAAAGATTTTATACTTCTGAGAAAAGATGGCAGCTTGAGAAGACATGGTTGATTCCTTTCCAAAAAAAGTGAGCAAAGAAATGTAAAGTAAGGAAAAATGTGTATCACCTCTGAAGATAGAGAAGACAGCCATTTAAACAAATACTCTGAAGAATTTTGCCAGGTTTAGAGAGATGGTATTAGATTATAGAAGAGGGTCCAGGTGGGTTTGCCAGATTTAGCAAGTAAAACTACAGACCACTCAGTTAAGTTTGTATTTTAGATAAACAATGAGTTTTTTTTTAGTGTGAATATAACCCGTGCAATATTTGATACATACCAATTGCCATCAGGAAACCCTACTGGCATAGTGGTTAAGAGCTACGGCTGCTAACCAAAAAGTCAGCAGTTCGAATCCAACAGGCACTCCTTGGAAACCCTATGGGGCAGTTCTACTCTGTCCTATAGGGTCGCTAAGGGTTGGAATTCACTTGACGGCAACGGTTTTGTAATTGCCATCAAGACAACCACAATTCATGGCAACTGAACGTGTGTCAGAGAGAACTGTGCGTCATAAGAGTTTTCAATGGTTGATTTTTTGGAAGTAGATCACCAGGCCTTTCTTCCAAACTTTCAGTTAGCAGGTGAGCGTGTTAACCATTTGCACCACCCAGGGACCTCTATTCGGTACATACTTTCACTAAAATATTATTCATTGTTTATCTGAAATTCAAATTTAACTTAGCATCCTGAATTTTATCTGGCTGAAGGGACTGCAAGGCCTGGAAGGAAGGGAGGAGATACTGGAGCTCAGGCTTGGAGGGACAAGGGCTGAAACTGAAGGAGGATGGTGAGGCACACTGGAAAGTCTGCAACTGGAGTGCTAATTAGTTGCTGAGGATCCTGGGGCTTGTAGTGACCCTAAGTTCCAGGGACGTTATGTAATATTAAGTGGCAGAAGTGGGAGTGGCAAACAGGCCCTTTCAAACACTGCTAGTGGATGGATAAATTAATGCAATTTTTCTAGAGGATAATTTGGCTATACATTTCAAAAGCTTTAAAACACTCTGACCTAGCAATAGCTCTTATAGTAATGTATTCTAAAGAAAAAATAAATATGTTCTTTGTAATGTTGTTTAGAACAACAACAAAAAATGGACACGAATTGAATGATTGACAATAGGGGGATGTTTAAGTTATGTTACGTCTGTATTAGGAAACACTATGCAGTCATTAAAAATGATTCCATTGACTATTTATTGACAGAAATATTTTCACCATATATTTTAAGTTTAAAAAGAAGGACAATCTACAAAACTGCATTATGATATGATACCGTATGTGTCAGAACATATGAATATGTAAGTATATATTTATGTGTATGCACTGAAAAATACCTGGAAGGGTATATAAAAGAATTTAAACAATTGTTTTCTCTAAATAATCACAATATGGATAGTTTTTTTTAAAAAAAAAAAAAAAACTATTTTCTAATTTAAAAAAATTTCAATTATTTGGGTAAATTTTAAAAAGCTATTTAAAAAATTTTTGATTGGTGACCATATGTTTTGATTAATTACCAAATGAGATTACAGTTAGAAAATGGGTTTTAATATTAAGGAGCCTCTAGTTCAGATAAATGAACATAGAATTTCTATCGGGTGCCAGGCCTTCGCTGCAAACTTGGGGTAGCGATGAATCAGACACACTCTCAGCTCTCCCTGAGTCTAAAGGCCACATTTTTTGGTGAGGTTGCTTGGCTCTCTGCCTTCCTGGCTCTGAAACCTGATTTGTCAGCTCACTCGAGAGCTGATCATCCTTCATGTTAACCAAACTCACAGGGGCTGATGAACAAACTAGGACAATGTATTAATTTGCAATGAAAATCATCACAGGCACATGGGCCGGCATAGTACTCCACGCATGACCAGCACATTCTTTTCCTTTGTAGTGAGCTACATAGGGAACCAAATTATGATTAGAATGGTGTTGCTGAGCTTGGAATCATACCAGGGGAGGGGCAGTAGCAACTTAAAAGTTTAATGGAACTGGGCTAAATTAGACAGGTAGTATCCTTCCCCTCAAAAAACATTGCCTTGTCAACGGTTCCAGAAATACCACAGCCTGAGGTTTCCTTTCCCCAGGACAGTGGTTGGATGGGCACTGCTAAAACTTACCTCATAGACTCTGTCTCTTTTTTTTTCCTTTAAAAAAATTCTTCCCGGGCTAACAAACCTGCATTTCCTTCAGATTGCATTCTTAATATGTACATTCACACTCCCATTTCTTTAAGGTAATTTTTGCCTACTTAATCTCTGTAATTTTGTATTCAGATAGTTTAAATCTTATTTTATCTTATTTCAGATAGTTTAGTAAATCTTGTTTCCTTAGTTTCCCATTCTTAAAGGGCATCTTATTTATGTACTCATATGCAACAAACTCTTATTTGTTAAATGCAATATTCTTAATTAGGAAAAATATTTCCTATCTGGAGGGAAGTTAATAAAAAAGGATTGTTGGTGATGAAGAAGCTGAAAACCACCGCACTAGGCCTTCCACCTGCTACCTGCTCCTCAGCTGGAATCACACTTGCACAAAATTCTTATGCTCAGATATGAAACTGAGTCCCTACCACATGAGGTGGGGATACGGGACATAGCGCACTCTCTTGAGTGGTGGTCACGTGTAGTTGCCCCTCAGGTTGCCACCTTACCTACCCAGAGTTTCCAAGACTGAAATCAAAGTCCACATAGTCTACCCAATATTCTGAATTCTGAAGACTATGGTGTACCCACTGCTGGATTCCTCCAAAAGCAGACTAAGTACATTCTTAGGGCACTGGCAAAGCAAGAGTGTGCCTTGAGCACACCAACGTGAGAACACACACACATACATAATTATTTGGAAGGAATTCAATATTTGAGAATTTTTTTTAAAGGCATTGAACTAGTCATCATGCAGAGTTACAAAACAAATCACAGAGCTTTGCTGGACTTCCTGATAACTTGTTTTAAGATTTAGTAGGGTTTTTGTTTGTTCGTTTTTAACTCCTGGTGTGGGTGCTTTCAGTGTTTGTTGTTGTTGGGTGCCGTCAAGTTGATTTTCAAGTCATAGCAAACCCATGTGACTGAGTAGAACTGCCCCCTAGAGTTTCCTAGGTTGTAATCTTTACAGGAGCAGATCACTAGGTCTTTCTCCCGCACAGCCACTGGGTGGGTTTGAATTGCTAACATTTTGGTTAGTTGCCGAGCACTTAACCATTGTACTACGAGGTCTCCTTTTTCAGTGTTTAGAGCCTCTAAACTCTTAATCCAATCTTGGTGGTATCAAGTCTAGTATAAATTTTTAAAATAACTTTTAACACTAAAACCATCTGATGCTCACATCATTTATTTTCATATTCATCAGGCAATTAGGTTTCTGTATTCTACATTTCAACATGTCTCAGCCACTGGATACATCCCTGACTCCTTCTAAGAAGCCATGAAAAGTTTTTCCCCTCTCACTTTCATCATACACCAAAATAGCTCTTAAAGTTAATTATATTTAAAGTCAGGGTTTTGTGCCAAATGCTGAATACTGAAGCATTGGTTATGATTTTTTAAGTATTAGGAGTGCAGTGTAAGCTGTTTAGTACATGTCAAAACCTGACCCCTGCCCCAAGGCTGACCATATAAATTACAAAAACAAATCAGTTCAGACTACATACTACATCAAATTAAAAACAAGGCTAAACTTGAAAGGTACAAAGTTCAGGGGCTTTTTTGTAAATCTCTAAGGATGTACCATAATTATAACAAGAATTTTTTGGTTCGAGGGTGGAATTCTGTATTTTTTTTTATCTTCTACCAGTGGCACTGCCACCATTCCAGGAAGGAGCACTGAACTTCAAAAAATGCTAGAGTAGTGATACCGTTTCGGTTATTATCTCCTTGTCTCAAGTGATGAAGTCAAATAACAACGTAAAACCCTTTGATATCACCTAGATTCTCTGAGTGAACTAAAATATATCAAACCAAGGTAACAATAGCCTCAAGGATACTAGCAAACTGCAAACAGATTTTAATATGTATTTTTTTCTTTTATTAAAAATAAGTAGCCATCAGTAACAATGTGATACATGTTTGCCTGACAAAAATATTACAGGAGGCATCTTTTGTGGTATCTGTCTAGTTCATAATGCCCCTCCTTTCCCCTTGGCCTCCAGACATTACAACCCCAAAATCACAAGAGTAGGGTCCTGGCAGAGTTGTTTATGCAGCTTGACTCCACTCCCTTGACTGCAGTTGACTGGACCAGGAATGGGAACCTGACCCAAGTTGGACCAATCAGGTCCCATCCCAAGAAATTTCGAATGGGAACTGAGGGACTGAAACTTCTTTAGGTGGCTAGACCTATAACATAGAGATGGGGATGAGGTGGGATGAGGGAAGGGTATCTTCCCTCCATGAGAAGAACTGGGGAAGGTACGAAGCCACTCTGCAGAAAGAAAATGTAGCACATGTGCAGAGATACAAGGCAGAAAATGCCTGGAAAGTGCCCAGACACTAATTCCACTTTGCCTGACTCCATTTCTGCCCTTGGCAACCTTGAGCCACTCCTATAAACTCATAATAAACCTCCCTTTTTTTTGCTTACAAAAACCAGTTGCCATGGAGTTAATTGCAACTCATGGCACCCTATATGTGTCAGATGGGAATCATGCTCCACAAGTTTTTCAATGGCTGATTTTTATGAAGTAGATCTTGGCCTTTCTTCCATGAAGCCTCTGGGTTGACTCTAACTTCCAACCTTTTGTTTAGCAGCTGAATATGTTAACCGTCTGCACCACCCAGAGACCTCCCCCCCTTTTTTTTTTTTTGCTTAAGCCCCCTTAAAATGATTTCTGCTATTTCCAGCCAAACAGACTTAACTGCTACAAATATCTTGTCACTCAGATATGGAATTGGGAGTTTTATGTTTCCCTATACAAAGACATAAGAAGAGTTCTTGCCTAAATTATTGAAATGGAGCTAGGACAGAGGCTAACTCTTTCTGAAACACAGAAAGCAAATCTCACCATGGTGAGCCTTTGGCTTAAGGAAGGTATATGTTCAGTAGATTTTACTGAAGGAGCTATTCTCTGGAAGGATTTGATAAATATCCTTGCACAGCATAAGATAATCGTGAACGTGTCAAAAAGCCTTAGAATATTACACTCAAAATTGTAAAAATAAAGAATTTTATTATGTTTCAAGAGTTTCAGAACATAGTATATTATACAAGGAAAACAAACTGAGCCTCTCCTAGGATACCACCACCAGCATGTGTTCAAACAGTTCATTCAAAGTAGTAATAGCTGTAACTTCTACAAAGTAGTGCTATTAGTACATATATGTTATAAAATAAAGAACTAGACAGAATTTGGAAAATAACCATCTGACAATTCTGATCAGGTAGAAGAATCTTAGAAACCTCATCAAGGACTAATGATTAACGACAGATTACCATGCCAAAATGTACAGATGACATTTTCCTCCATCATAATACTTGTTTTTTCAGCATCCAACAACATTAATTGAACATCTACCACGGGCAGGCACCATGCTATCTTGTTTCTCTCTATATCCACTTTGCTTAGCATAGTCTTGGCATATAAAAGACACACAATAAATATTTTTAGCTGAACAAATGAATATAAAAAGACAAGCAAGAATCAGTTCATGTTTTCTGGTAAGTAGAGAATAAAATTATCTGTCCAATGAGGCAATGATTAAATGATGATTTTAAAAACAACTGTTTTGTCTATATCATATAAAGAATTCATATGAATTGATATTAATACAGGAATACTGTAATATATAAATTGGCAGAGAACACGAATAGTTCACAGAAGAAAGAAAATTAATAAAAAAGTTATAAAAATGCTGACCATAAATAATGAATTAAGAAAGACAAATTAAATTGAAAAATCGTCTCACCTATTAATTAAAATTTAAAACGTAGATGAAATATAGTTTGAGGAGGTTGTGGTAGAATTGGTATAATCTTATACTGCTAGGGCAGGCTAAATTTATATTTTTTATAAATAACTATCAATATTCATTTTCATGCAGTAATAACAGTTCTGAGAATTAACCCTAAGGATATACTCCAAAAGAAAGGAAAAACTATATAGCTGTATATGAGAATGTCTGTTGTGAAATGTTTACTGTTTAGATGTTTATATATGAAATATTTATTATTTATAATAATAAAAAGTTAGGATCAGCCAATAACAAGAGAACCATTAAGTAAATTATGGTACTAGTGGTACTATAGATAGTATGAAGTTTCTTAAAAAGATAAATATGGAAAATATACCATCATGGAAAAATGCTTCTGACATAACGTTAAGTGAATAAAAGCTGAAAACAAAATTATGACCAAAACAAATAATAAATAATCCATACACACAAGGAATAAAAATGAAAGCAGTTTGATTTTTTGGAACAGTATGATTATATTATTTAGGATTTAGATGTAATTCTAAACTCATTTAATGTTGTTTGGATAATAAAAATGAAAACAACCCTTTCTTTCTGAATAAAAAAAATGAATTTTAGGAAAAAAAAGAACATTAGCTAGTTAAGGTTTGGTGGCCATAGGAAGCTCAGTCAGCAATTCTCTTTGTACTAAAACAATGCAGCATTTTCCAGAACATAGAATTGAGAATTCTAAGTGGAGTAATAAAAAGAACTTGAAATTATTTTTGGAACAAAGTGAGGTATAGACAGATAGATGGATGTATGACAGTCCTTAAAAAGTTTTCATTAAACACTTCTTGATAAAAATGAGAAATTAATGGACAATCTCTTAAAAATGACCTAGTCTGCATTTTTAAAATTTCCCCTCCCATAGATGAGTAAATTCTAGGGAGACTATTTCGAAGTGTGATGAAAATTCTGTTGCTTAAAAAATTGTTTGTATATGATGTTGAGGGACAAATGGATACATACTGTATGATTTTATTTATATGAAATCTAGGAACTGGCAAAATGAATTTATGGGGACAGGGATTATAGTACTGGTTATCTTTGGGGTAGTATTGACTGGGAGGGAGGTACAAAGGAGGCTTTGGAGATTCTAGACATGATCTATATCTTGCTCTGGGTGGTGGCTACACAGATGTATACAGAAAGCAAAATTTTATCAAGCTGAAAATTTCTAATATGTGCACTTTACTATCTACAAATCATACCTCAATAAAGAAGAAAAAAATGGTCAGTAATCTGATAAGATCATCTCACACAACCAAAAACTGGACAAGGACGTTAAGAAGATTTTATTTTACTTGGATTGCCTATTTTAAATGTAATGATGCTTTTCTAAATATCTTGAGTAATCTTACCTTACTGAATTACCTTGGGTCAACGTGGGTGGTCATGAATGGCAAGATGTTCATTTAATTTGTATTATGGCTGACATTGTCAGGCTGAGAGCACATCTTTAATGTTATTGCTGCCACCCTTCTCAAAGGTGGGTTCTCTGTTCTAAAATGTTGTTGTTTACATAACTGATTCTTAACGGAATCTGAGAAAAAAGACCATATATGTCACATCCTAGAAACTGCGGGCCAAAGCAGAGAATGGGTTGCACTGGGTGAACAGTCTGTGAAGCAAGGCCCTGGCTGTGGAGGGAGGAACCCCAGCCTCCAGGAGCATTGCAGTGTGTCTGAGTGTAAGGTGGAAATTTTGTCATCTTGACCTAAATGTTTGCATTTTCATATTTTGGGTAACTGTTACAGGAAAATTATTTTGGAGGTTCTTCTTACTCATGTATGTTTAATACAAAAACCAAGAAGATAAATTATTAACCAGCTGTAATACTGTGAGTAGAAGTAGTATAGAGTAGAAAGAGCACAGACTTTACAGTCATAAAAATCCAGAATCAACTCCTAGCTCTTCCAATTGCTAAATGTATGACTGAAAAAATTACCTAATTTCTCTAAACTTCAGTTTCTTCACCTATTAAAATGAGGTTCATCAGGGACAGATTACCCAATAAGCAAGGTATGCATGGGCTTAATTGTGCTTACTTACTAATCTGTAGTGCACAATTTCATCTTTGATGCGGGGAAAAATAGGTGAAATTGTGTGTCGCAGCGGTGGCGAATGTCGGGGCGGCGGAGACAATAACCAATTCCACAACTCTTACAGAGAAGTGGGGCCAGGAGGGTCACTCTGAGGAGCTGAACCCCGGCTCCAGTCCCAGGAGTTTATTTATAGTCAATACAGCAAGCAATGAAGCAAATAACAGAACAATGGGCTTTGGGTGAGTAACAATAAGTTTCGGGCAAGGGAGAAGGCATTCAGGTAAACAAGCCAATCAGTAACAAGACAATAGGTTTGGGAAAACAAGTCGTGCCTAATGTCTTTCTTATCGCTGACAAGTCTCCAACATGTCGTATCCAGCATAGAGGCCTGTGGGGGCTGCAGTTGTCAATAGTGTGGCCATGTTTAAATGGCATATATCCCCACAACTGTGCACTACAGATTAGTAAGTAAACACAATTAAGCCTGTGCGTACCTTGTTTACTGGTTAATCCGCCCTCGAGTTAATAATACCTGTCATACATGATTATAGTAAGGATTAGAGACAGGATCTGTGAGTGCCTGGCACACAGGGTAAACGGTGGTGGGGATTGTTAACTATCAGGAGAACTGGATACTGGCCACTACTCAGCACTTGTGGCTGAAAAGCTTTGTTCAACTGATATAGTCTCCCTGACATGCAGGTTTTCATTTATAGAATAAGCCAAAAATATCCACCTGTTGAGGAATAGCTTCTGAGGTTAAATTAATTTGCAGGCAAAGGCAGTCTACTGTTGCTCTTTCTTGCTCTCCTACATGGTTCAACTGAATTAAGCACTTTTTTACCATAGTTATTAGGGGGAAAAAGCCTATTTATTGGATACATGCAACACAAAAGAAAAAACAGAAATGGTAGACAGCCCCAATACCAGTTGCCTAATCTCCATCCCAGTCACAAGGCAGAAAATTCTCCTGATCTGGCTATTGGTCCCTAGGGCAGATGAGATTGGTGACCGACTTGCGGTTGCCAAGCTCATTTTGGGCAGTGATTTCGTTGCTCTAATTTTTAGATGTTGGCTTGCTCTTATGTGGGAACTGAAGACAGGCCAAGTTTCAACATACCATCTAAACAAGTAAAATGTAGCCTCACGTCTGCTGGGATCTACTTTGCTAAAGCACTCTACCCCTGGCTCCAGAGCAAGGGTAGCTACTCCATCTCTCTCTCCTGAAGGTGGGGTGAAGGGGGAGTTAGGGGCAGTAATCTTTCTTATATTTCATTGGCTCAAGATTGTATCTTACTTAGGGAGAAGAAAATGGCAATACTAGAAATAGAAATGTTTGTCTGGCTAGATGGACCAAACAGTACGAAATGATCTGACTCACTGTATATCTGAAACTAAAACATTGCTGCCATCTGAACCTAGAATAGCCTGGCCTGTGCTGCTCTATTTAAAAGGGAGGGAGAAAAAACAAAACAAAACAATCTCAACAACTGGGCATGGGAAAATTCTCAATACATACACAAGGCTGATGCCTGATTTTACTTTTCTTTCTTCATACCAAGCAAGGTTAGATTATCACAAACAGAACATCACTGTATACTTCCCCAGATTGTTGTGAGGATTAAATGAAATAATAAAAGTACTCTGTCACGTATAAAATGCTACATAAATATTAGGTTTTTAAAAGAAGGGAACTGATACCACTCCCGGTTTATGCTGGTGACAGCAACAATGAACTACACAGACAGCTGGGCAGATCCGCCAGACAGGAAGCATGTCTGACTCTTGAATACAGGCTGGATTCCCTTTTGCTGAGGTACACCTGCCAGACTGGAAGCCCCTGGTGCTTCAGTCATGAATGAGCATGTCCTGTCCAGGGCCTCCAGGGCCTCACCTGAGTCTGGCCTTTGGCTCCACCCTGCAGTGCTGGCCCAGGGACAAGTCTGGGCTAACTTCCCCTCTCCAGCTTGCCTGGTACTGCCTTTCCGGTACCATCAGGCCTCAAGCCAGAGTCTCGAGTTATGCAGGAAACAAAACCAAAACTCACTGCTGTCAAGTCGATTCTGACTCATAGAGGCCTTATAGGATGGCGTAGAACTGCCCCATAGGGTTTCCAAGGCTGTAAATCTTTACGGAAGCAGGCTGACACATCTTTCTTCCCCATGTTGCAGCTTGTGGGTTGGGACTGCCCACCTTTTAGTTAGCAGCCTAATGCTTTTTAACCATTGCACTACCAGGGCTCCTATGCATGATACAAGTGGCCCAATAATAAGAACACTCTTTCCTTCCCTCCTACGGCTGGGAATTTCCCTTTTGTGTCATTCCCATTTCCACTTCTTCTCCGCTTCTCACCTGCTCCAAGGCTCCAGATACCATCTCTGTGAGGTCAAGAAGCTGAGAAAAAAAGGAAGGGAGAAGTTTGTCATATTGACCATTCCTCTGAATCCAGTCTCAGCTGCTCCCCACCAGTGCGGAGTCCTTGCTAACTCGTTTCCATGTTGTTATCACTAATAGTCATTGAGTTGGTTTCAACTCATGGCAACCTTATGTATAATAGAACAAAGCTTGCCTGGTCCTGTGCTAGCTTCACAATCTTTGATATGTTTGAGCCCACTGTTGTAGCTATTGTGTCAACCATCTCATTGAGGGTTTTCCTCATTTTCACTGACCCTCTACTTTACCCAACATGATGTCTTTTTCCAGCAACTGGTCTTTCTTGATGACCTATCCAAAGCAAGCAAAACAAGTTTTTCCATCCTTTTTTCTAAGGAGCATTAGTTTTATTTCTTCTCAGATTGATTTGTTTTTTGGAACATAGTAGGTTCTATTTTTTTTTTTTAATTTTTTTTATCGTGCATTAGGTGAAAGCTTGCATAGCAAACTAGTTTCCCACTCGATAGTTTGTACACAAAGTGTTCCATTTCCCACAATGTGCCTGCCCTAACCCCATTTCCATCCTAGGTTCCCTGCATAGTAGGTTCTTAATAACTATTTGCTGAATGAAAATAAATGTCAAATTAAGGAACTGACAAATCCATGTCAAATGAAGCCCAGGCGTTTCCCTGGATCCTGACCCCCTACTTCTGGTTTGATTTTCATCTGCTTTTATGATCATATACTAGGGCAATCTCAGTCTGGTTTCCCAGACTGACTTTGACTTTAGTTTTTTATGCACAAAGGGCCATCATCAACACATCTATTCTTTCTTGTAAGTTTTAAGAGGAAAAAGAAACTGAAAAAGGGACAGGCCTAATTTTTCATCTATTTCTCAGAAGGAATAGGATCAATGTGGCGGTATATCTGTATGTGTGTGTGTGTGTGTGTGTGCGTGCATGTGCGTTTAGGAGTGGAATAGGGAGATTGTGAACTGTGTTTTGTTCTACAGGTGACCAGAACAGGTACCCTGGCTAGAAAGCACAGTTGCTGACAGCAGTGGGGAGGCTACGAGGCAGACTAACTTCTACCAAAGATAGAAGATAGAGGCGCACAGTTTTAAAAGGAGTAGATTCCCAGCACTCACCACCCCTACCTCCATATGCCCTGTCGATCAGAGACGGAGGAGCCAGGTTTCTCTGGTATTCCACGGAAGAACATTGCTATATTGTTGGAGCACATCTGAGCCCAGATGACACCAAACAGTCAAATATACATGTAGTTGGAATACCAGAAGGAGAGAAGAGAGACAATGGGGCTGAAAAAAATATTTGAAGAAACAATGGCTGAGATTTTTCTTAATTTGATGAAAGACATAAATTTGCAGATGCAAGATTCTAAATATACACCAAGCAGACTAAACACGAAAAAGACTATGCTTAGTGTAAAAATGGCGTGGCAGGGCAGCATCTGACCTCCTTTAACCTCAAAAGAGGGAGAGAGAATAATTATCAGCATCAACAGCCCAAGGCTGATTCCTGTGAGGTGGAGGTCAGACATGCCTCCACCCTCCAACCATCTCTCCCATGGCACTCTCTACTTCTCTGCTGAGTTCAATAATTCGCTGCAATGGCCACACAGAACTCACAGACCATACTCACAGTTATAGGGTTTATTAGGTAAGTCAAAGGTTACAATTCAGGTTCAGAAACACTCAGGATATAGTTATTCAATCAGGACAGCATCTTCTCAGCGGGGCAGGTAGGCATGCCTCTCCCTGGCCCTCAGCCCCCCTGCAAGTGTTACAAAACTCTTTTAGCTCTGCTGATAAGTGCCCAGGGGCACCCTACTCCACCAGTAAGCGTTGGCCCAAAGATGCTCAGCTCTAGCCCTTCAGGTCTGCAAACCTAGCTCCACCAAGTGCCCAGAGGCACCCTACTCTGCCAGCAAGCCTCCTGCCTGAAGGCACCCAGCTTTCTCACTCCATGGGCTAGGAAGCCCACCGTGCTGTCTCCTGGTTGTGCTGCCTCTGCTGCTGTCGTTTCTCTGCTGTGGCTTCTTATAGTCTTGCCATCTTTGGTGTTATAACTCTCTCTCTGTCTCCTGGGTCTAGGAGGGTCTCAGCACAGGGATCCTGGGTCCAATGGACGCACTCCACTTCTAGCTCTTCTCTCTTGGTGGTAGTAGGTCCCCCTCTCTGTTCCAGAATTGACTCTCTTTTAAGCCTAGCGGGATGGCGAAACTAACCAATCCCCTCATTAGGGTTCCAGACTCCTTATTTGCATGGTACTCCCTCCCCCATAAGAGTACCACACACTTTGTTTACATTAGCAAGCTATACAATCCCCTTGGTGGGCCACAAGCACCTAATTTGCATAGTCCCACCCAGTCTTTCGGTGGGAGTTGCAAGACCATGGCAAGAAAGGCCATACAAAATGATCCATCACAGCACACTGAGGCACAGCACAGTCAAATTATTGAAAACCAAAGTTAACGAGCAAATCTTCAAAACAGCAAGAGAAAAATAACATATTACATACAGGGGATCAATGATTCAATCAATAGCTAACTTCTCAACAGAAACTATGGAGGCCAGAAGAGAATGGAACAACAACTTCAAAATGCTGAAAGAGGTAAAAAAACCAAAAAATCCACTGTCAACCCAGTATATTGCTTCTAGTGAAAATAACATTCAAGAATGAAGGCAAAACAACATTTTCAAATTAAATAAAACTAAGAAAATTCATGACCAACAGACTACAAGAAACACCAAACGAAGTTCTTCAGGCTGAAGGGAAATAATGCCAGATGGAAATGAGGGTACTTGGAAAAGAATGAAGAGGATGAGAAATGATAACTATCTGGGTCAGGCTAAAGACCATTTTTGTCGCCCTTTTCCCCTTAATTTCTTTATAAATTATTTAATTTCTTAAAACTAGAAGATAATGTATTTAACCTCAGGGATGCTATTAGTCTAGAATTATTTGTGCTATGTATTCTTGCTTCTCCTCAGCACTGTGGGTTTGAGGGTAAACTGGGTAGGGAGGAAGTAAATGATGGAATCCTTGGAAACAAACAGAAGGGGAAATTGACAGAATATAGGCTATATACTGTTGGGGAGGAGGAACAGTGCATTGATGGACAATGAATTGAGATAAGATGTTTCCTTGATAAAAGCTAGGCTACCAGGAACAAACCTAAGAATCTATTCTAGCTTGTGGCAGACCTGGGAAAATGACCCTCCTAACATTTTCACTGTACACTAATCACTAATCTTCTTTAGCCATGACAGGAATGTCTACAGGTCTTATGTAGGACTTAGCGTATCAGTTCGTACTTGAAGTGAACAAGGGGTGGGGGGTGGGATTTGGGAAATACTGAGGGGAAGAATTAAGATACAGTTCCAAGATCTGCTCTACACAGAGAAGGAGAAGTCAAGGAACTGGGATGGTGGATGCATCACCTATGTGAATCATGAATACTGACAGACACTAAAGATGATGGAGGGCACTGGGTGGAGAGGACTTCTAGGTGCTGAATCTTGGTGAACATATAGGAGTGCCCGGAAAGTTAGTAAATGATAGGGATGAGGACAGGTAGAGGATGGCGTAACTGGTGTTGTAGCCTCAAAGAAGAAGAGACTTTTGTATGCAAGTGGAAAAATAATGATCCATATCTTAGTTATCTAGTGCTGTTATAACAGAAATATCACAGGCGGGTGGCTTTAACAAACAAATTTATTTTCTCACAGTTTAGGAGGCCGGAAGTCCGAATTCAGGGTGCTGGCTCTAGGGGAAGCCTTTTTCTGTCTGTTGGCTCTGGAGGAAGGTCCTTGTCTCTTCTGAGCTTCTGCTCCTGGACAATCTTCACGTGGCTTGGCATTTCTCTTCCCCCATCTCTGCTCTCTCGCTTGCTTGTTTAATCTTTTATACCTCAAAGAGATTAACTCAAGATACACCATACACTAATGCTGTTTTATTAACATAACAAGACAACCTGTTCCCAAATGAGATTACTGTATAACCACAGGCATAGAGGTTAGGATTTACAACACATATTTTTTGGGGACACAATTCAATCCATAACAATCTGGAAGCTGCAAAAGGAGCAAGGAGAATGTTTCTTTGGCCACTGTGCTTTTCCTCCTATATTCCATTTCTTAACTTGAAGAATAGAACTACCATCACCCAGGCCTGCCCAGAAACCTGAAAATCCTTATTTCTTTTTCCCCTCACTACTGACATCTAATCACCAACTTCTTAACATTGCCCAGTACATCCCTGGAGTACCTAGGGAGGGAGATAGAGAGAGTAAAGGTCTTCCATTTTGGGCTGTGATGGCATAGGATAGGATGGACAAACCGACCTCAGAGTTCTGAATGGAACTGTGGGATATAGTTGTTTTAGTGCTTAAGATACTGTAGGCTCCCAGTTTTATACAGGTATCTGATTTCTTTCAGAGGTTGTTGCCTGTTTGTTTTACTTTAGGGAGATTTTTTAATGCTTTCTCTTTCTTTCTTTATAAAACGCCTCTTTCTACAAATTCCATTTTTGTCTTACTAAGGATTTAACACCTCCTTTAGCAAGAAAGGAGACTCAGGGTGAATTGCACCAAGCCCAGAACCCAGAAACACAATTAACATTGATCAAATGACGGAGGAAAATGGAGATGGGGTATTGGCCTATCAGGAATGAAAAATAGGTTTCATCTCACAGGCCAACTCTAATAGTTCAGTAGTGTCTCTCTGGAGCACTATGTTGAGGAAGATTCTGAGGCTTACACTCTTGAGAATGGGCTTTGAAAGAGAGTAACACAATCGATTAGTATTGTCTGCCATGGGAGTTAGACCATGTTCCCAAGAGTGCTATCCCTAGCCTGGGGGGCTTGTTTGCAGATGGGAGACAAACCTGGTCTCCAGCAAGTAAGGGATGGCATAGATTGATACAAAGAAGTTAGGCCTCTCTGTGTCACTGAAACTCAGGACCTGCCTGTCAGGTCTTGGTCAGTCCCTAATAGAAGAGTTAGGAAAACACTGAGTGTGAGAGCGGGAAAAGCCTGTTTATTATCATTAATATTTGCTAAGTTCCTCACATTAATTGGTTGGCCAGTTCAGACAGGTCTGGGCTTTGGAGCCATATCTCTCAAGCCAGCATTGCTACTTGCCCCAACAGGTAAGAAACAAAAGGAAGCCAAGGGATCAGTTTGATCTGCACAGATTTCTCATGTACCAACAGAAGTCAACAGGGTATGAGTTTTGTATACTGGACCAGCCCCAATCCTGCTTCTAAAAGACAAAAAAACCAAAAAAACCCAAAAAAACCTGAGTCATAAATCCCCATTTTGTTATGCCCATGAGAACCACTGATTCCTTCTCTTACCCTTAACCAAGAGAAAGCCTTTCTCTTGAAGAGGTGCTTGATATATGGGGGTGACTTGAGTTGAAGTCTGGTCTTTTGTGAGGAGACCAGGAGCTGGATGGTGAGATAAAAGAAATTCCGAGTTTAATCTGTCAGTCAGCTAAGGGTTGGGGAAGAATGTTCAGCTTCTGCAGACTTGCAGGTTGGGCAGTTTGAGGAGAGAGATTCTTCTAAAGTTAAGAGTATATGGGAGGAGTTTCTCTCCTGTGTGCACGAGCACAGGGAATGTTCCTCGATTTTTGTGTGATATGGAGGGTGAGGAATGCTGAATGGATTGTCCTTGGGTATCTAGGGTCCCTGAGGAGGGTCAGAGAAGCCTGTACCAGACCTGTGAACAAGGGTGAGAACAACCTCCATTCCACGCCCCAGCCTCCCATTCCCAGGGAATTCGTGCTTCCAGATCAGTGAAGCAACGCTTCAGTAAATGAGAAGGCCCTAGAGAGAGCCCTCTGTGGGCTTGGCCCACCGCTTGGTACCTTCCAAAACCCTGGGGTCTGCTGTGGCAGGAAGCATACCACCCAACCTCAGCATGTCACCTCGGGGAGGAGGAGCCAGGTGGGTCGTCGCAGCTCCAGGAAGGGCTGCCAGGTCGGGGCTTCGAGGCTTCCCCGAGGGAAAAGCAGAGCACTCCCGGACCAGGCCCGCGGGGTCCGGTGTTCCGGGGCCCTAGGGGTGAGGAGCAGCTCCCGGGTCAATCTTGGGCTCCCGAGGGTGGGGGAGTTGGTGCCCGGCGGCGGGCGGGCCGTCAGCTGCCCGGCCCGTCGCCTACCTCCCCGCCCCTCGGCTTCCTGCGGAGGCCGTGGCCGCCATGTTGTTGTGGGGCTGAGGCGGCGCCGGCGGAGCCCGAGCCGCGGTGACAGGCTGCGCAACAGGTTCGCTGTCGGCGGCCTGGCGAGGAACCAGGCGGCGGCGGCGGCGGCCGAGTAAGGTCTCCCGGCCTCTTCCTGCGCCCGCGCTGCTGGTGCCGAGGAGCGCGGGGTCGCGCCGTGACGTGCGGGAGGCGCGGCGGGGGCGCCAGGTGGGTAGAGCCACTCGCCGACGCTGCCGCAGGGCGCGGGGCAGGTGCGGGCGTCGTCGCACCCGCCGCCCGGGAGGCTCCGCGGGCCGGGCAGGGAGGTAGCTGGCCGCCCCTGACGAAGGGGACGGGTCCGTGGGACCCTGACTGGCCGCCAAGCTAGGCCCCTGGCGGGCTTGGCCGCGCCGGGCGGAAACCTCCGGCCCCGGGTTCCTGCCCCCGCGGCGGGGCCAGGGCAGACGCTGAGGTGCCCAGGGCCGGGCTGTCCCTTCCCTGGCGGCCGAGTCCCGGCCCCCGGCCGCGATCTCTCGTGGCAGGTGACGTACGCCGCCGAGGGTTGGGGGCGGCGTGCTTCCCTCCGTTTCGGGGTGAGGCAGAAGAGAACCCTTAGGGGCACGCGCACGCTTCTTTGGGGACGCAGTTTATTTTCGCGGAGTTGGTTTTCCTTCTTGATAATGTTTGGTGCGGAATGTCAGGTGAGCCGCATCCCGGTGCGTCAAAGTAGCCCGAGTCACGAGAGGACAGTGGGCAGATGCTTGGCGTCCACGGCTCGCATTAAACCCAGTTGGGAAGTGTTAAAATTTGACTTTGGCGTTATTGACTTCCAGAGTATACAGGAAGCAGTGAGAGATGTAATCTCTTAGGCCGGAGTAAAGTTTATTGCTTATTTAAAAAAGGAAAAAAAAAAAAAAAAAGACGCCTGCATGTGGGTACTGAATGGGGAAACCGAAGCTGAAACTGCAGATAGCTTTACATTCTGTAAAAAGGTACTGTATTTGAATGTATTCATAATGTGCTTCATCTTTGAATGATTGTCGATGGCAAATATGTTTCACTTGAAACTTGTACGTTACTATGAATTAGGAATATATTTGATGGAGCCAACAGCTTTATGATAGGAATAGAGGGTAGAACAATGATTGTTGCTTTGCTAAACGCTTCTAGTTTGTTTTAGTCAAACACTTGATTACCCTGAAATAGGCAAGGTGTGACTTGAAATTTTGTGGTGTTTTAGACAGCTTAATTTAGGTAGCGTTACAGTTATGCTTCGTTTAAGTCTCTCAGGAAAATTTATTGCCTCCCTCCCTGTACTGGTTTGCTATATTGTTAATCAGTGATAAAATCTAAAAGAAACCTAGAAACGTCACATAAAACCCTTACACAAATTGATAAGGATGTCCCTCAAATTTTTAAAGACAGCAACTCTGATGTGCTTACCTTTAGGTTTCTTTGGCTGTACTTGTGATTCCCTTGTAATATCAGAGGTAAAGTAGAAATCATTTTTAAAAGCATAATTTAAAAACAGTGTTCCATGTTTTGAAGGACTTGGGAAAAAAAAGATGTGTGCATTACTGCTGTTTTAATGTAACATTAGTAAGCAACTGAAAAGCTTGCATTTCTTCTCCCTCCAATACGTGTAGTTATTCCTTTTGCCCACGTTTATGATGAAGGTAGAATGGTCTGAGCAAACTTAACCTTTATTGAATTATTGAACGTGGAGGTACCATTGTTAGTTCACCTCAAGACTAAAATCTAGATCTCTACTGAATTTGCGGGAGTGTGCTAAACACATTCTAGGGATTGAGTTTGTATTTTTTTAAATTTGCGTTTAAATTTGCAAATATACGACCTCTATACATCTATCACCCAAATTCAGCAGTTTTCAAGGTTTTCTTTATCCCTGCTCTTTTTTTCTTTCCTATTTTTATTTTTTAGTGGTTTCATCCTACATACTTTAGTATACCTCAAAAAAAAAGTGGAAAATTTCTTACATAACCTCAAGGATTTTTAGTTTTAATCTCATTGATATGTTGAGCTTCACAAACTTCCATCTTTCTAGCAAGATAAAAGAACATTTATCAGCCAACTCCTTCAGCTGTACCTTTTTCAGTATTATAGTTACCATGGTTGTCGTTTATTGAACACTTAACTGCATGCTAGACCCTATGCTAAGTGCTTTATATAATCATTTAAAACTTGCAAAGACCCTGTGAGTAGTAATAAGGCTTCCTATTAAATAGATAAAGGAAATGAAGTACCTGGAGGTTAACTGGCTACTTTAGGTTTCTCAGGTAGTAAGTACAGGAACCAAGTTTCAAACTGAGGTCCTTCTAGTAACTTCAGGGCCTATGCCCTTATCCTGGTACTTATTTTGGTTAAGAAATTAAAAAAAAAGGTTATATTGGCATTCAGTAAATATTTGTTCAGTGAATGAATGAAAGTACATATTAATCCATTTGATGATAAATGATATAGACTATTTGTAGATCTACTTAATTGTGAAGCATTTATATTAACAAGCTCCAGAAATGATTCGGAATAAACAAATTGCATTCCTAAAAGTGTGATATATTTATTACCAAGTAACAGTGTTTTTGTTTGTTATTTTGGTCTTTTAATACCTGATTGATTTTAAAAAAAATTTGGTTGTGGAAAAAATTTTTTTTTTTTTTTTTTTGAAGAAAGACTAAAAAAAGTAGACTTTTTTGTGTGCTAATTATTAAAGGCAGGATGCCTAGTGTGAAGTAGAAAAATAAGAATGCTTAGAATTAATTCTATAAATGCATCAGATATACTGTATTTTCTGCATGAGTTCATTTTTGACTTTGTACTGTCCTGTAAGTACAGAGACTAATGTTGGAGTCCCATTGGGTAAAGTGTACATGTACGTATACTTGAGAAGGAGGAACTGAATTATCTTAAAGGATATGAAGGCATAGAGGAAGGAGGGGGAGGGAGGAGGAAACTGCACAGAAATAGGACTGTGAATAGATCAAGAAATAATCTTCCTTTCCACAACTCTAAGAAGGCAGCATGTTTGATTTGCTGAATGTATAATACTTTAAGAGATTCATTTCAAAAATAATTTCACAGCTACATCAGGACACTGAATGATTTAGTTATTTACTGTGGAGCCATTGCAAAGGTAGCAATTTGTTCAGCAACAGTTATGGTAGATATTTAGGGGTATATTACCAGACAGTGGACATTTAACAGTTTCATGTTTTCTGGATAGTTTTCTTCACTAATGCATAGTCCTTTCAGAAAAAGTATGGACGATCTTAATTAAAATTGTATTTATTTTCATCATAACTATAGTAGATAAGAGTACAAGTTCTCACGTTAGACCTGCTTCCACCTCCAGTGCCATACAACCGTATGACTTTGGGCAAGTGACTTTAATTCTCTAAGCTTCTGTTTCCTCATTTGTAGAATGGGGATAATAATAGTACCTATCTGAGTGTAGTTGTATGTAACATAAAGTGCTTAGCACAATGACTATTGCTCAGTATAATCTCGGTGTTTCCTATTATTATTATTATTTCAATCTGTATCAGTGAGAAACTTCAAACTAAACTTAGTCCTTTCTTTGTTTTTACCTAGTGACCAGAATAAGAAGTTATGTTTTGCCCTAATTTAAATTTTTTCCATCAAAATAATCCATAAAAAAGTCTGGAAGAGAAGGTGGGAAAACTGACCCACAGTTCTATCTCTCAACACAGAATCTATCCTTAATTTCTTAAATAGAGGAGGGGGGCTATATGTATATATATCTATATATCTGTATTCCAAAGGAAGAAAACATTGTATATCTACAAAAGAAACTGTTGCTTTGGGTTATCATTTTGAAGTATTTGAATCCAAGTGCTTAAATAAATGACTTCTGCTATTCAGTGTGAGATATACTTGACTAGTGAGAGGTTGATATTGGAAAAGAATGGTGAACAGTGTCACACTGCAGAGGTCTAGATAGATAAGGACCAAACAGAGTTTGTACTGGCCATTAGGAGGACATTGATAACCTTTGCTTTAGCATCTTTCTGTCTCTCTCTCTTTTTTTTTTTTGCTTAAGCCTGTTGGCAGTAAGTATTTGAATATTCCACTCATCACCCTACCACCCTTCCTTTCCAAGTGTCTTAGTCATCTAGTGCTGCTGTAACAAAAGTACCACAAGTGGATGGCTTTAACAAAGAGAAGTTTATTCTCTTACAGTCCAGTAGGCTAGAAGTCCAAATTCAGGGTGCTGGCTCCAGGGGAAGTCTTTCTGTCTCTGTCGGCTCTGGAGGAAGGTCCTTGTCACCAGTCTTCCCTTGGTCTGGGAGCATCAGGTCCAAAGGACACACTCTGCTCCTGGCCCTGCTTTCTTGACGGTGTGGGGTCCCCATGTCTCTCTGCTTGCTGTGTCTTTTATATCTCAAAAGAGATTGGCTTAAGACACTATGTAGTCTTGTAGATCTTATCAATATAACTGCCACTAATCCATCTCATTACATCACAGTGATAGGATTTACAACATATAGGAAAATCATGTAAAATGGTTGACAGTCATACAACACTGGGAATCAGGACCTAGCCAAGTTGACAGATATTTTGGGGGGACACAATTCAATCCATGACACCAAGTCTCCCTTGTAACAAGCCTGTGGCACTTCTAAGAATCACTACCCAAATACAAGAATTGAATAGGTCTAGTTAATAAATTTTACAGCTTACATAACATTTGGTAACTTTACTTTTTAGTGAGCCATGAAGTACTTATAGTGAATATAACTTAGAACCTCAAAGATCGGTGAATTTTGCTGAGAATGATGGAGGCTGGGAATGGATATAGGGCATTCCTTTTCTAACCTAGAGAAGAATTTCTCTTTGCTAAAAAGTTTCAGTGAAATGCTTATGAATTTATTTTGCCTTGCTGCAGAGACAGCCTATATTGGAAAGCTTTTCCTGTCTACACCCTTACCTTCCCGTGTCTGGTCCAGTGATCCTGGTTTCTATATCCAGGGATCCCGCTAGGTCCTAGAGAGCTGAGTAACTTGGATGATTGAGATGGAAAGAACCATTTAGATTAAATACAGGTAACCCAAAACTTTTTCTAAATACTACTCTCTAGTACCTGGCTTTTATAGTGTTTATATCATGATGGTAATTCCATCTTGAAAAAGCACATGTTGCAAGTCCCTCTTAAATCCATCTTTGATACTGTTCTTACTGGAGCAAGGGTGACTTTTCACTAGGGGGAAAAAAAAAACGTTTTTTTTCCTGCCATCTGCTTTAACTTTCTTTTCTGTAGTCCTAACCACCATTTTTCCTCTTTAAAAAATTATGCCCAGTAGAATTTATTCATAATTCACGATATCGAATTCATTCTTTCATTCAGTTATTAAACAAATATTGAGTGCCTATCCAGTCATAGAAACCAGAGCGCTCCTTAGAAGCGAGAATGGTGCAACTTCATCTTGCTTACTTTCAGCATATAATCAGGAAAGACCAGTCTTTCTAGAAGAGGACAGACATCATGTTTTTTAAAGTAGAGGTCAGCGAAAATAAGGAAAACCCTCAGTGAGATGGACTGACACAATAGCTGTAACAATGGGCTCAAACAAATCAAAGATTGTGGAGATGGTTCAAGATGGGCAGTATTTCATTCTGTTATACATAAGGTCACCATGAGCCTACTCCGTGGCAACTAACAGTAACAACAATATGTTAGGAACTGGTCCAAGCACTAAGCATATAAACAATGAACAAAATACACAAAACTCCCTGCCCTGTGGTGCTTATGTTCAAGAAAGGGGAAGACAGACAATAAAATGTTTAGATGTTAAAATTTGATGCGTGCGATGGAGAAAAGTAAGGCAATGAATGTGGATAGGAAGTGTGTGTGGGAGTAACTGAGAGAAGTAGATTTGCCTTACTCAAAATTATTATTAAGGAATTCAAGATTGGAGAAAGATTACTGTGCATATCTCATGTGTAAATGGTAGCCTTAATGTAAAGTAAGAAACTATTAGTATTGTTTTGTGACGTTGATTGCTAACGCTATGAATTGTTAATGCTCTCCCCTTCTCAACCTTGGGTTCCCCATTTCCATTCATTCAGCTTTCCTACCCCCTGCTGCCTTCTTGTTCTTGCCCCTGGGCTGGTGTGCCCATTTAGTCTCGTATACATGGTTGAGCTACGTGTATTACTGTTTATTGTTTTATGGGCCTGTCTAATCTTTGGGTGAAGGGTGAACCTCAGGAGTGGCTTCAGTACTGAGTTAAAAGGATGTCTGGGGGCCATACTCTCAGGGTTTCTCTAGTCTCTGTCAGACCAGTAAGTCTGGTCTTTTTTTGTGAGTTAGAATTTTGTTCTATGTTTTTCTCCAGTTCTGTATGGGACCCTTTATTGTGATCCCTGTCAGAGAAGTTGGTGGTGGTAGCTGAGCACCATCTAGTTCTGGACTCAATCTGGTGGAGGCTGTGGTAGTTGTGGTCCATTAGTCCTTTGGACTAATCTTTCCATTATGTCTTTGGTTTTCTTCATTCTCCTTTGCTCCAGATCGAGTGGGACCAGTGGAGTATCTTGGCTGCTCACAAGCTTTTAGGACCCCAGACACTACTCACCAAAGTAGGATGTAGTGCATTTTCTTTATGAACTATGTTATGCCAGTTAAGCTGGATATCCCCCGAGACCATGGTCCCTAGCCCTTAGCCCAGTAATTCAGTCCCTCAGGGAGTTTGGATGTGTCTGTGAAGCTTCCATGACTTCGCCTTGGTCAAGATGTGCTGACTTCCCCAGTATTGTGTACTGTCTTATCCTTCACCAAAGTTAGCACTTAGCTATTGTCTAATTAGTGTTTTTCCCTCCCTGCCCCTCCCCTCCCTTGTAACCATCAAAGATTGTTTCTTTCCGCATAGGAACCTTTTCATGAGTTTTTATAATAGTGGTCTCATAAGATATTTGTCCTTTTGTGATTGACTTACTTTGCTCAGCATAGAACCCTCCAGATTCATCCATATTGTGAGATGTTTCACAGGTTCATCATTGTCGAACTGCCAACCTTTCAGTTAGCAGTGAAGCATGTAACTTCTGTGCCACCAGGGCTCCTTGAAGAAAATAATAGTCACTAATAATCATATTACGCAGAGATAGCCATTATTAATGATTTAGTAGATTGCCCTCCTGAACTTTTCCTTGCAAAAAATGGAATTATATTCACTCTAAGTAACCTCCTTTTTAACTTACTAGCATTTATTTAAAAACGTGGTTTTATTTTATTGTGTGTTTATCTGCAGTATAATTTTTATTGCCTAAATAATATTGCCCTGCTACTGGATGTTAATAATAATGTCTAATGTTTATTGAATGTTTGCTGTGTACTAGTTAACTTTTTGGTCCATGGGTGGTATAAACATTAAACTCCATCGGCTGGTAACTGAAAGGTTAGAGGTATGAGTCCACCCAGAGGTGCCTTGGAAAAAAAGGCCTGGTAATCTACTTCTGGACCCCTAGTGGTGCAGTGGTTAGAGCTATGGCTGCTAACCAAAAAATTGGCACTTTGAATCTACCAGCAGCTCCTTGGAAAGCCTAAGGGGCAGTTCTATGCTGTCCTGTAGCTTCACTATCAGTCAGAATCAACTTGATGGCAATGGAGATCTGCTTCTGAAAAAGCAGCCATCAAAAACCCTGTAGAGCACAGTTCTACTCTGACACAGGTAGGGTCACCATGAGTCAGAATCAGCTCCAAGGCAACTGGTTGGTAATTACTTTTTGAGACGCTCTGCATATTTCAAGGAGCCCTGGTGGCGCAGTGGTTAAGCACTTGACTGCTAACCAGAAGTTCGGCATCTTGAACCCACCAGTCTGCTTCTGTAAAGATTATAGCCTTGGAAACCCCATGGTTGCAGTTCTACTGTCCTATAGGATTGATACCAGTTGGAATTAACTCAACCCTGACAGGTTTGTTTGTTTTTTGTTGTTGTTGTTCTGCGTATGTTAACTCATTTAGTCTTCAACCTCTCAATAAGAGCTGTTCTATTAGTATTTATTTTACACTTGAGAAAATTGAGCAAGGACAGGTTAATTAATTTGTCCAAGGTACACTGCTAGTAAGTGATAGACCTAGGATATGAACTTTGTCTAATGCCAGGTCTTGTGCTCTTGATCATTATTGCTTCTCAATATTACTTCCTGAACATTAAAATAGCTTAGTTTTTTGTTGTAAATTATGGTTTGTTTTGTTTTTTTTTGATTAATCATATCTGTGTTCACATCTCTGATTACTGCCTTAGAATAAATTTCTAGAAATAGAATTATTGGATCAAACGTATGAATACTTTCTAAGGCCCATGTAAACTTATTGTCAGTCTATCTTCCAGAAAGATTCTTTAGTACCAAAGTGTACTCCCACCAAGTGAAACCAGTCCCATTTCCCCACCTCCTTGGCAACACTGGCTTTTCTTTTAATCTGGTTATTTGATAGATAAAGAATATCTTGTTTTATTTTTTCTTTCTGTGAATATTAATAAGGTTATACTTTTTTCATTTTTCTTCCTTGAGAAATGTTTGACTCTGCTCTTTTCTCACTTTATTGGCATGTTCATCTATTGTTTATTTCTCAGAATTCTTTATATATTAAGAATAGTAACTCTTTTCCATGTAGGTGCAGTTTTTTCCCAAGTTTCTGTCTTCATTTTGTTTATGGATTTTTTTGATGACGATGAAGATAATAGCTGACATTTATATAGCACTAAGGTTGCTATGAGTCGGAATTGACTTGACGGCAGTGGATTATAGCTCCCATGAAAGAGTCCTGGTGGCACGGTGGTTAAAGCACTTGGCTACTAACTGAAAGGTTGGTGGTTCGAACCCACTAGCTGCTTCACAGGAGAAAAGACCTGGTGATCGGCTCCCATAAAGATTGCAGCCTTGGAAACCCTATGGGGGCAGTCCTGCTGTGTCCTATAGGGTCACTATTTGTCAGAATCAACTTGATAGCACCCAACAACAACATAGTTCCCATGCATAGCACTATTTTCAGTGTTTACATTTGTTAACTCATTCAATTCTTAAACAACAACCCTGTAAGGTAGGTGCTCTTATTATCGCCATACAGACTTTTCTCTGTGCCTTTGCCCATTTTCATTCCTAATTCCTACAAATCTCTTTCCTCTTCCTAGCCTGGCTGGTTGCTACTTATTGTTTAATCCATTATTCAGTTCAGGAGTCATTTCCTCTGGGATTGCTTATCTAACAACTCTTTTTAGTTCCCTAAGGCAAAGTTAGATGCCCATCTTCTTTCTTAATACCTGTAGTGCTTATTATATAGAATTCTAGTTTTTGTTCTTATTCCTCCTCTGTATTTTCTAGTCTTATATATCTTATAAATGCCTTATACATCTGATGACTTAACAAATATTTGTTGATTTTAATTAAAGATGCTCATTGTGATGTTGATAATGTGGATAAGGGAGTCAGCCTCCTCCCAAATATGTTGTTAGTTGCTCCACTCTCGGTGACCCTGTGTACAGTAGAACGAAATGTTGCCCAGTGCTGCACCATCTTCATGGTTGTTGGTATGCTCAAGTCTATTGTTGTGGCTGCTGTGCATTTTGAGTGTCTTCCAACATAGAAGGCTTATCTTGTAGCACTACATCGGAAAATATCCTGTTGTGATTCATAGAATTTTTATTGACTAATTTTCAGAATTATATCTCTAGGCCTTTCTTCATAGTCTTAGTCTGGAGGCTCCGCTGAAACCTGTCTACCATGGGTGACCCTGCTGGTTTTTGAAATACCAGTGGCATAACTTCCAGCATCATGGCAACATGTAAGCCACCAGAATGTGATGAACTGTGACAGATGGGTGGTAGCCCAAGTATATAAAATTGAGAACTTTACACTGAGGCAGTAACTTTGGAACTGGGCTTTGAAAACCAGTGAGAAAGGAGGGATAGAAGAAGGGGCCCAGTGAGTAGAATTGGGTGAAAACAGATATTCGGAAGTTTCCCATTCTGGGAGTAGCAAGTTATTTAGAATGATTTTGAAGATTATTAACCTTGCCTCTGGGAAGGCTTGAAGAAATAAATCCCTCCTTCACCCCAATATATCTTTTCTAGTGTTTGGAATGTTTGAATCTTCCTTTTTAAAAAGAAACAACAGTGTTAAATCCTTCTCTAGATTTTCTGAAGAAACTGTGTTAAATTTCTTTTCTGACTTCTACCCTTTTTTCTAATGTAATTGGAGAAATTGGAGGGTACTGACTTAGTCTTAACCAGTTGCCATGGAGTCTACTCCAACTCATGTTGACCACATGTGTGTCACAGTAGAGCCATGTTCCACAGGGTATTTGGCAGCTTATTTTTTTTTTTTAAATTTTATATATATACTTTTTTATTATACTTTAGATGAAGGTTTACAGAACAAAAAGTTTCTCGTTAAACAGTACACATATTGTTTTATGACATTGGTTAACAACCCCCTGACGTGTCAACACTCTCCCTTCTAGTCCTTGGAGGAACCTTTTTTTTTTTTTGGTGAAAATACACATAGCCAAAGTTAGACCATTTCAAAAGTTTCTGCATGTACAATTCAGTGACATCAATTACATTCTTCCACTTGTGCTGCTATTCTCACTGTCCTTTTCCAAATTATTCCATCACCATTATCTTCAACTCACTGTCCCCTAGGCTTCCCATCAAACCTTTTGAGTTGCCGTTGTCAATTTGATCTCACATAGATAATTCTTTTTTTTTTTTTTTTTGTACCTTAGATGAAGGTTTGCAGAACAAATAGTTTCTCATTATAAACAGCACACATATTGCCCTATGACAATGGTTAATAACCCCATGACATGTCAACACTGTGCCTTCTCAAACTTAAGTTCCCTATCACCAGCTTTCTGGTCCCCTCCTGCCTACTAATCCTTGTCCCTGGACTGCTGTGCCTCATTAGTCCTGTTTTGTTTTATGACGCTGTCCAGTCCTCGGCTGAACGGTGAACTTCGGGAGTGACTTCACCACTGAGCTAAAAGGGTGTCCAGGGACCATACTCTCGGAGTTTCTCCAGTCAGTCAGGCCAGTAAATCTGGTCTTATTTTTGTGAGTTAGAATTTTGTTCTGCATCCTTTTCCAGTTCTGTCCAGGACCCTCTATTGTGATCCTGGTCAGAATCAGTGGTGGTAGCTGGGCACCATCTAGCTGTACTAGACTCAGTCTGGTGGAGGCCGTGGTAACTGTGGTCCATTAGTCCTTTGGACGAATCTTTTCCTTGTATCCTGGTTCTCTTCATTCTCCCTTGTTCCCGAAGGGGTGAGACCAGTAGAGTATCTTAGATGGCTGCTCACAGGCTTTAAAGACCTCAGATGCTACTCACCAGGGTAGAATGTAGAACATTGTCTTTATAAACTGTGTTATGCCAGTTGAGCTAGATGTTCCCTGAGACCATGGTCCCCACAGCCCTCTGCCCAGCAATTCAGTCCCTCAGGGAGTTTGGAAGTGTCTGGAGCTTCCATGACCTTTCCTTGTACAAGCTGTGCTGGCTTCCCTGGTATTGTGTACTGTCTTATCCTTCACCAGAGTTACCACTTATCTATTGTCTATTTAGTTCCCCCCTACCCTTCCCATCCCTCGTAACCAATAAAGATTGTTTCTTTTAGTGTGTAAACTTTTACATGAGTTTTTACGGTGGAGGTCTCATACAATATTTGTCCTTTTGAGATTCACTTATTTCACTCAGCATAAGGTCCTCCAGTTTCATCCATGTTATGAGATGCTTCACAGATTCATCATTGTTCTTTATTGTTGCATAATATTCCATTGTGTGTATGTACCATAGTTTGTTTATCCATTCATCTGTTGATGGGCATCTAGGTTGTTTCCATCTTTTTGCTATTGTGAACAGTCCTGCAATGAATACGGGTGTGTATATGTCCCTTCGTGTGATGGCTCTTATTTCTCTAGGACATGTTCCTAGGAGTGGGATTGCTCGATCATATGGTACTTCTATTTCTAGCTTTGTAAGGAAGCACCTATAGTTTTCCAAAATGGTTGTATCATTTTGCATTCCCACCTGCAGTGCATAAGAGTTCCGTTCTCCCCACAGCCTCTCCAAGATTTGTTATTTCCAGTGTTTTTGATTCGTGCCAGTAATGCCAGGGTAAGATGGTATCTCATTGTGGTTTTAATTTGCGTTTCTCTAATGGCTAGTGATCCTGAGCATTTCCTCACGTGTCTGTTTGCGGCTTGAATGTCTTCTTTGGTGAAGTGTCTGTTCATTTCCATTGCCCATTTTTTAATTAGATTATTTGTATTTTTGTTGTAGAGGTGTTGGATTTGCTTGTAGCTTTTAGAGATTAGACCTTTGTCTGACTTCTAATGTCCAAAAATTTTTTCCTAGTCTGTAGGTTCTCTTTTTACTCTTTTGGTGAAGTCTTTTGAAGAGCATAAGATGTCTTATTTTTAGAAGATGCCAGTAATCTAGCTTATCTTCTGGGGTTTGAGTGTTGTTGGTTATGGTTTATATCCTGTTAATGCCATGCATTAGGGCCTCTAGCATTGATCCTAGTTTTTCTTCTATGAACTTTATAGTTTTTGGCTTTATATTTAGGTCTTTGACCCAAATTGAATTAGTTTTTGTGTATGGTGTGAGATATGGGTCTTGTTCCATTTTTTGCAGATGGACATCCAGTTTTGCCAGCACCATTTGTCAAAAAGACTGTCTGTTCCCCGTTTGATGGACTTTGGGTCCTTGTCAAAGATCAGGTGACTGTAGGTGGATGAGTTTACATCTGGGTTCTCAGTTCTGTTCTGTTGGTCAACATATCTATCATTGTACAAGTACCAGGCTGTTTTGACTACTGTAGCTGTATAGTAGATTCTGAAGTCAGGTAGTGCAAGTCCTCCTACTTTATTCTTCTTCTTCAGTATAGCTTTATTTATCCGGGGCTTCTTCCCTTTCCATATAAAGTTAATGATTAGTTTTTCCAGCTCTTTAAAGAATGTTGTTGGTAGTTGGATTTGGATTGCATTGTATTTGTAAATTGCTTTGGGTAGAATTGTTATTTTCACTGTTGAGTCTACCTATCCATGAGCATGGTATGTTTTCCCATTTATGTAGATCCCTTTTGGGTTTCTTGGAGTAGTGTTTTGTAGTTTTCTTTGTATAGATTTTTTACATCCCTGTTTAGATTTATTCCTAAGTATTTTATTTTTTTAGGGGCTATTATAAATGGTATTGCTTTTCTGATTTCCTTTTCATCATTCTCTTTATTGATGTATAGGAATCAAACCGATTTTTGTATGTTTATCTTGTATCCTGCTACTCTTCTGAACCTTTCTATTCCAGTTTTCTCGTGGAATCTTTAGGGTTTTCTGTGTATAGTATCATATCATCCGCAAACAGGGACAGTTTAACTTCTTTACTACCAATTTGGGTGCCCTTTATTTCTTCTTCTTGCCTTATTGCTCTAGTTAGGACTTCCAGCACAATGTTAAATAGGAGTGGAGATAAAGGGCATCTTTGTCTTGTTCCTGTTCTCAAGGGGAATGTTTTCAGCCTCTCTCCATAAAGAATGATGTTGGCCGTTGGTTTTGCATAGATGCCCTTTATTATGTTGAGAAATTTCCGTTGTATACCTATTTTATTGACAGTTTTAATCAGGAATGGGTGTTGGACTTCATTGGATGCCTTTCTGCATCAGGTGAGATGATCGTGATTCTTTTCTTTCCTTTTATTTATGTGGTGGATTACGTTGATTGATTTTCTAATGTTGAACCATCCTTGAATACCTGGTATGAATCCTACTTGGTCGTGGTGTATTATTTTTTTTGATATGATGCTGAATTCTATTGGCTAGAATTTTGTTGAGAATTTTTGCACCTATATTCATGAGAGATACTGGTCTGCAATTTTCTTTTTTTGTGGTATCTTTGCCTGGTTTTGGTATCAGGGTTATGCTGCCTTCATAAAATGAATTTGGAAGTATCCCTTCCTTTTCTTTGCTCTGAAATAGTTTGAGTAGTATTGGTATAAGCTCTTCTGTGAATGTGGTAGAATTCTCCAGTGAAGCCATCTAGGCCAGGACTTTTTTTGGTTGGGAGGGTTTTTTTAATTACCTTTTCAGTCTCTGCTCTTGTTACGGGTCTGTTCAGGTTTTCAACATCACTTTGTGGTTGTTTGGGTAGGTAATGTGTTTCTAGAAATTAATCCATTTCCGGTAGGTTTTCAAATTTGTTGGAGTATAGTTTTTTATAATATTCTGTTATAATCGTTTTTATTTCAGTTGGATCTGTTGTAATGTCCTCCATTTCATTTCTTATTTGGGTTAGTGTGTCCTCTCCCGTTTTTCTTTTGTCAGTCTGGCCAGTGGTTTTTTGATTTGTTGATCTTTTCAAAGAACCAGCTTTTGGGTTGGTTGATTCTTTCTATTGTTTTTCTATTCTCTATTTCATTTATTTCTGCTCTGATCTTTATTATTTCCTTTCTTCTAGTGGCTGTGGGCTTTTTTTGCTGTTCTTTTTCTATTTGTTTGAGTTCTGTAGTTAATGTTTTGATTTTGTCCCTTCTGTTTTGATGTGTGCATCTATTGCTATGAATTTTCCTCTGAGGACTGCCTTTGCTGTGTCCCAAAGGTTTTGGTATGATGTGTTTTCATTCTCATTTGATTCCAGGAATTTTTTTATTCCATCTCTGATTTCTTCTATTACCCAGTGATGTGTAAGCAAGGTGTTATTCAGTTTCCATGTACTTGATTTTTTTTCCTTGGTCTTCCTGTTGTTAATTTCTACCTTGATTGCACTGTGGTCACAGAAGATACTTTGTATTATCTCAGTGTTTTGGATCTTGTTGAGGATTGTTTTGTGGCCTAAGATGTGGTCTGTTCTGGAGAACTTTGTGCATTGGGAAAAAGTGTGTACTCTGCAGCTGTTGGGTGTAGTGTTGTATATATGTTTATGAGGTCAAGTTGGCCGATTGTGCCCTTTAGGTCGTCTATAGCTTTGTTGAGTTTCTTTCTAGATGTTCTGTCCTTTACCCAGAGTGGTGTGTTGAAGTCTCCTAAAACTATTGTGGAACTGTCAGTTTCTCTTTTCAGTGTTGTTAGAGTTTGTTTTATGTATTTTGGAGCCCTGTCATTGGGTGTGTAGATGTTTATTATGGTTATGTCTTTTTGATGCATCATCCGTTTAATGATTATGTAGTGTCCTTCTTTGTGTTTTATGGTGGATTTTGTTTTATTAAAGTCTGTTTTCTCTGAGATTAATATTGCCACTCCTACTCTTTTTTTGGTAGCTGTTTGCTTGATATATTTCTTTCCATCCTTTGATTTTTAGTAAATCTACGTCTTTGTTTCTAAGATGTGTCTCTTGTAAACAGCATATGGATGGATCCTGTGTTTTTATCCATTCTGTCACTCTCTGTCTCTTTATGGGTGCATTTAAGCCATTTACATTCAGTATAATTATTGATAGGTGTGAATTTATTTCTGTCATTTTGTAGTGCTTTTTTTTTTGTAGTGCTGACATTTTCTTTGTTCCTGTTACTCTCCTGTGCTTAGTTCCTTTTGTTTGTGGATTTTTTTGTTCATTACTTTTGTTTTTGTAGGTTGTGTTTTTACTGAGGCTTTATGTTTTTCTTTATTTTCATGAATTGGTTTGCTAACTTTTTTTGTGGTTACTTTGAAATTTACCCTTATCTTTCTAGTTTTGAACAGTCTATTATTACTTGGTATCGCCTTCCCTTCCTATCCATTAGAAGGTTCTATCCCTACAGCGTTTATTCCCTCTTTTATTGTTCTGATGCCATTGTCATTTACAGATTAACCTCTCTGGTTCCCTGTTATAATTCTTTTGGTTTTGGGTAGTCCTTAAGAGTCATTTCCTAGGTTGGTATCTGGCTAGTACAATTCTGTGTCCTGTATTCAGCCTGTGGTCTGATATTATTTGTTCTCAGATCGAAGGACTCTCTTTAATAAGTCTTGTAAGTTTGGTTTGGTTTTACATAGTCCCTTAATTTCTGTTTATCTGGAAATGACCTAATTTCACCGTCATATTCGAACCAGAGTTTTGCAAGATATATTATTCTCGGCTACCAATTTTTTTCTTTCAAGGCCTTATATATGTCATGCCATTGCCTTCTTGCCTGCATGGTTTCTGCCGAATAATCCGAGCTTAGTCTTACTGTTTCTTCTCTGTATGTGACTTTTGGTTTTTCTCGAGCTGCTCTCAGGATTCTTTGTCTTTGGTTTTAGCGAGTGTGATTATGATCTGCCTTGGTGATTTTCTTTCGGAGTCTTTTCTATATGGGCTTGGTTGAGCTTCTTGGATAGTCAGCTTTTCATCTTTCATGATATTGGGGAAGTTTTCTGTCAGCAATTGTTCAGTGATCGTCTCTGTGTTTTTCATTTTGTCCCCCTGTTCTGGAATTCTGATCACGCAAAGATTTTTGCTTTTGATTGTATCCCACATAATTCTCAGGGTTTCTTCATTCTTCCTCGTTCTTTTTTCTGATTTTTCCTTAAACAGAGTTGTATCTATGTGTTTGTCTTCAGTTTCGCTAATCCTGTCTTCCATCATTTCAGACCTGCTCCTCAGCTCTTCTGTGAGACTGTCCATTTCTGAAATCTTGTTGTTTATCTTTTGGATTTCTAATTGTTGTTTTTGTATGATTTCTAGTGAATTTATTTTAGCAGTTTGTTCCTGTATTATTTTTTTGAGTTTTTCCATTTTTTTTATATTTTCTATGAATTTGTTAATTTTTTCTCATTTTTGTCTGCTTTTTGCTTCAACTGTTGGATAATTCTGAATGTTAGAGATTTGAATTCCCTATCAGTTATGTTTAGTGCCTTTTTTCCTACTGGAAAGTCATCTGGTGTTTTATTTTGGATGCCTACTGAACCATTCTGTTCTGTTTTTGTGTATGTTTTGATATTGTCTACTGTCTTCAGGGCATTCAGTGGCTATTTTCCTTGTTTATTGATTGTAGATTTGTTTTGTTCTGCTTTTTAATTTGGTTATGTCTGAGCAGGTGGGATGTGTGTTCTTTGTTGTTTGTTCGTCTTTGGGCATGATACTTTTCACTTCTCTAATGGGCTGGATCAGTCACTCAGATATGCTACAACAGGGCAGGTCTAGCTGAAGGGAAGTTGCTGGGATGGGTTGTTTGTGGCACATACTAGGGTCGACAGGGCGGACCAGGAATCATTGCAGGGCAGGTTCCAGTAGGCCGTGCCTGTGCTGCTTGGGAGTGTGATGTTCAGCGCATGGTGCAAGAAAGCAGGAAAGAAGAAGGAGATTGTGATGTGTGAAGATAAGACGGGTATGGGAACCAAAAACATAGGCACAAACAAAAAAGAGTGCTAAGGGAGCTTGCTGTTGGAGTGGAGAGATGAGAGACTGATAAATGCGAAAAAAGAAAAATGAAAAAAATAAAAAAAAAGGGTAAAAGAAAACAATGAGTAAATAGAGAAACTGGAAATGAAGAAAGACTAAAAGGGAATAAGAGAGAGAAAAACAAAACAAAGAAACAAAAACAGAAAGAAAAAAAAAAGAAAGAAGAAATGCTCCCAGTGATGCCCCTGTCCGTTTGCACAGAGTAAGGGAGTAGCTTCCAAACTGCATAGTACTTCCCGGCTAGAAGGGGCTCCCAAGACAAGAAAATAAAGAAACAAATCAAAGCGGAACAGATAAGAGCAAATAAACAAAAAGCCCCGGGGGTCCTACCAGGGTGGCGGCATGGCCCAGGAGGCAGTTTCACAGTCAAGCGGTGCTTCACAGACTTTTAGGAAGGAGTAAAGATGGCACATGGAGCCACGTATTTGAGAGAAAGGAGGGAGAGGTGGTGAGAAGTAAGGAAAAAATTTAAAGAAGTGGAAAAAAGCAACACCAGCAGCCAACAAATGGCACTCAGGGAGCTGGCCAGTGTGGGTGGGTGGAATCCAAGCAACACCAGGGTAAAATCGGTGCTTCCCGGCTAAGAGACTGGCTGCGGGAAGCAGAGGTGGCTGAGTGGGGGTGAAGAAGGGTGGTGGGTGGGAAAGTGTATATTGCTTGTTAGCTGTTGTTCTGTCTCCTGCTGGAAGTTCTCTGAAGCTTCTTTCCTCTACCCCCTGTTCGCTGATCTCTGATAGGAGTCCAAGATTGCAACTCCATTCTGTGGTAGCTGATAGGGGACCTTTGCATGTATGTGTCCTCGCTGTCTGTTTTTGGTCAGTTTCTTATTCCATTCGGTGCTTGGCTGAGTTCTTTGTCTCTTCATTTGATGCTTAGGTTTTGAGGATTGACGTGTGACTCTGTTTGACTTAGTTTTTCGGATTTTTGCTGTGGAGGGATGGCGTAGTGCTTCTGAGTGTAGCGCCATGTTGCCCGGAAGCCCTCAGTGAGTCCAGCAGCTGATTTTTTGCAAGTATATGTTGGCCTTTCTTCCAAGGCATCTCTGGGTGGACTCAAACTTCCAACATTTATGTTAGCATGTTAACTGCACCACCCAGGAACTCCAACTTATCTTGCTGATTCAGAAATTCCCAGAGAAATTTAGTTAATTGATGGATTAGGCCCACGGGAAGCCTTTGCCTGAAGTCTAAGGAGCCTCGGTGAGAGGACAAACCCTCAGGCTTTTTTTCTTGGAGACTTTAGATTTCATTTAGACCATTTTCTGGTTGTAACGCATTCTTTAACACTGTTGATTAGATGAAACTCCATTCCTTTTCTCTCCAGTCTTGATTAGGTTTCTGATTTCTATTCTTTGTCTTTGATACATCCTTGGGTGGTGCAAATTGTTAAAGCCTTATGGCTACTGGTACTGGTGTCTTTGATACAAGATATTTTTCTGTTAATTTACATAACTGATTTTCAGGCATACTGCTGGTCTTGAACATTTTATGTATTTATGATGCAATTTATTTGTTAGAGTAAGTGTTTTTTCAGTTTCTTTTTCGTTTTATTTTTTTATTGTGCCTTAAGTGAAAGTTTGCAGTTCATGTTAGTCTCTCATACAAAAATTTGTACATACATTGTTACATGACCCTAGTTGCTCTCCCTGTACTGTGACAGCACACTTCTCCTTTCCACCCCGTATTTCCTGTGTCCAGTCAACCAGTTCCTAACCCTCTCTGCCTTCTTATCTAACCTCTGGACAGGAGCTTCCCATTTAGTCTCATGTATCTATTTGAGCTAAGAAGTGCACTTTTCACGAGTATCATTTTATGTCTCAAGTATAGTCTAATCTTTGAAGAGTTGGCCTCGGGAATGGCTTTAGTTTTGGGCTAACAGTCTGGGGGCCATGTCTTCTGGGGTCCCTCCAGTCTTAGTCAAACCATCAAGTCTGGTCGTTTTACTAGAATTTGAGTTCTGCATCCCACTTTTCTCCTGCTCTCTCAGGGACTCTCTGTTGTGTTCCTTGTCAGGGTAGTCATTGGTGGTAGCCGGGCACCATCTAGTTCATCTGGTCTCAGGCTGATGAAGTCTCTGGTTTATGTGGCCCTTTCTGTCTCTTGGGCTAATACTTTCCTTGTGTCTTTGGTGTTAGTCATTCTCCTTTGCTCTAGGTGGGTTGGGACTAATTGATGCATTTTATGACCGCTCCCTAGCTTTTAATACCCCAGATGCCACTCAGCAATGTGGGATGTAGAACATTTTCTTAATAAACTTTGTTATGCCAGTGGACCTAGATGTTCCCTGAAACCATGATCCCTAGACCCCCGCCTCTGCTACTCTGTCCCTTGAAGTGTTTAGTTGTATTCAGGAAACTTCTTAGCTTTGGTTTAGTCCAGTTATTCTGACTTCCCCTGTAGTGTGTGTTGTCCTTCCCTTTATCTAAGATAATTTCTTGTCTATTATCTAGTTAGTGAATATATTCCTCCCTCCCCACTTTCTTAACCATCAAAGAATGTTTTCTTCTGTGTGTAAAACTTTTCTTGAGTTTGTATAATAGTGGTCTTATACAATATTTGTCTTTTTGCAGCGGACTAAATTCACTCAGCATAATGCCTTCCAGATTCCTCCATGTAATGTTTCATGGATTCATTGTTGTTTTTTATCATTGCATAGTATTCCGTTGTGAGATTATACCATAATTTGTTTATCCGTTCTTCCACTGATGGACACCTAAGTTGTTTCCATTTTTTTGCTATAGTGAACAGTGCTGCAGTGAACATGGGTGTGCATATATATATTCGTGTGACAGCTCTTATTTCTCTAGGATATGTTCCAAGGAGTGGGATTGCTGGATCGTATGGTACTTCTATTTCTAGCTTTCTAATAATGCACCAAATCAATTTCCAACGTGGTTGTACCATTTTACATTCCCATCAACAGTGTATAAGTTTTCCAATCTCTCCACAACCTCTCCAACATTTATTATTTTGTGTTTTTTGTATTAATACTAGCCTTGTTGGGGTGAGATGGTATCTCATTGTAGTTTTGGTTTGCATTTCTGTAATAGCTAATGATTGTGAGCATTTCCTCATGTGTCTGTTGGCTGCCTGAATGTCTTCTTTGGTGATGTGCCTGTTCATATTCTTTGCCCATTTTTTAATTGGGTTATTTGTCTTTTTGTTGCTGAGGTTTTGCAGTACTTTGTAGATTTTAGAGATTAGACGCTGATCAGATTTGTCGTAGCCAGATTTTTTTCCCCAATTTTTTACTCTTTTGGTGAAATTTTTTGATGAGCGTGTTTGTTTTTTAGGAGCTCCCAGTTATCTGGTTTCTTTTCTGGTGTTTGTGCATTGTTACTTATTGTTTGCATTCTGTTTATGCCATGTATTAGGGCTCTTACCATAGTCCGTAGTTTTTTTTCATGACCTTTATTGTTTTACATTTTGTATTTAAATTTTTGATCTTTTTTGAGTTAGTTTTTGTGCATGGTGTGAGGTATGGAACTTGTTTCAGTTTTTTGCAGATGAATATCCAGTTATGTCAGCACCATTTATTACAGAGACTCTTTTTCCCGATTAATGGACTTTGGGCCTTTGTCAGACAACAGCTGCTCATAGGTGGATGAATTTACATCTGTTCTTTTTTTTACTTTAATTTAAACTTTATTTTCATTATGTAACTAGGCTTGTTTTCCTTATGAAATTAACACATGTTGATTGAGGAAACTTGTAAAATAGAAAGAAAAATAGAGAAGACGATGACTTAGACTGATGGATCAGAACATTTCCCTACATCAAAAATCTGAGAAGGCAAGTGAAGCAGATACAGATGAAACCTTGGAACCACAAACATGAAATGGAAGGGTAAAGAATTACACTAAGCTCCGAGTGGAAAGAGAGACAGAAAGAAACCAGCAGACGCAGAAAGATACAGACTCTCGGCGCCTTCTCACCTGGCCCGGCACAGGTGGCCATCTTGGGACTAAGTGGGCAGTGTTTTGGGTGAGGAGTACAGAAAAGGGAATTCTCATCAGGAGGAATATATAATGTGTAAATAAACCTGGAATAAAACAAGGTGAGCAGGACACAAGGCAAGGCTGAAAAAAGAAAGTGTAGGAAAACAGCGCAGGAACTACGGAGAAGGGAGGGAGCCGGGAATTGGGGAGGGGTGTACTTGGCAGCAGCAGAGCCTGACCATGTTGCCGAGAAACACTCACTGAGTAGTAAAACTAGAGTAACAGTGAGAGGCCACTCCCATCCATCCAGCCTCCATGTGCCCCCTCCACATTTAAATGGGCCAGACCCCAGTCGCCTGGGTGACCAGTCAGAAGAGCTCCTGCACCCATGACCAGAGAAGGCAAGCCCACACCCACTGTCCAGAGACCAGTGGGAGTGTGCCAGTGGCCCAGTGACCAGTGGGAGCACGCAGAATGATCCTACAGTTGGTGGGAATGTGCCTGCAATTCAGTGATTGGCAAGAGCACGCCCACTTTCCAGCAACTGGCAGAAGCATGCCTGTAATCTGGCGACCAATGGGAGAGCACCGTCTAGTGACCAGCAGGAGTGCACCTGCAGTCCAGCGACCAGCAGGAGTGCACCCTCTTCCTGGGTACCAGGAAGAGCACACCTGAAGCCCAACAACTGTGCAGCAAGTGCACCTGTGGTCTGGTGACCAGCATGAGTGCACCTGCAGCCTGGAGACTAGTGTGGTTGTACCTGCAGCCCAATGATCAGTAGGAGCACCCCTGTGTCCACTGCCCAGTGACCAGCATGATCCCCCCAAGCCTGCACAGTAACCGGAAATGCACCCAGCACCACTGCACAGCAACCAACAGATGTGCCGCATGCCCTAGCCCAGCGACTAGCAGATGCATCCCCATGCACTCTTCCAGAGACCACCTGGCTCAGCTTGGCAAGCACATGTCATCATCAGTGACTGCCAGGTGCAACCCAACAGACTCCAACAACAAATAGATACTCCATGTGTCAACACCCAGTGACCTCCTGGCTGCAGTAAAATTCATCCTACACCAGCCAGTTCCTGCAGGTTGACCTCCCACACACTGAGATCGCTTGATCTCTCACCACCTACTGAAACACCAATTTGTGCCCGTGAAAAGATCCTGCCCCATCCATTTGGGTAGCATTGCTACCTTGTGACTATGAAGACAATCTGTCCTGCTCTCCAGCAGATGCACTAACTGCTAGCACAAACCTGGAAGGCCTTCCTGGTCCCACAAGGGCTCTGGAGGGACCCAGACCACCCATCACTGTTACCACAAAACACAAAACCAAGACAAAGCAAACAGACATACAATTAGTCAATAAATAAGATAAAACCTTAATATCTCAGAGACAGCAGACAATATCAAATTATATAAAAATATAGGACAGGGTGGCTTAAGCAAGTGACCAAAATAAAGAAACAGAAAATCTTCCTGAAGAAGAAATGGCAATAGAAATAGCTTATAAGGAATTCAAAAGACTTACATATAGGGTCCTCAAAGAGGTGAAGGAAAACACAGACAAAACCAAGGAAAACACAGACAAAACTCTAGAATTGAGAAAAACAGTACAAGAACAAAATGACAAAATAAGCAGGCAATTAGAAACCATACAAAAACAGCAACTAGAAATCCAGAAGCTTAATAATAAAATATCAGAAGTAGATAACTCAATGGAAGGACACAGAAGTAGAAATGAATCAATGGAAAAAGAATCAGCAAAATGGAGGACAAATTCCTTGATAGTAATTTATTTGAGGAATAACCAGAAAAAGAGTAAAGAAATATGAACAAAGCCTAAGAATTGTGTGGGACAGTATCAAGAGCAACAATCTACATGTGATTGGAATTCCAGAACATGAGGAGACAAGAAAAAGCATGGGAGGATTTTTTAAGAATTGCGGGCAGAAAACTTCCCTGATATCATAAAAGACAAGAATGTTTCCATCCAGGAAGCTCAACGAACCTCATACAGGGTAGACCCTAAGAGAAAGTTACCAAGATTTTCATAACCAAACTTTTTAAAACCAAAGACAAAGAATTCTGAGAGCAGCTCGTGAAAAACGAAATATACAAAGGGACACCAATAAGTATCTGACTTCTTGGCAGAAGCCATGCAGGCAAGGAGACAATGGGATGATACATATAGAACCCTGAAAAAAGACTTGCCAAACAAGAATCATATATCCAGCAAAACTGTCTCTAAAATACAATGGTGAAATTAGGACATTCTCAGATATACACAATTTAAGAGAATTTGTAAAAACCAGACCAACCTTATAAGAAATATTAAAGGGAGTCAGAACCAACGACATCAGATAACAGCCTGAGGCTAAGACACACGACAACATCACCGAGATACCAACCCAGACAAAGAACTCTCAAAATTAAAGTAAAGCTGAAAACGGAGCCAGAGATGTCAATCTGAAATTGCTGACAACTTAAAAACAGAAAGTGGGAACAAATGGTGTAGTTATAGAATTTCCATAGGGTGAGGAGGTCAAGGCGACATAAAAAAGTAAGACTGTTTTAAACATAAGATGATAAAGGTAAACCTCACAGTAACCACAAAGAAAATCAATAAACCTACTTACCAAAATAAAGAAGAAAATCAAAAAGACCAGGTAAACACAAAATAAAAATGAAGGAAATGAAAAAACAATCCATGAACAAAAAGAACTCAGCACAGAAAATTAAGTGGAACAAAGGAACCATCAATACCACACACAAAAAAGGCATAACAAAGCAACAGCGATGAATTTATATCTATCGATAATCAAACTGAATGTAAATGTGTTAAACACACCAGTCCAGGGACAGAGTGGCAGAATGGAGTAAAAAAAAAAAAAAAAAAAAAGCAAACCCATTAATATGTTTCCTACAAGAGGCAACTTTAGCTACAAAGACATAAATAGGTTAAATATCAAAGATGGGAGCAGCCATCTAAAATGCATCAGTTGGTCCCAACTCACCTGGAGTAAAAGGGAATGAAGAACGCCGTCACAAAGAAAGTATGAGCCCAAGAGACAGAAAGGGCCTTGTAAACCAGAGACTCCATCAGCCTGAGATCAGAAGAACTAGATGGTGCCGGGATACCACCAATGACCGCCCTGACAGGGACACAACAGAGAGTCCCTGATGGAGCAGGAGAAAGGTTGGGTGCAGAACTCAAATTCATGTAAAAAGACCAGACTTAATGGTCTGAGACTGGAGGAACCCCAGAAAGCATGGCCCCTGGACTCTCTGTCAACCTAGAACTGAAACTATTCCCGAGGCTAACTCTTTAGACAAAGATTGGAGTGGACTGTGAGACATAAAATAATACTCGTGAAGAGCGTGCTTCTTAGCTCAAGTAGATATGTGAGACTAAATGGGCAGCTCCTGTCTGGGGGTGAAATAAGAAGGCAGAGAGAGTCAGGAGCTGCTTGAATGGACACGGGAAATCGGGTAGAAAGGAGGAGTGTGGTATCATAGTATAGGGAGAGCAATTAGGGTCACATAACAAAGTATGTATAAATTTTTGTATGAGAGACTAACTTGAATTGTAAACTTTCAGTGCAACTATAAAAAAAATCAAAGGTGGAAAAAAAGCAAAGAGTAACCAACAAAAGAGTGGAAGTGGTAATATTAATCTCTGATAAAACAGATTTTAAATCAAACCCCATCATAAGAAACAAGGAAGGGCGTTATAAGATTAAGAGATCAATCTGAGAATAAATATTTATTCACCCTATGACAGAGCTCCAGAATACATGAAACAAACCTAATAGAAATGAAAAGAGAAGCAGACGGTTCTACAGTAATAGTAGGAGACTTTAGCACACCACTTTTGACGATGGACAGAACAACTAGAAAGAAATTCAGCAAGGACACAGAAGATCTAAACACAATCAGTCCCTTGACCCCTTATAGACATATACAGAGCACTCCACCAAACAGCAATACAGTACACATTTTTCTCCAGCGCACATAGATCATTCTCTAGAGTAGACCATATTTGTCATGGATTGAATTGTGTCCCCCAGAAAATCTGTGTAGCAACTTGGCTAGGTCATGATTCCGAGTATCGTATGATTGTGTTACCTGATGTGATTTCCTTATGTGTTGTAAACTCTATCATTATGATGAGATTATATGTGAGCGATTGGTCTTATGTGCTGTAAATTCTATCACTGTGATGAGGTTATACTGATGAGGTTGACAAGATTAGATAGTGTCTTAATGCGACGTCTTTTGAGATATAAAAGAGAGAAGTGAGCAGAGACACATGGGAACCTCGTACCACCAAGAAAGTAGTGTTGGGAGCGGAACACGTCCTTTGGACCTGATGTTCCTGCACAGAGAAGCTCCCAGAACAAAGAAAGATTGATGACATAGACCTTCCTCCAGAGCCGACAGAGAAAGTGTTCTGGAGCTGATGCCCTGAGTTTGGACTTGTAGCCTACTGGACTGTGAGAGAATAAACTTTTCTTTGTTAAAGCCATCCACTCATGGTATTCCTGTTAGAGCAGCACTAGATGACTAAGACAGTATTCTAGGCCACAAAGCAAGCCTTAGTAAATTCAGAAATATCAAAAAAATACAAAGTACCTTCTCAGATTACAACACAATAAAATTAGAAATTAATAACAGGAAGAACAAGGAAAAAATGAGTATTTGGAAACTGAACTGCACCATGCTTAACAACCACTGGGTAATAAGAAATTAAAAATGAAATAAAAAAATTCCTAGAATCAAATGAGAATGAAAACACAACTTAGCAAAACCTTTGGGACACAGCAAAAGCAGTGCTCAGAGGTCAATTTATAGCAGTAAACGCACACATCAAAAAAAAAAAAAAAGACAAAATCAATACCTTAACCCCCAACTTGAACATATAGAAAAAGAGCAGCAAAAGAAACCCACAGCTACCAGAAGAAAGGAAATAATAAAGATCAGAGCAGAAATAAATGAAACAGAAAATAGGAAAATAATCAACAAGTCTAGAAGCTGGTTCTTTGAAAGGATCAGTAAAATCGACAAACCACTCACCAAATTGACAAAAGAAAAGAAAGAAGATACAAATAACCCAAATAAGAAATGAGAGAGGTGACGTTAAAACAGAACCAACTGAAATAAAAGGGATCATAACAGAATACTATGAAAAATTATAATCAAATAAATTCAAAAACTTAGAGGAGATGGATAAATTCCTAGAAACACACTACCTATCTAAACTCACACAAACTGAGGTAAAAAATCTTAACAGACCTATAACAGAAGAAATTGAAGAGGTCATAAAAAAACTACCAACCAAAAAAAAAGCCCTGACCTGGACAATTTCATTGGAGAATTCTACCAAAGATTCAGATAAGAGCTCACACCAATACTACTCAAACTATTTCAGAGCATAGAGAAGGAAGGAATACTCCCAAATTCATTCTATGAAGCCAGCATAACCTTGATACCAAAGCCAGGCAAAGACACCACTAAAAAAGAAAATTATAAACTAATATTCCTCATGAATATTGATGTAGATATTCTCAACAAAATTCTAGCCGATAGAATCCAACAGCATATCAAAAAAATAATACATCATGACCAAGTTGAATTCATACCAGGTGTGTGAGGATGGTTCAGCATTAGAAAATCAATCAATGTAATCAGCCACATAAAACAAGGGAAAGAATCCCATGATCATCTCAGTCTGTGCATAGGCATTTGTTGAAGTCCAACATCCATTCCTGATAAAAACTTTCATGAAAGTAGGAATAAAACCAAAACCAAACCTGTTGCCGTTGAGTTGATTCTGACTCACAGTGACCCTGTAAGAATAGAACCATCCCATAGGGTTTCCAAGGCTGTAATCTTTACAGAAGCAGACTGCCACATCTTTCTCCTGCGGAGCGGCTGGTGGGTTTGAATCACTGACCTTTTGGTTAGCAGCCGAGCGCTTAACCACTGCACAACCAGGGCTCCTAAAATAGGAATAGAACGGAAATTCCTCAGCTTAATTAAGGGCGTATACACAAAACCAACAACCAAAATTATTCTCAATGGAGAGAGACCAAAAGCATTCCCCCTGAGAATGGGAACCAGGCAAAGCTGCCCTTTATCACTGCTCGTATTCAGCATTGTACTGGAAGTCCTAGGTTGAGCAAAAAGACAAGAAAGGGAAATAAAGGGTATCCGAAAAGGTAAGGTAAAAGTAAAACTATCTCTATTTGCAGATGATATGTTCCTATATGTAGAAAATCCCAGAGAATCCACAAGGTAGCTACTGGAACCAACAGAAGGATTCAACATAGTGGCAGGGCACAAGATCAACATACAAAAATCAGTCTGATTCTTCTGCACTAACAAAGATAACTCCAAAAAGGAAATCAGGAAAACAGTTCCACTTACAGTAGCCCCCCAAGAGATGAAATACTTAGGAATAAATCTAACTAGGGATGTAAAAGACTTATACAAAGAAAACTATAAAATACTACTGCAAGAAACTTTCATAAATGGAAAAACATACCATGCTCGTGGATAGGAAGACTTAACATTGTAAAAATGTCAGTACTATCTGTTATGGATTGAATTGTGTCCCCCAAAAATATCTGTCAACTTGGCTGGGTCATGATTCTCAGTATTGTATAGTTGTGTACCATTCTGTAATCTGATGTGATTTCCTTATGTGTTGTAAATTTAGTAACTATGATCTGATAAGATGGGTTAGTGGCAGTTATACTGATGAGGTATACAGGATTGGATGGTGTCTTAAGCCAGTTTCTTTTGAGATATAAGAGTGAGCAGAGACACATGGGAACCTCATACCACCAAAAAAGCAGTGCCGGCAGCAGAGCATGTCTTTTGGACCTGAGGTTCCTGTGCAGAGAAGCTCCCAGATCAAGGAAAGATTGATGACATGGACCTTCCTCCAGAGCCGACAGAGAGAGAAAGCGTTACCCTGGAGCTGATGCCCTGAAGTTGGACTTGTTGCCTACTGGATTGTGAGAGAATAAACTTCTCTTTGTTAAAGCCATCCATTTGTGGTATTTCTGTTACAGCAGCACTAGATGACTAAGACACTGCCCGAAGTGATCTATAGATACAGTGCAGTTCTGATCCAAATTCCAACATTTTAAATGGGATGGAAAAACTAATCACCAACTTTATTGGGAGAGGAAAAAACCCCTGGATAAGTAAAGCATTTCTGAAAAAGAAGATGGTAACAGGCCTCACACTTCTGAATCTCAGAACCTACTGTACAGTCGTGATAGTCAAAAGAGCTTGATACTGGTACAATGACAGACACATAGACCAATGGAACAGAATTCAGAACCCAGAAGTAAATCCATCCACCTGTGGACACCTGATTGTTGACAAAGGGTTGAAGTCCATTAAATAGGGAAGAGAGAGTTTCTCTAAATGGTGTTGGCAAAACTGGATGTATATTTGCATAAAAATTAAACAGGATCCATACCTCACACTATGCACAAAAACTTAAAATGGATCAAAGACCTAAATGTAAAACCTAAAACTGTAAAGATTATGAAAGAAAATCTAGGAACAATGCTAGGAGCCTTAATTTATAGCATAAATAGAATATTAAGCATAACTAAAGATGTACAAACTCCCGAAGATAAACTAGATGACTGGGACCTCCTAAAAATTAAATACTTACACTCTTCAGGAGACTTTATCAAGAGAGTGAAAAGAGAACCTACAGAGTGGGAAAAAAATCTTTGGCGATGACGTATCTGATAAAGGTCTACTCTCTAAAACGTAGAAAACTTGAGCAACTCAACAACTCAACAAAAAAAGGCAACCCAGTCATAACATGGGTAAAGGACATGAACAAACACTTCACCGAAGAGGACATTCAGGCAGCCAGCAAATATATTAAAAGATGCCTATGGTCATTAGCTGTTAGAGAGATGCAAATCAAAACCACAACGAGATACCATCTCATCCTGCAAGAATGTCACCGATCAAAAAAACTTAAAACAATAAATGCTGGGAGGCTGTGGGGAGATTGGAACTCTCCTGCACTGTTGGTGGGGATGTAAAATGGTACAACCACTATGGAAAATGATGTAGCGCTTCCTTTAAATGCTAGAAATAGAAATACCACATGATCCAGTAATCCCACTCCTAGGAATATATCCTAGAAAATAAGAGCCGTCACACCAATAGACATATGCACGGCTGTGTTCCCTGCAGCATAATTCAAAATAGCAGAAAGATGGACACAACCTAAGTGCCTATCAGCAGATTAAAAACAAAACAAAACAAAACTCTATTGTTGTTGAGTCTATTCTCATAGCAGCCCTGTAGGACAGAGTAGAACTGCCCAATGAGGTTTCCAAGGCGCGCCTGGTGGATTTAAATGAACTGCTGACCTTTTGGTTAGCGGCCGTAGCTCTTAACCACTACACCAGCAGGGTTTTCAAGCTCAGTGTATTCTCCCATATTTGGACATTCATATTATTGCAAACTTTTTTTTTTTTGTCGTAACTGAATATTTTTGTAAGTAAGGTGTTTTCACATTTACTGTTATTTCCTTGGAAACCCTGGTGGTGTAGTGGTTAAGTGCTACGGCCGCTAACCAAACGGTCGACAGTTCAAATCTACCAGGCACTCCTTGGAAACTCTATAGGGCAGTTCTACTCTGTCTTATAGGGTTGCTATGAGTCGGAATTGACTCGATGGCAGTGGGTTTGGTTTCTTTTTTTGGTTTATTGTTTCCTTATGACAGATACCCGGAAGTGAAATTACTGGCTTTAGGATATGAACATTGCTAGGATTCTTGATATATATTTTTAAATGGCCTTCTGAGAGGCTATACCAATTTGTACTGGGTATTAGGTAAGTTTGTTTTTTTCTTTAATAAGCTTGTAAGCAGAAACAAAACTTTTGTTTTCATTTTCATGATTATTGTTGTTGAGTGCAGTTGAGTCGATTCCAATTCATAGTGACCCCATGTGACAGAGTAGAACCGGCCCACAGTGTTTTCTTGGCTGTAATCTTTATGGAAGCAGATGACCAGGTCTTTCTCCAGAGGAGCTGCTAAGTAGGTTCAAACCAGCGACCTTTGGTTACCAGCTGAGTGCTTAACCATTGCACCACCAGGGCTCCTTCTTGTTTGTTAGTGGTTAGTATTAGTAGCCAGTTTTATTTCCTCTTTGGTAAATTGTCAATTTGAGATCTTAGTGTTTTCATTATCTATTTTAAGAACTCTTTTGTACGTTAAAAATATTAACTTTATCATACTTGTTTTAATTTTTCCCCATTTGTTTATGTTTTATTTTCACAAAAGTTTTAGATATTTATTTAGAATCTGTTCATTCTTTGTGTTTTTTTCAGTGGCTTCAAAACTTAGAAAATTATCTTGTTTGAAAGAGGTAATATTTTACCCAAAGGTGAAGCATCCATCTGATTTTTTTATTCTGGTGTTATGGATTGAATTGTGCCCCCCAAAAATATGTGTTGTAACTCCTAATCCCTACTTCTAGTTATAATCCCATTTGGGAATGGGTTTTCTTTGTTTGGTTAATGAGACAGTATTAGTGTAAATTATGTTTTAAGTCAGCCTTTTTTGAGATATAAATGAGATTAATAAGCAAGCAAACAGAGATGGGGGATGATAGATGCCATGCCACATGAAGATCACCAAGGAGGCAAGGAATAGAAGCTGAAAAGGTAAGTACCTTCCCCCAGAGCTTACATTAAGAGATAGCCTTCTCCTAGAGCTGGTGCCCTGATTCTGGACTTCTAGTGCTTAAACAGTGAGAAAATAGATTTCTGTTTGTTAAAGGCACCCACTTGTGGTATTTCTGTTACAGCAGCACTAGATAACTAAGACATGAGGTAAATAATTTTGCTTTAATAGTCTTGGTAATATGAGACAGATGAGAATAGGCCAGATAGGCCCTGTGGCCCCCTTCACTCCCGGAAGTGCAGGCTGAATCACAAGCTATCTTTAGGTGTCTTTTTCTTTCTTTCTTTCTTTGAGTGAATTGTCTTGTTCAGAATTGTTGACTGATTCTTCTAAAATTGGTTTGCTTTAAATTTTCAATATGAGTACTAAGTACTTCAGTATTAGTTTTACCGTTTCTGTTCTTTTGTGTTCTTTTGGCTTCGTGGTTGATTCTTGGTACGCTGAACTTAACTTTTATAAAAATTTAAACTTATAATTTGTGTTAAAACATCTTAAATTGAAGATGCTAGGTTGTAGAAATAGAACTAAGAACTAAATATAGAGAAGTTACCTTGTTTGAAGCTTTTAAGTCTCAATGTGCTTTGTTTATTTGGGGCCTTAAGCGTCTATATAGAAAGAATAACTTTTTTTCTCAAATAGTGATTAAAGTGAGAAAAACATATAGTTTCTTAAATCAGCAGTTGGTAGGGCTGTAGTATGTGTCAGTGAAATAAAGTTAATGATTGTAGTTGAAAAATAAGTTGAAATAATAGTAGTAATAGCCATCCTTTACGAGTACCTCCTATGTGCCAGATGCTTTATAGACATGATTTCTAAGCTTTAAAATAGGTACATGGCATTTCAGGATAATTATCCACATTTGCAGGTTAGGAAATTGAAACTCAAAGATTATGTTGCCCCTAAGTCCACGAAGTTAAAGAGTGACTACACTGGGATTCAAACTCAAGTAGGCTCATCTGTTTACAAAGTTCAGGTTCCTATAAAATTGCTTATCCTCAATGCAATCGAAAGAACGCTTATCTCTCAAAGTCAGTGTGGCCCATGTGGTCGACTGCTGGGCACTAGGTATATGAAGATGAAGAGACACTCAGGAACTCAGTCTAATGGAGGTGGAGCACTCATGAACACAAAAGTTACAGTAGTAGGTGTGTGTAGTCTAGTGGAGATTTATACAAGATCAAAGGGGAATGTGCCAAAGGAATCTTTCAGCAGTGGAAGTGTCACTGAGAAGAGAGGTAGTTCCACAGGTAGGTGCAGAGCGGGGGAATGGCAACAAGATGGTGTGGAGGCAGTGGAGGGAAGATATTCTAAGGCTGGAAAAGTTGGCAGTGAACAGACACTAAATGCCTTGTATGCTGTGTGAAAGGGATTAGATATTTTTAAGTAACAGTTTTATTGAGATATAATTCATATACCATAAAACTCACCCTTTTAAAGTTTACAATTCAGTGATGTCTTGGTATATTTGCAAAATCCAGTGGTGAAAATGCAACCATTACCACTATCTAATTTTAGAACATTTCCATCAACCCGAAAAGAAACCTGTACCCATTAGCAGTAACTGCCCATTGCCCCCTCCTCCTAGCCCTTGGCAACCACTAATCTACTTTCTGTCTCTATGGATTTGCCTATTTTGGACGTTTTTTATAAACAGAATCATACCATATGTGGCCTTTTGTGTCTGGCTTCTTTCACTTAGCATAATATTTTTGAGGTTCATCCATGTTGTAGCATGTATTAGTACTTCATTACTTTAAAAAAAAAAGTTGTATTTTCAGTGAAGGTTTACATAGCAGTTTAGGTCCCCATTCAATAATTTCTACACAAATTGTTCAGTAGTATTGGTTGTGTTCTTTACAGTGCGTGAACGTTCTTCATTATTTATGTCTCATTGTTCCATTTCCATTAATCCATTTTCCTCGACCCCTTACATTCTCATCTTTGTTTTAATTGTTGACCATTTGGTCTCATAAGTATGTCATTGCTTTTTATAGTAAAATATTGCATTATATGAATATGCCACATATTTTAAATTAATTCCTCAGTTGATGTACATTTGACTTGTTTAACACTTTTTGGCTGTTAGGAATAAACTGCTGTGAGCATTCATCTACAAGTTTTTGTGTGGCCATATATTTTCATTTCCCTTGGGGTAGAATTTCTGGGTCATATAGTAACTCTTTATTTAACATTTTCTATATTTAACATTTTGAGGAACTGTCAAATTGTATCCAGAGTGGCTGAACCATTTTACATTCCTACCAGCAATGTATGAGTGTTACAATTTAGGAAATTCGATTTTATGTTATTGGTGAGCCAATACTCAGAATCATAGTGGAGGAAAAAAAATCACTCTTGTCAAGTCGATTCTGACTCTAAGTGACTCCGTTGGACAGAGTATAACTGCTCCATAGCATTTTCTAGTCTGTAAATCTTTATGTAAGCAGACTGCCCTGTCTTTCTCCCACGGAACAGCTGGTGGGTTTGAAGCACCAACCTTTCAGTTAGCAGCAGAGCACTTAACCTCTGTGCCACCAGTGCTCCTCTCATAGTGGAAAAAATGGTTGAAAATTATTGGATTTGATTGGTGCTTCCTCAGTATCGTCCAAGACATATACCAGGTCATAGGCCTTTTCCTCATGGTCAATGAACCAGAAATGCAAGCCATTTCTTAAGTTTTCAGGAGTGTCTTATTTATCTAGTGCTGCTGAAACAGAGATACTGTAACAGATGGTGTCATGGATTGAATTATGTCCCCCCAAAAATGTGTGTATCAATTTTGCTGGGCCATGATTCCCAGGATTGTGTGATTTTCCCATGTATGGTAAATCCTACCTCTATGATGTTAATGAGGGAGGATGGGCGGCAGTTGGGTTACTGAGGCAGGACTCAATTTATAAGACTGGATTGTGTCCTGAGGCAATCTCTTGAGATATAAAAGACAGAAGTGAGCAGTGAGACAGGGGGACCTCATACTATCAAGAAAGCAGTGCTGGGAGCAGAGCACGTCCTTTGGACCGGGGTCCCTCCTCAGAGAAGCTCCTAGTCTGGGGGAACACTGAAGAGAAGAAGGCTGATAGAGGAAGAGCCTTCCCCTGGAGCTGACGCCCTGAATTCGGACTTTTAGCCTACTTTGACTGTGAGGAAATAAACTTCTCTTCATTAAAACCATCCACTTGTGGTATTTCTGTTATAGCAGCACTAGATGACTAAGACAATATTCATATTCTAGCATTTTGTATTTTAAAAAAATTTATCATTATGGCATATACATTTGCTATCTCCTTTAGCGTTTAAATGATCATTTGTAATAGCTGCATAATATTGTGAGTGATTATAACTTATTTTCTTGTCCCTTTCCCTGTTAGATTGAATAAATTATGTGTATTTTTTCTAATATTGGTAACACTGTAATATGCATCTTTGCATTCGGTTTTCCTTCTTTGGATTATTTTAAGATGCATTCCTATAAATGGGTCAAATGGCATTTTGTTTTGGATGAATGTTGCCAATTTCAGAGGCACATGTTTTACATTTACCAGTTGCTGAGTCCTTCCAACTCATGGTGACCCCATGTGTATCAGAGTAGAACTGGGATCCACAGGGTTTTCAGTGGCTGATTGTTTGGAAGTAGATCACTAGACCTTTCTTCCAAGGCACCTCTGGGTGAACTCAAACCTTCATTCTCAAGTGCATTATATTTGCATCACCCAGGGACCTTCTACTTCTGTTATATTTGCTTTTTTAATTGATAGACTTTTTTTTTTTTTTAACAGTTTCAGTTACATAGAAAAATTGAGCATATAGTAGAGTTCCCATATACTCTTGTATACTATATTGACATAGGTTTAAGAGTACAAATTATATAACATCTAGTGGGTTTTGGGATCACACAGATAAGTATCCAGATTCCATCTCCCTTACTGGGTGTCCCTGGGCAATCTAGTATCCCTAAGTCTCAGTTTCCCCATCTTTAAAATAGGAATCATAATACTTATTTGGCAGGGTGAATATAGGACAATATATGTAAAAGATGTAGCAAAATGACAGGTGGAGAGTAAGCATCCAAAAAATAGTGGATCCCAAATGTCAGCCTACACTTTGTTCATAAAGGTTGACTTTTTTTATCCTTTTCCCCTTCAACAGTTTCCTTGGGATATCCATTTTACCAGGTGTTTAGTTATTTTTGAGGCATCCGATTATACTGTTAGTGCTTTCTCTCTACCATCAACTCATGTTTCCCCCCCTACCCCCTAAGCTTCTCTGGCTCCTGATTCTGCATCTGCTGGATTTTCTTCCCCTCACAGAAATGTATAATTCTTTACTCCTTTGTTGTTGTGAGCAGTTTAGTGATATTCTTTCAGTACTTGACCTGTCTCATCCTCCATCCTTGTTGTTTGTTGAAGCAAGGCTAAAAGAAAAATAGTTGGAATTTTTTATGGCTTTGGTGCCTGTTGAGTTTAATTAATGCATCTCAGTCTTCATCCATGGAGTAAGAGTAGTAACCCAGGATAGTGTTTTGGTTATTATTCTTTTGGTATTCCAACACACACACACAAATATTTTCTAAAGTGTATGCATGGAACACAGGTCTTTTGAGATGTTCCTTGGGAAAAACGATTTGGGGATCAAATGATTTTGGGAACTGCAGCATGTTATGGCCCAATCTTAGTGACTCATAGTGCACATTAACCTCTTAAATGCTTAAAGAAGTCTTGCAATAAAGAAACTTGATTAACCCAATGTTTTCCAATTGGACAACTTCTTTTCGTGTAATACCAATTATTGTTCTAGTTCTCTGGGATGTAGTTTTTGAAAAGCTACCATACCAATTTGTTTTCAGTCAGGTCTCATAAGAATTTCAAAGAAAATATGGCATTCCATTATATATTCAGCATATTTGCTGCTATCTAATTTATTTTTCTTCATCTTTGGCAACTTAATGCATGCTTGCTTTGCCCAGGTAACAATTTAGTGAAACTTACATTTGAAGAACTCTGTTATTTCTGGGTGTTCTCACTTTAATGAGCTGTAGGCAGATCAGCGTTTTTCAGGGAAGAACTAAAAAGCTAAAGGGATGCAGTCCATATATGAGGAACACTGGAAGAAACTTGGAATGTTTAGTGTAGAGAACTGAAGCTTCAGGGTAGAAGTAGGAGAGATCGGAGAAGAAATAAAAAAGGCATGATAAAAATGGCTTAAATATCTAACTTTTGGGTACAAAAGGAATTAAAAACTTTTTATAGACTCAATAGGAGGAGTTATTGTGGAAGAGATTTTAGAATTAGCTAGACCTGGGTTTGAATCCTTACTCAGCTTGCCAAACTTTGAATTAAGATACTTAACTTTTCTGAGGTAATTTACTCACCTAGAAAAAGGGAACAATAACAATTGCTTCTTAGTGTTAGGAAATTAAATGAGCTTACTTAGGTTAAATGCTAGGACTACATAAATGACAGCTGAGAGGTACTCCGTAAATGTTGCTGCTCACCATCTTCAGAGGGTTGAAACTAAAGGGACAAGGATTTGAGGTCATGATGAAAAGAACTTTGTTAGACTGAGCGGACCACAGATGAAATAGGCATGCCTGGAGAGCAGTGTTTTTCTCTGCACTGGAGGTCCCTTGTTGGGGACATTACTGATGGGAGTTGAGCAATAAGAGGCTGGTATAATTAAATGAAATAGCAGAATTTTAGAATTGGTACAGAGTTTAAAGGTAATCTAATCTAATCTCCTACCCATTAGAGACCTCATTTATAAAGTAGTTTAATTCAAAACCATGAATGGATTTGTAAACTCTCTGCATTTATAAATTGAGTATGTATGTTGATGTTATAGAGCACAGAGCTCTTGTTAGATCTTGCTGCAAATCTTGCTTTAAAGCTTCCAGGGATTCCTGTTGTCTGTTGAGTTAAGGCCAAACTCTAGCTTGGCAGGCAGACCCCATAATAACCTGGCCCTGGCCTACCTTTCCAGATTTATTTTTATTCTCATCTCCATCCACTCCCTCCTTCCTGTCCTGTCTCTCTTCAGTCTAAACTCCAGCCACCTCAGATTACTCACTGTTCCTTGAATATACTCTAAGCTGATCTCTAAAGGAGAGAGAGAATTAGAAACAAAGCCTTAGAGACAGAAATAACCTTAGTTTATTCAGGGGCTATCCTGAGTTTCAGTTGGCTGAAATGGAGAGTTTAAACCAAGAAATAGTGAAAAGTACAGTTCCATAGAATCCACTTTGGTATTAAAAGCCAAAACCCACACCTTTTGCTGTCAAGTTGATTCCAACTCATAGTGACCCTATAGGACAGAGTAGAACTGCCCCATAGTTTTTCCAAGGCTGTAAATCTTCACAGAAGCAGACTGCTACATCTTTCTCCTGTGGAGCAGCTGGTGGTTTCCAGTTGCCAGCCTTTTGATTTAGCAGCCGACCACTAACCACTGTGTCACTAGTGCTCCTTCTTTGGTATTAAGTCAAGAGAAAATAGACTATAATTATTTTTTAAACTCAGACCAACAGCCTTTAAGTAAAACTCAGGTATAAGCACAAATTGTTTTTAAGACTATATGTTTTTAAATAAGAGTAGCACTTCATGCACAGCTACCACCCGCACATTAGTGGAGGCTCATGTGTTGCTATGATGCTGATCAGGTTTCAGTGGAGCTTCCAGACTCAGCCAGACTAGGAAGAAAGACCTGGCAGTCTACTTTTGAAAATCCACCCTATGGACCAAAATGGTCTGAATCGCAACTGATCATGGGGATGGTGCAGGACTGGGCAGTGTTTAATTCTGTTATGCATGAGGTCTCCATAGTCGGGGGCTGATTCCACGACACCTAACAACAACAGCATCTGAGTTAAAGGGGTTTTCTCATGAAAGTTTTCACTGTTATTCAACAATAAAGTTTCAGAGATTTTATTCACTTCCTCCAGTTGTGGACTACCTTAGTTCTCACTGATTCTTTTTTTCACCTTTATATTTAGCATTTAAATTATAATGAAATATTTCAGACATTCAGAAAAAATATAAAAGTTAATATAATTAGTCTCTGGGCAGCTGCCACCTAGCTTAAGGCATAAATGATTACCAATTTAAGTCCCATTGATTCTTAACTAGTCAGATTTCCTGTTTTCTATTCTGAGGCACCATTATACTTTGCCATCTCAACGCCACCCTGTTGCTCCCTGCCCTTAACTCATTATTTCCTTAGGATAGACTCTTAGTAGTAGAATATTTTGGTCAAAAGAGTATGGACATTAAAAAAAAAAAATGTATCTATTGAGTAGGTCATATATAAAGCAATAAAATATTCAAACTATATGAAAAGGCATATAGTGAAAAATAGCTCTTTTTCCTACTTCCCCTGGTTCTCCTTCTCAGGACATAGTTACCAATTTTTTGCATATTATTCCCGAAATATTCTGTGGTATATGGTGTGTATATGTGTATTTCCTTTTCGTTTTTTAAAAAATGGTAGCGTATTATACATAATATGTCTATACTTTATCATTTATTAATCTTTTGAATGTTCCATATCAGTACATATAGACCTGTCTCATTTTTTTAGTGGCTGCATGGTAATCCATTATGTGGCCATATATAGCTTTTTAAACCAGTCTTTATTTTTTTCCATACCCATACCCATTGCCGTCAAATCGGTTCCAACGCATTGAGACCCCATGTGTTACAGAGTAGAACTGCTCCATAGGGTTTTCTTGGCTGCAGTCTTTATTGTAAGAGTGGCATGGCGGGGGTGTCTGACCTCTTCTAACTTCACAAGGGGGAAGGAGAGTCAAGATCAACTGCTCAAGGCTGATTTCTATGAGGCAGAGATCAGACATACCTCCTCTCTCTGCAATCTTTACCAATTCTGACACCAGCTGTCCCTCCCATGGCACTGTCTACTTCTCTAATGAGTTTGATAATTCATTGCAGTGGCCACACAGAACTCACAGACCATGCTCATGATTATGGGGTTTATTAGGGAAGTAATAGGTTACAATCCAGGATCAGGAAATGCTTGGGATACATTTCTTCGATCAGGACAGCCTCTTGTCAGCTGTGCTCACGGGCAAGTCTCTCTCTGGCCCTTGACCCCTTGGCCTGGCCTCTGCCCTGTTCAGGCAAATGTTAGAAAGTTCTTTTAGCTCTGCTGATAAGTGGCTGGAGGCACCCTACTACGCCAGTAAACCTTGTGCCTGAAGGTGCTCAGCTTTCTCGCTCCATGGGCCAAGAAGCCCACCATGCCATTTCCTGCCGGTCTCCAGTGTTACAGCTCTCCCTGTCTGCCTTGGTTCTGCTGCCTCTCTCTGTCATCCATGTTACAGCTGTCTCTCGGTTTCCTGGTTCTAGGAGCTTCTCAGTGCAGGGATACCGCGTCCAAAGGACGTGCTCCACTCCTGACTCTCCTTTCTTGCAGTGAGATCCTCCCGTCTCACCTCTGCGAATGAATGGCTCATTTTAAGCCTAGCAGAATGGCAAAACTGATCAGTCCCCTCATTAGGGCTCCATATACCCTATTTGCATGGTCCCACCCCCACAAGGATGTCATGTATCTTATTTACATTATTAGCAAGTTATCTAATCCCCTTGGTGGGCCATAAGCACCTCATCTGCATAGTCCCACCCAGTCATTGGTGGGAGTTACAAAGACTATGGCTAGAAGGACCATAGTAAGTAATTTGCTGTACCACATTATGGAAGCAGATTACCAGACCTTTCTTCTGCAGTGCCTCTGAGTGGGTTCAAACCAAGTAGTTGAGCACAAACCATTTGTGCCACCCAGGAACCTCAGTCTTTATTGATGAACACGTGGGTTGTTTCCAGTTTTTACTATGCCAACCATGTTGCAGTATGTACTTATTTTTTTATATGTATAAGTGGTATGAATAATATTAAGTCTGAGATTTCTGAAAGATAAGGTGTGGGTAAAGGAACTAGTTTTACCCTGAGTAAGATGGTTTTTGTCCATGGTTCTGAAGATATAACCAATGGAATAATTGGGGTGCCTTGGTCTGGGACTTAGAGACCACACCTGAGAATCTGTGCTGGCAAGTTGGGACTGGCCAAACCAGAAAAGACTCAACCTGGGAGGCCAGTAACAACTAGTCTCAGGAGGTATGATTTAGACTATCATGCAGGACTGACTGATAAAAGCCCTGACTCGGAGGCTTAGAGAGCTTCCTGGTCGACAAGAATGTCTGCTCTCGGGAGGCTAGTGCATCCCTTGGGTGATGGAAGCTCCACATTGGGAATCCTCCCAGACCTTACCAGGCTTTATGTCCTTTTTGGTTGTAATAAATCTGTAGTTGTAAGTATGGTGTATTCTCTGTAAATTATATGTGTTATTCCAGCAAATTATCAAACCCAAAGGGGCAGTGGGAGCCAGCAGCTCAGAAAGTAAGGGTGTCGTGTGGACTCCCAGGCTTGTCCGAAGGTTGGGGTGTCGTGAGGACTCCCCACAATTGTGGCTGGTGTCTGCCTGTTTGGCAGTCTGTAGGACTGTCCTTCTAACTTGTGAGCTCTGACCTGGCTTTGTGTGGTTGGATCAGAGAGAGAGTGCTATCGGGGTGGCTGGTGACAAGGATGGAGAAGTGGGAATATGGGACTGGATCCATCTCCACATTTTGGACATTGGATTCACGCTGATCCTTACCACACACGAGGGCTGCTTTCTGATAGATGAGTGGCTCTCTTGGATACATGTATGAAACGTTGAAGCATTCTGCAGTTCTTTTCTAAGAAACTTATCCTTAACAGGTTTTTGACAATAGAGGAATTCTCTATACGTACAATCTGAGGAAGGATTGTTTGTTATCACTGGCTTGCTTCTAGGAGATTTTTTTGAGTTTTTAGTTTTTGCTTCTCTCGCTCATATTCTCCTAGATTTCCTGCTTGTTTTTTTTTTATCCCCTCCACACCCCATTTCATTAACACTGTCTGTTGTTCAACTTAATATATCCTGATTATTTCAGATTTCTTGCTGCTGTGATATAGGCTGTTTTAATTTTTTTTTTAATTCAATTTTACTTTTCCTTCCATTTATCTTGGAGATTCTTGTTTGACCTAATTTTTATTTTTATCACCTTGTCTTTATTTCTATTTAAAAAAATAATTTGTTTTAAAGTGCTTTTACTTATAATTACTTAATTTTTAATTTTTAAATTTTATTGACTGACTTTAGCAATTTATCTTTTATTTGTCTCGTTTCAATATTTTTAGCTGTTAATCTTATTGGCTCTAGCATTATTTTAATTCTTACCGAAATTTTATACTGGCTTTTAATTTATCTACTTAAATTTTTTTTCCTATTTCTGTGGGGTGGCTAGATTTCCTGAAAGGTAAATTAACGTTTAGACTATAAAGATAGCAGTCTAGATTTCATGAAGTTTTCTTCTACTAAAATGAAACTCTGTCCTCACAACTGAGCCCTAATCCTAGTATTGTACCTAAGTACTTGTGCCTGCTACCCTAACCTTTCCTGAATGAGGAATGGGATGCTCAGCCATTGCCATACTCCTGTCTCTCTAGTGATGACCATAGGATATGTTATTGTTGGTCTGAATTACCAGCGAGCCTCACCTTGGAACTGGTAACCTGATCTAGAAAAACTTGAGACCTCCCTTTTCTCTAGGAACCCATTAGACATGCTTCACCTTGGACCTGGTGAGTTTAGCTTGCCAGATCCACAGAGAGCAACTTCAGTGGGAGCAGCTGCTTTAGTAGGTGCTAAGCTGTGAAGATGGAGCCCTGTTGGCACAGTGGTTAAGAGCTTGGCTGCTAACCAAAAGGTCGGCAGTTTGAATCTACCAGCCACTCCTTGGAAACCCTATAGGGCAGTTCTAGTCTGTCCTGTAGGGTTACTGTGAGTCGAAATCGACTTGATGGCAATGGGTTTTTAAGCTTTGAAGGTCTCTAGGTGGTGCACATGGTTTTCGCTTGACTGCTAACCTAAAGCTGGCGATTTGAACCCACCCAGTGGTACTGCGGAAGAAAAGACCTGGTGATCTGCTTCCATTAAGATTACAGCCAAGAAAACCCTATGGAGCAGTTCTACTCTGTAACACATAGGGTCATCTGAGTCAGAATTGACTCAACAACAACTAACAACAACAAACTATGAAGTGAGTTCCCAAGTTGCACCTCCCTTCCACTTTCTTTTAAACCTGAGTAGGCTTTCTGAAGTGCATCGTTCAGAGATTGTGATTTTTCGTATTTTTGGCTTGTTCATCTGGATGGATGATGATGATGTCATTCTGTGAGAATACTGGAAAATAAACAGGGTTTAGGGAGAAGATCATTTATTCGCTTATGGGCATTTTTTGAGTTTGAGGTTCCTTTAAGATGTCTAAGTGGAGACGGCAAAAGGCAGTTGGTCTGGAACTCAAAGGAGAGAATCCAAACAGGCACCTTTTAGATCAGTGTGTTTTCAAATATTTTAACCATGACCCACAATGTAACCTAGTACACACACACACATATACACATACACCTCAAAACAAACATTTAACAAAATAATACTTTCTCTTACAATGTGTAATACACTCTGATATTTTCTAGTCTTAAGAGAAAATGCTAAGAATAGTAGTCATAACCCATTAAGTTGAATTTATGGCCCACTATCTCAGAGCCCTGGTGGCGCAGTTGTTAAGAACTCTGCTGCTAACCAAAAGGTTGGCAGTTCTCATCTACAGGTTGCTCCTTGGAAACCCTATGGGGCAGCTCTACTCTGTCCTATATGGTCGCTATGAGTGGGGGTCGACTTGAAGGCTACGGTGTAGTGAGTCATGACTACAGTTTGAAAAACCTTTTCTAAATGGTGTGGGAAATATTTTTGACAGAGGTAAAAGTGAAATGCCTTCCGTCATGGTGTTGGGATTGTTCTGCTCTACTGCTTTTATGATAACAAATGTGTTCCAGTCATGATTTGGTTCTCTATAAAGCTGGTTTAATTTGTTGTCACACTTAACATTCCACCCTTCACCCCCCAAAGAACGGATTTAAAAGAACTGTTTTGCTGTATTTACTTTTATATTATTTGAAGTTTTTGTAAAAACGTTGTGTTCGTATTACTTGCATAATAAAAGAATATAAAAAAGGGGAAAAATTGGAAGGGGAAGACATATGAGCTCCCACAGATCTGTAAGAAAAAGATCCTACAGAACCACACTAGCCAATGCAGTAGCCACTAGTGACATGTAGTTACTGAGCACTTGAAATGTGGCTAGTCCAAATTGAGATGTACTTGGTGTATAATAGACACTGAATTTTGAAGACTTAGTTAAAAAAAGAAAGAATATAAAATCGTTCATTAACAAATTCTTATATTGATTACGTGTTGGAATGGTAATGTTTATATATATTGAATTAAATAAGCTATATTGATAAAATTAATTTCATCTGTTTCTTTTTGCTTTTTTTTTTTTTTAATATTTTATTGTACTTCATGTGAAGGTTTACAGAACAAATAGTTGCTCATGAAACAGTAGTGCACATGTTGTTTTATGACATTGGTTAACAACCCCACAACATATTAACCCTCTAACTTCTTAACCTTTTTTTTGATGAAAATACACATAGCCAAAGATACACCGTTTCAAAAATTTCTACATGCACAGTTCAGTGACCTTGACCAAGCTCTTCCAATTGTGCTGTTATCCTCACTTAAGATGAAGGCTTGCAGAACAAAATAGTTTCTCATTTAACAGTTACTACAAATGTTCCCCTATGACAATGGTTAACAATCTCACAACACATCAACAATATCCTTTCTCAACCTTGGGTTCCCTATCACCAGCTTCGTTGTCCCCTTCTGTCTTCTGGCCCTTGTCACTGGACTCCTGTACCTCGATAGTCTCATTTGGTTTTAAGGGGCTGTCCACTCCCAGGCTGAACAGTGAACCTCGGAGGTGTCTTCACCACTGAGCTAAAAGGGTGTCTGGGGGCCATACTCTCGAGGTTTCTCCAGTCTCCTTTAGGCCAGTAAATCTGGTCTTTTTTTTGTAAGTTAGAATTATGCTCTACATCCTTCTCCAGCTCTGTCAGGAACCCACTGTTGTGATCCTGGTCAGAGCAGTCAGCGGTGGTAGCCAGGCACCATCTAGCTGTACTGGACTCAGTCCGGTGGAGGCCTTGGTAGCTGTGGACCATTAGTCCTTCAGACTGATCTTTTCCTTGTATCCTGTTCTCTTTATTCTCCTTTTCTCCCGAAGGGATGAGACCAGTGGAGTATCTTAGATGGCCGCTCACAGGCTTTTAAGACCCCAGACACTACTCAGCAAGGTAGAATGTAGAGCATTGTCTTTATAAGTTGTGTCATGCCAGTTGAACTAGATGTTCCCCAATACCATGGTCCCCACAGCCCTCTGCCCAGCAATTCAGTCCCTCAGGGAGTTTGGATGTGTCTGTGGGGCTTCCATGGCCTTTCCTAGTACAAGTTGTGTTAGTTTCTCTTGTACTGTGTACTGTCTCACCCTTCACCCAAGATACCACTTATCTATTATCTGTTTAGTATTTCCCCACCACCACTCCTCCCATCCCTGGTAACCAACAAAGATTATTACATTTTGTGTGTGAACTTTTTCATGGGTTTTTACAATAGAGGTCTCATACAATGTTTGTCCTTTTGTGATTGACTTATTTCACTCAGCATAATGTCCTCCAGTTTCATCCATGTTATGATGGTTCACAGATTCATTGTTGTTCTTTCTCGTTGCATAGTACTCCATGGTGTGTATGTACCATAGTTTGTTTATCCATTCATCTGTTGATGGGCATCTAGATTGTTTCTGTCGTTTTGCTATTGGGAACAATGCTGCCATGAACATAGGTGTGCATATGTCTATTCGAGTGACGACTCTACTTTCTCTAGGATATATTCCTAGGAGTGGGATTGCTGGATCGAATGGTATGTCTATTTCTAGCTTTCTGAGGAAGTGCCATATCATTTTCCAAAATGGTTGTATCATTTTGCATTCCCACCAGCAGTGTATAAGAGTTCCGATCTCCCCGCAGCACCTCCAACGTTTGTTCTTTCCAGTGTTTTTGATTCGTGCCAGTAATGCTGGGGTGAGATGGTACCTCACTGTGGTTTTAATTTGCATTTCTCTAATGGCTAGTGATCGCGAGCATTTCCTCATGTGTCTGTTGGCCATTTGAATGTCTTCTTTGATGAAGTGTCTATTCATTTCCTTTGCCCATTTTTTGATAGGATTATTTGTCTTTTTGTTGTAGAGGTGTTGGATTTTCTTGTAGATTATGGAGATTAGACCTTCATCTGAGTTGTACTGTCCAAAAATTTTTTCCCAGTCTGTAGGTTCTCTTTTGACTCTTTTGGTGAAGTCTTTTGAAGAGCATAGGTGTTTGATTTCTAGAAGATCCCAGTTATCTAGCTTATCTGTTGGGGTTTGTGCGTTGGTGGTTATGGTTTGTATCCTGTTAATGCCATGAATTAAGGCCTGAAGTGTTGGTCCTATTTTTTCTTCTATGAACTTTATAGTTTGAGGCTTTATATTGAGGTCTTTGATCCATTTTGAAGTAGTTTTTGTATACGGTGTGAGGTATGGGTCCTGTTTCATTTTTTTGCAAATGGATATCCAGTTTTTCCAGCACCATTTGTTAAAAAGACTGTCTTTTCCCCATTTGATGGACTTTGGGCCCTTGTCGAAGATCTGGTGACCGTAGGTGGATGGATTTCCATCTGGGTTCTCAATTGTGTTCCGTTGGTCAGTGTATCTGTAGTTGTACCAGTACCAGGCTGTTTTGACTACTGTAGCTGTATAGTAGGTTCTGAAGTCAGGTAGTGTGAGTCCTCTACTTTATTCTTCTTCTTCAGTAGTGCTTTAGTTATTTGGGGCTTCTTCCCTTTCCATATAAAGTGAATGATTAGTTTTTTCATCTCTTTGAAGAATGTTGTTGGTATTTGGATCGGGATTGCGTTGTATTTCTAAATTGCTTTGGGTAGAATTGACATTTTAACAATGTTGAGTCTGCCCATCCATGAGCATGGTATCTTTTTCCATTCATGTAGATCCCTTTGTGTTTCATGCAGAAGTGTTTTGTAGTTTTCTTTTTATAGGTCTTTTACATCCCTGGTCAGATTTATTTCTAAGTATTTTATCTTTTTAGGGGCAATTGAAAATGGTACTGTTTTCCTGATTTCCTTTTCATCGTTCTCCTCACTGGTGTATAGGAATCCAACTGATTTTTGAATGTTTATCTTGTATCCTGCTACTCTGCTGAATCTTTCTATTAGTTCCAGTAGATTTCTCGTGGAGTCTTTAGGGTTTTCTATGTATAGTATCATATCATCTGCAAACAGGTACAGTTTAACTTCTTCATTACCAATTTGGATGCCCTTTGTTTCTTTTTCTTGCCTTATTGCTCTAGCTAGAACTTCTAGCACAGTGTTAAATAGGAATGGTGATAAAGGGCATCCTTGTCTTGTTCCTGTTTTCAAGGGGAATGTTTTCAGCCTCTCTCCGTTAAGAATGATGTTGGCCATTGGTTTTGCATAGATGCCCTTTATTATGTTGAGAAATTTCCCTTGTATACCTATTTTATTGAGAGTTTTCATCAGGAATGGGTGTAGGACTTTGTCAAATGCCTTTTCTGCGTCAGTTGAGATGATCATGTGATTCTTTTCTTTCCTTTTATTTATGTGGTGGATTACGTTGATTGATTTTTTAATGTTGAACCATCCTTGCATACCTGCTATGAATCCTCCTTGGTCGTGGTGTATCATTTTTTTGATATGATGCTGAATTCTGTTGGCTAGAATTTTGTTGAGAATTTTTGCATCTATATTCATGGGAGATATTGGTCTGTAATTTTCTATTTTTGTGACATCTTTTCTTGGTTTTGATATCAGTGTTATGCTGGCTTCATAGAATGAATTTGGAAGTGTTGCTTCCTCTTCTATGCTCTGAAATAGCTTGAGTAGTACTGGTACAAGCTCTTCTGTAAATGTTTTGTAGAATGTTCTAGTGAAGCCGTCTGGGCCAGGGCTTTTTTTGATTGGGATTTTTTTATTACCTTTTCAATCTCTTCTCTTGTTATGGGTCTGTTCAGAATTTCAACATCACTTTGTTGTAGTTTGGGTAGGCCGTGTGTTTCTAGAAATTTATCCATTTCCTCTAGGGTTTCAAATTTGTTGGAGTGTAGTTTTTCATAATATTCTGTTATAATCCTTTTTATTTCATTTGGGTCTGTTGTAATGTCCCCGATTTCATTTCTTATGTGGGTTATGTATGTCCTCTCCTGTTTTTCTTTTGTCATTCTGGCCAGTGGTTTGTCGATTTTGTTGATTCTTTCAAAGAACCAACTTTTGGTTTTGTTGATTCTTTCTATTGTTTTTCTGTTCTCTATTTCATTTATTTCTGCTCTGATCTTTACTATTTCCCCTCTTCCGGTGGTTGTGGGCTTTTTTCCTGTTTTCTTTGTATTTGTTTGAGTTCTGTAGTTAATGTTTTGATTTTGTCCCTTTCTTCTTTTTTGATATATGCATCTATTGCTATAAATCGTTCTCTGACAACTGCCTTTGCTGTATCCCAAAGGTTTTGGTATGATGTGTTTTCATTCTCATTTGATTCTAGGAATTTTTTGATTCCATCTCTGATTTCTTCTATTACCCAGTGATGTGTAAGCAGGATATTATTCAGTTTTCATGTAGTTGATTTTTTTTCCTTGCTCTTTCTGTTGTTAATTTCTACTTTGCTGGCATTGTGGCCAGAGAAGATACTTTGAATTATCTCAGCGTTTTGGATCTTGTTGAGGATTGCTCTGTGGCCTAAGATGTGGTCTATTCTGGAGAACGTTCCATGGGCATTGGAAAAGAACGTGTACTTTGCAGCAGTTGGATGGAGTGCTCTATATATGTCTATGAGGTCAAGCTGGCTGATTTTGCCCTTTAGGTCTTCTGTCTCTTTACTGAGTTTCTTCTTAGTTGTTCTGCCCTTTACTGAGAGTGGTGTGTTGAAGTCTCCTACTATTATTGTGGAACTGTCAATTTCTCTTTCCAGTTTTGTTAGAGTTTGTTTTATGTATTTTGGAGCCCTGTCATTGGGTGTGTAAATGTTTACTATGGTTATGTCTTCATGATGGATCATCCCCTTAATCAGTATATAGTGTCCTGCTTTGTCTTTTATGGTAGATTTGTTTTTAAAGTCTATTTTATCTGAGATTAGAATTGCCACTCCTGCTCTTTTTTGGTAGTTGTTAGCTTGATATATTTTTTTCCAACCTTTGACTTTTAATAAATTCACATCTTTGTTTCTAAGGTGTGTCTCTTGTAGACCGCATATTGATGGATCCTGTTTTCGTATCCATTCTGTCACTCTCCGTGTTTTTATGGGTGCATTGAGTCCATTTACGTTCAGTGTAATTATTGATAGATGTGAGTTTGTTGCTGTCATTTTGTAGTGCTTTTTTTTGTGGTGCTGAATTTTTCTTTGTTCTTACTCTCTTGTGCTGAGTTACTTTTGTTTGTGGATTTTTTTTTCATTTCTTTTGTTTTTGTAGGTTTTGTTTTTGCTGAGACTTTATGTTTTTCGTCTTTATTTTTATGAGTTGGTTTGTTAACTTTCTTTGTGGTTATCATGAATTTTACCCTTATCTTTCTAAGTTTGAAGCAGTCTACCATTACTTGGTGTCGCCTTGCCTTCCTCTCCATTAGAAGGTTCTACACCTATGCTGTTTATTTTCTCTTTTATTGTTTTGATGTTGTTGTCATTTATTGATTAACTGCTCTGATTCCCTGTTGTATTTGTTTCGGTTTTGGATAGTCCTTGAGAGTTCATTTCCTAGATTGGTATCTGGCTCGTACGATCCTGCGTCCTAGGTTCTGCCTGTGAGCTGAAGCTGTTTGTCCTCATATCGAAGAACTCCCTTTAATAATTCTTGTAAGTTTGGTTTGACTTTTCATATTCCTTTAATTTCTGTTTATCTGGAAATGACCTAATTTCACCATCAAATTTGAATGAGAGTTTTGCAGGATATATTATTCTTGGCTGGCAATTTTTTTCTTTCAAGATTTTATATATGTCATCCTATTGCCTTCTTGCCTGCATGGTTTCTGCCGAATAATCTGAGCTTAGTCTTATTGTTTCTCTTCTGTACGTGACTTCTTGTTTTTCACAAGCTGCTCTCAGGATTCTTTGTTTGTCTTTAGTTTTGGCAAGTGTGAATATGATATGCTTTGGTGATTATCTTTTGGGGTCTCTTCTATATGGGGTTCGTTGAGCTTCTTGGATGGCCAGCTTTTCATCATCCATGATATTGGGGAAGATTTCTGTGAGCAGTTCCTCAGTGATCCTCTCTGTGTTTTCTGTTTTCTCACCCTGTTCTGGAATTCCAATCACTCATAAATTTTTGCTGTTAATAATGTCCCATATAACTCTTCGGGTCTTTTCATCATTCTTTGTTCTTTTTTCTGAGTTTTCCTGAAACAGAGTTGTATCCAAGTGTTTGTCTTAAATTCGACTGATCCTGTCTTCCACTGTTTCAAATCTGCTTCTCAGCCCTTCTATGAAATCATCCATTTCTGAAATGCTGTTGTTTATCTTTTGGGTTTCTAATTGTTGTTTTTGTATAATTTCTAGTTGTGAATTTATTTTGGCATTTTGTTCATGCATCAGCTTCCTGAATTCTTCCAATTTTTTTGTCAGTATTTTCCCTGAATTTGTCTATTTTTTCCTCATGTTTGTCAGCTTTTTGCCTCAGTTCTTGGAGAATTCTGAGTGTTAGAGATTTGAAATCCCTATCAGGTAGTTCTAGTGCATTTTCTTCTACTGGAAAATCATCTGGTGTTTTATTTTGGTCGCCTAGTGGAACCATCCTGTCCTGTTTTTGTAAATGTTTTGATATTGTCTGCTGTCTTCTGGTCATTCAGTAGTCATTTTTCTCATTTATTGATTGTAGATTTGTTTGTTTCATCCCTTTTTTAAAAAAAAATTTGGACTATGTCTGAGCAGGCGGACTGTGTGTTCTTTGTTGTTTGCTCGTCTGTGCACTCAATACTTTTTTCCTTCTTCTCCAACTGACAGAGTCAGTCACTCAGATATGGTACAGCAGGGCAGGTCTAGCTGAAGAGGAGTTACTGGGACAGGTTGTTTGTGGCACTTACTACAGCCACCAGGGCCGGTCAGTAACCAGTGCAAGGCCATGCCTGTGCTGTTTGGTGGTGTAATGTCATGTGCACGGTGCAGGTAGGCAGAATGCAGTAGGGAGATTGTTATGTGTGGAGCTAAGATGGATATGCGAGAGAGGAGAGAGGAACAGGAGCCAAAAACATACAAACAAAAAAGAATGCCAGAGGACCTTGCCATTGGAATGGAGAGATGAGAGACTATGAAATGGAGAAAAACAGAAAGTGGAAGAGGTAGAAAAGAAAAGTATGAATAAATAAGAATCAGAAAGGTTAAAGAACCACAGAGTTCCCAGGGATCCCACCGGTGCAGCTATGAGGTCTGGGGAAATCGCTCTCAGGTGTTACAGTACAGCCTGGCTAGAAGGCATAGAGGTATACAACGCCTGGTATTCAGGGATCAAAAAGAGAAGGAAGATATAGAGAGATGAGAAACTGAGTAATGAAGAAAGACAAAAAGGGAAAAAGAGAAAAAAGAAAACAAATTAAAAAAACAAACAAACAAGAAAGACCCCCAAAAAAAACAGAAAAAAAAAATCCCCAACAAAAAAAGAAACGCTTTCAGGGATCCCTCTGCACGTCTTTGGAAGCTGAAGGGGAGTTCCTTGCCACGGAGCTCCGCCTGGCCAGAAAGGGCTCCCAACTCAAGAAAAGGAAAAGAAAACGAACGAACAATTGAAAATGAACAAAAGCCCCGGGATCCCAACAGCGCGGTAGCCCAGACCGGGAAGCAGCTCCACACTTGAATGGAGCCCCTCAGCCCCTCAGGAAGAAGCAAAGATGGCGCACAGAGCCAGGCACTCGAGCGAAAAGAGGGGGAGGCAGCGAGAGGCAAGCAAGAAATTAAAAGAAGCAGAAAAAAAAAAAAAAAGCAACGCTAGCAGCCAACAAATGGCACTCCGAGAGCCAGCTAGTGTGGGCTGGTGTTTCTGGATAAGAGACTGTGTCCGCGGGAAGCAGAGGAGGCCGAGTGTGGGTGAAGAAGGGTAGACAGTGGGAAAGCGTATATCACAAATTGCCGGCTCTCTGCAGCCCTCAGGAAGAAGCAAAGATGGCGCACGGAGCCAGGCACTCTAGTGAAAGGAGGGAGAGGTGGCGAGAGGCAAGTGAGAAATCAAAAGTAACAGGTTAAAAAAAAAAGCAACACTAGCAGCCAACAAATGGCACCCAGAGAGCCGCCTGCTTGGGTGTGTGGAATCCAAGCAGCTGGCGCTTCCCAGTCAAGAGACCATGGTCGTGGAAAGCAGAGGAGGCCGAGCACGGGCAAAGATGGGTGGGGGGTGGGAAAACGCACACCGCAAATTACCGGTTGTTTTGTCTCCTGCTGGACGCTCCGTGAGGCTGTTTTCTCGTACCCCCGTTTGCTGGTCTCCGATAGGAGTCCAAGATGGTGGATCTGCGCAGTGTTACCTGGTAGGGGACCTCTGCATGAATCTCTCCTCGCTCTCCGTTCTCTGTCAGTTTTCTCACTCCACTTGGTGCTTGGCTGAGTTCTTTATCTCTTCATTTGATGTTTTTGGGTTTCCAGATTGTTGTATTCTCTGTTCGGCTTAGTTTTTCGGATCTTTGCTGTGGAGGGACAGCGTGGTGCTTCTGCCTAGAGCGCCATTTGCCGCAACTCTCTCTTTTTGCTTTTTGATGTGGCTACTAGAAAATTTAAAATTAAATATGTGGTTTGCATTATAGTTCCATTGGATAGTTCTAGTGTAGAAAATAGGCAAATAAATGAATAGGCTATTCAGAGGAGAAATACACATGATTAAATATATGAAAGATTCCAGTTCACTAATGATCAATTGCAAATTAAAGATCTTTTTTTTTTTTTTACCTCTCCGATTGACAGAATGTAAAATAATTATTTGTAGTAAATATTGGCAAGATTGTGTAGAAAACAAGTATGTTTATACACCAGTAGGAGTGTGAAGTGGTACCAAAGTTTTGGAAAGCAAGTTGGAAACAAGTATCAAAATATAGAACGTTCATACCCTTTACCTATTAATTCCACCTCTATACTACCGAAATGATTTGTTAAGCAGAAAACTGGAAACAACCTTAACGCCCATCAGTGGGAGATAATACTGTATCCATATAGTAAAATGGTAGTACCTGTTGATATGATTATTCTATTACATATTGCTATGAAAATATGTCCATGATATATTGACTAAAAAATCAATTAACAGTACTATGCATAGAATAATTTTATTTTGTTTTAAAAATAATGTGTGTGTTTGTACATGCATGGAAGAAAGGCCTGGTGATCTACTCCTAATAACTCAGCCATTGAAAACCCTATGGAGCACAATCCTGCTCTGACACACATGGGGTCAGATTTCTGACTCAGTGGCAACTGGTTTTTATACATGCATAAAAGAAATCTAGAAAGATTTGTACCAGCTGTTAACAGGGATAGTGTCAGGAGTGGGTCTTCAAGTTCATCCCTCCTCTCCTGCCTGTGCTTTCTACTCGTAAATTTGTTGTGTTTGAGGTTTTTATGAGTATGTACTATTTTCTAATTTACATTTGTTGGAGGAGGAAAGCTTGGTTAAGGGAGATAATGTTTGTGGACAATTGCTTAGAGGAAATGCAGTATATCTCTTCCTGCAATAAGTACTCCAAAATTTCTTTCTGAATAAGTCAGAGTTAGAGGTTTGTATATCTAAACCCTATCTTATTGGCCTTCTGTCACACTGCTTTTACTGAATTACAGTTTGGTATTATGCCATCAGCCTGTATTGAGAGACCTCATAGATAAAGCCTAATGAAGGCTGTTTGGCAATATTTATTAAAATTACAGTGTTCATATTCTCTGACCTATTAATTCTACTTCTAGGAATTTATCTTCAGAAACATGTATTTATACAAAGATCTGTATTTATATGCTCATATAAAGAATGTTTATTACAGTATTATTTGTGGTGGTGTAAAAATGGTAACATCAATAAAACAGATTGTAGAACGATGAAGTATGATTTCATTATTGTAAACATAGTATTGGTTAGTATATGAGTAGAAAAATATCTGGGAGACTATATTGAAACTGTTAACTATTGTTATCTTGGTAATGGACTTTCACTTTCTGTATTTCCGTGTTTAATTTTTTTTAAGTGAGTGTATGTCACTTTTATAATTAGAGAAAAATAAGTGGCCCTATGAGTCATTGCTGTATTTATTAGTAGGCTGTTAACATTTTTACACTCTACTCTCTTGGCAAGTTATCTCAAGCTCACTACTGTCACAGGGCCTTTGCATCTTTTACTTCTTATTTTTTATATATTTTTACAGTTATCCACACAGCTTACTCACTTCATTCAGGTCTTTGTGTATATGTTACCGTTTCAGTATACCTAACCCACCTTTATTTTCTCCATACCGTGTACTCGTTGCCATCAAGTAGATCTCGACTCATAGCGACCCTATAGGACAGAGTAGAACTGCCTCATAGGGTTTCCAAGGAGCTGCTGGTGGATTTGAACCGCTGACGTTTTGGTTAGCAGCCGTAGCTCTTAACGACTGCACCATCAGGGCTCCTTTTCTCTATATATCATACTATATGTTTATTTGTTTATTTTTTTCTGTTTCTGACCAGAGAATGTGGTCTATGTGATAGCACTTCTGGAACTTTTTTGAGACTTTCTTTATATAACCTAGTATTTGGTTATGTTTTGGGTAAATTTTTGTAAATATTCATCTATATTTTAGACGAATGTACATTCTTTGAGTTCTGCATATACCTTGATAGGTTAAGTATATTATATTTAATGTTCTAATCTTACTAATTGTCTCCTAGATTTCTCAGAGAATGGTATTAATTTCTCACAAATATCAAATTTCCCTTTTAATTTTGTTGGTTTTGCATTATATATTTCTAAGCTATGTTGCTGATAACATGCAGATGCCCGAACAATGCATTCTTGATAAATTGTTCCATTTATTTGAAACACATTTGTCTTGTGTCTACTATGTTTCTGTCCTAGGCACTGGTGATGCAGTAGTGAACAAAACAGGCATGTCTCTGAACTTATGAAACTTATATTCTTGGTGTGTGTGGTGGGGAAGGGGGGAAGGTGGATAGGAAAGCAAACAAACAAATAAATATATGGTATGTTATATGATGAAAAAATGGTATGGCATGTTTATGTTACATGGTGATGGTAATGTTATATGGTGATGGTAATAATCCAGTAGAGAGATAAATATGTTGATGGAGCAGAGAGAGGGGAAATTGGTGGAATGGTGTCTGTAAGTGGGGGAGAATGAATGAGATCAAGTGTAAGAGTTTAGGGATTGGTCTTTAGAAGGAGTGAAGACAGTATATCCTTTCTAACAGCAGGGAGGACAGTATATGCCTACGTGTACAGGTAGGATGGTAGATGTTGTAGAGGCAGCTTGTGAAGTTCTTTTTTGATAGCTTCTCTTTTCTCAGTGAAATCAGAAGCAAGATCATCAGCTGAGCTAAGAAGAGGGGCAGAAGTATTGGAGATTCAAATAGAGAAGTGTGAAATTGTCATCTAGGAGAGTGGGAGTGTGAATGGAGGTAGGATAATGTACTAGAATTGTCAGGAGGCACTGAGGGCCTACTTGAGTTAGTGGTTGTGAATTTGAAGTGAACCAGTCAGTGTAGCCGTTTTTTTTTTTTTCCTCTAACCATGTTCATCTTCATTTATATAGGCATTGAAAAAGTCAAGAACTGGATTTAGTCAAGATTGGGGTTTTTCCAGGTGTGTACTATACAGGGAGAAAGAAGAGTGAAGTTGAGGATGTATGTAAGGAAGTACTTATAATGATGGACTGTGATATTTAAGTTGGGTAAGAAGGGATGTGAGGACATGAGGAAGAATGAGGGACAGTGAAAAGTTGATAAGATCAATAGTTTGTAGGTCCTGGTAGAGTTGAAGAATTGTTGGAGTTGGGGAACTAGAAGGTGTGAGCTGTCAAGATAGGTGCTGGTGAAGGGAGAATGGGAGACTTGAAATGGATTATTGGGGAGGGGGTATAGTTACTGGCCTCTAGAAGTGTGATCATGGGAATGGATGGCTAAGGTAAGATGAAGGATAACATTTTTGGAACACAGGAGGTCAAAGTCTGAGAGGCCAGGGCCTCTTACCTGCTCTCCCACATTTTCTTCGCCTTTAATTAACCAACACACTTCACTTCTCATTCACTTCCAAATCCACTTCGGTTTGACTTCCACAGCTGTTCCTGCTGGAACCGCACTCACAGCAGATTACCAAAACTAATAGTTTAGTTTTGGCTTCTGTGATGTTTGACAATGATGACCATCCCCTCCTTAAAACTCTTTTTCTTAACTGTATATCTTGATTTCTCCTGCTCCTCGACCTGTGTTTTGACTGTACTTTTTATTCTCTTGCACTGATTCTTCTTCCTCTGACATTAAAAGGCCAAGTTCTTCTGTTTCTTATCCATGCTTTCCCTAGATAACGTCATTCTGACACGATTACAACTATTCCAACCCCTGATGACTAACAAATCTGGCTCTCTAGCTAGAACGTAATTGTTACTGTCTCTTGGATGTCTCCATCTGGATGTCTTCGTATGTACGTCATATTAAATATGCTCATCTCCCCAAATCTAATATCTAAATCTCTTCTTTCTTAGAGCTTCTGTCTTGGTTAATATTACCAATCTATAGTCATCTAAAATAGAAACTCATCTGAGATGCCCTGCTTTCATCTTCCATATCTAGCTGATCAGAAAATCCTGTCCATTCTGCCTCTGAAATGCTTATTCTCCAGTACTCAAATTCAAGCCCTCGCCACTGGGCTGATGCCAGTCACTTCATAACTGGTTTCCCTGTCTCAAGACTCTCAATTCCAGTTCAACTCTTACACTGTTGTCATGATTCTCTTCCTAAAATATATACTTTGTCTTAAATATTGGTTCTCCATGACTTGAATGAACAAATCTGTCTTGAAAGAAGTACAACCGAGAATGCTTCTTAGAAACAAGGATGGTGAGACTATGTCTCACATACTTTGGACATGTTATCAGGAGGATTCAGTCCCTGGAGAAGGACATCATGCTTGATAAAGTAGAGGGTCAGCGAAACAGAGGAAGACCCTCAATGAAATGGATTGACACGGTGGCTGCGACAATGGGCTCAAGTGTAACGATTGTGATGATGGTGCAGGATCGAGTGGTGTTTCCTTCTGTTATACATAGGGTCCCTATGAGTCGGAACCGACTTGACAGCACTTAACAGCAACAGTAGCAACAGTGACTTGAACAGTGAAGTCCAAAATCCATAGCATGACAATCGTTCCTTAAATTGTCCGAGTTTGGCAGGTTACTTCATCTCTTTGGCTTCTATTTAATTGTTTCTAAAATGAAGGGAATGGAATTTGGTGTATTGTCATTTGACCTTTTTTTCTTTTTTTACGTAGAAGCCTCAATATGTAAAACAAAAAAAGCAGAGCTGCTCTCATTGAAATTGGTATCCATTCCCAACCTCCCATGCTTGTTCCCTATCCCACCTCTGTTGTACCTCCTTGAAACTTCTAGAACTCCAAGGAGCATGGTTAAAAACTACTGGATTTCTTAAGATCGCTTTTAACTCTTAAGACTGAGTTCTTTGAAATCACATCCCTCCCAAGTCACACTGTCTGACTAGAAGTGGTCCTGTTGTTATACAGACTGTTGTATTTTCCTTTTTTCAACCAGTCCTTCTCTTAGATTCAGAAACTTTGCCGTTCTTTGTAACAGGGCCTATCCATACACCTATATACAGTGCCTTTCACTCAGGGAACCCTAGGAGTTCACTTGCTTTGCCACTGACCTTGTGTTTTATAATTCTTACACACATATTACCTCCTTTGTGACATATCAAAAATCCGGCAGTTCGAATCCACCAGCTGTTCCTTAGAAGCTCTATGGGACAGTTCTCTTCTGTTTTGTAAGGTCGCCATGAGTCAGTCGACTCATGGCACTGGGCTTGGTTTTTTGTGACATATATTGTACTTTGATTTACATCCCAAGTAGTGTTAGTTCTATTCTAACATTATGGCATTTTTCAAATCCTTTTTAGTACCTATTCATGTTTACTGAATAAACAAATGGATGAATGAAGGAAAATGGATAGAGGGGGAGCAAGTTTGGGGAATATCTGTGTTCTGTAGATTTTATCTTGCTGCAGAAATTATAAAGAAGTAACAATTTTGCTGCAGTCATTCTCATATAAAACTGACCTTGATCTCCTTGGGAACCAGATGAAGCATGTTTTTTTCCCAGCTAATCAGCAAGTACATTTTGAGAGTTGGCTGGTGTACCTAGCACAGGTTGGGAGCGGAGCAGGCACTGGAGAAAGTATACCTTCAGGGACTTGATTATCTCGCTTTTGAATGTCAGACCTTTATCCAAATTTATTTAAACTAACCAACACTTAACCAACATGATTCAAAGTGTAGTTGAAAAACTCAAGCCTTTCTCCCTACCCACAATATAAAACTTTTAGAATTCAGTGGGAAATAAACTTTTATTTCTAAAAGAAACAAAAAACCCTGTTGCCATCGAGTTGATTCTGACTCATAGTGACCCTGTAGGACGGAGTAGAACTGCCCCATAGAGTTTCCAAGGATCGGCTGGTGGATTTGAACTGCCGACCTTTTGGTTAGCAGCCAAACGCTTAACCACTGCGCCACCAGGGCTCCTTTATCTCTAAAAGTGTAGCTAAAAGAAGAAAAAACAAAAACACACCAAGTTCCAGAAAGGACGTGTTGGGGGAGACAATTTGCCCTAGTATCCACGGCTCTGATACCTGCAGCATTTCACGGAAGTCATTTGGAGCCTGCTCTGCCTTCTTCCCAGTTTCTTTTCAGTGCATTCATTTAACATTGCCTGTCTCCCTGCCTCCCCTGCTTTGTTTTCCTTTTTCTTCATAATGTCTCAACCACATTATTTACTTATCCAGTTCATTTGTTCAGCAAATATTTATTGAGCTTTTTCTGCGTGATCTGGTTTAGGAACTAGGCATACAGTGGTAAATAAAAGATGATCTCTGACCAGGACATGTGAAACAGGTAGGCAGGTAAAAAGTAATTGAAATATAGTGTGATAAGTGAAGTTATTGTGAGAAGAACAAGTGTTTTGGACATAGCTGGGTGACAGTGACTAAGCTAGGAGAATAGAAGTCTCTCAAAAAAGAGATGACATTTGAGTTGGGACTTGAAGAATGAGAATGTGGCGGGCATGGCGAGGGAACAGCTGTTACAAAGGAATTAAAACAAAAAAATAAATAAAACCCAAGCCTGACTCATGGCCACCACATGTATTACAGAGTAGAATGCTCAATGAGGTTTTCTTGGCTATAGTCTTTACAGAAGCAGATTGCCAGGCCTTTCTCCCATGGTGCCACTGGGTGGGTTTGAACCGCCAACCTTTAGGAGATGAGTGCAAACCATTTGTGCCAGACAGGGACCTTGCAAAGGAATCAGGGAGTAAAAAAAGTAAGACCGTTTCAAGAAAAGGTTGGTGTATGGAGGACCAACTTTTCGAGTAGAAGATGTTAGAGATGAATGTGGCAAAGTAGATGGGATAAGACTCTGAAGGGTCTCATATTTCATGCTAAGAAGTTTGGACTTTAACTTATAATCAGTGGAGGAATTTAAACAGGAGAGGGGCTACTAGGAAAAAAATAACTAGTAGCTCTGTGGAAGGGCTTCAAGGTAGGGAGACCACTTTAGGAGGTTGTTGCACTCATTCATATAATAACCTACTGATCTCAGTCTCCCACATCTCCCAATGATGGGCCTGAGAATCTGTAAGAATAGTAAATTTCCCAGGTGATATAATCAGGTGAGCTTGGGAAACTTAAAAACAGAGCACTGGGCTTATACATAAGAGATGTAGTTCTGGGACCAGTTTTGCTACTAACTAGTTATGAGAGCTTGTACAATTGTCTAAGTCCCGTCTTTAAAATTGAGGGTTTGGGTTGAAATAATTACTGTGATTTGTTCCTTGTGTAATTTTGTGCAAAACAAAAAACCCAATCTTAATTGAGTTACTTTTTACTTATAATGACTAAAATTAATTTTAATTTGTGGGGAGCGTGGGCTTATTGACCCTCTTTAGAAGGATTTCCTATTCCTGTTCTCACATTCCTACTTTTCTCTGTCTTAGTATGAATGTATTTTCCACATTCTCCAAATTGTGGTTTCTCTAAATTGTATTTGGATTATATTAAATTAAAGTAGTCTTCTTTGCCTTATGCCTGTCTACTAAGTATCTTGCCTTGGTTGCTGGAAAGAGAACAATGCCATTTCTCAATTTATAATGAGTAGGAAAATCTCCACGTGGATATTCTAAAACTATAGGTAATTATATGGTTAATTACAAACTGCTAAGATTGCCCATATTATGTGTTACCACCTCTAAGGAGTAGAGAGGGGTGTTTGATAGATGCTGACTAATCACATATTCTTGAAGCACACATCAGGCATGTAACTGGGGAGATGCTGTTACCATATTTTTCCTTTGAGAGGATTATACCAAAAGGTAAGAAGCAGTTGTTGTTAGCTGCTGTCAAGTAGGCCCCTGACTCTTGACAACCCCATATACAGCAGGACGAAATGCTGCTTGGTAGTGTGCCATTCCCATGATTGGTTGTGTCTTGGTCTGTTGTGGTCTGGATCATTGTGATCCATAGGGTTTTCATTGGTGGATTTTTTGGAAGTAGATCACCAGGCCTTTATTTGTAGTCCTTAGTCTAGAAGCTCCGCTGAAACCTGTCGGTGTCATAGCAACACACAAGCCCCCACCGACAGACAGATGGTGGCTGCACATGAGGTGCGTTGGCTGGGAATCGAACCTGGGTCTCATGGGAAGTAAGAATTCTACCACTGAACCACCGATGTCTTCAAGGAACAATTAGTACTCCCTAATTTATATTACATGGAGCACTGGTGGCGTAGTGGTTAAACGCCCAGCTGCTAACCAAAAGGTCGGTGGTTCAAACCCACCAGCCAGTCCGTGGGAGAAAGATATGGCAGTTTACTTCCATAAAGATTACAGCCTTGGAAACCCTATGGGGGCAGTTCTGCTTGGATTTATAGGATCACTGTGAGTCAGAAGCAACTCAACAGCAACGGGTTGGTTTGGAATTTATGTTACTGTTTTTTTACGCAGATAACACCCGCTTTCTGCCTTTGTTTGCCAGCTGCGCCCTCCCCTCACAAGGTATTTTCATAAGTGCACTATGCTAATGTTTTTTTACAGCAACATGTGGAGGAGGATTGGCATGACAGCACTAGTGAGGGTGCCTCATGGGGGAAGGGTGCAGCCAGCAAACATACAGGTTGTTTTGGAATTTGTATTACTGTATTTTTATGAAAATAATGCATGCCTTCTTCTGCCTTTGTTTGCCAGCTCTGCCCTCCACCCACCAGGTATTTTCATAATTTTTTTTACAGTAACATGTGGAAGAGGATTGGCATGGCAGCACTTGTGAGGTTGCCTCACAGGGGAAGGGTGCAGCCAGCAAACAAATGCAGAGGGCACATGTTATTTGCATAAAAGTACATATGTGGTGCCTGCACACCAGCCGCTTGGGGGAGAAAGATACGGCAATCTGCTTCTGTAAAGATTACAGCCTTGAAAACCCTATGGGGCAGTTCTACTCTGTCCTTTAGGGTCACTATCAGTTGGAATTGACTTGACAGCAATGAGTTTGTTTTTTGTTTGTAATTTATGTATAATGTGCAGGGCTGCTAATCGAATGGTTGGCAGTTCAGTTCCATTCAGAGGTGCCTCGGAAGACAGTCTGGTGATCTATTTCCGAAAAATAAGCAGTTGAAAACCCTACAGAGCACAGTTATACTCTGACACACATGGGGCTGACGTGAGTCAGAATCAACTCAACAGCAACTTTAAAAAAAAAATTATGTATGTAGACCTGTGTGTTGGGAGGCATCTCTGGCTTGTTTCTCTTCTCCCAACATTCCTGCCTCTTCTCCCAAAATTCCTGCTTTAAGGAATTTGTGACCCACCCATCATTAACTATTATTCTCATTTAAGAGTAGAAGAGGCATATAAAGCCCATGGGAAGTTCATTGGCTTTAGAATTAAATAGACTGGTGATTGTGTCGTGGCTTCATCACTCACAAACTGAATTTAGGCAAGAAATTTAGCCTCCCAGTTTTTTCATTTGTAAAATGAGTACAGTACAGTATCATCTGCCTTTCTGGGATGTTGTGAGGATTGTCAGTATTGTAAAAGGTAGCTAGCAATATTTGGCACCTTGCAGTTCGATGGATTGCATTTATATGGCCTTTCTCACCATGGCCTTGTAACTCCTACTAAATGACTGGGTGAGACTATGCAAATGAGTGCTTATGGCCCACCAAGGGGATTGGATAGCTTATTAATAATGCAGATAAGGCTCATGGCACCCTTGTGAGGGGTGGGACCATGCAAATAAGGTATATGGAACCCTAATGAGGGCATCAGTCAGTTTTGCCATTCTACTAGGCTTAAAACGAGCCATCCCAGAGAGGATACGGGGACCTGACTACCACCAAGAAGAAGAGATGGGAGCGGAGCACATTCTTTGGACCCAGGGTCGCTGTGCTGAGAACCTCCTAGACCCAGGAGTCAGAGAGAGAGGAAGCTATAACACTGAAGACAGCAAGAGAAGGCAGTGTAGCAGTAGCAAGTACTATAGCAGCACAAGACAGCAGGAACCAGGAGACTGGTAGGAGATGGCTGTGGTGGGGCTTGCCAGCCCATGGAGCTAGGAACTTTGTAACACTTGCCCAAGCAGGGGAGAGGCGAGCCCTAGAAGCCAACAGGCCAAGGGCCAGAGAGAGGCCTGTCTACATGGCTGAGAAGAAGCTGTCCTGATCGAAGAACTGTATCCTTAGTTGTTTATGACCTCAAGTTGTGCCTGTTTACTTCCCTAATAAACCACTTAACTGTAAGTACGGTTCATGAGTTCTGTGAGACTTTGCAGTGAAATATGGAACCCAAAGACTGGAGGGAGGGTACTGAGGGGAGAAGGAGTAGCTAGCTGATGTTAGAGATGATGGAGTGGTACAGCAGTTTGGAAAAGTTGGACATTTGGGACGTCATTAGTCTCCACCTCATAGGACCCAGCTTTGTGCTGATTCTTCTTAAAAGAAATTATTCACTTATACCTGATAGACTAGTCTACGAGCTCTTCATCCGCACCTCCTTGTACAGAATCTGGAACTGTGTTAGATTCTCAGTAAATAGTGAGCATGGCACATGGTACATGATCAATAGAAGTTATTGAATTAATATAGGCATTCCGTAAATAGTAACTATATTATGATTGCATGAAGTATTAGCACAGGTGATTTTTTTTTTAATGTAAAACAAAGTCTTACGTATTTGTTGCATTTTCAAAATCTTAATTGTAATTACTTCTCTGCAAGTTGTTGACAGTTACATTCGAGTTGGCTTTGACTTTGACTCATAGTGGTGACCCTTACGTATAACAGAACAAATTGTTACCTGGTCCTGTGCCGTTTTCATGATTGTTGGTATGTTTGAGTCCATTGTTTTTGGCCATTGTGTTTCAGTCCATCTCACTGAGGGTTTCCCTTGTTTTCGTTGACCCTCTACCAACCATGATACCCTCTTCTAGAGACTGGTCTTTCTTGATGACGTGTCCAAAGTAAGCGAGCAAAGGTCTCACCATCCTCACTACTAAGGAGCATTCTGGTTGTATTTCTTCTAAGACTGCTTTGTTTATTTTTCTGGTAGTCCACAGTATATTCAGCTGTCTTTGCCAACACCGCAGTTCAAATGCATCAATTTTTCTTCTGTCTTCCTTTTTCATTGTCTAGCTTTTACATGCATATGAGGCGACTGAAAAGATCGTGCCTTGGGTCAGGCACACCTTAGTCATCAAAGTGCCATCTTTCTTTTTCAGAACTTTTATTTTAAGAGGTCTTTTGCAGAAGATTTGCCCAATGCAGTGAAAGCATTTGATTTCTTGACTACTGCTTCTGTGGATACAAGCGCCATATAATAACACTTATGTTTGTATGTAGTATTGTTGGAACCCATAAACTAAATTTTCAATTTGTTGGAATCAACAAGTAGAATTGTTAAGCGTGAGGTAATTATTCCACTATGGGGCGAACAGAATTGATATAAGTGTAACAGGTAAGAAATGTTACGCCAGTTTAAAAGCTTATTGGTCCTAACAAATTATTCAGATGTTACTACAATCATTCAAATATACATACATCAAACCAAAAAAAAAACCTTTTGCTGTCAAGTCAATTCCTATTCATAGCCACCATATAGACAAAGTAGAACTGCCTCCCATAGGATTTCCAGGTTGCAGCTGGTGGATTCAAACTGCTGACCTTTTGAACAGCAGCCGAACTCTTAACCGCTACGCCACCAGGGCTGTTATTATGTGGTGCCTGCGTGCATGGGTGGCCAAATTCCATGTACCAGGTGAAGAAGAAGGTTCTATAATAGCACTACCTTCAGCTTTACTTGAAGGATTTGCTTTCCCTGCCAGTTATATTATTTGGCTCATTCTCTGGTTTTATCTCAGGATTCTATCTGTGATTATTGAGCATTTATTACTATGTCACCTTCTGTTATGTTCACAAAATATATGACGACCAACCAGAGGTCCTGGACAGATAATCTGTATATTTTAGACCTAGTTATGATTAAGGCTTTGTGACCATGGGATCCTATTTCTTGTCTTCTGAAGTCAATAATTTCTGTTGTTCAAGCCATCTTTGGTAACATATGCCGTTATACAGTGTTATACAATGTGTTGTGTGTAGTGCCTTGAGCAGATTTACTCCCATATTTTTAAATTGTCTCTCTCAGTCACAGAGACCTAATAAAGTAGGGGTTCTTACTGCTGCATATCTGCACGTAAAGTTTATTTGCTGGCGTATAGCTTATTTTGGATTAACATTATTTGTGATAATTTAAAATTGGGGAAGTAAAAATGTTATACGTGTTTGTAGAATTTCTGTAATTATTTGAGGAAGTTGTAGTCATAACTTGACTTATGAGACTGCCTTCTGTGTTCACTTTTTAAGCTGGTGATACCACAATTCTCCCATTTGTGCAAACTATAATTCTGAGAATCATCTCTTTTTATTCCTTTTACTCCATCTTCCCCCATATCCAGAGTTATTAAGTTCTTTCTGTTTTAAACCCTTTACTGTTTCCCCAGTTCATCCTGTCTTCTGTTACTGCTGCCATTGTTTTAAATGAAGCACTCACGTCTTCCCTCATTGATCTCCTTCCTTCAGTCTTGTCCTTTTCTTCACGACTATTTGTTGTCTTTCTTACATGAAATCTGACCATGTCCCTCCCCTTAAAAGCTTTTAAAACTCCCCATCAGCTAAAGGTTCAAGTCCATGGTTCTTAACATTAGAATTTTAACTAATTCTTACTCATCCTTTAAGGCTCAACACAACACTTCCTGTAGGAGTTTCTGACCACCCCACCACTGGTTTAGGTATTATTTTTCTGTAGGGTAAACAGCTCAAATACCTGAAGAAAACCAACTTGTACATGGGTGAGATTTCCTCCTAAGAAGATTATAGTGACGGGTGAAGTATAAGTGGGTAATGGGTCTAAAGCTCCATTGCAGTAAAGCTTATAAGAGTAGCATACAGAAAAACTAGGAATCAACGAGTAAAATTGGAGGCTTACTGTTGCCCGGTCTTGTTGCCCAGTCCTAGCTTATCCCTGTTGTGTAGATAGATGTATCAGACTATTGATGCCTGATGCCATTAAGCATTCTAATCACAGTTAACTCTCTTTGTTCACCAAACAATGATCTGGTCAGAATTTAGTAGTTGGTGTAGTTTGCTGTACAGGAAGAAAAGGCTCCCTGGGTGGTGCAAACATTTAAGGACTCGGCTGCTAGCAGAAAGGTTGGTGGTTTGAACCTACCCAGAGGTGCCTTGGAAGAAAGCCCTGGAGATCTGCTTCCAAAAGATCACAGCCATTGAAAACCCTGTGGAGTATAGGTCTACTCTGAAGCATGTGGGGTAACTGTGAGTTGGAATCGATTCGACGGCTTTATTTTTTTAACAGGAAGAAAAGCTGCTGTTGCTTTTCTTAGCTATTAAATTTCTATTGCAAATAAATAAATTGGCTCTATGTATCAGCTTTTTTTTTTTTTTTTTTTTTTTTTTTGTGAGCCCATTACTCTTGGTGGTTTTACTGATGTAGTCAAATTTCTGGGTCAGTAAAGTAAGGACCAGATCTTGGCATACACAGAATTCACTGAGATAATAAATGGTAGCTTGTAACACTTCCGGCAGCTAGGCAGCCATCTTCTCTGGTGACGTGTTCTACCACAACGTGCAACTCTGTATACTTACTTTCTTTAAAATGATTTGTGCAAAAAAATTTTTCTTAGGCTTCTAAAATTTTTAAATTTAAATGATTTTGAGTAAATGGATGAGATACTGAGTAGTATTTTGATATAGTAGTGTTTTACTGCAGTATTATGATCTCTGGTTTTAATTACTATATATATTACTATAAATTTGCTAGGCCTTCACTCTCCCTAACTAGTCCTACCGTCAAGATTCATGGAACAAATTTTAAATTTTGAATGATTCACGGTAAAAAAAAAAAATGAATTCAGGGTTCAAAATTTTATCATACTCTCCCTTCTGGCTGTTTGCAGAATAGCAGCCATTTATAGAACACCCACTACGTGTCAAGCAGTGTACTAAATTACGCTAAATACTTAAAAAAAAATCCTGGAAAGTATTTTTATTTTTTATTGTACTTGAGATGAAGGTTTACGGAACAAACTAGCTTCTCATTAAACACATATTGTTTTATGACATTGGTTAACAACCCCACGACATGTCAACACTCTCCCTTCTTGACCTTGGGTTCCCTATTACCAGCTTTCCTGTCCCATCCTGCCTTCTTGTCCTTCCCCCTAGGCTGGTGTGCCCCTTAGTCTTGTTTTGTTTTATGGACCTGTCTAATCTTTGGCTGAAGGGTAAACCTTGAGAGTGACTTCATTCCTGGGCTACAAGGGTGTCTGGGGGGCTATACTCTTAGGGTTTCTGCAGTCTCTGTCGAGCTAGTAAGTCTAGTCTTTTTTTGTGAGTTAGAATTTTGTTCTCCATTTTTCTCCAGCTCTGTCTGGGACCCTCTATTGTGATCCCTGTCAGATAGTCGGTGGTGGTAGGCGGGTACCATCTAGTTGTACTGGACTCAGTCTGTTGGAGGCTGTGGTAGTTGTGGTCCATTAGTCCTTTGAACTAATCTGGAAAGTATTTTTACAGCTGAGGACTCTGAGACTCAAAAAGATTAAACTGCTCTTCTATGGTCATAGCTAGGAAAATAGCAGAGTTGGGATTTGAACCCAGAGGTATCAATTTCCAACGTCCATTTTCTTCCTACTGTAAAGCATTTGCCCAGCCTATTCTTAGATAAACATATATATGTATTTTAATAATTACTTTCAGACTGGAATTTTATAAACCTGTTGAAATGCTACACTGTATTTACTTTGGCTATTTTTCTTATTTGGGGATTTTTTTAAAAAGGAAAATAAATGGGTTTTCCATGTTGTTTTTTGTACACTTAATTTATACAGTTGATTTCTCTGTATCCCAATTATAACAGCCCTTCCGCCTTCCAAATTAATTTCTCTAAGGACGTTGGTTCATGCAAAGGGTTTCTTTATTCATTATCTATTATTAAATATGCGGCCGTTTTTCTTTTAAATGGTTCTATTTTTAAGGCAACACTGTTACCCAACAAAATCCTCTACCCTTCTCCAAGTGTAGTAAATTCTGCCTGTTCAGCAGCAGCAGAAGCTCTGCATTGTTTTCTGTTGCAGGTGTGAACTGAAAGGGACAGACATTCTCTCCGCTTAGCAGATGCGCTAAGCTGTGATCTGCCCTTGTTGTATTATTAATGGCACAATGTTTTTATGTTGCAGATGGCTGAGAGCTAGCAAGGAAAATTCAGGACCATGATGGCTCAGCTTCCCACAGCTATGAATGGTAAGCAGCTTTGTGCTTGTGACAAGATAAGGAGATTATGGGGTTTTTTTGGTAGAGGTTATAAAAATACTCGTACAGATATTTTTCCTTAAGTGTGTAAATGTAAAACTTAAGTATCCTTGTTGAAAATGTTTGATAGTTTATTTCAGAACACTGCATTAGTTTCTATTAGAATGATACTGTACAGTACATCCCACGACTCCCTAGAAGCATGTTCTACAGTATCATCTGGAATATGTGCCAGCTTTGGAATACTCAGGAGTAACCTAAAGATACATTGTGTTTGATGCATAAAACTGGAGGACAGAAAACAGAGTGCTGTAAGGTGAATATTAAAGGTGTTTTTGATATCATCGGTTGATTGTAAACTGATTAAGCCAATGAGGATTCATTTAGTAATATATGTATAAACTTAGTTTAAGTTTTTCTGTTATAAAAGTAATCAAATTTGCCTGCCAACATAATTGTTTAATGTGAAACATTTTAAAAGAAAATGTTAGGTAATTTCAATAATAAAAAGGTTTTTAAGTTTTGAATCCAGTTTTAAAGTTTTTCCACATATAAATTATCCACCCTTAGTAAGTATTAAGTTACTGTGTATATCATCTAAAATTGAGAAAATACTTTGTATTTTTGAATCTCTAGAGAAATCTAAGATGCTGTGTTCTTAATTTTGTAGTAAATTTCATTAGCCACGGTTATAGATGAGTATAAGAAATAAGTCAGTACATTCTTTAACATTTAAATTGAAGACTAATATTAAAGGACATTGTTAAAAAAAAAATTCCACCACCTTCCAAAGCAATTCTGTTTTGTTACACATTTAAGTATTTGATCAATTGCACATCTTTTTTTTTTTTTTTTAACATATTTCTGTTTTAGGACCAAATCCCTACATTTGTTAATGAAGAAAATACATGTATGCCTGAAGTTTAAAGACTCAGAATTGTATTTGGGAGATTTAGGAAAGTTTTGGAAAAATGAATTTTTGGCATAAAAAGTAAAATTAAATCCTAGTATGTAGTAGTAGGATTCTGTGTCATTTTAAGGATGGACCTGGGCCAAGGGTTTTGTTATTTGACTTTTCAGAACTTTGTTTTTTTTTTTTTTACACCATCTTGTTCCACCTCAATCCCCAACTATATATCAAAAACATACAGATTTCTTGGAGAATTACAGGATTAACACCAAAGACTTAAAGTTTACAGGGGCAGTGGTCCTTGTCAGAGTTCCATAATTCACCTGTCTGATCCTTACAGATGGATTGTGGCTGATAACAGTGGATTATCCTAAATTTAATTAGGTGGTATCCCTAGTCACAGCTGCTGTACTAGATGTAGTTTCTTTACTAGAACATATCAGTATAGCTCTGGAACTTGTATGTGCATATCAATCTGGAAAATGCATTCTTTTCAGAACCGTATCAGTAAAGATACAACTGAAATGCTCCTTAGAAGAGAGGATGGCAAGACTTTGTTTTGCTTAGTTTGGACACATCACCAGGAAAGACCGATTGCTAGACAAGGATATCATGCCTGGTAAAGGAAAGGGTCAGTGAAAATGAGGGAAGCTCCCAGTGAGATGGATTGACACAGTAGCCATAACGATGAACTCAAACATATCAAAGATTATGAAGATGGTACAGGACTGGGCAATGTTTCGTTCTGTTATACATAAAGTGGCCATAAGCAGAGGGCAACTAACAACAGTGGAAGAGTCTTGGGGGATTCTCAGCCCAGCTTAATTAATACCTTCCCCATGAATAATAAAGTCCACATGGAGGCAGAGGGTGTCAGAGTCTGGGAGGGAAAATCATCACAATAAAGATATAAACATAGGACTTTGCAAAGCCTGTGACCATCCTGATGTGGAATTTGTCTTCTGGATAAGAGGTGTAGATCATTTCTGTGTTTCGCTACCTTGTTATGTACAGTAGGAATTGACTCAGACTGGCAGGCTACATTTCCCAGGCTGCCTCACAAGATGCCTTTTAACTAATTTTAGCCAATGGGAAGCACTGGGGGAGGCGGAGAGATTGGAGAGATAGAAGGAAGAACCCAGCACACTTTTCCACTGCTACATCTGCCTTTGGAGAAGTAACTGAAGATGTCAACAATTTCATTCTACTTGGATTGACAACCAATGTCCATGAGAGCAGCAGTTAACAAAATCAAATGACATATGACATTCATAAATCTGCTGCAAAAGACCTCTTTAAAGTTTTGAAAATTAAAAATGTTACTTTGAGTAAGGTATGTCTGCCACAAGCCATGGTCATTTCAATTGCCTTAAATGCATATGAAAGTTGGATTAAAAAAAAGGAAAACAGAAGAATAACTGATGTGTTCAAAAATTGTGGTATTGGAAAAGAATATTGACTATTCTGTGGACTGTGATAGGAACAAAAAAATCAGTCTTAGAAAAAATACAACCAGGATGTTCCTTAGAAGTGAAAATGGTGAGACTTTTACCTGCTTCCTTTGGACACACTATCAGGAAAGACCAATTGCTAGAAAAGGGCATCATCTTTGGTGAAGTAGAGGGCCAATGAAAATGAGGGAACTTCTCAATGAGATGGCTTGACACAATAGCCACAACAATGGACTCAAATATACTGACTATCATGAAGGTGATGCAGGACTGGGCAGCTTTTCGTTCTGTTATACATAAGGTCACCATGACTAGGAGCTGAATCAACAGCAAATAACAACATCTTTGGGTGACATCTCCCAGCCAGCCGGCTCACCCCTAGCACTGGACAGCTTGCCTCCGGCTTTGGTAATACCACCTCTACTCTTTGATCCTCCAGCTATATAGGTGGTAGAGGATTATTGCTGTTGCTAATCTCCAAGTTGCCTCATAATCTCCTGTTTGGGCCTTCTGCCCTTCCAACACCTTTACTATAGTGACTAGTTACAAATTCCTCATTATAACCTCGTGAGCTAGGTACAGTCATATGGCTCTGCTTTCCTAGAAGGACCCTGACAGATAAAGGGTTAAGGGAGGCACTCTGCTTTGTTTTCCTGCTTGTAGCAAGCAGCATATTTTGAGGCTGAAACTCGTAGATTGTCTGGTACTATCCAGGTCAGTCTTCAGCCCCTGTACTTTCAGTTATGTTCTTGGGTGCTTTGTTGGAAGATCTTCTCTTTCCATCTTGATCTCCAGACTCAAACTCCTGGGCCTTCATTAATGTAACTCCTTGGTCCTAAGCCACTTGCTGCACTAAATCTGCTTTGGCTACTATAACCGGCCTCTACTATGAGTCCTCATACTGATCTTTGTCCTGCCTGTTTATACGTTACATTCTCTTTCTTCTAGTGATTTGAGCGTCAGTGTGCCGGTGGACATTACTTTAAGCTCTGTGGGCTTGGTCAAACGCTCTCCAGGACAGACCAATCTGATGTATGAAAAGAATGTTTCTCCTATTTCACTTACCTAGGGGCTGGAGATCATCCCATGGAGGCCCCAAACAGGAAACTGTTGGCTTGCTGGCTGGTGGGGGGGGGGGGGGGGGAACCCACAGGTGGACCTTATTTGAAGGGCATTTAAATGGGTAAAACTGTTAGGCTGTCTTTCATCTACCTGCTGTACTGAAAGAGAAGGAGGCAACACTCAACCAAGAGTTCTAGAATACGTGAAGGCCTGTGAAAAATAACATGATCAGTTTGTCATCTGATCTCTGGATTTACTTTTCAAGGCTAGATTTTAGGGCATTAATCTCTTCCTGATACAACATCGCTTACTGAAAGTGAAGAGGATCTAAAGCACTTACTGATGATGATCAAAGACTACAGACTTCAGTATGGGCTGAACCTCAACGTAAAGAAAACAAAAATCCTCACAACTGGACCAATAAGCAACATCATGGTAAACAGACAAAAGATCGAAGTTGTCAAGAATTTCATTTTACTTAGATACACAATCAACACCCATGGAAGCAGCGGTCAGGAAATCAAACAACGTATTGCATTGGGCAAATCTGCTGCAAAAGACCTCTTTAAAGTGTGGAATAAAAGAACAAATATATGTCAGGGTCCTCCAAGAGCTTTTTTATTTATTTATTTATTGTTTATTTTTTTTATTGTACTACAGGTGAAGGCTTACAGAACAAATAGTTTCTCATGAAACAGAATACACGTTATTTTATGACATTGGTTAACAACTCCACAACATATCAACCCTCTAACTTCTCAACCTCTTTTTTTTTTTTTTTGGTGAAAATGACTTTTCAGAACTTTTATCTGAGAATTAACGTGAGCATTGCTTCTGTTGTGGAAATGGTGTGGAATTATAAAGATTATGTGATGCCACAGACAATTAAAAGTACTGATTTCTTTTCCTTAATAAATGATAAAATACATAAGTTTAGAATTAGGGTGATAATTATTGTAGTAGTAATGTGTTGTTCCCATATTCAAGAATTTTCATGCCCCATACAAAGGAATTTGTATTAAACACATAGTTGTAAAATTCAACCAACATGTTAAACAGGTTTCTAAACAAAATGTACATAAAAGAAAACCATACAAGCCAAGTCTTTTTTCATTCTCTTTCTTCCATTCTCTAAACATTTGTGCATCTGTTTTGTAATGCATTGCATTATATATAGAAGAATATTTGAAACAAAAGAAATGTTCAATAACAAAAAAAAGATTACATGAGTAACTGTCCAAAATGTTGGAAGATTAATTTTCTTAAGTAGTACTTAAGAATAGAGGAAATCCTTTTTAGAAACTTCTGAAGAATAGATAGCAAATATAGACTTGGGTACCCTCCTACTTAATTAGTTTATAGAATAGTTAAAGATAGAAGGTAATCTTATATTTATCTAATTTAAATCCAGTTTGAGCTTTAAGATTGTCATGGATTGAGCTGTGTCCCCCAGAAATATGTGTCAACTTGGTTAGGCCATATTTCCCAGTATTGTGTGGTTGTCCTCCATTTTGTGGTTGTAATTTTTATGTTAAAGAGGATTAAGAGTGGGATTGTAACACCCGTACTGATCCAGTGTAAAGGGAGTTTCCCTGGAGTGTGTCCTGCACCACCTTTTATCTCTCAAGACATAAAAGGAAAGGGAAGCAAGCGGAGAGTTGGGGACCTCATACCACCAAGAAAGAAGCACTGGGAGCATAGTGCATCCTTTGGACCCGGGGTCCCTGCGTCGAGAAGCTCCTCAACCAGGGGAAGATTGATGACAAGGACCTTCCTCCAGAGCTGATAGAGAAGAGAAAGCCTTCCCCTGGAGCTGATGCCCTGAATTTGGACTTGTATCCTACTAGATGGTGAGAGAATAAATTTCTATTTGTTAAAGCCATCCACTTATGGTATTTCTGTTACAGCAGCACTAGATGACTAAGACAGCATCATCCATGGACAACACAAAACCTTGAAAAGCAATGTTTGCTCCATTAAACAATTCTCACTTAACAGAGTGTGTTAAAAAATTTTTGATGGCCAATGCTGCTGGAACTTGTCTGAAAGTGTCTTAGACCAGAGCTGTTTTTCTAAATGCTTCTGACATATTCCTCAAATTTTGCTGTATCTACTTCATCATCTCAACACTAACCAGAGACTTTTCAGAATTCTTTGGTCACTTTGAGAACTAAGGTGCACCTGACCCAAGCCGTGGTATATTTAATTGCCTCATATACATGCAGAAGCTGGACAGTGAATAAGGAAGACCAAAGAAGAATTGATGCCTTTGAATTATGGTGTTGGCGAAGAATATTGAATATACCATGGACTGCCAGAAGAACGAATAAGTCTGTCTTGGAAGAAATACAGCCAGAGTGCTTCTTGGAAGCAAGGATGGTGAGACTTTGTCTCAGATACTTTGGAACATGTTATCAGGAGGGACCATTCCCTGGAGAAGGACATCATGCTTGGTAAAGTAGAGGATCAGTGAAAGAGATGAAGACCCTCAATGAAACGGATTGAAAAAGGAGCTTTAACGATGGGCTCAAGCATAATGATTGTGAGGATGTCTCAGGACTGGGCAGTGTTTCAATCTGTTGTACATAGGGTCTCTATGAGTCGGAACCGACTTGAGAGCACCTAACAACAGCAACAGCAACTTCATCATCTCAAGACTAACTATAGACTTTTCAGAATTCTTTGGTTTTTGTAGAGTTACACTGTCCAATATAGTAGCCATTAGTTACATGTGGCTATTTAAATTTAAATTAATAAAAACTAATAATTTAGTTCCTTAGTTACAGTAGACATATTTTAGCTGCTCAATAGCCACATATGCTAGTGGGTACCATGTTGGACAGTGCATAGAATATTTATATAATCTCAGAAAGTTCTATTGAATAGTCTTTTCTTAGTGTCTTTGATTCTTCACTTCCCATCTCTTTAACAGAGCTAAAAAAGATCAATGCGTCGTATTTTTACCACCTGTGACTTTACTTCTTCTCACGTTGGCTTAGGCTGCGTTTTCTAGAGAAGCAAAGCCCGTGAAGCATGTGTGTATATATATATATGTAGAGAGGGAGAGAGGAAGAGAGAGGGAGATATATATATATATATATGCACATATGTATGTATTTATATATATAGATAGATAGATACCAAGGAAATGGCTCATGCAGTTATAGAAGCTGGAAAGTCCCAAGTCTGTGGGTCAGGCTGGAGGCTTCTCCTGACTTACATAGCTGCAGGTTGGTGAACCCAAGATCAGCAGGTCAGACAGCAGGCCTCTGGTTTACAGGCTGTAGGGGCAGACAAATCCCAAGATTGGCAAGTAAGCTGCTAGCTCAAGTCCCAAGAACTGGAGGTCAGATGGGGAGCCAGCTGCAGGATCAAGAGTGAGCAAAAGCCAGTGAGCTTTGCCAGAAAGTCTGCCTATATTGGATACGGGCCATACCCCTAAAGAAACTCCCTTTCAACTGATTGGCTGCTCATAGCAGATCTCATCACGGAGGTGATTACATTATATCATATCTCATTAGAGAGGTGATTACATCATTACAAGCTGCCAAATAATATTGTAGCTACCAAACCGCTGAGAATCATGGCCCAGCCAAGTTGACACACAACCTTAACCATCACGGGTGTCTTCTACACCATTAGAATCATTCTTGGCCATAGCTTTCTTTAAATCATGATAGATGTGCTTTCTACTTTTCAAAAGTTTAATGAGATTGTAAATACAGAGAGCATAGTATAGTAGTCATCAGGTGATAGGCAAGAGGCTATTTCAGATATATGCTGCTGGTTAGTACTGTAGTATAATGTAGCTTATTTCAGCCTCAGAATTGTAGAGGTACTAAAGACTGTTGAGTACGAAGTTTTGAAGCCCGTCACAGTGGCTGTAACCAAACTCAGGAAGAGAGAGCAGGAGGAGCCAATGGTTTTAAGAGCAAAAAATGGCATTTTCTTTTCAGAGCTTAATTCACTTTTTAGGATTTTCGAACTCATTACTGTTTTCAGCTGTATAGTTAAGAAATTAAATGTTGGACCTGTGGAATCAGGTGTAGTACTGTACTGTATTTTTTATTATTCAAGTCCCCACAACTATAAAGATGCAGAGGAAAGAAAGCAAGGTAGTCATGAGCAACACTTGAATTGTTATTTGTTAGTTCTAAGAATTAGTAGATAATTGTAGTTACAACAAATGTTGCTAAATATAAAATGTACTTATTCTCATCACTTCTGTTTCATTTTTTAACTTAAACTACTATCTGAATTTTTGTGTGTTTTAAGTAGACACACTCTGTGGGTTGTTTGTTTTTTTGGTAACCTATTATCCTCGGCTAGCAAGGACCTCCGTCATAACTACCTAAATAAAGAAAAATGTGTATTTTTTAATAGTCTCTGACCAGTTAGCTCAGAGGGTCATTGTGTGATATAGTTAACATAGTTAGGGAGCTGTTCAGTTTTCATCATATTTTATAGCCACAGGTTGTATCCCTAATCCTGACCAATCATCTTACACGTTCATCAGCACTAATCCAAAAACAACCACCTCCTATGGTACTGTTGGTGTTTCAGGAGCTTCATCTTCACCTAGGAGGAACGGCACTTTTATATTCAGCATTTAAAAAAAGGTTCTTCTTTATTTTGATGAGTAGGTTTATTAACTTTCTTTGTGGTTACCTTGAAATTTACTCTTACTAGGTTTGAACCAGTCTATTATCACTTGGAATCGCCTTGCCTTCCTCTCCATTAGAAAGTTCTGTACATACACCGTTTATTCCCTCTTTTATTGTTCTAATGTTGTTGTCATTTACAGATTAACCTCTCTGGTTCCCTGTTATAATTCTTTTGATTTTGGGTAGTCCTGAAGAGTTCATTTCCTAGGTTGGTATCTGGCTGATACAATCCTGTGTCCTAGATTCAGCCTGTGGTCTGATGTTGTTTGTTCTCACATCGAAGGACTCAGTTTAATAAGTCTTCTAAGTTTGGTTTGGTTTTTACATAGTCCCTTAATTTCTGTTTATCTGGAAATGACCTAATTTCACCACCGTATTTGAACCAGAGTTTTGTGGGATATGTTACTCTTGGCTGGCAACTTTTTTCTTTCAAGGTTTTATATATGTCATCCCATTGGCTTCTTGCCAGGATGGTTTCTGCCAGATAATCCAAGCTTAGTCTTATTGTTTCTCCTCTGTATGTGACTTTTGGTTTTTCTCGAGCTGCTCTCAGGATTTTTTGTCTTTGGTTTTAGCGAGTATGATTATGATATGCCTTGGTGATTTTCTTTTGGGGTCTATCCTATATGGGGTTTGTTGAGCTTCTTGGATGGTCAGCTTTTCATCTTTCATGATATTGGAGAAGTTTTCTGTCAGCAATTCTTCAATGATCCACTCTGTGTTTTCTGTTTTCTCCCCCTGTTCTGGAAGTCAGATCACTTGCAGATTTTTGCTTTTGATTGTATCCCACATAATTCTCAGGGTTTCTTCATTTTTCTTCATTCTTTTTTTCTGATTTTTCCTCAAACAGAGTTGTATCCAAGTGTTTGTCTTCAGTTTGGCTGATCCTGTCTTCCTTCATTTCAAACCTATTCCTCAGCCCTTCTACGACACTGTCCGTTTCTGAAATCTTGTTGTTTATCTTTTGGATTTCTAATTGTTGTTTTTGTATGATTTTTAGTTGTGAATTTATTTTAGCATTTTGTTCCTGTATTATTTTCTTGAATTCTTCCCTTTTTTTGTCTGTATTTTCTATGAATTTGTCTGCCTTTTCCATGAATTTGTCTATTTTCTCCTCATTTTTGTCTGCTTTTTGCTTCAACTCTTGGATAGTTCTGAATATTAGAGATTTCAATTCCCTATCAGGTAGTTTTAGTGCATTTTCTTCTACTGGAAAGTCATCTGGTGTTTATTTTGGATGCCTACTGGAACCATCCTATCCTGTTTTTGTAAATGTTTTGGTATTGTCTGCTGTCTTTGGAGCATTCAATGGTTATTTTCCTCATTTATTGATTGTATATTTGTTTGTTTTGTCCTGCTTTTTTGTTTTATTTGGTTATGTCTGAGCAGGTGGGCTGTGCATTCTTTGTTTTTTTCTCGTCTGTGTGTGCGATACTCTTCACCTCCTTCTCCAATGGGCAGGTCAGTCACTCAGGTATGGTACAGCAGGGCAGGTCCAGCTGAAGGGGAGTTGCTGGGATGGGTTGTTTGTGGCACATACTAGGGCCAACAGGCCGGGCTGGGAATCAGTGCAGGGCAGGTTGTGTGATGTTCAGTGCACAGTGCAAGTAGGCAGGAAGGAGAGGGTAGATTGTGATGTGTCGAGCTAAGATGGGTATGGGAAAGAAGAGAGAGAAGAGAGAGGAACAGGAGCCAAAAACATACTCACAAACAAAGAATGCTAAGGGAGCTTGCTATTGGAGTGGAGAGATGAGAGACTGAGAAATGGAGAAAAACAAAAATGAAAAATAAAAAAGAAAAAGGGTAAAAGAAAAAATAATAAATCGAGAAACTGGAAATGAAGAAAGACAAAAAGGGAAAAAGAGAAGAAAGCAAAACAAAGAAAGCAAAAACAAGAAGAAAGAAATGCCTGCAGGGATGTCACTGTGCGTCTGCGCAGAGTAAGGGAGTATGCCCCAAGCCTCACAGCACTGGCCGGCCCGAAGGGGATCCCAGGCTGAGAAAAGAAAAAGAAAACAATCAAACAAACAAATCAAATGAGAACAAACAAACAAACAAGACGGGCCGGGGAGCAGTTCCACAGTCAAACGGCGCCTCACAGCCCCCTGAGAAGAAGCAAAGATGGCCATGTAGCCAGGTATTTGAGAGAAAGGAGGGGGAGGTGGTGAGAGGTAAGGAAGAAATCTAATGAAGTGGAAAAAAGCAACACCAGCAGCCAACAAATGGCACTCAGGGAGCTGGCCGGTGCAGTCAGGTGGAATCCAGGCGACACTGAGGTGAAGCCAGTGCTTCCTGGCCAAGAGACTGTGGCCGTGGGGAGCACAGGAGGTCGAGTCAGGGTGAAGAAGGGAGGGGGGTGGGAAAGTGTATATCGTTGGTTACCAGTTGTTCTGTCTCCTGCTGGAAGCTCTGTGAAGCTGCTTTCTTGTACCCCCTGTTCGCCGATCTCCAATAGGAGTCCAAGATGGCGAATCCATGCTGTGGTAGCTGATAGGGAACCTCTACATGTATCTCTCCTCGCTCTCTGTTCTTGGTCAGGTTCTTATTCCATTCAGTGCTTGGCTGAGTTCTTCATCTCTTCATTTGATGCTTAGGGTTTCAGGATGGATGTGTGACTCTCTTTGACTTAGTTTTTTGGATCTTTGCTGTGGAGGGATGGCGTGGTGCTTTTGACTATAGTGCCATGTTGCCCGGAAGTCCCTAAGAAAAGGTTCTTGATGTAAAGCATTCACTATTATTTTTAAAAATAAATTCAGAAAAGTAAAAAGAAGAAAATGAAATTCATCTTTGGTCTCATGATCATAACCACCATAGACGTTTTTTTTCTATAGGATGTTAAATGTTAAAAAGCCAATCCTGGGATCTATAGTTTTATCTGGGCCAATATCCCAGTTGTGTTTTAGAGTTTTAAATTAGTACTGGGACAACAAACAATAATAAACACTGTTATTTATTGGGAAACCCTGGTGGCGTAATGCTGAAGAGCTAACCAAAAGGTCACAGTTCGAATCCACCAGGTGCTCCTTGGAAACCCTATGGGGCAGTTCTACCCTGTCCTATAGGGTCGCCATGAGTCGGAATCGATTCGATGGCAACGGGTTTTTTTTTAAATCATTTATTGAGTGTCTCCTTTGTGCTTTGGATGATAATAAGCCGTTTACATCACACTGTGTTTACAGAACATAGTGAACTACAATATCATTGAGCACCACCTGCAAAAAAGGTTATGTTAGAATGTAGTCCTCTTTACAGAAAAGTGATTTCTTCCATTATTCTGATCATAATTGTCCTTCAGTAAAAGTAAACCTGGGAATAATTCCCGACTCTCTCTTACTTTCTCCTCCTTAGACCACACGATCCAGTGGTCTCTAAGCGTTACTGATTGTTTTTTACATCTCTCTCCTTTCTCTCCCTGTTGTCGCTGTGTTAGTCTTTGTGCTTATAATCCCTTCTCTCTAATGATCTCTTTGTCTTTTTCATTCATTTGTTTGTTCAGTCATTCAGTAAATATGTCTTGAGGGCTCTGTGTACCTTACTCTGAGGTAGGAAAGATGTGAGGTGTGCCAAGGTACAAAGATGAGTAAGGCAGCCCTTGCTCTCAGGTTGTTCACAGCCTAGTGGGGAAGACAGATAATAAATAGATAATTCTAACATAGTATGTTAAGTATGATATATAATACAGGAATGCACAGGAAATTATGGGACATCGAGACATGGTACCCAGAGTGATAGGTAGGAGGTGGTGTGGGGAAGTCAGAGTGGCTTAGATACTGTCTAAGCTGAGTTGTAGAGAGTGAATCAGAATTAGTTATATAAAAGATGGAGAGGTGAAGATTCAAGGTGGAGTGGTGGAGAGTATGAGCTTAGAATAAAAGGAGTGGAGAGTAAAGGCACCGAATGAAAAATGGTCGGGATTGCTGTGGACAAACAAGGCATTTTGATCTTGTAAGAGCTTAATACACAAGGCAGAAATTAGGGAAAGATGAGTGAGAAGTAGATGAGCAGGTTATTTGACTTCTTCTAACTATTCACACTTAGCACTTTTAGCAAAATTATTACTTCTGTTTTCATATATCATTTAATTGTTATTTTGAATTGGGCAAGTTTACTGATGCAGACTCTTTCTGATGTCGTTCAATTTTTATGCATGCAAGTAGGAGATAACATGTTTGAATAATGTACTTTCAGAGTTCTGTTTGAATAGTGTTGAGGAACCTTATTTATATATAAAAACAGGATGGAACTACCCACTGAATGGAGTCTAGCATCTAGGGGATGCGCTGTCAATGTGGATTTTTCCTTCTCGTAGACCGTAAGAATGTGTTTGACAGACCCAGTTAGTGATGAAATGAGAACAATCTTAGTTAACAGAAATCTGTATGAAAATACCATTCTCAACGTAGTAGTAAGTTGGGGGACGTGGATAGAATTTTAATTATTTTGTAACATGATCATCAGACAATATAAAGGGTTGTTAGCTTTTAAAGGAAATATTAAACATCAACCCCCAAGCTTAGTTTTTTCCACCTTTCTATAAGGCTTACAAATAAATATAGACTAATTGGGAGATGTTTTACTTGAAATTCAAAATAAGAAATGGTTGATTTTTTAAAGTATAGTTAGTGATATATTCTAAAAAGGAAAGCCAGAATCTGATCAGCTATTTTAAAATTAGCTTTTGGATTATATTTTTAGTTTTTGTATTTCTGCTTAACGTTTTCTTTCTGGAAAATTTTTGGTGCAAGTAGTTTATATTTTAATATAGTCATTTCTTTGAAGTGCCCAGATTTGTAGGTTATTTGAACTCTACTTAAAAATAGCTTCTGGAGTCATAATGCTTTAGAAACATTTTTACCCTATAAATAATATTAATTATGATACTATTTAATCATTATTATTGTGTCTGATTCTCTTGGCAGGTGGAGTCCTTTAAGTGTTAGAAAGTCTTTGAGCTCCTTTTAGGATTCAGTTTATTCATTTTTGTACCCCTAGTGGCCAGCAGATTGTTGTGTGCTGTCGAGTGGATTCCGACTCATAGCGACCTTATAGGACAGAGTAGAACTGCCTGCCCCACAGGGTTTCCAAGCCTGTAATCTTTACGGAAGCAGACTGCCACGTCTTTCTCCCGTGGAGTGGCTGTGTGTTTGAACCGCTAACCTTTCCGTTAGCAGCTGAGTGCTTAACTGCTGTACCACCAGGGCTCCTTCAGCACAGATTAGTGCCCCATAAATGTTTGTTGAATGAATGAATGTGAAGGTGTCAGGGTTGCTTTGGAACCATTAGGAACTAATCAGTAAACATCCTTCGCTGTTACTGTGAAGTCAGATAGCCAAGGAAGGGTAAGGATGGACCTTTAGCCTTAGAAGATAGTAGTACTGTAATGTGATTAAAGGATTGATGCAGCTGAACTCTCTGTATTCTTAGAATAACATTATGTAGCCAGAGGAGGTCTGTGGCTGCCTGGAGATTTACACTGTTCGTGAGAGCAGCTCAAGCCTTCCTAACCACTCTCCAGACTTAAGATAATCTTAAGGTTTCTGAATAAAAAGCCTCACTTTCAGTAGGGAATGAACCTGAGAAAGATTTGAATGCCCTGGCTTTTCTTTAATTATCGTGTTCCCTTGGATTGAGTTGAGTAAGGAAATTAGTTTATTGAGCACCTTTCATTTGGCCAGCATGTATTAATGCTTTGTAGTTTGTTTTGAAGCCAGGTTTATTGGGATATAATTCACCCTTTTTAAGCATATAGTTTGATGGGTTTTGAAAAATGTATGCAATCATGTCAATCAAGATATACAACTTTTCTATCACCTAAAAAGTTCCCTTGTATCCCTTTTCCCACCTTTAGCCCCTGGCAACTACTGATTTCAGTCTCTATATAATTTTTCCTTTTCCAAAACGTTGTATAAATGGAATACATAATATGTAGCCTTTTGTGTTGGGCTTCTTTAATTTAGCAAAATACTTTTGTGATTCATTCATATTGCTGCAGGCATCTCTCCTTTTTGTTGCTTTGTAGTAGTCATTTGTTTAAATGGTACCACAGTCTGTTTACCATTTACCTTCAGAGAACATTTGGGTTGTCTCCAGGTGTTGGTGCTCATGACTAAAGCTGCTATGACACATCAGAGGGCAGGTTTTTATGTGGAAGTGTGTCTTAATTTCTCTTGGGTAAATACCCAAACGTGCTATTGCTGTGTTACATGGTAAATGTATATTTAACTTTATAAGAAGCTGCCAAACTGATTTCCAGAGTGGCTGTATCGATTTGCTTTTCCACCAGCAATGTATGAGAGTTTCAGTTGCTCAGGATCCTTGCCAGCAACTTGGCATGGTCAGTTTTTTTAATTTCAGACATTCTAATATGTATGTAGTGATACCTCACGATGGTTTTAATTTGTATTTTTCAATGTCAGTGATACTGAACATCTTTTCACATGCTTGTTGACAACCCTATATTTTCAGTGTGTCTGTCCATTTTTTTGTGGGGGGAGGGGTTTGTGTTCTTATTGAGGAGCAATTCCTTAAATTTGCTGGATACATGTCTTCTATCAGATATGTTTTGCAAATATTTTCTCTCAGTTTGTAACTTGTCTTTTCATTTTTTAATACAGTGTCTTTAGTAGAGCATAAGTTTTAAATTTTGATGAAGTCCAGTTTATCACTTTTTTTTTATGGTTTGTGCTTTTTGTGTCCTAAAAAGTCATTGTCTGATCCAAAGTTACAAAGATTTTCTTCTACAGGTTTCATAATTTACCTCTTAAATTTAGTTCTGTGATCCATTTAGATTTAATTTTTATATATGGTAGAAGGTAAAGGTTGAAGTTTTTTTTTTTTTTAATGGATGTCAGGCACCACTTGTTGAAAAAACTACCCTTTCCCCATTGAATTGGCTTGGCATCTTTGTTGAAAATCAACTGACAGTGTATGTGTGACTTTAGTTCTTTTTAATTATCCTCACGGCAGAGTTTAAGACTCTTAGCTAAGCCTACATGTGTTACGAAGCTGCCTTCAATACTTAATAACTGTGTTATCTTGGGCTGCTTACTTAATCTCTCTGTACCTGTTTCCTCCCCTGGAAAACAGTGATAGCAATAATGATTGCCTGATAGAATTCTTGTGGGACTTAACGGAGACATTTTAGAAAAGTACCTGGCCCATGGGAAGTTTCATTAAATATTATTGTTTTTTGTGTGTGTGTGTGTGTGTGCCAATCTAATAGATAATGACATTTTATGTTGTTTTAATATGTATGTTACATGTCACATGTAATCTTTACAACAACTCTTTGCAATTAGAGAGCACAGTGTGCAGGCTCTGGAATCAGGCTACCTGGGTTCTGATCTCAGCTCTGCCTCTTACTAACTGTGACCCTGAGCAAGTTCCTTCATCATTGTGAGTTTCAGTTTACTTATCTGTAAAATAGGGATAATAATAGCACCTAATTTATAGGGTAGTGGTGGGGATCAATAAGTTACAACATGTAAAGTCCCTAACATCTAGTAAGAGCTCAATAAATGTAAGCTGCTTCCATCTTTGTCATTCTTAGTTGTTGTCATTGTTGTTAATTTTTGTCATTGTCATCTTTTTTTTTGTAGTCATATAGTAGGAAATCAATTCCACAGCAGCACTATTTTTCCTTCGTAGTCACAGGAAACCTGACGGATTTATCCACTTATTTTATAATAAACTGATAAACCAAGTAGTTTTTTTTTTTTTTTTTACAATGTATGTGATATTTCCTTATTTAGAAAATGTGTAGGTTTAGCTATTTTAGGTTCTTATTTCTTCAGTACATCTGTTTCTTTATTTTTAACTCTAATTTAAAACATCTGTTTAAGAAAGGATGTTTTTAGATTTTTTTTTAATCCAATCATTTAGGGTTGAGAAAAACTTATTAAATTCATTCTAGTGTTTACAGTTACGGCGGGTACCTGCTTTTCAATGTTATGCGTTCCTGGAAACAACTTCGTGAGTTAGATTTTTATGCTTTATAGGGAGCACATATGTATAAGTTTATATATCTAGACTTGTTTGGTTTCTTATTGGTAGAAATTGAGTAAACTGAAAAGGTAGTCAGAGTTAAGTATAGATGTTTATTAGCATGTTGGATGTATAGAGCTATAAAAGACCTCAGAGAGCTGGTATAACCATATATGTGGGATAAATAAAAAAAAAGATATGTTTGTTAAGTGTCTTTTATGTTCCTCTAAGTCTCTGTTTTCTCTACTCCCTTCTTTAATTAATTCACATATTTATCAATCATTTTTAAGTGTTTGTTCTGTGTTGGCCACTCTGCTGGTTCTGGCGACAGGAAGATAAATACCATAAAGCTCCTGTTTTTAATGTTTGAAATGGGAGGGGATGATGTGCAGGTCCCAGGGTGAGAAGAGGGAGATACGCATGTGAAATTCTTAAGGATTTCCATTCTGGAGATAGGACATATTACCAGTACTTCTTTATTTATTTATTTATTTATTTTATTGTACTTCAGGTGAAGGCTTACAGAACAAATAGTTTCTCATGGAACAAAAGTACACATGTTGTTTTATAACATTGGTTAACAACCCCACAACATATCAACCCTCTAACTTCTCAATCTCTTTTTTTGTTTGGTGAAAATACACATAGCCAAAGATACACCATTTCAAAAATTTCTACATGCACAGTTGAGTGACATTGACTACGCTCTTCGAATTGTGCTGTTATTCTCACTTAAGATGAAGGCTTACAGAACAAAATAATTTCTCATTTAACAGTTACTACAAATGTTGCCCTATGACAATGGTTAACAATCTCACAACACATCAACAATATCCTTACTCAACCTCGGGTTCCCTATCACCAGCTTCCTTGTCCCCTTCTGCTTTCTGGCCCTTGTCACTGGACTCCTGTACCTTGTTAGTCTCATTTGGTTTTATGGGGCTGTCCACTCCCAGGCTGAACAATGAACCTCGGAGGTAACTTCACCACTGAGCTAAAAGGGTGTCTGGGGGCCATACTCTCGGGGTTTCTCCAGTCTCCTTTAGGCCAGTAAATCTGGTCTTTTTTTTGTGAGTTAGAATTTTGTTCTACATCCTTCTCCAGCTCTGTCCAGAACCCTCTGTTGTGATCCTGGTCAGACCTAATTCTGTACTTCAAAGAAAAAATAAATTTCTGCTTCCGCTTAGGATATAGATAGCTGCAAAGGATGTGGCTCCCATCCTAACAACGGGAAAAAGCCAGATAAACTACAAAATTAATGTTTTGTTGAGCCTGTCAGAAAGCTGAGTTGAAAACCCTCAAGTTACTGGAATTCCCAGGAGGGAAAAGCTCCTCCAAGGGAGAGACAGAAGTCCCAACTGTCTTACCTGTGGTAAAGCATGGGTGGAAGAGGCGCCGGCCGCCATACAAGCAGATAAGAAAAAATCAGTTAAAATTTTAATGAACTACCAAAAGCCAAGTGAGGGCTAGCATGTCGTTCTAAAATAACTGGGTACCACAGACAAAGGGGAATTATATACTTCCAAAATTTTTTCTGTGGCCATAAACTGGGTATTCACCAGAAAGATTGGGGACTGTGCAGGAGACCAGAGAGAGCCCCCACCTCGGTGTTGCAGGCAGCTGTGAGGGATGGGCACATTTTATCATGGACTTGTCTGGATCTTTTTTCTCTTAATAAAAGCCTTAAAAGCCACCAAGAGAGGCTCAGCAAACACTGTTGATCCAAGGACACAGGCAAAACACACATTGTTGCTGGAGTAATAGTAAAAGAAAAAACTCTACCACTGAAGAAAACCAAAACCAAACCAGTTACTATAAAGTAGTTTCCAACTAACTGTGATCCCATGTGTGATCCCGCAGAATAGAACTATGCACCATAGGGTTTGTAGTGGCTGTGATCTTTCAGAAGAGATCACCAGACCGTTCCTCCAGGGCACCTCTGTGTGGATTCGGACTGCCAGCCTTTAGTTAGTAGTCAAATGCATAACTGTTTGTGCCATCCAGGGACTCCTTACCACTGAAGGAAGGGAAAGAAATCTTCTTGGGCCTAAGATTCTATACCAGTATGAAGCATAGGCCTCCTACTACAGAGGGGAACAGCAGGAGAGTCCCTCCCAAGACCAACCACAGATGCAAGGAAAAGTTTGAATATCACAGGAAGGAGGGCCGGGAATACTGAGAAATCTACACCCCACTCCAGGCCTAGGAGCGCAGGGCCTGCCTAAGATTTGAATGTGGATCAGAGCAACAGAGTACACACCCTGCCCTCACTAAAAGCCAGGCCTAGGATGGAGTAACAAACAACAGCAGTCTACCACTGGAGGAAGGGGAAGAGCATGGAGAGAAAACCTCTGTGGTGCAGGTAGGGATGAAAGCTGAAGGAGGAGTGCTGAGAAAAACCCCATGCCCCATAATTAACACAGGACAATAGTTGTCCACTCCTAGAGGAATTTAAAGTACTGAAGGTATCCATAATAAAACAATCAACAATAAAACCCAACCCCAGCTGAAATGAGTCACCTGACTCAACATCCTGCACTAATGGCCTGACAGAAGAGGTGTGCCCATTTCCAGGCATAGATATTGTTTACCTCAGTCTTTACTGGTCTACGTGGTATTTGGCATTCAGAAAATTATGAGACACACAAGAAAGCACAAACAGTTGTCGAGAGCCAAAAAAATTAACAGAATCGGACTCAGAAATGACCCAGATGTTGACGCTATCAGGCAGAGACTTTAAAATAACTACAATGAATATCTTAAAGTACCTAGTAGAAAAGGTGAGCAGTATGCATGAACAGAATGAGACTTTCAGCAGAGAGATGGAAACTGTAATAGTTAAATGGAAATGCTAGAAGTAAAAAACATATCAGAAATAAAAAAATTCCTTCAGGCTCATAAGTTGCCTCAAAACAGCCAAGGAAAGGACCAGTGAGTGTGTACATAGGTCGATAGAAATTACCCAAAATAAAATACAAAGAGAAAAAAGAGTGTGTGGAAGGAATCAGAGCAAAGTGACCTAGAATTGAGAGACAGAATTGAATGGCCTAACATATGTGTAATTAGAGTCCCAGTAGAAGACCAGAGAAAAGGAATGGGCAGAAGAAATCTCTGAATAAATTAAATCTGAGAATTTTCCAAAAATGATGAAAGCATCAAATAGATCCAAGAAGGTCAAGAACCATGAAGGGACTGAGATTTTACCGAGTTTCGAGTATTCTGCGTCAGAGACAAAGGTCTTTATTATTCACGGCATAGCAGGTAGCATAAGTTTCATGTTCACATTAATTCCTCTTGCCTACCAAGTCCCATGGGGGCAACGTGGAGGTGGGCCTAGATGGATGCTGCGTACTCAGTGGCTTGATGTCACAACTGAGGAATGCTGAGTTTAAGAAACCCCTATGTTTGCTATACAAACATCCTGGAAAAAGATAATTTGGAACAAAAGCTCACAGTGCTTTTACTCAGAAGATGTACAGAAACGTGAGAGCATTAGTAGAATTGTCTCCCAACAGTCTCTGTCTTTTCTTTCTGGACTATCTTGGCTTCTGGGAAACTTTCCCATGAGTATATCACTCATTTGGCCACTCTTGATTAATCTGACAAACGGGCTGGGACCAAATCTGATTTGTTTCCTGCAGCATTTAATTAAAGCTACCCTTATTGACTCCAAGCATCAGGTTGGTTTCATCCTACAGTATTCTCAGCTGTTCTCTCCAGGTCTTATAAACTATGACTGTCTACCTTAGAAAGCCAAATGGCTTTCTCCTTAAATTGTATGTTGACTTTTCTACTTGGCCTGCGGCATTAATCCAGGTACCGCAGCGTGTATTAGCAACTGCTCACCCTCCACCTTGGCCTGCAACAGGGAAATCTAGGGTAATTCTGTAACTCTGGCCGGTGAGTTGAGGCTGATCTGAATGCCTTCTAGGGTCAGTGAGGTTTCTCTTTAAACACTTGAAGGTCTAAGGGACCCATTACTGTGTTTCTTGGAGGGAGACAAGTTAAAGCTTGCCTTCCGTAGGAGAAATACAATCTCAAGGGTACATGTGGTATACTTGGAAAGAGAATATTGGTTACAACTGGATTGTTGGAGTCCTTCAAGTGGGACCTACATCAGAAGGGGAGTACAGGTTGAGAGTGCCTCTAACATAGCCTCCTAGATGGCTGCTGAGCCTCAGCGTTCCCAGTTCAGTTTGAATAATTAAGTCTAGTCCTTGTTACCCATTGCCATTCAGTCAATTCTGACTCATAGTGAATGTATAGGACAGAGTAGAACTGCCCCATAGGGTTTCCAAGGCTGTAAATCTTTATGGAAGCAGATTGCCATATTTTTCTCCCCCAGAGTGGCTGGTAGGTTTGAACCACCAGCCTTTCGTTAGCAGCTGAGCACTTTAACCACTGTGCCACCAGGGCTCCTGTTTACCTGTGTTTTATTGACTATGCAAAGGCATTGGACTGTGTGGATTATAACAAACTATGGATAACATTGCAAAGAATGGTATACCAGAACACTTAATTGTGCTCATGAGGAACCTGTACGTAGGCCAAGAGGCAGTCGTTTGAACAGAACAAGGGGATACTGTGTGGTTTAAAATCAAGAAAAGGTTGTGTCCTTTCACCATATTTATTCAATCTGTATGCTGAACAAATAATCTGAGAAGCTGGACTATATGAAGAAGAATGCAGCATCAGGATTAGAGAAAGACTCATTAACAACCTGTGACGAGCAGATGACAAAACCTTGCTTGCTGAAAGTGAAACACTTACTGATGAAGATCAAAGACTGTACAGCCTTCAGTATGGATTACACCTTAACTTAAAGTAAACAAAGATCCTCACATTTGGACCAATAAGCAACATCATGATAAATGAAGGAGATACTGAAGTTGTCGAGGATCCACAATCCATTTGGATCCACAATCAACGCCCATGGAAGCAACAGTCACAAAATCAAATGATGTATTGCATTTGGCAAATCCGCTGCTTAAGACCTCTTTAAAGTGTTAAAAAGCAAAGAGGTCACTTTGAGGACTAAGATGTGCCTGACCCAAGCCATGGTGTTTTTAATTACCTCATATGCCCTTAAAAGCTGGACAATGAATAAAGAAGACCAAAGAAGAATTGATGCCTTTAAATTATGGTATTGGCAAAGAATATTAAATATTCCATGGACTGCCAGAAGAACCTCACAAATCTGTTTTGGAAGAACAGCCAGAATGCTTCTTAGAAGCAAGGATGGTGAGACTTTGTCTCACGTACTTTGGACATATTATCAGAAGAGACCAGTCCCTGAAAAGAACATCATGCTTGGTAAAGTAGAAGGCAGTGAAAAAGAGGAAGAGTGTCAATGAGATGGATTGATATAATGGCTGCAACAGCGGGCTCAAACATAGCAACCATTTTGAGGATGGCTCAGGACCAGGCAGTGTTTTGTTCTGATGTACATATGGTCTCTATGAATTGGAACCAACTGGATGGCACCTAACAACAACAGCAGTGCTTATTATTGGGAGGACTGCCTGAGGGCAGTCAGTTCAACCTGTCCTGTTTGCCCACATCACCAGCTGGGTGGAATTTATCCCTTACTGAGAATGGGAGTGAAGAAAACATCTGGAGGTGATATGCACGGGAGGTACAGGAGCTAGGGCTGATGTTTCTGGTAGACTCTGGGTAAGGTTGGGGGAATGGTGATCAAATGGTGGTCAGAGTCATCTGGTTGGGGTGGGGGGATGGCAGACTCAGCAGTCACTTAAATTTAAGGGACTTAATAACAGTTTAGGAGAGCCACACCTGGGTATTTTCCTTGAGAAGGAAGGCTCCAGGGGCTAGTTCTGAAAGACAAAAGAAATTTTTTTAAAAAAGGCCTTTACCATGAATATCTACAAGAGTAACCCAGACAAAATTTATTTTCAGTTTGCAGGTCCAAGGAGCATGTCTTTAATTTGTCAGTCTGTAGTTTTCCAAGTGGTAGGCCATTGGCAGCAGCCCAAGAATCTGGGTTCTGCCCATCGAACAGAATGACTGTGTCTGGCTTTTGGTTCTACATAGCTAGCTCTCAGGCTGAACAGCCGCTGCAGCCTAGAGGATGCCATTGGCTATCAGCTGATCTGACCTATGAAGTGGACCAGGCCCAGGCATTTAGGAGAACCTCTGAACTGAGGACTTCATTGATCCAGTAGCTTTGCTTTAGGCAGTGGAGCTGAGGATAAAGTTTACCTTCAGAGCTGCTACTTTTTCATGTAAAGCCAAGATGCCAGGGGCCAGGTCGGCTGTGTTCTTGAATATACCATTTCTGTTTGATAGACATAAATTTAAGTGACTGCTGAATCCCACCTTCTCAGTCATGGAATTCAAGTTGACCCATCCCAACGTGAGAATATCAGACAGGAGGGTCTCTAGGCCTTTGTGTGTTAACCATTTAGTTTCACTAAGAGCTCAGTAGCAAGCTAATAGCAGTGTCAGGGAATTCACTAGTTCCAGACCCCTGGGAGTGCTCCAGGTGGCGGCTGCTTCTTTTTGCCCACGGCTCCAGACTTATACTGTTACCAGTACCCAAAGAGTCTAGTTTTGTTGGGGTTTATCAGCCACTACTGCTGGAGCAAGTGTTTAATTTTGCTAGTAGCAGTGTACTTGTTAATTTCTTTGTTTTATGTAAGATGTCAACATTAGTGGAAACTGGATGAAGGGTATATGAGAACTCTCTTTACTATCTTTGCAACTTTTCTGTAAATCTAAAGAATTCCAAACCAAAAAGTTTATAGATATATTATATATATATATATATATATATATATATATATATATGTAAATATTAAAAGCCAAATGTCTGTCTGTAACTTCCTGGGTCAAGTTGAGATGCTTGAGCATAATATTTTAAGACCATTTAAAACTAATTTCAGCCAACCCATTTCTTACCACTTTCTCACACTCAAATGGTGCTTTAGCCACTAGTCTGCTCAGTGTACTTACAACATCTTGCACATGCCTTTACTTCTCATGCTTTGCCCCTTCTGTGTGAAATGCCGGTATCCCACCTTCTTCACAGGAAAAATTCAAGCCGGGCTTCAAGGCTCTGCTTTAGGTCATACCTTTCCTATTTTCTCATCCTTGCCGACTTCTGAGTACTAGCACAGCATTTCTGTATATGTTTCTGCTTAGGGCTCTTTACAGGTTAGCACTGTAAATGTTGGTATTTGTTTTCTAGAGTATCGGTTCTTTGAGGCTGGAATAACATTTTATTCATTTTTTTATTGCCAGTATTTATCTCACTGCCCATATCTAGTGAGTGGTATATAGTAATTCTTCAGTAGATGTTGATGGGCCATGCCATGTATGGTTATGATAGAGCTGTACTTTTTGCGTTCATTCAGATACAAAGTACTGTCATTAAATGGACACTTGTGGTTCATATTTACATTTTAGAATTGTATTTTGTGTATGCTCATACATACACTGTAATTTCTTCATTTTTCACTTATGTTTTAGGAGGGCCAAACATGTGGGCTATTACCTCTGAAGAACGGACTAAGCATGACAAGCAGTTTGATAACCTCAAACCTTCAGGAGGATATATAACAGGTTGGTTTATTATTTTTTTATAATTTGTTTATTAATTATACTTCTTTTCATATATCTTAGAAGTAGTTTTAATTTGACTGCCATCATATTTGCATTATTAAAGTGATAAAATTCATATCAATCAGAATTCTAGAATTAAAAAAATACTGGTTTATTTTTCCTAGAACTATGTTAATTTGGGGTTTTAGATTTAGCATATGGAAAATCTTTTTCAGAATCTCAAATGATAGTCAAGAATTTCATTTTAATTATCCAACTTCACATTTTAACATTATGTCTAGAAAGTTTTTGGTTTATTTCATAAGGTAATTGAGATTTCAGTTTTAAAGCAGATTTATTAATGTGCTCTTAATATGTTGTGCCAATTAATAGTATAATGGTCAGTATTACTGTAATCTAGTAGAAATATATATCAAATCTTTTTCCTGGAAAATGATCTAGAATTTTTTTCTAGAATCTGTTTTCATAATACTAGCCATCTGTCTTTGAGACTACACTAAGTACTCATTGTTAACAATAGCCCTTGTTTTGTAGAAAGCACTAAACCAAAAGAGGATTAATTTAGGTGTATCTTTCATATTTTTTCTATAAATGAAACTTATTTTTGTGCCAAAGCACCTTAATGCTTTATTTACAATAATAGTAACTATATTGGCCAGCATTTACTGAATCCGTACTGTATGTGAGATGCTGTGCTGAGTACATCATCCCATTTAAGCTTCACAACAACCCTGTAAGGTAGATACTATTGTTGTCTGTATTTACAGATGGTGAAACTGAGTCTTAGAGATGGTATGTAGTTTGCCTAAGGTCACAAAGTAGGTTAGTGTTTGATATGGGCTTTGAAACCGTTCAGCCTGTCTTTGGAGTCCATCATGTTAATCACTATAAACCGAAAGCAAGCCAGTTGCCCTCAAGTTGATTCTGACTCATGATGACCCCATGTGTGTCAGAGTAGAACTGTGCTCCATAGGGTTTTCAACGCTGTGATCTTTCAGAAGCAAATCACCATGCCTTTCTTTCGAGTCACTACTGGGTGGGTTTGAACCACCAACCTTTCAGTTAGTAGTTGAGTGCTTAACCATTTGCGCCACCTAGGGATGTTGACTCAATCCACTGACATCAAGTCAATTCCAACTCCTAGCAACCCTATAGGACAGAGTAGAACTGCCCCATAGGGTTTCCAACGCTGTAATGTTTACAGAAGCAGACTGCCAAATCTTTTCCTGCAGAGTGGCTAGAGGGTTCAAACCACCGTCCTTTCAGTTAGTAGCTGAGTGCTTAACCACTATGCTACCAGAGCTCCTTGGGACATTAACAGCTATAGTTTAATGTTATTTGTACTTCTATAATAATTACTTTAATTGGTGACATGGTTGGACTTTGATTATCCTAAAACCAAAAAACCAGACCAGTTGCTATGGAGTTGATTCACGATAACCCCATGTGTTACAGAGTAGAACTGCTCCATAGGGTTTTCTTGGCTATAATCTTTAAGGAAGTGGATTGCCAGACCTTTCTTTCTCAGCACTGCTGGGTGTGTTTGAACTGCCAACCTTAGGTTAGCAGCCGAGCACAGACCCTCAGTTTGGACCACTGAGGCACCTTTTGATTACCCTGTTTAAAAGTTAATAGGTTACCTGTTATTGTCTCATGGATGCTGGCAGAAGACCTGAGATTCCTGAGTCAGAGACAAAGGACTTTATTACTCATGGCACAGCCAACAACTTTATTTATTTATTTATTTTTAGGTTTTCATGGCCTTTTATTGCATGTTAAATCTGATCCAAAGAGTTGCATGTTTTGTCTTTTAACTTCCTCAAACATCTGCTTTCCTTTGTGTTGTTTTAATTTTTTTTTTTATTGTACTTTAGATGAAGGTTTGCAGAACAAATAGTTTCTCATTACGCAGTCAGTACACATATTGTTTTATGACATTGGTTAACAACCCCACAATATCTGTCAACACCCTCTCTTCTCTATCTTGGAGGACTTTTTTTTTGGTGAAAGTATACATAGCCAAAGTTACACCATTTCAAAAGTTTCTACGTGTACAATTCAGTGACATCAATTGCATTCTTCCAGTTGTGCTGCTATTCTCGCTATCCTTTTCCAGATTATTCCATCACCATTATCTTCAACTCACTGTCCCCTAGGCTTCCCATCAAACCTTTTGAGTTGCTGTTCTCAATTCGATCTCACATAGATAATTCTTTTTCTTTTTGTACCTTGGATGAAGGTTTGAAGAACAAATAGTTTCTCATTAAACAGTTAATACACATATTACCCTGTGACAGTGGTTAACAACCCCACGACATGTCAACACTCCTTCTCGACCTTGGGTTCCCTATCACCAGCTTTCCTGTCCCCTCCCGCCTTCTGGTCCTTGTCCCTGGACTGCTGTGCCTCATTAGTCCTGTTTTGTTTTATGAGGCTGTCTAATCCCTGGCTGAATGGTGAACTTTGGGAGGGGCTTCTCCACTGAGCTAAAAGGGTGTCCGGGGACCATACTCTCGGGGTTTCTCCAGTCGGTCAGGACAGTAAATCTGATTTTTTTTTTGTGAGTTAGAATTTTGTTTTACATCCTTTTCCAGCTCTGTCCAGGACCGTCTGTTGTGATCCCGGTCAGAGCAGTCAGTGATGGTAGCCAGGCACCATCTAGCTGTACTGGACTAAGTCTGGGGGAGGCCGTGGTAGCTGTGGTCCACTAGTCCTTTGGACGAATCTTTTCCTTGTATCTTATTGTCTTCATTCTCTCTTGCTCCTGAAGGGGTGAGACCAGTGGAGCTGCTCACATGCTCTTAAGACCCCAGGCGCTATTCACCAAGGTAGAATGTAGAACATTGTCTTTATAAACTGTTACACCAGTTGAGCTAGATGTTCCTCGAGACCATGGTCCCCACAGCCTTCCGCCCAGCAATTCAGTCCTTCAGGGAATTTGGAAGTGTCTGTGGAGCTTCCGTGACCTTTCGTTGTACAGGATGTGCTAGCTTCCTCCGTATTGTGTATTGTCTTACCCTTCACAAAAGTTACCACTTATCTATTGTCTGTTTAGTATTCCCCCCACCCCTCCCATCCCTCGTGACCAGCGAAGGTTGTTAACTTTTTGTGTGTAAACTTTTTCATGGGTTTTTACAATAGAGGTCTCATACAATATTTGTCCTTTTGTGACTGACTTATTTCACTCAGCATAATGTCCTCCAGTTTCATCCATGTTATGAGATGCTTCACAGATTCATCATTGTTCTTTATCTTTGCATAATACTCCATTGTGTGTATGCACCATAGTTTGTTTATCCATTCATCTGTTGATGGGCATCTAGGTTGTTTCCATCTTTTTGCTGTTGTGAACAGTGCTTCAGAGAATATGGGTGTGCATATGTCTATTAGTGTGATGGCTCTTATTTCTCTAGGATATATTCCTGGGAGTTGGATTGCATTTTGTAGTGCTTTTTTTTTTTTTTTTTCTGTGGTACTGATGTTTTCTTTGTTTCTCTTACTCTCCTGTGCTGAGTTCCTTTTGTTTGTGAATGTTTTTTCATTTGTTTTTGTAGGTTTTGTTTTTACTGAGGGTTTATGTTTTTCTTCTTTATTTTGATGAGTAGGTTTGTTAACTTTCTTTGTGGTTACCTTGAAATTTACCCTTATCTTCCTAGATTTGAACCAGTCTATTATTACTTGGTATCGCCTTGTCTTCCTCTCCATTAGAAGGTTCTATCCCTACACCGTTTATTCTCTCTTTTATTGTTCTGATGCTGTTGTCATTTACAGATTAACCTCTCTGGTTCCCTGTTGTAATTCTTTTGGTTTTGCATAGTCCTTAAAAGTTATTTCATAGGTTGGTATCTGGCCTCCAATCCTGTGTCCTGTATTCAGCCTGTGGTCTGATATTGTTTGTTCTCAGATCGAAGGACTCCCTTTAATAAGTCTTGGAAGTTTGGTTTGGTTTTTACATAGTCCCTTAATTTCTGTTTATCTGGAAATGACCTAATTTCATCATCATATTTGAACGAGAGTTTTGTAGGATATATTATTCTTGGCTGACAATTTTTTTCTTTCAAGATTTTATATATGTCATGCCATTGCCTTTTTGCCTGCATGGTTTCTGCGGAATAATCCGAGCTTAGTCTTATTGTTTCTCCTCTGTATGTGACTTTTTGTTTTTCTCGAGCAGCTCTCAGGATTCTTTGTCTTTGGTTTCAGCGAGTGTGATTATGATATGCCTTAGTGATTTTCTTTTGGGGTCTATCCTGTATGGGGTTCGTTGAGCTTCTTGGATGGTCAGCTTTTCATCTTTCATGATATTGGGGAAGTTTTCTGTCAGCAATTCTTCAATGATCTTCTCTGTGTTTTCTGTTTTCTCCCCCTGTTCTGGAAGTCCGATCACTTGCAGATTTTTGCTTTTGATTGTATCCCACATAGTTCTCAGGATCTCTTCATTTTTCTGCATTCTTTTTTCTGATTTTTCCTCAAATAGAGTGGTATCCAAGTGTTTGCCTTTGATTTCGCTGATCCTATCTTCCATCATTTTTATACCTGCTCCTCAGCCCTTCTATGACACTGTCCATTTCTGAAATCTTGTTGTTTATCTTTTGGATTTCTAATTGTTATTTTTGTATGATTTCTAGTTGTGAATTTATTTTAGCATTTCGTTCCTGTATTTCCATGAATTTATCTGCCTTTTCCATGAATTTGTCCATTTTTTCCTCATTTTTGTCTGCTTTTTACTTCAATTCTTGGATAATTCTGAATATTAGAGATTTGACTTCCCTATCAGTTAGATCTAGTGCCTTTTCTTCTACTGGAAAGTCATCTTGTGTTTATTTTGGATGCCTACTGGAACCATCCTGTCCTGTTTTTGTAAATGTTTTGATATTGTCTGCTGTCTTCAGGACATTCAGTGGTTATTTTCCTAATTTATTGATTGTTGATTTGTTTCATCCTGCTTTTTTGTTTTATTTAGTTATGTCTGAGCAGGCAGGCTGTGGGTTCTCTGTTGTTTGTTCGTTTGTGGGTACAATACTTTTCACCTCCGTCTCCAATGGGCAGGGTCAGTCACTAAGGTATGGTACAGCAGGGCAGGTCCAGCTGAAGGGTAGTTGCTGGGATGGGTTGTTTGTGGCAGGTACCAGGGCTGACAGTGCGGACCGGGAATCAGTGAAGGGCAGGTTCCAGTAGGCTGTGCCTGTGCTGCTTGGGAGTGTGATGTTCAGCCCATAGTGCAGGTAGGCAGGAAGGAGGGGGTAGATTGTGATGTGTAGAGCTAAGATGGGTATGGGAAAGAGGAGAGAGAGGAGAGAGGAACAGGAGCCAAAAACAAACAAACAAAAAAGAGTGCTAAGGGAGCTTGCTATTGGAGTGGAGAGATGAGAAAGTGATAAATGGGGAAGAACAAAAATGAGAAAAAAAAAAGAAAAAGGGTAAAAGAAAAAAATGAATAAATCGAGAAACTGGAAATGAAGAAAGACGAAAAGAATAAGAGAGAGAAGAAAACAAAAGAAAGAAACAAACAAAAAAAAAAAACCGAAAACCAAAGAGAAAGAAATAAAAAAAAAAAAAAAAGAAACAAGAAAAAAGAAATGTCCCTAGTGATGTCCCTGTGTGTCTGTGCAGAGTAAGGGAGTAGCTTCCAAGCAGTATGGTGCTACCTGGCTAGAAGGAGCTCCCAAGCCGAGAAAAGAAAAAGTAAACAAACAAATCAAAACAGAACAAATCAGAGCAAACAAACAAACAGAAAGCCCCAGGGGTCCCACCAGTGTGGCGGCACTGGCTGCGAAGCAGTTTGACAGTCGAGTGGTGTTTCTCAGCCTTTCAGGAAGAAGCAAAGATGGCGCACGGAGCCAGGTATTTGAGAGAAAAGAGGGGGAGATGGTGAGAGGTAAGGAATTAATCTAAAGAAGAGGAAAAAAGCAACACCAGCAGCCAACAGAAGGCACTCAGGGATCTGGCCAGTGCGGGCGGGTGGAATCCAAGTGACACTGGGGTGATGCTGGTGCTTCCCAGCCAAGAGACTGTGGCTGCAGGAAGCAGAGGAGGCTAAGTGGGGGTGAAGAGGGATGGGGGGTGGGAAAGCATATATTGCTGGGTACCGGTTGTTCTGTCTCCTGCTGGAAGCTCCATGAAGCTGCTTTATCATACCCCCTGTTCGCTGATCTGCAATACAAGTCCAAGATGGCGGATCTGTTTTGCGGTAGCTGATGGGGACCTCTGCATGTGTCTCTCCTCGCTCTCTGTTCTCTGTCAGTTTTTTATTCCATTCAGTGCTTGGCTGAGTTCTTTATCTCTTCATTTGATGCTTAGGGTTTCAGGATTGGTGTGTGACTCTGTTTGACTTAGTTTTTCTGATCTTTGCTATGGAGGGACAGCATGGTGCTTCTGCCTATAACGCCATGTTGCCTGGAAGTCTACAGCTAACAACTTTTTAGTATCAGCATATTTCTTTTTGATCCCCTTGTTCCCCAAGCCCTTTGGGGCTGATATAGAGAGCCCAGTAGGACTGTGTTACAGGAAAGGAACACTGAGCTTGAGGGAACCTGCCATTTTGTAGCAAGCAGTAAGCAACCTTGCTCCTTGTCCCAGAGGGAGACATTTGCTCATCCCTCAAGATTGCTTGCTGCAAATCCAACGCTAAGATCTGACTCAGTGGCAGCACAATTAGAGTCTTAGATTCTCGGCCTACCCAGCAAGACATACAGCAGTGTGAGAGACCCCTGAAGGACTGGCTCTCATCACCTGGTACTTTTTATACAGACCTCTTCTAGGGAATAGTGTTCTGTGTGATGGGATTTTATCTACAAATTTCATTTAATAGAAATATTATCAAATAAGACCTAATTATTATGTAAAAACTAAGATTCATAATGTAATCTTTCATCACTGATTAATGTGTATAATTTATTCTGTGACTTTTGTTGTTTTAAAGCATCTGAGCCTTATTAGAATGTAAATGTTTTAATATGTGCATTTCTGATTCATTTATTCTTTGATGATTGGAATTAAAACTATTAAAGAAAGCAATAGCGTATGCCCATGATTATAATTAATAAGTATTGGAGTGACCCGTTTACTAATGTGCTGCTTGGTTTTTGTTTCTGTTACCTTCAGGTGATCAAGCACGCACGTTTTTCTTACAATCAGGCCTGCCAGCTCCTGTTTTAGCTGAAATATGGTAAAGTGTTTTCTTTTGTAGATGAACCTACAGTGTTAACAGAAAGTTGCTTTTTACTTGTAGTCTCTTGTTCTTAAGTAACAGTATTTCTTCGTGCTTTTTGGAAAATAAATATTATTGAGTAAATGATTAAAAATAATTGAGGTTTTGTTCTCTAGGACAGATTTTTAATTAGAATTTCTAAGGAAAGAAGGTATATACATATCTGTAAAGTAACATTTCTTTATAATTAGGCAGAATTTCAAAATATTCTTCCTGTTTTTTTTTTTTAGGTGTTTCATTTATTTCATCAACTATAAACCCAAAATTGTCCCTTTCTTTCCCTGCTCCTAATGTAAAAAATTAATCTCCATATCTGGGGTTTTATTTTTTGACATAGTCACAATAAATAACAGTATCTGTTCCATCTGTCTTACATGTGGAATATCCCATTCATGGCAAAGTGCCAGGCAGCATAGCAAACATTCAACTAATATTTAAACAAAAGAATAAATTAAATTTGGAGTTTTTATACTCTTGGCTAGTCTCTTCCCATCCACACTGGTGAAATCCATCCTAAACGTCTCTAGATGCTATACAGACTGGCAATGTTTTAGTAGATGCTATCTCTGTTCAGTATTTCTCAATATACTGGTTTTAGCCTTTTGTTGTTCGTACATATATGTGTGTGTGTATATGTGTATGGCTTTTTTTTTTGGTTTAACTTAGGATGATCTGCATGTGAATGCTCTGTCCTTGTGTTTCTTTTACGAACCCCAAAAGTAATGTTGGTTTTCTTACCATCATCCCCACATACCAATATACCCGCCTCCTCCCCCATTTAGGGCTTTATCAGACCTGAACAAGGACGGTAAGATGGATCAGCAAGAGTTCTCCATAGCTATGAAACTCATCAAGCTAAAGCTTCAAGGCCAGCAGTTGCCCATGGTTCTCCCTCCTATTATGAAGCAACCTCCCATGTTCTCTCCCTTAATTTCTGCTCGTTTTGGTATGTACTGTATTTATTACTTTAATTTGCTACATTTGATAGTTAAGCTTGATTCCTAGGCATCATATTTGGAGATTAGGAAAGGATTTGTTAGTACAAAATGACAGTCCATACTCCAAGTTAATTTTCATGCCTGTGGTGAAAGAAACATTAAATTCAGTATCATAGCTAGGGTGTCCATAGGTCCTCTTTTCCAGGGACAGTCCTGTGATATTGCTAAATCTGCCTGTTGTCCTGTCATCTGTTCCAGTTAGTGTCCCCTTTCACAACTCTCAGTTGGGTGTTAAATTATATGGTCACCCTAGTTATAGCTGATTCTAAATACCATTCTTAATTAATTTTCTCCATGGTCTGTATGAGTAATATTAGAAAACATTTGACCAAATTTAAACTTGCTTGAAATGGTTTAATTTGGAAGATAATTTTAAATTATATTTAAATAGAAATTTCTTTAAGTTAAAGGTTAATTAGGCAAGTAAATTTAGGGCCAAAAGTTGTTGACTTTGTGCTGATTCATTTACATTCTCATTAGAGACAGCCACTGGTATGCTTTCCATTAATTTTGATTAGCCAATTGCTTGTTAATATCTTCTGAGTGAGAAGCACTCATTTTGAATGGAACATTCAGTTAGGTATCTTTATGTAATTGAAACTTGTTCTTTCACTCCAGCTATTAAATCTTAAATTACTAAATTATTTTACTGTGGCAGTGAGCTTTAGAAATACCAAATCATTGTGTGACCATACTTATATACTGTACTTAGTATTCTGTAGTTAGTAAATGAATAAAAATCATCATTTATCTGTTCCTTTTAAGCAGTTGTCTTTGAATCATATCTTACTTTAAAGAAATGCAAAATTTTTGTGACACGTTTTCTTCTTGCAAATAATGTATATGCATAAATGGGTCTCCTAAAGTATCTAGTAATTAGAACATCTTTTTTTGGGGGGAAGGTGTATGTGTGTGCGTGCATGCACACATATGGTCACTAACTTAGCAGCATTGTATTTATTATCCTTACACAAAACCCCACCTTTGATCATGTAATGCATTTTCTTCAAGGATACCAATCTTTCATTGGAAAAGTCTGCTTAGTTTTATTCATGATGAGAGAAGAGAATTTCCAACTCCTTAGACATTTTCTTGGTTCACACAGATAATACATAATATCTGTTATAAAACCTCAAATCTGGGTCAAAGCTACTTTAGTGTATTTTCTAAGAATAAATAGTTGCAAACCCATAGTGTTTTTATAAACACAGGCTTCTACTTACTCTACTTGTTTTCTAGCATGTGTTTTATAATTGATTTACTGGCATTGGAAAGTGTGTTCTGCTTTGTTTTAGGAATGGGAAGCATGCCCAATCTGTCCATTCCTCAGTCATTGCCTCCAGTTGCACCTATAACAACACCCTTGCCCTCGGTGACTTCAGGGACCACTCTTCCTCCTTTAATGATGCCTGCTCCCCTAGTGCCTTCTGGTAGCACATCATCATTACCAAATGGAACCGCCAGTCTCATTCAGCCTTTATCCATTCCTTATTCTTCTTCAAGTAAGTACTTTATGTGTAGTGAGTCAGTGTTTCATATGAAGAAACAAAACTGTGTCATATTTGTGTCCAAATAGATACACATTTCTTTCATACTTGTGATATTGCTAAGTTTTTCTTATCTGTCCCACCCCTCCTCGCAGCATTGCCTCATACGTCATCTTATAGTCTGATGATGGGAGGATTTGGTGGTGCTAGTATTCAGAAGGCCCAGTCTCTGATTGATTTAGGATCTAGCAGGTATGTATGTACACTTAATATTTCTACTTTTTTGTCTTTTAATGAGAATATTTATTTTAAAAAATGACTCTTTTTTAAAGTGCTCAGCTTATCCAAGCTTTACTTTACAATGGCCAAATATAAGCACTTAAGGTAAATTTACTACTTATAACTCATTTTTTTAATTTTTGGAATTATTCAAATATCTGTGTTTTTCTTTTAAAAAGCATATTTCATGTAAAAATGTTTTGCTATTTTTTTTTAATTAGTTAATTTTTTGCCCAAAACTTTGATCTTTTCCTTTAAAAATGAATACACTTACCAAAATATCTCATAATTATTATATAGGTTAATTTATTTCTTGAGAAAATTCTGCTGATTGAGTTTTTTGAACTGCACAATACACAAAAACATCCAAGTGGTCATTCATAATCCCTCGTACAAATCACTATAATACTCTTGAAAGCTATGAACAAAGAGTGTTAGCTTTGACCCAGAAAAACAACATTCTTATCCCAGGTTAAACACTCATTGATCGTGTGACTTTGGCCAAATTTTCTTAGCGTCTTTGAGCCATAATTTACCTATCTGAAATATGGAGACAGTAATACCTTTTAAGTTTGTTGTGAGGATTACAGGTAATATTTGTAAAGGCCCCAACATAATATAAGTCCTGGAGCATAGTAGTCCTTTGGCATTTTATGCTTCATTTGGGTATTTGCTTTATTAAGAGTAAAGATAATAACTTAAAATTTTTTCAATATCAAATACAAAAGCAATTACTATTCTGTTATGTAAGGTATGATTCTTAATGTCTTTGCTTTATAAAGTTTAATTAAATATTTTATTGGGTAACAAAAGTTTTAAATAAATTTTGTTACAGTTCAACTTCCTCAACTGCTTCACTCTCAGGGAACTCGCCCAAGACTGGAACCTCAGAGTGGGCAGTTCCTCAGCCTTCAAGATTAAAATATCGGCAAAAATTTAATAGTCTTGACAAAAGCATGAGTGGGTACCTCTCAGGTAAGTGGCATACAGTGCTTAAGAGTGTGAGAGAGGTAGAGTGTTTTATATGGACTCTATTGAAGAGCGTTTATTTGAATTTGTACTTTGTAGTGATCAAAAGTTTTAGCATCCAAAAAATTTAGCAGGCATTTGGTAAATACAAATAATTTTAAGTTGTGTAAGAGTTCAAAGATGAATACTACTTGATTGCTTTCTTCAAAGTTCTTATGATCAAGTTGAACACCCAGATACACACCCAACTTTTTGGAAGAGAGACTTCTCACTTGAGAACATCAGTCCTCATCCTCCAAGCTTTGCAGTGAATGAAAACCTCAAGTGACAAGGGAGAGTGTGTGGAGCTTAGCCTCAGCTCACTGTCCCTTCTTAGGGAAGAGGTTGGGCCTTTCCTCTGATTGGCCTTGCTAAAACCTCAGGTGAGCACTGCTCACCCTTTAATGCTGCAGCGAAAATGTGGCCGTTTAAGACTTGACCTTAGTTCCCTGTAGAACCTTTGAGTCCAGGTTGGAACATTATCTAAACTAGTAATTGTTTGAGGACAGCAAAAAGGATATAAATGGATGCTAACAGGCAAGTAGTTTCCACCTTTTAATTACCCCCCTCTGTCTTCACTCAGCAGTGAATTATGATTTAGGACAGAGTAAAATAAGTGTTTAAAAATAAGAGAGCTTTAAAGTACTAGGGAATATAGAATGGGAGATATGAACAGAGGAGATCAGATAAAATATAGGAAGAGAGCATTTAAGCTCCATCATGAAAGAGATGGATTTGAACAGATAGAGATTGAAGGTTAGGGCATTGGATGGGGATAGAGAAGATATACTAGAGCAAAGAGTGCAGCCATGTTTGGAAAATGAAGTGTAGTCTATGAAATAGTCTAGCTGTGCAGTGGGGCAAGGGAGAATAAGACTTTTGGAATTGATTGGACAATCAAAAATATACAATATTTCTTCTAAGGATACATGATTATGTGATGAAAACTTTTTTTTTTAAAGCTAGGTAATTATGCACACACAGTTCTGGAAAGTGATTACCTCTTGTAGGGAAGACACTGAGGTAGTCAGGGAACACAGGTAGCTTCAAGGCATTGGCAGTGATCTTGCTCTTAAGGTGGGTATAGCTTCATGAATGACTGTTCTATTATTATACTTCATATCTTACATATATATATGTTCTTTTGTAGATATCAAATATTATATAATAACTAAAATTTTCTCTAACTTTTATCAAATTATGTGAAACAAGATATATTTTTAAGTCATACTTTTCGAACATTTTAACATCTCTGAAATTGAGATGTGTGTTACAGTCAGTGTCTTAGCACTGTATCATAGTTTTATTGGCAGTGTTTTTTTCTTTCTTAGCGTTTCATACAGTAATAGTATGCCATAATCGATGGCATCTTAGAATCTGAAAAATATGATATTAAAACATACGTGAGACTAGTGTAAGGTCACAATTACCACTGTTTGAAAAAATGATTGTATTAAAGAAGTTTCTTTTTCAGATTAACAAAAGTAGATTAAAAAGACACATACAGAAATGTTCATGGTAATTTCATTCAAAGCAGCCAAAAAATAGAAACAACCTTAAATATCCATCAACAGGAGGATGGATAAATAAATTGTGGTATATTCATGTAAGAAAATACTTTACAGCAATAAGAAAAGAAACAAATGAACTGCTGATAACATGTGACGACCTGGATGACTTGTGGATGAATGTCACAGATACTGTATTGAATGAAAGAAGCCAGGCATAAAAGAATACATAGTATTTATCCATTTACATAACCTGATGAACAGGAAAACCTAACTGATGGTGATGGAAATCAGTTTTGTAGTTGCTTTGCTGAGAGGACCCTTCTGGTATGCTGGCAGCATTCTGTCTCTTGCTATGGGTGTTGGTTAAGATTAGTACATTTTATGTATGTACTGTAAGCATGAAGTATAAACAAAGGTGATTTGTGTTAGGATAGGAAGGGCAATGGGAACCCTAACCCACTGCCATCAAGTTGGTTCCAACTCATGGTGACCCCATGTGTTACAACAGAGTAGATCTGCTCCATAGGGTTTTCTTGGCTGTAATCTTTATGGAAGCAGATTACCAGGCCTTTCTTCCATGGAAACCACTATGTGGCTTCAAACTACCAACCTTAGGGTTAGTAGCTGAGTATAAACTGCATGCGCTACCCAGGGACCATAATGAGGACTCTAACTATGAGGAAATGATACCCTAATATAACTTTTTGTATGTGCCATGTTGTATGCAGGTTGTGGTTGTGTTATTTTCAGAGAATGTTATTTTTTCATGAGACCTACAAGGCTAAAGCTGTATATCCATAGGTTAAGGGCAGGGTTTTCTTTGAAAAGAGTAGTTGTTTCCAGTGTTCTAAATCTGAGCATGATCCCTAGATATGTGCAGACTTACATGTTCATGCTTTGCTCAGTGTATGTACCAGTTAGTGGTCTAATTTTCTTCTTTTGTTCCTCCTCTTCTTTTCCAACTAAGTCTTCAGTCATTGACTTATTTAGGTTAATTCATTGACTCAAGTATTTACTGCATCTGAATATTTTCTGTGCACTCTGTTAGGCACTGGAATACAAAGAGGGGGGAAGACATGGTCTATACCTTTGAAGAGCTCTTGTTATAGCTCACATAATCACAGTAATTGATTAGTGCTTTGAAAGGGCTGTGATTAATACAGATGAGGAAGTGACTAACTCTGAGGATGTAAGGGAGGTTTCCCAGAGGAGATGACGTTTGAGCTGGATCTTAGAGAGTAAATAGACTACCAGGCAAAGAATGAAGGAATTGGCATTCCAGGCAGAGGAAATAGGATATCCAAAGGATTGGCAGACCCAAGTATAGTATGTTCAAGTGAACTTTTTTTTACTAGGGTACTTTGCTGGCTCTCTGCAGCCCTTTGTATTATTCAGATTTTGCCTGCACACATTTAAAGCCCTCTACCAGTAGGCTCTTAACCATTTATATTCCATTTCTTCTTTCTCCCGTTCACTCTATTTGCTTAATGCTAAAGGATCTACTTTCAGTCATCTTTGTCCAAGAGCTCACACATTAATTATTGAACCCCTTTCAGGTTGAAGTAGCCTTCCATTCCTCTTTATTAGAAGAAAACTTTTAACACAAAACCAAACACCAAACCAAACCCATGGCTGTCAAGTCAATTCCAACTCATAGCGACCTTATAGGACAGAGTAGAACTGCCCCGTAGGGTTTTCAAGGAGCAGCTGGTAAATTTGAACTGCCAGTTTTTTGATTAGCAGCCAAGCTCTTAACCGCTATGCCACCAGGACTCCTTTAACACAAAGACCTCCTCATATCTCACTTCCTATGTGAAATCTACTAAGGATTAGTTAGTTGGGTGAGGTTATGAGCTCGTTCCAGTTTTTTCCTTATTTAATTTCTGTTAAGTGGCCAGATGAGAAAATAGGATGAATAAAGATTAAAAATTAGACAATTTAAACATTCAGCTACATATTATAATACACAGTATTCTGTTTGTTTGTTTTATATAGTACATATAGCTCTGATTGCCAGGCCCTTTGTTCTCAATGCCCAGTGAAGCAGTGGGTTTAGTACATTCGCTGGCCCTGTAGTAGGAGCTGTTGCTAAGGATGAGTTGGCAGACCACAGTCTTGTGTGCAGAGTTGTTTTGGACAGGCCATGACTCAGGCCAAACTCAGAGCAGGAGCTTACTCTTCTCCTACTTAAGCGGCTCAGTCACCTGGGGCGGGAGGTGCAGCACCTGCTTTACTGGCTAAGCGACATCCCTAGAGAAGGCAACATGATTTCATTCCTGGGTCAGGAAGCCATAGACTAACTCACCAAGAGGGAATACTTGAAGCAGACAGTGATTTTCTGTTCTGGAATATATTCCTGGGCCCTCTGTGTGATCGTTACCCTGCTAGTGAAATTGCAGATCATGAACCTGTTTCAGAAAGTGAAAGAGCAGAAGTTGAGCAGTAACACATAGTAAACATTCAGTAAATGTTAGCTATTATTATTATCAGAAGCCATCACATAAGTCTCCACTGCACCTTAGATAGAGGAGAATTTTGGTTTACAACTTTATTCTTCAGTAAATATTTAGTAAGCATCTGTGTGCCAGGCATTGAGTATATATTAGTGAATGAAGCTGTCAAGGTTTTTGTCTTTGTAGAAATTATTAGCATGATGAAGGGAAACACAAAGGTAAGTAAATAAATGTTACATTAAAACAACCAACTCAAACTATTTTGTTCTGTAAACCTTCATCTAAAGTGAGACTAGCAGCACAACTGGAAAAACATAATCGATGTCACTCAACTGTGCATGTAGAAATTTTTGAAATGGTATGTCTTTGGCTATGTGTATTTTCACCAAAAAAAAAAAAAATGTCAAGAAGGGAGAGGGTTGACATGTCGTGGGGTTGTTAACCAATGTCATAAAACAGTAGGTGTACTGACTGTTTAATGAGGAACTATTTGTTCTATAAACCTTCACCTGAAGTACAATTAAAAAAAAAAACAAAACAACCAACAACCAACTTAGTTGCTGTTGAGTCAGCTCTGACTCAAGGCAACCCTCTGTGCTCTGTTGGCTTTTCCATGGCTGATTTTTTGGAAGTAGATTGCCTTTCTTCCAGGGCACCTCTGGGTGGACTTGAACCTCCAGCCTTTTGGTTAGCAGCTGAGCACCTAACCATTTGCACCAACCAGCAGTGCTAAATGTTACATTACATACTGTGGTATGAGCTATGAAGGAAACAAGCATGAAGTATACTGAATGATAGGGTGGGCAGGCAAGACCTTTCTGAGAAGATAACATTAAACAGATAAGACAGATAAGGTGAGAAGGACTCAGACATGTAATTATATAGAATTGTAGGGGTTGCTGCTGTTGTTGTATGTGTGTACAGGAGAGGGAGGGATCGAGGGTGACTTTCGGATTTCTGGCTTGAGCAACTGGATTGAAGTGATGCCACTAATAAAGAAGGGAAGAGTGCGGGAAGATGAGTTTGGGTGGAAGTTAGGGAGAGAGGCATGGATGGAATTGAGAGAGAAGTTTTAGATGTGTTTGGTTTGAGTTGCTTGTGAGATACGTAAGTAGATTTTTCAGTTGAATATAGAAATCTGAAGTTTTGGGCAGGGATGTGCATTTGGAAATCATCAGCCTCTAGATGCTATTTAAGACCATAGAAACGAATGTGAACAGGGAGAGAAAGAGTGCTCAGGAAGAGTCTTTTGGGAGTGATAGCATTTAGGAGAGGAGAAATAGCAACAAAGGAACTGTCAGAGTTAAGAGAAAATTGAAGATGTTCTGTAAAAGCTGTGCTTTTACAGATTGCACTGGGGGTATGAGAAGGCCTGAGAGCTTGGCCCCGACACTCTCTGCCTCGTGGCATGGTCCTTCACGTCAGTCACTTGTTGTACACTATTATCTTGCTGACAGGACGTGGGGGAGCACTTGATTCTGCTAATTCTAGATCTTAAACTCTTTGGGGCAGGAACTGTGTTTGTTTTGATTACCATTGAATGCTGTATACCTGGCAAAATTTTTTGGATGTTACAAATTCCGATCTACCAGTCATGCTCCTGGGTATTTACCCAAATGAGTTGAAAGCTTATGTGTACTCAAAAACTTACAAATGAAGTTTATAGTAGCTTTATTCATAATTGCCAAAAGGTGGAAGCAAGCCAGAAGACCTTCAATAGGTGAATGGATAAACAAACTGTTGTCCATCCATCCAATTGGATATTACTGAGGAATAAAAAGAAATGCACTACCAAGCCACGAAAAGACTTGGAGGGACCATAAATGCATATTGCTAAAGTGAAAGAAGGCAGTTTGAAAAAGCTACACACTGTATGATTCCAGTGGTGTCCGGGTTCCAGAGATGGGGAGAGAGGATGACTGACTAGGTGTAACACAGGGGATTTTTAGGGCAGTGAAACTCTTCTGCATGATACTATAACTGTGGATACATGACATTATGTATTCATCAAAAGCCGTAGAACTGGACAATACGAACAGCGAACCCTATTATAAATTAAGGGCTTTAGTTTAAAATAATGTATCAATATTGGTTCATCAGTTGTAACAAGTGTACCAAACTAATACAAGATGTTAATAGTAGGGGAAACTGTGTGTGTGTGTGTGTGTGTGTGTGTGTGCGTGTGTGTGTGTGTGTGTGTGTAGGGGGGAGGATGTGTAGGAACTCCCTGTACTTCTGCTCAGTTTTTCTCAAAGACTAAAACTGCTCTAAAAAACAGTTTATTAATTTAAAAAAAAGTTTCCAGGATAGCAGTAGTGTTAATTTGTAGGTACAGCTATTTAGGTTTGTGTGACTTTAAAAAAGGCTAATTGATTTTCTTTTCTTTATGGTTTTCCTACTCAATCAGGTTTTCAAGCTAGAAATGCTCTTCTTCAGTCAAATCTTTCTCAAACTCAGCTAGCTACTATTTGGTGAGTTTGTTGTTTAATTATAATTTTTAACTATACATCTTCTGTTATAAGAAAGATACGTTGTTGTTGTTGTTGCCATCAAAGTCGATTCGGACTCATGGCAGTATAGTTTCTGTAAAAGTTTGTGACTCAAAGATGCTCCATGAAAGTAGCCATTTGAAAGTTAACGTGACCTTGAAAGCAAATGTAATTTTGCAGAATGTTGTTCTTGAGAATTTGATGTTCAATTGTTTTACAAATGAAACTGTTATTTGCTTTTATATAATGCCTTCTGTGGAGAATCAGGGAGCCCTGGTGGCATAGTGGTTAAGAGATTGGCTGCTAAACAAAAGGTCAGCGTTGGAATCAACCAGCCACTCCCTGGAAACCCTATGGGATAGTTCTACTCTGTCCTATAGGGTCACTATGAGTTGGAATCGACTCCACGATATTTTCCTTTCTATTTCAAAAGCTTTTTCTCTCTTCCTTGTGATGTAAAAATCAAGGGTAAAAATTAACTCACTTTTCTGTATCTATTTACATGTCACTAAAATATGTTAGCCCAGCTGTTTTGCCATCATTGTTCTTATTGTAAAAAATAAAATATTGAACTCTTCTGAAAATATTTTACTCCAAATAGCCTTTCTTTCTCTTGTAAGTTCTGAATTTTTTAATTTTCTCTAGGACTCTGGCTGACATTGATGGTGATGGACAGCTAAAAGCTGAAGAGTTCATCCTGGCGATGCACCTCACTGACATGGCCAAAGCTGGACAGCCACTACCACTCACTTTACCTCCTGAGCTTATACCTCCATCATTCAGGTGGGTGTCTCTGGAGGTGAAGAGGTGTGGTTTTTATCACTTGACAGATGTGATTATAACTTTAGAATTTCCTGAGGTCTCAAGCTTGGATTAGAGGAGAGTTAAATGTTTACACTGCCATTTGATCTTAGTATTTACTGAGTTACACTGGAAAGGAGTATGTGTCAGAAGTAGGTGTGTTTTTTATCATTTTATAGGTAAGGAAACTAATTATAATAGAGTCTAATAAACTTTCCCGAGACCAGCATTGGCTGAATCACTGTTTGAGTCCAGATCTGTCTGACTTAAGAACCCATATGCTGCTGTACATTGTACTACAGACCATACTGTGTTTTAAATATCTCAAAATATCAAATTGCTTTAATCAGACTCTAGTCTCGTCTGAACATTCCCAGACTGTGTGATGCTAAATTTGTTTGTCGTTTGCTCTCCTAAGAGGAGGAAAGCAACTTGATTCCATTAATGGAACTCTGCCTTCATATCAGAAAATTCAAGAAGAGGAACCTCAGAAAAAATTACCAGGTACCATTGAGTGTCTAAGTTGTATACTTATAGTGAGTTCTGTTAACTTTTATCTTGAAATGTAAATGAACTTTTTTAATTTTCACATTTTAAAATATTTTCTGTGCTATGCCAGATAAACTGTTTGATAGATGGGATGGATGTTGGCATCGATAAAATTAAGTTAGTCAGAATTATCAAGAACAGTATGAAGGAAGAAGAGACAATGTGTGTTGGCACAAGTGTAGCCATCGAAGTTAAACTGTTTCTCTCACTTTAGGTGGAAACATTAGAGAAAGCTTTGTGATTGCATCTTTAGCTTTAAACATAAATTTAAATATTGCTTGAAAAAGTGCATATGCAGATTTTTAAAACATGAAAAACTTAATGAAATAAATAAAACAAATATATAGCCACATGGCTTTTGCTGTGCTTAAAGAAAATGCTGAGAAAAAAGTTGTAGAATTATTTTTATTAGTAGGAATAGTAAAAAATTTTTATTGGTAGGAAAAGTTTGGTTTGATTTAAACTTAGATACTTGTTTTCCAAAAATGAATATTCTTATTAGAAAGTAAATATTTTCATATTCACTTTTGAGTTAAGATTATCCTTAAGAGAAGTATCCACAGGGTAATCGCACTCAGATGAATGCAAGGCGTGAGGATGTTGAGACCAGATTATTGGTTCTTAATGTGTGAGAACGTGTACGATGTATCCTACTCAGTTACCTTTGAGGACAAGTGGAAAGCCAACTATGAGCGAGGAAACATGGAACTGGAAAAGCGACGCCAAGCCTTGATGGAGCAGCAACAGAGGGAGGCAGAGCGTAAAGCCCAGAAGGAAAAGGAAGAGTGGGAACGGAAACAGAGAGAACTACAAGAACAAGAATGGAAGAAACAACTTGAATTAGAGAAGCGCCTGGAGAAACAGAGGGAACTGGAGAGACAACGGGAGGAAGAAAGGAGAAAAGAAATAGAAAGACGAGAGGTGATTTTTAAATTATTTTCTAAGAAAATCATTACACTCAGTAAGTAACTACATTTCACTTGATTAAAAAATGGCTGTTATTGAATTTTTGTTGTGCCTTTTCCTCTGCATCTTTCCATTCTTACTTATCCTATACAAATCTGAATCTTCTTCTTTGGTAGAGGGAAAAGGGCCCTTGCTTGTGAGAGGTTTTCAGGTTGATAACTGTTAGAGAAAGCATCTTTTTAGGTGATAGCTCAGTCAGAGGCAGACTGACTGCAGAACTGAATTGAGTGAGGAATTAAGGTTAGTAAGCCAGAGAAAGGGGGTCAGTCCCAGCTGGTCATTAAACAAAGAATGCAAGCTTAGGACCCGGATTAAGAGGCCAAGGAATCACAGAGGCAGAAAGATGAGAGTGGGAAGTCAGAGGTCTAGAGAGGAATCAAGATGGTGGTCTTGTACAAGCTTTTGGGATAGTGCTGCATGGGATCCCCAGGAGGACTGGGATGGAGCACAGTAAGTTATGGTGGCACTGAAATAATGTAAATAAAAGTTTTTTTCTTCCCTAATACCAGAATAGAAGTGTGATTATTTTTATTAACATTTATATTTGTGCTGTCATCTTTTTGCTTATTAAAAAAAAAGTAACTGCAACAAGAGAATGATCCAATGAAACAATAAAAAAGTCTTGATGGGTGAATCCACTTTTGTGGAAGTCTTTAATTTAGCTACATTGATAAACATCGGTACTACCAGATGCTGCTGAGTTGATTGCTGCTCATGGCAACCCCATGTGTGTCAGAGTAGAACTGTGCTCCATAGGGTTTTCAATGGCTGATTTTTTTGGAAGTAGATCTCCAGGCTTTTCTTCCCAGGCACCTGTGAGTGGAATTGAACCTCCTACCAAGGTTAACCAAGCTGAGCAGGTTAACTGTTTGTACCACTGAGGGTCTCCATTGATAAACTAGGTATGCCCAGTTACCCTCCAGCACTGAAGCCCACTAAGTGCTGAAAACTCTCTAGCCTTTGTCTTTTTTATCCCATCAGCTTTTGAATGGTGCAAATTTTTTAATTTAAAATTTAATTCATTGTTTTTAGGCAGCAAAACAAGAACTTGAACGACAACGTCGTTTAGAATGGGAGAGAATTCGTCGACAAGAGCTTCTCAATCAAAGGAATAGAGAACAGGAAGAAATTGTCAGGTTAAACTCCAAAAAAAAGAGTCTTCATCTTGAGTTGGAAGCACTGGTATGGCTAAAGTTTAAGTGATATTTACCTGGAAGAAGTTAGAATTACCTGTTGAAAATGATGTTGTTTTTAAAATATCTCATAAATAAACTGTGTATATAATTCAGTACTCATATTTTCATATGTGCTTTTAACAGACTGGCCAGTGTAATTTACTGAAAAAGGATAGGGGCTCAAAATGCTGAGAATTTGGTTGTAGTTGTCAGTTATGATGCTGATTCACTGAGTACTCTTGGGCAAGACGTTTCTCTTATCCATGCTTCTGTTTGGCCATCTGAAAACTAAAGGGTTGCACTAACTCAGTAATTTTATTTTCAAATTGGTCTCTGGAAGATGACCTTTAGAGGGATAACCAGAAGGTGGGAGAGAGGAAGCCAAGGCAGCAAGACAGCACTCTCCTCTCCCCCAGCTTCTCCCCCACCAACCCCCCATTTCACAGCAGGGAAGTTTGAGATTTACCTGCTTTATTTTTATTGGGATTTTATCTAAGATTTGTGTGAGGGGGAAAAAAAGGTTCTTTTGCTAAAAAGAAAAATGATTTAAAACTGCCAACCTAAATTCCTTCCATTTCTTTGAGTCAGTGGTAGTTAGCTAATATTAGCTACTAGACTTATCAGTTTTTACATACCAGATTTCAGAAGGCCAAGTCATTAAAAGATTTTGTTTGAAATACAAAGTGAAAAGACATAAAGGATCGGAATAGGACACAGCATTTTGCTACCACCCTAAAATACCACAGGCCTGACCCCACAGCAAGGTCTTCTCCCAAAGAGTTCTTCACAGCTATTGTCAGGTTTTGCAAAAATGCATGTGTAGCGCCCCCAGACACCCTTATAGCTTAGTAATATTATAAATTAATGGCTTCATACGCCTTGTAAATTCTGAATTCAGAAAAATACTCAGTGTGTTATGTTTGTGTTTTCTCAACATATAGGCTCTTGTGCTTTGAGAATGGTTGTGTTTCCTGCCAATAACTGTCTTGAGTTTAACAGACGTAACTAAAATATAGTCTGCTTAATTTTAGACATTTATCTTGGACTGAGTACAAATGATCAGTGACATTTTAAAAATGTAACTAAATAAAAATATTATTCTCCTGATACAAACATTTCCTGTTGGCATTTTATATTACCGTATATTTATATGATCTTCTATAGAACGGCAAACATCAACAGATCTCAGGCCGACTTCAAGATGTCCGACTCAGAAAGCAAACACAGAAAACTGAGCTGGAAGTTCTGGATAAGCAGTGTGACCTGGAAATTATGGAAATCAAGCAACTCCAACAAGAACTTCAGGTTAGTCCTTTGCTGCTGAATGTCCTTAAATGTGTGCAGTTATTAACAACTCTGCCTAGCAGAGTGTTTTTTCACTCTTGGGGCTATGAACCCCTTGAATCTCTGATGGACTTCCTTCCTAGAAGGATGCAAATAAACACAATTCTGTATCTAATACCAGGAAACCTACTGACCCCCTAAAACTCTGCTCCAGATATCTGGTAAGGTCTGCTCAATATTAGTACATAAAGCTAAGTTTATCAGTTTGCGTTTTAACCCTTTAATAAAATGTGTATACCCTTATACATTAAAACATGATCATTGCTAATAATTTTAGGAAATTTTGACCTAAAGTTATTCTTTTCAGAATTGTGGTAAGAATGTTGAATATATCCCGCAGGGACCTGATAATTCTGCTCTTTACTTGTGAAATAAGGTCTGGTTTAGTATTATTGCTTGCAGAATAGGGGCTCTGGAAGCATTCTGCATCTCTAGAGTCTCCTTCCCAAATTTTGCTTACTGTATGGATTGGCAGTTAATCAGTCTTCATTTTGTCACAGCAGAATAGACAAAGGCCAAATAACATTTCCTATCTGATTTAAACCTGCTTCCATAGCTATCCCTACATTTTAGGTCCTCTTTGGGATACTCTCATTTGTTCTAGAGGGTCATGGCCTGCTTAGATATACCATTCAGTGCAGATGGTATGACCAGAGGCACCTCTTAGCCTGTCCCTGCTCTCATCCATTGGCGTGCTGAGAAATCGTAAGGCTTCAAGACATGCCCCAGTTACAAAATCTTTCTTCACCATCTTTTAATTTCAGCCAGTCTTTCATAAATGGATTTATGTGTAAATATTTGTATTTTTAATCATATATAATTTCATTCTAGTTTATGAATAAGTTGTAAGCCTTTTACAGTTATGTATCATTCCTATGCTAGGTTTCAAGAGTGATTAAGTCATGTTTTTAAGTTTTCAAAGAATTTTGGTAAACATTACAGAATTTAATCAGATACTACTTTTTCTTTTTATAAGGAATATCAAAATAAGCTTATCTGTTTGGTACCTGAGAAGCAATTATTAAATGAAAGAATTAAAAACATGCAGCTTGATAACACTCCTGGTAAGTCTCTAAGGTTTGTTTTGCCTCTTTTATTCTTTTCTGAGTGACTGTATCAGTCATATTCTGTTACTTTCAAAAATGGCCTTATTCTGTCACCGGTGACATTTTTTACTTATAAGTTAAAAATGTCAAAATAATATGAAAAATAGTATCACAGATGGTACAGTATTTTTAGGTCCATATTTTAGCACAATGGCATAAGTAATAAATTGTGTTATACCTTTCTATTTTGATAATATTTTTATTTATGTAACTCAAATATCAACCAAATGTTAGACTGTCATTAAACAATGTCTAAATTTGGCTCTACCACAAGACTACATGTACATTTTGGCAAAACTGCACTAATTGTAGAGAACCTGTTCTGGAAAAGCCCTTACTATGGGGCCAAGCCTGTAAGATGCTAGGGTGAGCAGTACAGCACTGGCATGCCTAAGAGAGTGCTGTGCCCATCCCAGGCCCTTTATATTGTCTAACTCTGTGGTTTGTACAATGAATTTTACCGTCTTTGCCTTCTGACATCACTAGAACTAGAACAGAACATTCCAAGATAATTTTTGGGAGTGTAATACTTTCTTGACTCAAGTCCCAGCCAGAAAACTGGAAAAAGAAAATCTCTACATTGAATAGCATACCGGTAACAATGTAACAAACAAAAAGTTTAAAGAAAAGTAAATCTGCAAATGCTGTGTTAGAACTGGCTAATGAAAGTATCCTAAATGTTTCGTATTGAGTATTTGTCAGTCTTTCCATTTGAGGGCTCTTTATTACACTATCGACTGTTTAGGAAGTCCAGTAAATAGTGTCATTCTTTGCTCAAGTTCTGAACAAATTAAAAAATAAGACAAAGGAACAAGGCATATGGGAGACCAAAATTTCACATCATTATTGATAAAGCTGATGTTGGAGAGGAGGGTTTATCTGCAAGTACCAGAACTGCCCTGTAAAACTTGGGGTGTGTGAACAAAACAATTCTGAAGGCTTCTCGTGGGTAGCTCAGTCTCAAGAATGTAAGAGATAGGAAGGTACCAGGCTGTGTTTGCCAGGTCCTTATCCTGAGCTCACCAAGTAGTGAAGAGGTGGAAAGAAGCTGGGACTGTTGTGCTAGTTAAGCATCTTCTCATGGGGAAAGAAAAACCAGGAATAGAAAAGTTTACCCTTGTGAAATTACTATGTTTATCGCCTTCCACCAGTGTGGTCTGTCCATGTCTCTTCTCAAACAGTCTCCCTTGCACCTGCTTCTTCTCTTGGCTGTTCAAAGTATATCAACCCTGCCGCCCTCCATAGGAATTCCAGGCAGGATGAACCAATCCTCCCAATCTGTGCAGTGGCAGAAAACATATCATCATCCTCATCGCTGTTGTTACTATTTAGATTGAGAGTGGAATGTGGGCTATGTCTTATTGAGGGACCTGATGGAACTACCCTTTCTTTGTGGAATGTTATCCAATTCAGCTGTTATTCTTTTGATATAGTCCAATTCAAAATAGGAAGCTTTTGTTTGGGATTTGAAAAACTCCTCGCATCACTCCCGATTCCTTTCTGAGGATTCTCAGCCAAGTGCTAAGCACTATGCTAGGCAGTTTTCATACATTATTTCCTTTAATCTTTATGACAGCCTTGTGAGGTAGTGGTGGTTATTCCCATTGTGCAACCAAGGAAAACTGAGGCTCAGAGAGATTAAATAGTTGCCTAAGATGGTACAGTGGTAGTACTTAAATTCAAGTCTGTCTCTAATTCAGAACCATGAGGACTCTAAAGCCTACTGTGCTACCACGTTGTCACGTGTATACAGTGCTTATATACATAATTGAATTCAGGGTTAAAACATCCATTATTAGTGATGTTCATTTTGAAGAGTGCTAAAAATGAATAATAATTAATTATTTTACATTGTCTGTCTCCCCAACTAAATTAGACTCTGAACTATTTGAGAATACAACCCATGCCTTATTCTTCCTTATTTACCGACATTGCACATAGCACATAGCACATTGTTTAATGTTTAAATATATATTGAAATACTGGAAAACTATTAGAATTATAAGAGATTTTAGCAAAGTTCCTGAATACAAAATCAGCATATAAAAATCTATGGCTTCATATTGTAATCAAACTGGCCAAAACCAAAGATAGAGAATTTTAAGAGTGGCTAGGGATAAACGAAAAGTCATCTACAAAGGAGAGTCAGTAAGACTAAGCTCGGATTACTCAGCAGAAACCTTGCAGGCAAGAAGGCAATGGGATGACATATGTAAAGCCTTGAAGGAAAAAAATTGCCTGCCAAGAATTATATATCCAGCCAATCTCTCTCACAAATATGATGGTGAAATTAGGGCATTTCCAGATAAACAGAAGTTTAGAGAATTTCCAAAAACCAAACCAAAAGTTACAAGAAATACTAAAGGGAGTCCTATGGTTAGAAAATCAATAACATTAGATAACAACTGAAGACTGGAACACAAGACACAACAACCAGATATAAACCCAGATAGGGAAGTCACAAAAATAAAGCGAAAACGCTGAAAATAGGGAAACAGAGACATCAATATGTAAAAGATGACAACATTAAAACAAAAAAGAGGGAGTAAATAATGTAGTTATAGATCTTTCATATGGAGAGGAAGTCAAGGCTATACAAAGAAATAAAAGAGGGATTTAAACTTAGAAAAATAGGGGTAAGTACTAAGGTAACCACAAAGGAAACTTTAACAATCCTACACAGCAAAATAAAAATGAAGAAAAACATAAAGACTCAGCAAATACAAAATCAACAACAGTGAAGAAGATGAAAAAAAAAATGCATAAAGAAAAACGACTTAGCACAGAAAATTAAGTGGAAGAAAGAAACTGTCAACAACACATAAAAAAAGACATCAAAATGACAGCACTAAACTCATACCTATCAATAATTACGTCAAATATAAATGGGATAAATGCACCAATAAAGGACAGAGAGGCAGAATGGATTAAAAAAAACACAATCCATCTATATGCTACCTACAAGAGACACACCTTAGGCTTAAGGACACAAACAAACTAAAACTCAAAGGATGGAAAAAAAGATATCAAGCAGACAACAGTCAAAAAACAGCGGGAGTGGCAATATTAATCTCTGACAAAATAGTTAAAGCAAAATCCACCACAAAGGATAAGGAAGGACACTATATAATGATTAAAGGGTCGCTACGCCAGAAGGACATAACTATAATAAATATTTATGCACCCAATGACAGGGCTCCAAAATACATAAAACAAACTCTGACAGCACTGAAAAGAGAGAGAGACAGCTCCACAGTAATAGTAGGAGACTTCAACACACCATTTTCAGTGAACGACAGAACATCAGAAAGAAGCTCCATAAAGACACAGAAGGTCTAAATGCCACAATCAACCGACTTGGTCTCATAGACATATACAGAACACTGCATCCAACAGCAGCAAGTATGCTTTCTTTTCCAGTGCACATGCAGCATTCTCCAGAAAAGGCCACATATTAGGTCACAAAGCAAGCCTTAACAGAATACAGAACAGTGAAATATTACAAAGCATCTTTTCTGACCATAAAGCCATAAAAGTGGAAATCAATAACAGAAAAAAACAAGGAAAACAAATCAAATACATAGAAACTGAACAACACCTTGTTCAAAAACTACTGAGTTATACGAGAAATTAAGGACAGAATAAAAAAATTCACAGAATCAAATGAGAATGAAGACATGTCCTACAGAACTTTTGAGACACAGCAAAAGCAGTGCTCTGGGGTCAGTTTATAGCAATAAATGCACACATCCAAAAAGAAGAAAGCATCAAAATCAAAACATTAACCCTACAACTCGAACAAGTAGAAAAAGAGCAGCAAGAGAAGCTCTCGGGCATCAGAAGAAAGCAAATAATAAAAATTAGAGCAGAATTAAATAGGGAATAGAAAAACAGTTGAAAGAGTTAAGAAGACCAAAAACTGGTTCTTTGAAAAAATCAACAAAATCAATAAACCTTTGGCCAGACTGACGAAAAACAGGAGAGGAAGCAAATAACCTGAATAAGAAATGAGATGGGCGATATCACAACAGACCCAACTGAAAGTAAAAGTATCATAACAGAATACTATGAAAAATTGTACTCCAACAAATTTGAAAACCTGGAGGAAATGGACAAATTTCTAGAAACACTCTGCCTACCTAAACTAACACAAACAGAGGTAGAACAACTAAATAAACCTGTAACAAAAGAAAATATTGAAAAAGTAATTTAAAAACTCCCAACAAAAAAAAAGTTCTGGCCCTGATGGCTTCACTGGAGAATTCTACCAGATTTTCAAAGAAGAGTTAACACCACTACTTCTAAGGTATTTCAGAGTATAGAAAAGGATGGAATATTCCCAAACTCATTCTGTGAAGCCAGCATAACCCTGATACCAAAACCAGGTAAAAAGGCCACAAAAAAAGAATATTAAACAGACCAGTATCCCTCATAGAACAATGAAAAGAGAATAGAGAGTCTAGCAACAGCCTTGTATATAAATGGCTATTTAGGATAAGATAAACTTGGCAGTTAGCATCAGTGGGAAAAGCATGAGCTTTCAGTAAATTTCTGTTAAAATTTAAAGTGTACGTATCCTCTTACAGAGCGATTCTTTCACCTCCTAACCTGTTTTGAGTCGAGTCTGTTCTGACTCATAGTGACCTTACACAGTACTCATAAAATACTTGCACGTGTGCATTAAAATGGATGTGCAAGGATATTTATTGCAGCATTTTTATGTAATGGTAGAGAATTAGAAACGTAAACGTAGTCAGAAAGGGAATGGTGACATAAAGTGTGGGAATAGCCATAATGTAGACTCCTGTGGAGCAGTTTTGAAGAATGAGCTAGGTCTGTATGTCCTGATTGATAAGATGTGTTGTTAAGTTTAAAACAAGCTACAAAGCGGTATAGACACTATGATCCCATTAAAACCCCATGGAAATAAAAGTTAAATGTATACATATTTAAATATAAATGCATAACGGGAATAGACTTGGGGATAAAGTGAAGGGGGACTTTTTTTTTTTAACCTTGCATGCTTACGTATTTAAATTTTGTATTTTTAAAAACATAATGAATTTTAAATATATATATTTATATAGGTAATAATATTGCTATTTTAATTTAGTATAATCTGTATCGTATATTTCCGTTTAGTTTGTCCTTCTCTGAGTAAATATGTAAGAAAACATAAAAGGCTTTGGTTTTTTTTTTTTTAAGTTCTTTTTTTTTTTCTAATTTTATTGTGTTTTAGGTGAAAGTGTACAGCTTAAGTTAGATTCTCATTCAAAAACGTACACATATTGGCTACAATCCCTGCAGTGTAACAGCACACTCTCCCTTTCCACCCCTGATTCCATATATCCTTCAGTCCAGTTTTCCTGTTCCTTCCTGCCTTCTTATCTTGCTTTTGGGCAGAATTTGTCCATATGGTCTCATATATTTGAGCAAGCTAAAAAGCACATTCCTCATGTGTGTTATGTTTTATAGGCCTGTCTAATCTTTGTCTGAAAAGTGGGCTTCGGGAATGGTTTGAGTTCTGAAATTTTTCTCCTGCTCTGTCAGGGACTCTCTGTTATGTTCCCTGTCAGGGCAGTCATTGGTGGTAGCCAGGCATCATCTAGTTCTTCTGGTCTCAGGCTGATGAAGTCTCTGGTTTATGTGGCCTTTTCTGTCTCTTGGGCTAATACTTTCCTTGTGTCTTTGGTGTTCTTCTTTCTGCTTTACTCTAGGTGTTTGGGACCAATTGCTGCATCTTAGATGGCCGCTTGCAAGCTTTTAAGACCCCAGATGCCACTCACCAAAGTAGGATGCAGAACATTTTCTTAATAAGCTTTGTTATGCCAGTTGACCTAGATGTCCCCTGAAAGCATGGTCCCCAGACCCCTACCCCTGCTACTCTGTCCCTCAAAGTGTTTGATTGTATTCAGGAAGCTTCGTAGCTTTGGTTTAGTCCAGTTGTGCTGACTTCCCCTGTAGTGTGTGTTGTCCTTCACTTCACCTAAGATAATTCTTATCTACTATCTGGTTAGTAAATAACCCTCACCCTCCCTCCCCACCCTCATAACTATCAAAGAATGTTTTCTTCTGTGTTTAAACCTTTTCTTGAGTTCTTGTAATAGTGGTCTTATACAATATTTGTCCTTTTGTGACTGACTAAATTCACTCAGCATAATGACCTCCAGATTCCTCCATGTTATGTTTCACGGCTTCATCGTTGTTCTTTTATTGTTGCATAGTATTCCATTGTGTAGATATACCATAATTTGTTTATCCATATGTCCACTGATGGGCACCTAGGTTATTTCCATCTTTTTGCTATTGTGAATAGTGCTGCATTGAACATGGGTGTGCATATGTCTATTCATGTGACGGCTCTTATTTCTCTAGGATATATTCCTAGGAGTAAGATCACTGGATCATATGGTATTTCTATTTCTAGCTTTTTAAGGAGGCACCATATTGTTCTCCATAGTATATTATTTTATATTCCCACCAGCAGTGCATAAGAGTTCCAATCTCCCTGCAACCTCTCCAACATTTATTATTTTCTGTTTGTTTGATTAGTGCCAGTGTTGTCGAGGTGAGATGGTATCTCATTGTGTTTTGATTTGCGTTTCTCCAGTGGCTAATGAACGTGAGCATTTCCTCATGTCTGTTAGCCACCTGAATGTCTTCTTTTGTGAAGTGTCTGTTCATATCCTTTGCCCATTTTTTAATTTTTAACTTTCTTTGGATTACCTGGAAATTTACTCTTGAAGCAGTCTTTTATTGATATTGCCTTGTTCTCCATTTTAAAGTTCTATACCTGTACCATTTATTCCTTCTTGTATTGTTTTGACATTGTCATCGTTTACAGATTGACATCTCTGTTTCCGTGTTTTAAGTCTTTTAGCTTTGTATTATTATTGAGAGTTCTTTACTTAGGTTGGTATCTCACTGATGTTGTCCTGTGTCCTACACTCTGGTTGTTGTCTCATGTTGTTGGTTCTCTCACTGAAGGACTTCCTTTAATATTTCTTGTAAGTTTGGTTTGGTTTTTATGAATTCCCTTAATTTCTGTTTATCTGGGAATGTCCTAATTTTGCCATCATATTTGAGGAAGAGTTTTGCGGGATATATTATTCTCGGTTGGCAGTTTTTTTCTTTCAAGTTGTTATATATGTCTTCCCATTACCTTCTTGCCTGCATAGTTACTGCTTAGTAATCAGAGTTTAGTCTTACTGGTTCTCCTTTGTAGGCAGCTTTTTGTTTTTCCCTAGCCACTCTCAGGTTTGTTTCTTTGTCTTTGTTTTTGACAAGTTTGATTATGATATACCTTGGTGACTTTCTTTTGGGATGTATCATATATGGGGTTCATTGAGCTTGGGTGGATTCTTCTCATCTTTCATATTAGGTTAGTTTTATACCAAAAAATCTTCAACAATTCTCTGTGTTTTCTACTGCCCCCTGCCTCGCCCCATTCCAGAGCTCCAATCACATGTTAAGTTTTTCCTCTTGATAGTGTCCCACTGATTCTTAGGCTTTCTTCATTTTTTTAAATTCTTTTTTCTGATTTTTCCTCAAACAAATTGGTGTCAAGGAATTTATCTTCAGTTTCAGTAATTCTGTCTTCCATTGTCTCAGTTCTGTTCCTATGTCCTTCTGTTGAATTCTCTAATTCTGAAATTTTGTTGCTAATCTTTTGGATTTCTAGTTGCTGTTTTTGTATGATTTCTAATAGCCTATTTATTCTCTTGTTTTGTTTTTGTATTGTTTTCCTGAATTCTTCTGTTGGTTTGTCTGTGTTTTCCTTTGTTTTGTCTTGTGTTTTCCCTGAACTCTTTCTTGATCTCTTGGAGAGCTCTGTATATTAGTCTTTTGAATTATTTATCAGGTAGTTCCATTGCCTTATCTTCCTCCAAAAGGTTTTCTGGTTCTTTATTTTGCTCATTTGCTGGAACCATCTTATGTGATTTGATATTGACTGTTGTCCCCAAGGCATCAAGAAATTTTTATATTTATTTATTTATTGTATGTTTGTTTACTGCATCCTGAATTTTAGTTTTGTTTTGTTTTGATATATCCGTGTAGGCTGGGCATGTGTGCTAATCTGGTCACTGATCTGGCCACATTGGTGGACTAAGCAGCTACTAGGTGTATGAGCGTCCCTGCTTGATGTTCTTGTGGGGCTACTGAGGATGTAGGTGATGTTTTGGTGAGGTGTTGTATCTGTCCTGCTGGTCACCAGGCACTTGGTGCAGGGAGTGTTTTCCTGGTCATTGGGTTGGGTGTTGTGTGTGTGCTCCTCCACTTGCCAAATGGATGAGGCAAAGGTACCTGGGTCATCAGTCACCAAGTGTGTGGTGCAGAGACTCTCATTTACAGTCCTGGGTGGGCAGGGCTTCATCGGGGTGTTCGGAGCAGGCACAAGTCTCCAGTTACAGTGGGGTGCAATGCAGGGGGTGACACAGGGTTGTCAGCTGCCCATGGGTGCCTGGTTGGAGGGTACGTCCCTGTCCACTAGAGTGCATTGTAGGGGGTTTGTGCAGCTAGTCCTTGGGTGCCCAGTGGCGTTGGCTGGAAGTATTAGGGGGCCACTGGTCCTCAGGCCCCTGCTTGGATGACTGGATGGAGTGGGTGGTACCGTGAGCCCTCAGGTGGTTGAGCTGCCTTCTTAGGGTATGGGGCACTGGTGGATGCCACTGGCCTGCAGCTCCCACTTGGCTGCTGCAGGTGAAGTAGGCTTCAGGCGGGAACCCTGGCCGTGCTGTGCCAGCTCGACCAGCAAGGCGCTGGTGCAGGTGATCGGGGGAGATGTAGTGCACTGCAAGTCTGTGGCCCCCTGTTGCCAGTGGCTGGGCAAAGGGACACACGCCTCAGACCGAGCTGAGAGCTTCCAGCTTAGGGGATGGGCGGTGTCGAATGCGACAGGTCTGTAGTTCCTTTTTGGCTGCTGCAGGTGAGGTAGGCTTCAGCTGGGAACACTGCATGCCTTGTCCCAGTGTGAAAGTGCTGTGCCGGCTCAGCCAGTAAGGCACTATTCCAGGTGATCAGAGGACATTGGAGGGTGCTGCAAGCCCATGGATCCCCTGCACCAGTGGCTGGGTGAAGGGGCAGTCACCTATGGACTGGGGCCATGAGTTCCCAGTAGAAGGGGCATGGCAGTGTCGAATGCCCTGGACTTGTGTCAGAACAGGGAGAAGGACGAGTGAGGTCGACGGAGTGCTCCTAAGCCTGTGGAACACTGGGTTGGGTTCATACATTTAACTTTCACAGGTCTGCTATCACTCCATGTTGACTCTGGAGATGTGTGCAGAGTCGCTTCTGCTTAGCTGTACCAAGAGGGGTGGGTTTTGGCTGGGGATGCTGCTGCTTGCCTCAGTGTGTCCACACTGTGCAGGTTCCCCTAGCAAGACTCCTGTGATCCATAATCCTTTGTTTCTGCTGTTTTTGAATTGTCTTTCCTTCCACCTGTCACTCAGTCTGATCCTTCAGCTTTGTCTTTGATGCTTAGGGTTCCTAGATTGTCATATATATCCAATTAACTTATTTTTTCAGGTCTTTGTTATAAGAGGGACAACACGAAGCATGTAACTGTTCTGCCATCATGGTCCACCTCCGCCCTCTGTTTTTTTACCTCCTAAACTAAATATTGCAAAACAATGCAGATAGTTGTATTTATTGAGACTTTGCTGTGAATATTTCCCTGTATTTGGGAGCTCTGCGAATAAATAAACTATTATAACAATAAAAAACCCAAATCCATTGTGATTGAGTCAGTTTGACTCATAGTGACCCTATAGGACCAAGTAGAACTGTTCCATAGGGTTTCCAGTGCTGTAATCTCTATGGAAACAGACTGTCACATCTTTCTCCCGTGGAGTGACTGGTGGGTTTGAATTGCCAACCATTCAGTTAGCAGCTGAGCACTTAACCACTGTACCATGATGGCTATAACAATAGCTGGTATTAACTGAGTATTTACTGTGGGGCTTTGTATCCATCATCTCATGTTAATGAGGCAATATTGTGATGCCCATTAAGGATCAGATTGGTGAAGTGCCTTTCCCAAAGTGACCTTCAGTTCAAACTCTGGTCTTTTGTGTATAAAACCAATACTTATAACAATTTTCCTATGAATTTCTTTCTAGGATATCGTCTGCTGGTCCATAGTATGCATGTACAGCCTTTTTCTTTCTCTAGTTATACTTGTTTGACCAGGCAGTACATGGCAATTACTGGTAATCACATTGGAATGTCTCCCAAATGTGAATTGTCTGATGTTTGTATTTCAGATTCAGGGATCAGTTTACTTCATAAAAAATCATTAGAAAAGGAAGAATTATGCCAAAGACTTAAAGAACAATTAGATGCTCTTGAAAAAGAAACTGCATCTAAACTATCAGAAATGGACTCATTTAACAATCAACTAAAGGTATTTATCTTCAATTATATTCATTTTTAGTTAGCTACCCGGTCTTCCTTGTTTTGATTTAATAGAATGAATAACTGAAGGCTTTTATTGTTGTAAGTAGGACATTTTCATAAATTATTTTACATTTTGACCTATACCAGAATTTGCAAGATTGTTTTTTATGTCTTTTGTAGATATTACAAATGTTGTATTATATAGCTAAACGTACTATTTTCCAGTTTCCAGTATTTGATGATTGTGTGTTGTTTTTATTAGAATCTATACATTTCAAGAAGAATTTGCCTTTGTCAGTATTACAGAACTGATCTTTGCCAGCATGATCTTAGCCAACATTCTGAAATGGGAAATACGGACAATTTAAAACAGTTGAGGTGGTAGAGGCTCATTTTAACATACTAAATTCTTTTTATAGTTGTTTCTTTGTTACAGTTTAATTAACCTTTGTAAAATAATGCAATAATCAGTGAAAACCAGAGCATAATTGGCACTATAAATTTTTACGTGAAAAGTAAGTTCATGATGCATTCTTTGCTGCTATGGCAGAGCAGATGTCTGAAACATACAGTGTTCTTGTAGTTGTATATTTAAGCCATACTTAATGAAAGAAGATAATAAAAGCTGAAAACCATAGCACATAATTCAAATTTGGGAATAGTGTCAGTTATTCTTTTGCTGAGTATATTCAGTGAAAAAGTATTACATAGCTTTTCAGGCAGCTATCTTTTATCTTACTGATTTATTTAGACTAATATTAACAACAACTATAGAATAAATAGCATGATAAAAGAGACCATGGTGTCTTCATTGAAGGAGGATAAATTTGAGATGAATAATGTTAATAATATGTTTTACAAACATATAGTCTGTACAAAAATAATTTAAAGAAAAAACAAATCATTTGTCATTGATGGACAAAAAAGCCAGCCAAGTTACCTTTCCTACATTATTTTTTTAAAAATCTGTGCATAGTTTAATTGGCTTTTTATCTGCCTTATCTTACAGTGTGGGAATATGGATGACTCTGTTCTTCAGTGCCTTTTGTCTCTGCTAAGCTGTCTCAACAACCTCTTCCTCTTACTTAAGGTTATTTTCTAATATCTAGCTCCTTTTTTTTTTTAATTACTTCACCATTTTCTTTCTTTTTTTTTTTTTTGTTTTGTTTACCTAGACTATTCTTTGCATTTATCTGAATATCTTTGACTGAAATAACATATACAATGTAGACCTTTTTTCTTTCTGCTTGCTTGAATATCCTTCTGCTGTCTAACTGCCTGTTTGAGTCTAATGCCAGAAATTAGTAAGGTTCCCCGAAGTAACCTTCTCGTGGGCCCAGGACACTTGGAAATATTAACTGGTTCCCTTACAAACTCTCTGTGAGTTGGGTTAACAAATAGGATGATCACTAATTCAATTCAAAGGAAAGCTAAGGGGATGTGAGAGTAAGTCATTTACCCATATCACTGAAAATCATTATTTAAAATAAAACTTAGACTTTCTGAAATCTAGGATAAAGTTATGTCAAATATATACCGTGCTGTTCCTAATGCTGCTGTGAGAAAATTCTTGAAGAATTAAATAATGTAGGAACAGCTTTAGTTGGATCTAGTTACTGGGCCTCCATTTAGAGAAACTTGCACTTTAGATACAAAAAATGTATAAATCATATATATAAATAAATAGCTAATATATGGAGTATTTAAAGTAGTGAATCCTTATTTTAGTATTTTAAAGATACTTTATACTTACCATTTGCTGACCTTGGTAGATTTTGAGTGTACATTCTACTTGGTGCTAAACCTGATGGCAGGAGGGCAGTTGCATACACACACCACAGTGAAGACAGGGACATGATAAGGAGAGCTCATTTGTTGCCTAAGCAAAGGTAGAGCAAATTGGAAAGAATGATAGCAGCAGGATTCCCAAATTTCAGCCTTCATAGTTAGTGGCATGAATGGCCAGGTTATCTGGTCTTAGAACTTGTACTACAGGTTGTTCAGAAACTCAGATTTCTTCACCTATAAAATTAGATTTGATGATTTGTGGACTGTACTAGCTCACATAAGTCCAATTCTTTCAGTTAGCATTTGATTCTCCACAGGCCAGCAGATTATCCTTGTCTCTTGTTTTACCTTCTTCCTTCTGCTTCCTGCCTTCTAGCCTTTCACTGCTTATTGATACTTTCATCAGAGGCAATTTAGGAAACTAGAGGGGGATGAAACGTACACTGCCAGAGTGGCCAGGAGACTGTGTTGTCACAGAAAGGAAAGGAGGCCTTCTGTAGTCATTACTATAAAATGACACAGATAGCTTAATTAACATAGTACTGAAAACTATGCTTTGAATTTGACCTTTGGAGACTTTGCTAAAAGTGCCATTTCAGTTGAGTGATGAGCAGAAGCTGATCGCAGTGTATCAGGAATGAATGTGAGTTGAGGAAGTGGCTAAGTGAGTATCAACAACTCTTAGGAGAGTGAGAAGAGAGTATGGAGTCAGAGGAAAACTTTCTTTTAGTTTAAGAAACACTTTAAAGAGACATCAAAGAGGGAAGAGGTGGAGAGAGATTTTTTGATTGATTAATTATATGGGGGAGAGAGAGAGAATTGATAGAGTGAAGACCCCAGGGAAGCAAATTAAGATAGATTCCAGGGCGTAGGTTTAAGAATTAAATGAAAAGGGTACATTCTTCCAGTGTAACATATGGGGAGAAGATGGATGTGGATATGGTTAAATTTGTTGGTGGAAAGCAGAAAGTTGACAACTTCAAGACTTATAATCAGAAGTAAGTTGGACTGTTAGAAGGAATCCTCTAGGGTAGTGGAGGACATGGAGTAACCTCATTCTAGACCAGAAGATGGGTGCAGATCCAGGAAGTTTTACTGATTTAGAGTTGGAAGGATAAGGGGTTCCAGTCTAATAGCTTAATGAGGCAAGGCTCTTAGCTGTTAATGAGGAGAATAAATAGAAGATTAGGAAGTTTGAGGAGAGAGGCTTAGGCATAAAATAAAGATTTCAGAGGGTGAGAACAAGTTTAGTAAAACTTAGTAAAACACTGCTCATGTACTGAGCAGTGTTGAATGCCTATTTGAAGTTGGAGGGCATGAACTTAAGTTGAAAACAGCATGTCTGATTGTATGATTTTTCTCCACTAATGTTCAGCTGCTTACATGTAAGCACAGAGAAGGCTGATGAAATAGGTTCATACTTGTTTGGGGTTTTAACAGCTATGGACCAAGAGGGAGGGATAAGGAAGTTACATACTTTGATGAAAGAATCATGATTAAGACGAATGCCGACATGAAGGGATTTGAGGAAAGGAAGGGTCCTGATGGAAAAAAGAATGATGGGGTTAACAGAGGGAGGTCTCAACAAGGTTAAAAAACCTGTTGAAATGGAGGTACCAGGTATAAAAAAAAGGTTGAAAGGTAAGAAAATATGTTCAAAGAATGGAATATTTGATCAATGATAGTTTTGTTTCTGATGATGATAAGATCCCAGGTGTAGTAATGGGAAGAATGATGGATTAAGTGGAGTAAAAATGGTCATTGGTGAGGAGAGTGACCTGAGGTTTGGTTTTGATTGGGCCATCTCTGTGGATATCAGAGATGTGGAAAATAGTGAGTATGAATGAATGCGGCTCAGTGGCTAGGAGATCTCTAGATAACAGTAAAAGGTGGGGTGGTGTTATTGCTGCATGTTGGGAGCCTCAGCAAAGAATGGAGTTTGTAGGACTTAGGGAGATTAATGGTCTGGAGATGGAAATAAAGAGCAGAGAAAATAGTAAAATTATCCCCTGACCCTGATGTAAGTGGAGTGTTTGATGGAGGAAGAACTGGAAAAAGAGCAGTGTCCTGAAGGATCAGCCAAGAAGGCAAGGAGGTAAGAAGGAACTTGAGGATATGTGCGAGTTTCCTGATCACAAAGAGGGAATTCTAGGATAATGGAGGGGTTTGAAGAGAGGAGGAGGAGCCTTTAGGTCAGATGAGGGGAATAAACAGCACTATAGGAGTAAGAATTCAAGTGATAAAGGATGACAAGAAAGGCTAGGCCTGTTGGCAGGTGAGATGGAATTGGTCCGGATGGTCTTGGAGGAGGGCAGGCACTGAATTCTAACACTGTGGTCCTTGGGGACTTCAGAACATCTGGGACAATCACACGTTTGGTCTACTTGTGGTGACTACAGCAGTATACTATTTAAAATTATCTTGGAAAGTTATGTTTTATGGGACCCTATAATATACATGTACAGGATTGATGATAATTTTTGCACTTTCGGTCAAGTTACAGCAAAATAAATAGCAAAACTAGTGGGTTCAGAGATGAGACATTTGACAAACCATTATTCTGTTAAGAAAATTCGTACATTATCCTGTCTTTAGCAGCGAAGGACAATGAAAAAAGTACTGGCCTGGGGATCCGAATTCTAGTCCTACTTATGCCACTTACTAGCTGTGTAACTATCGTTTAACCTCCAAATTTTGGTTTCTTCATGTACAAAATGAAGCCAATAATATCTGCTCTGCCTTCTTTGCAGAGTTCTACGATGATCAGATGAGACGGAATGTATATGAACATGCTTTGTGAACTGTTACATGTCATACAAATATTTTTTGTTGTTCTAATTAGGGAGGGGGTTGTTCTGACTCTCTAAAATACTTTTAGTGCATTGGAAAGTCACCACTGTTGACTTCTGGATAATGATTGGGAAAGTGCTTTTCCTTTGAGGAGAAGTAGAGTTTGTCATCAGCAGAACTGTGGCTTACTCTAGTGGACTGTGTTATTATCATATACTCCCAGGGTTCTGAGATAACATAGTGATACCTCTCCAAGTGCAAGGTGAGATAATTGACTTATACAAATAACAGTAAGGGCTAGCTGATTTGGGGACTGGGGTCCCTGGGTGGTGCAAACGGTTAACACACTTGGCTACTAACCAAAAGATTGGATGTTCAAGTCTACCTAGAGGCACCTTGAAAGAAAGGCCTGGTGATCTGCTTCTGAAAATCAGCCATTGAAAATCAGCCATTGAAAATCCTGTGGAGCACAGTTCTAGTCTCACTCATGGGGTACCCATGAGTTGGAATCTGAGTCGGCAACAGGTTTAATGCCAGTTTTTACTAAGAGATTTACCTAATATTCAAGGAACAAGTCATTCTTTCTTACACAATATAGAATATATAGAAATATATTCTATAATATAGAAATATAGAAAAGGAGGGAATATGCCCCAGCTTATCATATGAAGCTATCATAACCATGATATCAAAACCTGAGAATAGTATGAGAAAGGATAGTATAGGCCAATTTAACATAGAGGCAGTAATTCTAAACAAAATGTTAAAAAGCCAAATGCAGAAATACATAAAAAGGTAATCCATCATGACCAAATATGCTCATCCCATTGGACGCAGAAAAGGTATTTGATAAAATTTAACATCCATTCATGATTAAAAAAAGAACGAACTAGAAATAGAAGATAACTTCCTTAACCTGAAAAAGATGGTATCCACACTGAAAACATTTTCCTTTAAGATGAAGAACAAGACAGGATTGTATTCTCTCTCCATATCTATCCAGCCTTGTACTGGAGGCCCTCACCAGCACAGTAAGGCAAGAAAAATAATCAGAACTCTAGGGATGGTGCCCAGGATTCTATTTTGAAAAAGCTCCACAGATGATTCTGTCGTTCCATTAAGATTAAGAAAAACTGTGTAGGAGTGCTAATTGATTTACTTTTTCTTAGTCAACTTGTATATTTAACCAGGACCTTCTGGAAGCAGTGTCTTAACCCAAAAAAGTGAGTTTAATGATAGGTAGAAGACATGTTTTTGGCAAGCCTGTGGTGCTCCTCAGACCTTGCTAATCTGCATGGACTATAGTTTATGCATTTTCATTCACCCTATAAAATACTTATTAAATATCTACACTGTACCAGGTTCTCTGTTAGCTGGGGATACCTTGATGAGAGATACATCTGGGAATACTTTCTTCTCTTATCAGGAAACAATCATATAATCAGAAAATACTGATTACGGTAGAGAAATGCGCAGAATGCTTTGTAAGCACAAGTAAACTCATTAACACACATACTGGAAGAATGGGGCTAGTAAAGGAGGACTTGGAGCAGTATCTTAAGAGTATCTTTAGCAATTGAAGAACTGACCATACAGCCAAGACAAGTTGCAGGATATTACTTTGGCTCCTATTAGGCTTCCTACTTTCCTCGTTTATGGCTTCAGCCAATAATAGCTAGTATTTTGAGCATTTTACATGTATTAACTCATTGAATCCTCACAATAACCCTGTGAGGTATGTACCATTATCCACCCTCCATTACACGTGAGGAAATGAAAAGTAAATTCCCCAGGTTACACAGCTTGTCATTGGCTGACCCTGATTCAAATCTTGGGGGTCTTTTTCCTGACCTGTTGCTAAACCACAGTGCATCTCCATAGATCATAACTACTATATTCTTCTGCTTTTCAATAGAATATAGTGAAAGATGCAACAAAGAAACAAAGTAAACCATAGAAGCTGAGAGCTGTGAAACATTTGCTATGAATCCAGTGTTTTTATTATTATTGGCTTAATTTGCAAGTATTTAGCAGAAACATCTTGGGCATAATCTCGGTAGAATGTACAGATCAGATCATTTCAATCAAGTAAAAAGGTTCACCTATAAACCATTTTATTGCTGAAAAGAAACAAAGAGTTTGGTTTTGCTTTGGTTTGGAGTTTTGTTATTGTGTGTGGGTGGATGGCAAAAACATTTTTTTCCAAAACCTTCTATCCTTTGCCGTGAAGCCTCTTCTGATTAAGTTGTGTATGTGTTTTGTTTTGTTTCCTTATCCTCATATACTCCTTTTTATACTTTCATGTTCAGGATTCTGTAGATTTCAAGTAAAAGAAACCCAGTTCAGAATAGTTAAGCTAAAGAAGGTGGTTGTTGGAAGAGTACCAGGGCCACTAACTGGATCAGTAGAAGAGCTGCTAAACAGGGACAATTCCTAGGACACTGAGGAGTGAAATTGAAGACTCAGTTCTCATAGGATCCTCTCCCCACCTCTACCTGTAATCTTCTCTTTTTCTGTGTTGACTTCATTCCTACCACTGATGGCTTCACGTGCTAGTGGGTAGCTCCAGGTTTATGTTACCCCAGTTTAATAATCTCAAAGAAAGAAAACGCTTCTTTCTCTTTTCTTCCCTATATCTAAATCCCAAGAAAGGAGTCTGCCCAGCTTAGATCATGTCTATGTCCTTTGGACCAATCATTCTGGCCAGGGAGGTGAGATTAAATGACCAGTCCTGGGTGGGGGTGGGAGGAGCTCTGAGTTTGGCAGACCCACTACAAACATACTTTGGAGATATATATTGCCGGTTAGGTTCCAGACCACTGCAGTAAAGCGAGTATCACAGTAAAGCGAGTCACACAAATCTTTTGGTTTCCTAGTGCTTATAAAAGTTATATTTACACTATACCGTAGTCTTTTAGGAGCCCTGGTGGTGCAGTGGTTAAGAGCTCGGCTGCTAACCAAAAGGTCAGCAGTTGAAATCCATCAGCCTTTCCTTGGAAACCCTATGGGGCAGTACTGTTCTGTCCTGTAGGGTCGCTATGAGTCAGAACCGACTAGACGGCAACAGATTTGTTCTTTGTTTTTTTGTTTTTTTTTTTTTTGTAGTCTATTAAGCGTGCAGTAGCATTATCTAAAAACACAATGTATATACCTTAATTAAAAAATACTTTATTGCTAAAAAATGCTAACCATCATCTGAGCCTTCAGCAAATTATAATCTTTTTGCTGGTGGAGGGTCTTGCCTGGTGTTGATGGCTGCTGACTGATCAGGGTGGTGGTTGCTGAAGGTCGGGGTGGCTGGCAGTTTCTTAAAATAAGACAGCAATTAAGTTTATTGCATTGATTGACTCTTCCTTTCATGAAAGATTTCTCTGTAGCATGTGGTGCTGTTTAATAGCATTTTGCCCACAGTAGAACTTTCAAAATTGTAGCCCATCCTCTCAAACCCTGCCGCTGCTTTATCAACTAAGTTGATGTAGTATGCTAAATCCTTCGTTGTCATTTCAGCAATGTTCACAGCATCTTCACCAGGAGTAGATTCCATCTCAAGAAACCACTTTCTTTGCTCGTCCATAAGAAACAACTTCACATCTGCTAAAGTTTTATCAGGAGATTGCAGCAACTGAGTCACATCTTTAGGCTCCACTTCTAATTCTAGTTCTCATGCTCTTTCCACCACATCTGCAGTTACTTCTTCCACTGAAGTCTTGAACCCCTCAAAGTCATCCATGAGGGTTGGAATCACCTTCTTCCAAACTCCTATTAATGTTGATATTTTGACCTCCTCCCATGAATCATGAATGTTCTTAATGGCATCTAGAATGGTGAATCCTTTCCAGAAGGTTTTTAATTTACTTTGCCCAGATCCATCAGAGGAGTCACTATGGCAGCTTTAGCCTTATGAAATGTATTTCTTAAATAAGACTTGAAAGTTGAAATTATTCCTTGATCCATGGGCTGCAGAATGCATGTTGTGTTTGCAGGTATGAAAACAACATTGGTTTCCTTTTACAACTCCTTCAGACCTCTTGGGTGACCAGGTGCATTGTCAGTGAGCAGTGATATTTTGAAAGGAATCTTTTTTTCTGAGCAGTAGGTCTCGACAGTGGGCTTAAAATATTCAGTAAACCATGTTGTAAACAGATACTCTGCCATCCAGGTTTTGGTGTTCCATTTATAGAGCACAGGCAGAGTAGATTTAGCATAATTCTTGAGGGCGCTAGGATTTTTGGAATGGTAAATGAGCATTGGCTTCAATTTAAAGTCACCAGCTGCATTAGCCCCTAACATGAAAATCAGCCTGTACTTTGAAGCTTTGAAGCCAGGCAGTGACTTCTCCTCTCTAGCTATGAAAGTCCTAGATAGCATCTTCTTCCAGTATAAGGCGTTTTCTGTCTACATTGAAAATCTGTTGTTTAGTGTAGCCACTTTCATCAATTGTCTTAGCTAGATCTTCTGGATAACTTACTACAGCTTCTACGTCAGCACTTGTTGCTTCACCTTGCACTTTTATATTATGGAGACAGCTTCTTTCTTTCTAAACCTCTTGAACCACCCTCTGCTAGCTTCACACTTTTCCTCTGTAGTGTCCTCATCTCTCTCAGCCTTATAGAATTGAAGAAGGTTAGGGCCTTACCCTGGATTAGGCTTTGGCTTAAGGGAATGTTGTGGCTGGTTCGATCTTCTATCAGGACCACTAAAACTTTCTCCACATCAGCAATAAGGCCGTTTAGTTTTCTTATCATTCGTGTGTTCACTGAAGTAGCACTTTTAATTTCCTTCAAGAACCTTTGCTTTGCATTCACAAATTGGCTGTTGGGCTCAAGAGGCCCAGCGTTCAGCCTGTCTCGGCTTTCAACATGCCTTCCTCACTAAGCTTGATCATTTCTAGCTTTTGATTTAAAGTGATAAATGTTTGACTCTTCCTTTCACTTGAACATGTTAATTGGCCTAATTTCAATACTGCAGAGTCTGGGGAATAGAGAGGCCCAAGAAGAGGGAGAGAGAAGGGGGAACTGCTGGTCGATGGAGCAGTCAGAACACACACAAAGTCTATTGATTAAATTTACTGTCTTATATGGGTGCAGTTTATGGCACCCCAAAACAATTACAGTAGTTACATCAAAGATTATTGATCTCAGATCACCATAACAGATATAATGAAAAAGTCTGAAATATTGCAAGAAACACCAAAATGTGACACAGAGACACAAAGTAAAAACATGCTGTTGGAAAAATGGTGCAGCTAGACTTGCTCGGTGCAGGGTTGCCACAAACCTTCAATTTGTTTTAAAAAAAAAAAAAAAAAGCAGTATCTGTGAAGTGCAGTGAAGCGAAACACAGTAAAAGGAGGTATGCCTGTGTTCTTATTTAGTGGATGGGGAGAGAGGGAGATCAGTTTGCCAAAGAAAGGAAGGATTCTCAACAGGTAATTTATAAGTGTCTGCTAAGGTGCTTATCAGTAGTTTACATTTTGGCACTTTTTTCTACTTGGAGATTCTAAACTCTTTGAAGGCAAAGACTGTAAACTTGGTAGTTAAGACAGCCTTAGATTGGAACCCATTGAATCCTTTATTGGTGCTTAGCGCAGAACTAGACACTCAGTAAATAATTGTTTAATGTATTTCAGTTCCTGTTTGGAATACTTTTATTATTTTCACTCATTCTAGTCATGACCTTAGGCAGACATAATCTTTTCCATTTTTAGTATTGAACTAAATTATTTAATAATGCTTTTGTGTTTAGTTCAAGTAACTTAGTTAAACTATATATGTCAAAAACATGACTGAACAAAATTCCTCTTTAAATGCTCTAACAAACTAACTTGTTCTCTGATACTTTTAATGGATTGCTTTTTCATTGAAAATGAAGTACCAAATCAGAGTTAATTTGTTAAACATATATGTTCCTTAGAAATGAATTGATAAGAAGTAGAATATTTTGACATGTGTTTGTCCTCAGTGGATATATGGCTAAAATTTATTGTACTCAAGTTTTGTTTTTTTATCATCCGGATATTTTAAATTTTTTACATCTTTTTAATTTAATTTACCTTGCTTTAAGATTTTTATACAAAAAGATTTTTTAGTTTTTTAATGCAAATGCCACATTATTACATATGACAAAAACATTTAAATCATTTGTGTACACACTTATTTTTATTTTCTCCTTAGGAACTGAGAGAAAGCTACAATACACAGCAGTTAGCCCTTGAACAACTTCATAAGATCAAATGTGACAAATTAAAGGAAATGGAAAGAAAAAGATCAGAGATGATACAGAAAAAAAAAATAGACGATGCTGCTGCAAGGTAATATAGCTGATAAATTTATTATTCTATATTGTTATTAGAATTCTGATTCTATTGCACATATCTTTAGTTTGGGGGCAGTGGTGGTTCAGTGGTAGAATTCTCGCCTTCCATACAGGAGACTGGGGTTGGATTCTCAGCCAGTGTACCTCATGTGTAACCACCACCCATCTGACAGTGGAGGCTTGCGTGTTGCTGTGATGCTGAACAGGTTTCAGTGGAGCTTCCAGACTAAGACGGTCTAGGAGGAAAGGCCTCATGATCTACTTCCAAAAATCAGGCAGTGAAAATCCTATTAATCACAGTGGTCTGATCCATAACTGATCATGGGGTTGGTGCAGGACCTGGTAGCATTCCATTACATTGTGTACGGAGTCACCATGAGTCAGAGGCTAATTCCATGGAAGCTAACAAAAGTCTTTAGTTTGACTATGAAAATTTAGGGGGAATAAAGGGATTTTCCTAAGACACTAATTTGATTCTGAGTTTAAAAGTTCAATCCTTCTTCTAGGGACTGAGTTTACAGCACCCAATTGTATGTTCCATTAGTGGAAAAATAAGGATTTTAAAGTCAGACCTGGATTAGAATTCTTGATTTACCTCTTATTACCTGGGTGACCTTGATTAAGTCCCTTTACCTTTCTGAGCCTCAGTTTCCCCATCTGAAAAAGAGAGTGTGTTAATGCCTACCTCATATGTAACTGTGAGAATTAAATAAAATAAAATAGATAAAAAGTCAGGTACAGTGTCTTGCACATAGTAAGCTCTGATTTCCATGTCCCTACAGTAAATCTGTTACTGTTGCCTGAAAGATTATAAAAACCAAAGACTGAGTGTAGAATGCCATGCTAATGTAATTCTTTTTGTACCACTTAAACATATATCAGTTGCCTCTATTTATAGCAGAGGAACATAAGACAGTTATGGTATCTAAATCCTAGAACTATTTTGTGACTTTGCATGACATTTTTCTGTCAGTAAGATCCTTTTTCTAATATATTCTATTCCTGTTTCTATTTCTGTAGTGTCAGAAATTAATACAGTCAGTTAACAATGTTGGTGAACCAACATTCCTTTGCCCTAGAGAAGACTAGATGAGTACTTGTCCATGAAAGAGCTAACAGTTCCTGGGGAGGCAAGAAAGAGACATTACTGCAAACCAAACCCACCGCCATCAAGTCAATTCTGACTCATAGCGACCCTATAGGACTGAGTAGAAGTGCCCCATAGGGTTTCCAAGGCTGTAAATCTTTATGGAAGTAGACTGCCACATCTTCCGCGGAGCGGCTGGTGGGTTCGAACCGCTGACCTTTTAGTTAGCAGCCAAGCACTTTAACCACTGCGCCACCAAGGCTCCTCATTATCATAAAGCAGGCCTCTATTCCTAGTAGTTTCAGAATAGCCTCTTCTGACACAGTTTTTATTGACCGGCTGCTATTGGCTGTGATGAAGATACACTCTGGATTACTCCTTGCTCCTAGACTCTTCAAAATTCTAGTAGGGGATTCAGGCAGTTAAGCCAATACTTGTATACTGTTTACTCCAAGAGTCTTACTTTTGTGGCCCTCAACCAGAGATAATAGAATAATACAGAAGTAGAGACAGTGAGGTTTTAACTAAGTAAAATTTATTTGCCACTTACCTTGTGCCACTTAACACCGCTCAGGGGAATGCAGTGCTATGTAAAATAACCCAACTCACCAACTTTAGTTTTTCTTAATGAACCCTTCAAATTTTATTTTCTCTGGACACGTGCAAGTATCTTGATACCTCTTCATCACTGCCCACAGTTCCTTTCAGACTAAGAGAGCATATTAATAATACACATTTTCATTTTACTCATTGTCCTCACATATAGTAGAGAGAAGAAATCAAAGAGAACAGAGCACATGTAGGGCCTGATCATTACAGAGCTGGGTCTTCGTACTACCTCTTGGTTTGCTTGGCCATTTGCCCAGATGTGTTCCCTTTGTGTCCTAAGGGTTTTGTTTTGTGTTGTTTTTGTCCTAAGCTATAGGTAATAGTCAAGTTTTCACATTGTAGATGTGACCTCTCTGCCCAGCTTCTGAGATATCTTCTGGCCCTGGACCAGTTTCTCATCCGCTAACTCTTCCATAAGAATCTTTACCAAAACCCGATTTTATATCCTGTTTAACCTTCTAGTCTTTATCCTGGTAAATATGTGGTGTAACTACTCTGATAAGGTGGTGTCTGTAGTGCCGTGGGATTCAAACGAAGACTAGATTGGGTCATCCTAGGCTTGGAAGGGTGTCAGGGAAACTTCCAGAGAGGAGGTTACCTGAGAAAAGAAATAAAAGTTGAAATTAAGAAAGGACTACAAGACCCAAAGAAAGGGCTCGAAATACATAAAACAAACTCTTAACAGCACTGAAAAGAGAGATAGACAGCTCCACAATAGTAGTAGGAGACTTCGGCACACCACTTTTGGTGAAGGACAGAACATACAGAAAGAAGCTCAGCAAGGATACAGAAGAGCTAAATGCTACAGTCAGCCAACTTGATGTCATAGACAGACAGACATCGAACACTCCAGCCAACAGCAGCCAAATATACTTCCTTTTCCAACGCACATGGAACATTTTCCAGAATAGACCGCATATTAGGCCGTAAAGCAAGCCTTAACAAAATCCAAAGCATCGAAATATTACAAAGCGTCTTTTCTGACCAGAAAGCCATAAAAGTAGAAATCAACAACAGAAAAAGCAAGGAAAAAAAATCAAACACATGGAAACTGAACAATACCTTGATCAAAAACTACTGGGTTATAGAATAAATTAAGGATGAAACAAAGAAATTCATAGAATCAAACGAGAATGAAAACACATCCTACCAGAACCTTCGGGACACAGCAAAAGCAGTGCTCAGAGGTCAGTTTATAGCAATACATGCACACCTCCAAAAAGAAGAAAGGGCCATAATGAAAACATTAACCCTACAACTGGAACAAGTAGAGAGCAGCAAAAGAAGCCCTCAGGTGCCAGAAGAAGGAAATAATAAGAATTAGAGCAGAATTAAATGAAATAGAGAATAAAAAAACAATTGAAAGAGTTAACAAGACCAAAAGCTGGTTCTTTGAAATGATCAACAAAATTGATAAACCATTGGCCAAACTGATAAAAGAAAAACAGGAGAGGAAGCAGATAACTCGTATAAGAAATGAGATGGGTGATATCACAACAGACCCAACTGAAATTAAAAGAATCATAACAGAATATTATGAAAAATTGTACTCTAACAATTGAAAACCTAGAGGAAATGGACAAATTTCTAGAAACTCACTACCTACCTAAACTAACACAAACAGAGGTAGAACAACTAAATAAACACATAACAAAAGAAGAGATTGAAAAGGTAATTTAAAAACTCCCAACAAAAAAAACCCTGGCCCAGATGGCTTCACTGGAGAAGTCTAGCAAACTTTCAGAGAAGAGTTAACACCACTACTACTAAAGGTATTTCAGAGCATAGAAAAGGATGGAATACTCCCAAACTCATTCTATGAAGCCAGCATAACCCTGATACCAAAACCAGGGAAAGACACCACAAAAAAAGAAAATTACAGACCAGTATTCCTCATGAACATTGATGCAAAAATCCTCAACAAAATTCTAGCCAATAGAATTCAGCAACATATCAAAAATATAATTCACAATGATCAAGTGGGATTCATACCAGGTATGCAGGGATGGTTACAACATTAGAAAAACAGTGTAATTCATCACATAAATAAAACAAAAGACAAGAACCATGTGATCTTATCAGTTGATGCAGAAAAGGCATTTGACAAAATCCAACACCCATTCATGATAAAAACTCAGCAAAATAGGAATAGAAAGGAAATTCCTCAGTATAATTAAGGACATTTATACAAAGCCAACAGCCAATGTCATCCTAAATGGAGAGACTTTGAAAGCATTCTCCTTGATAACAGGAACCAGACAAGGATGCCTTTTATCACCACTCTTATTCAACATTGTGCTGGAGGTCCTAGCCAGAGCAATTAGGCTAGAAAAAGAAACAAAGGGCATCCACATTTGGTAGAGAAGAAGTCAAAGTATCTCTATTTGCAGATGGTATGGTCTTATACACAGAAAACCCCAAAGAATCCAGAAGAAAACTACTGGAACTAATAGAAGATTTCAGCAAAGTTTCAGGATACAAGATAAACATACAAAAATCAGTTGGATTCCTTTACACCGAGAAAGAACCTTGAAGAGGAAATCACCAAATCAGTACCATTTACAGTAGCCCCCAAGAAGATAAAATACTTTAGGAATAAATCTAACCAGAGACATAAAAGACCTATACAATGAAAACTACAAGACACTACTGCAAGAAACCAAAAGAGTCTTCCATAAGTGGAAAAACATACCTTGCTCATGGATAGGAAGACTCAACATTGTGAAAATGTCAATTCTACCCAAAGTGATCTACAGATACAGTGCAGTCCCAATCCAAATTCCACTGGCATTTTCTAATGAGATGGAGAAACAAATCACCAACTTCATATGGAAGGGAAAGAGGCCCCAAATAAGTAAAGCATTACTCAAGAAGAAGAACAAGGTAGGAGGCCTCACAGTACTTAATTTTAGAACTTATTATACTGCCACGGTAGTCAGAACAGCTTGGTACCGGTAAAACAACAGATACATAGACCAATGGAACAGAATAGAGAATCCAGACATAAATTCATCCACCTATGAGCAGCTGATATTTGACAAAGGCCTAAAGTCCATTAATTGGGGAAAAGACAGTCTCTTTAACAAATGGTGCTGGCATAACTGGATATTCATCTGCAAAAAACTGAAACAAGACCCATACCTCACACCATGCCCAAAAACTAACTCAAAATAGATCAAAGACTTAAATATAAAATCGAAAATGATAAAGATCATGGAAGAAAAAATAGGGACAACGCTAGGATCCCTGATACATAGCATAAACACAATACAAACCATAAGTAACAATGCACAAGCACCAGAAGAGAGACTAGATAAATGGGAGCTCCTAAAAATCAAACACTTACGCTCTTCAAAAGACTTCACCAGAAGAGTGAAAAGACAGCATACAGACTAGGAAAAAATTTTTAGCTGCGACAAATCCAATCAGCATCTCATCTCTGAAATCTACAAGATACTGTAAAACCTCAATGAAAAAAAGACAAATAAGCCAATTAAAAAATGGGCAAAAGATATGAACAGGCACTTTGCCAAAGAAGATATTCAGGCAGCTAACAGGCACATGAAGAAATGCTCATGATCATTAGCCATTAGAGAAATGCAGATCAAAACTACAGTTAGATGTCATCTCACCCCAACAAGGCTAGCATTAATCCAAAAAACACAAAATAATAAATGCTGGAGAGGTTGTGGAGAGACTGGAATGCTAATACATTGTTGGTAGGAATGTAAAATGGTACATCCACTTTGGAAATCGATTTGGCGCTTCCTTAAAAAGCTGGAAATAGAAGTACCATACGATCTAGCTATCCTGCTTCTTGGAATATATCCTAGAGAAGTAAGAGCTGTCACACAAGTAGATATATGCACACCCATGTTCATTGCAGCACTGTTCACAATAGCAAAAAGATGGAAACAACCTAAGTGCCCATCAACAGATGAATGGATAAATTATGGTATATCCACACAATGGAATACTACGCAACAATAAAGAACAATGAGGAATCCATGAAACATCTTATAACATGGAGGAATATAGAGGTCATTATGCTGAGTGAATTTAGTCAGTCACAGAAGGACAAATATTGTATAAGACCACTATTATAAGAACTCAAGAAAAGGTTTAAACATAGAAGATAATGTTCTTTGATGGTTATGAGGGTAGGGAGGGAGAGGGAAGGGTATTCACTATCTAGATAATAGACAAGAATTATCTCAGGTGAAGGGAGGGACAGCACACACTACAGGGGAAGTCAGCACAACTGGACTAAACCAAAGCTAAGACGTTTCCTGAATACAATCAAACAGTTTGAGGGACAGAGTAGCAGGGGTAGAGGTCTGGAGATCACGCTTTCAAGGGACATCTAGGTCAATTGGCATAACAAAGCTTATTAAGAAAATGTTCTGCATCCTACTTTAGTTAGTGGCATCTGAGGTCTTAAAAGCTTGTAGGCGGCCATCTAAGATGCATCAGTTGGTCCCAAACACGTGGAGTAAAGCAGAATGAAGAACACCAAGGACACAAGGAAAGTATTAGCTCAAGAGACAGAAAGGGCCTCATAAACCAGAGACTTCTTTAGCCTGAGACCAGAAGAACTAGATGGTGCCCGGCTACCACCAGTGGCCACCCTGACAGGGAAGACAACAGAGAGTCCCTGATGGAGCAGGAGGAAGGTGGGGTGCAGAACTCAAATTCTAGTAAGAAGACCAGACTTAATGGTCTGACTGAGACTGGAGGAACCCTGGAAAGCATGGCCCCCTGATTCTCTATAAGCTCAGAACTAAATTTCCAAGGCCAGCTCTTCAAACAGGGGTTGGACTGGACTGTAGGACATAAAGTGATACTCGTGAGGAGTGTGCCTCTTAGCTCAAGTAGATACAAGAGACTCAACAGGCAACTTCTGTCCCGAGGTGAGATGGGAAGACAGAGAGGGTTAGGAGCTGGTTGAATAGACATGGGGAATCGGGTGGAAAGGAGGAGTGTGCTGTCACAGTATGGGGAGAGCAGTTAGAGTCACAACAATATATGTATAAATTTTTGTATGGGAAAAAATATTAAAAAAAGAAAAAGGGCTGCAAGAGAAACATTGTTCTTAAGGGAGAACCAGATTTCGTTCGGGAAAGCTGCTGGAGGATGCATTCTGTGTAGCAGTAGAGGATACAAGAGGTTTGGAAAGGGTAGAGAGGGAGCTTGTAATAGAATAGTGAACCAGGGATATGAAGTTAAGGGATGACAAAAGAAGGTTGATGACTAAGTGAACCTAATGTATTGAGAGTTATCCAGGATTTCCAGAATTCCTCCAGGAATTATAGGAATAGAGACATAGAATTAAGCCAAGGTCTGTCTGTCTTGGTTGGGCGTAAGTGCTACAAATCCTAGGGATATATGGGGTCACAGTCTCCATGGGCTGCTGAGGCTTGGAGATGGTGCTAAATTGAGTGGTAGCAGCTCTGCCTCCGAGTAAAGTCATTAAAAGATATATGCAAGGAAAAACTATAATGTGCATTAGTTCTAACACCAAAATAATTAAGTCTGATCACAGATCACATTGACTAGTTCGAAATCAAACTGCAGCTGTGTTAGGTGACATAGAAGCATGTACAGAAACAAGGACATGTAGAGAAAAGTGCTGTTAGCTAATGAAAAACAATAATATAAAAAGTAAGTAATTGACCCAGAATTATTTCCTGTTTCCACGTCAATAACTGCATCCCCAAAACAGGGATTAGGTAAAATAGTGGGAATAAGAGATAGAAGGTAGTCTTTGTGACAAAGTCTGGAGATAAAGAATGGAAATTTAGATATAATTTTTAGATTTGTTTTCTCAGAGGTTCCATTTCATCTGGGTTTTTTTTTGTTTGTTTTTTCTTGTTCTGGGTTTGGGAGGTTAGATGGTAGGAGGGAATCTGAGGGTGAGCGAAGTTGTTGGTCATAACTTCCCAGCGATGGCACACTGTCATCATCAGTTTGCCCCAGGCCCTTCTCTTGATTGATTGATTGATTGATTGATTGAGTGATTGATTGGTTTTCCCCTTCATCCTTGATCCCCACTGTTTCTCCCCACTCCTGTAGTACTACTGCTTTTTTAGCTTTCCAGCTGGTTAAGAACCAGATCTTCTATTATATTTTTATTTTGTGTAAAACTTTGTTTTTAGGATATTATGCAAATTCTTTTTCTATTATGTAGGAAAGCAAAGCAAGGAAAAGAAAACTTATGGAGAGAAAGTCTTAGAAAAGAGGAAGAAGAAAAACAAAAGCAACTCCAGGAAAAAAAAATACAAGAGAAAATTCAAGAAGAGGAACAGAAAGCTGAGGAGAAACAGTGTAAGGATAAAGGTAAAAATAATAGATTTGGTTTTCCCAAGACAAAGCAGCAAAAGCTTCTTTAGTTTTTCCTTGAGGGGCAAAAAAAATTATAAGAAAATAAAAAAGAAAGATGCTAATCTTATAGTCAGAAAAAACCATTTTCTAAATTAAACGTGGTTGACAAATGTGTAGGCTTGAAAACAGAATGAGGGTAGAAATCTTAAAACATCACAGAGAAAAGACAATAGTCATCTCTCACTACCTGTGAACAGACTCTGACATGATTTTAATAATTGAAATGATAATAGTTTTAAATATTTTATTCAACCTGTGTGGAATAAAACCAGTGTAACTAAACTGTTTATTTTAATGAAACAACAACAAAATTTTAAGTTTTTGCACATTAAAATTTTCTCAGAAGGTGTACTTTGTTTTTGGTATACCTCAGTCAACACTGTTTACTTGCCAATCTTCTCATTTATGGCTTCCCTTTTTGTGCTTTTCTCCCCTATTATATTCTGATCAGCACAGATCAAAGTGTCTCACTTCTTGGTCTCCTTCTACTTTGTACAGCTCAAACATGCACCTCTTGTGAACTTTCCTTTAGATCCATGTGCATGGTTTTTCCTACATATCAAGTCTTTGTTTTACTGCCTCTGACTTGTTTGCCTTTATATTGATTATATGACTATTCAAGACATTTCAATCCTAGCAAGCCTGTATCAAATGAATTTTCATTATACTGTTAGATGCTCATTTTTTTCTTTTAGATTTTAATAGCTCTTTTTTATTGGATCATAGCAAAGACGTATATGCATGAAAGCAGCAAATAATGACAGTTATCTTCTCTTCAGGTGGAACAGCTAGTGCTTTGGTGAATTATAGAGCATTATACCCATTTGAAGCAAGGAGCCATGATGAGATGAGTTTTAACTCTGGAGATATTATACAGGTAGGAAATGAAGTTGAGTCTTTTTTCTTATGAATAAGCTGAATACAGTGTAATATATTACTTTCCATAATAACAGTATTGACTCTAATAATTTTATGTAGTGATTTATCTTTATAAAATATTTCTTAAATATCACCTCATTTGGCTTTTACAAGATACCACATGGCTATATGGAACAGTTATTATTAGTGTCATATTAAAGATAAGTAAGCTCACAGTGGTTAAGAGCTCAGGCTGCTAACCAAATGGTCAGCAGTTTGAATCCACCAGCTGCTCCTTGGAAACCCTATGGGCAGTTTTACTGTGTCCTATAGGGTCGCTATGAATCGGAATTAACTCCATGGCAGTGGGTTTGGATTTTTCGGTTTTAAGCTCAGACTTAACAAATGATAACTGTCAGCATCATGGTGGTAGAGTGGGATGCAAGCACATGCCCTTTGATTTCCAGATCCAGTGTTCTTTCTAACCTTAATAAGGTTGACAAATCATAAAGTGTGATATTGATTTGTTATTTTAATAAATTATCAGTAAAGTTTTGTTGGGCTGGTTATTTTCTGGAAACTGTTAAAGAGTTGAAGGAGTTAGGTTCTGCAGCGCTCACTGGTTATAAGCCACTTGTTCCATAGAACAAAAGGTCTTTATTTGGGGGGGAAATACTAAATAGGCAATAGATAAGTGGTATGCTGGGTGAAGGGTGAGACGGTACACAATACACGGGAAACCAGCACAACTTGTACAAAGAAAGGTCATGGAAGCCCCATAGACACATCCAAACTCCCTGAGGGACTGAATTGCTGGATGGAGAGCTGTTGGGACCATGGTCTCAGGGAACATCTAGCTCAGTTGGCATAACACAGTTTATAAAGACAATGTTCTACATTCTACCTTGGTGAGTATTGTCTGGGGTCTTAAAAGCCTGTGAGCGGCCATCTAAGATATTCCACTGGTCTCATCCCTTCAGAAGCAAGGGAGAATGAAGAGAACAGGATACAAGGAGAAGGTTAGTCCGAAGGACTGATGGACCACAGCTACCAAAGCCTCCACCAGACTAAGTCCAGTACAGCTAGATGGTGCCCGGCTACCACCACTGACTGTTCTGACCAAGATCACAACAGAGGGTTCTGGACAGAGCTGGAGAAGGATGTAGAACAAAATTCTAACTCACAAAAAAAAGACCAGATTGACTGGCCTAAAGGAGACTGGAGAAACCCCGAGAGTATGGCCCCCAGACACACTTTTAGCTCAGTGGTGAGGTCATCTCCGAGGTTCACCATTCAGCCTGCGAGTGGACAGCCCCATAAAACCAAATGGAACTAATGAGGTACAGCAGTTCAGGGACAAGCGCCAGAAGGCAGAAGGGGACAAGGAAGCTGGTGATAGGGAACCCAAGGTTGAGTAAGGATAGTGTTGATATGTAGTGAGGTTGTTAACCATTGTCATAAGGCAACATGTGTACTAACTGTTAAATGAGAAACTATTTTGTTCTGTAAGCCTTCCTCTAAAGTGAGAATAGCAGCACAATTGGAAGAGCGTAGTCGATGTCACTGAACTGTGCATGTAGAAATTTTTGAAATGGTGTATCTTTGGCTGTGTATATTTTCACCAAAAAAAAAAAAAAAAGGTCGAGAAGAGAGAGGTTTGACAGGTTGTCATAAAACAATGTGTGTACTGCTGTTTCATGAGAAACTGTTTATTCTATAAACCTTCACCTGAAGTACAATAAAAATAATAATAATAATAATTTATTGTGTTTTTGGTGAAGGTTTACACAGCAGTTTAGGTTTCCATTCAACAATTTCTACACAGATTGTTCAGTGACATTAGTTGCATTCTTCACAACTCACAGATGTTCTCAGTATTTCTGTTCTGGTTGTTCCATTTGTGGTTCAAAGATTTTAAATTTTAGACCCAGACAGACCTGGATCAGACTCCTTCTTCCACCATTAATTAACTATGCAACCTTGAAAAATAAAGCCCCTATGAAGGCTAATTAAAAAAAAAGGTCTTTATTGTGTGATCACAAACTATGTCAAATGGAAGATGCAGGGAATCCTGGTGATAGAGCCAGTATGAGATATTGAAAAGAGTACAGACTTTGGAAGCACAACAGCTTGGATTTTAATCTCTGCTTCAGTTTTCTTTTTGGTAAGTTAATATTACCCAGAGGACCTAACCAGTGCCTTTTTTCCCCCTACACTGTCACCAATTTGTTGTGCTTTTCCTTTATTTTATCAGTTAGTAGCGGATGTTCGATGATACTTGGGTAGAGTTTACTTGGGATAGAGTTTATCAGAACTGTCTACTCAAGCACCCAAGATAATTCCCAACCACATATTTCTTCTGCTGACATTGTCGCCACAGACAGTTCCATTGCTGCTCCTGAGCTGATGAATGGGTCTCTTTTAGAGCCAGCCTCAGTCCACAGTCTCTGCTGTCTCTACTGTTCTTCCTCTCATTCTTAATAATAGTGAGATGGTGTCTGAGGACGTGTGGTGCAAATGGTTAGTGTGCTTGGCTGCTAACCAAAAGGTTGGAGGTTGGAGCCCACCCTGAGACACTTTGGAAGAAAGGCCTGTTGATCTGTTTCCCAAAGATCAGCCATCAAAAAATCTATAGAGCCCAGCTGGGATCACGCTGAGTCTGAATTGACTCCAAGGCATCTATTTTGGTTTGGTCCGATCTGAGGATGTAGAGATGCAGCCTTTCTCTGGGCATGTTTCAGGCAATAACCTAGTTACATTTGGATATGTCTTTCATTTATTCCTTCAACAAATATTTGTTAAGGGCTGATTATGTTAAGCTAGAGATAGTGGTGAAAAACATACAATGTCTGCCTTTAAAGAGCTTCATAGTCTTATGAGAAAGAGAAACAACTAATGTAAAGCAGCAGGGGAAGGAAAGTAAAAACAAAGATGTGGACTGTCACCAGCTCTAGAATGGCGTCTCCCATGGCCAGAGAGCAGCACTGGAAGCCTGGTGGCAGTGATGGCTGGAATGTAAAGTTATCTGGGGTCTCTTGGGTGCTTGTGTTCTTCTGCTGAATTATTGATATAAAGGCTGAATTGTGGTGGTACTCATAGATTCCTGATTTGGACAAGTTGGTTGGTGACAGTGCCATTCACTGAGAGGAAAATGAGAAGGAGGAAGTTAAAGTGGGAATGACAGTAAAATCAATGAGTTTAAAATATGCAGGCAACAGTTGGATGTCTGGAGAGATCTCAGACAGAGATCTGGGCTGAGAATGCCGTTTGAATGTCATCAGTGTGCTGTGATGGCAATTGAAGATATAAGAGTAGTAAAGATGGAAGATAAGGGAGTAGTAAAGTGAGTGAGAAAAAAACTGAGGATGCAATCCCTGAGAAATATGGGCATTGAAGGGATTATTAGAGGAAGAAGAGACTTAGAAGGAATACCAGAAGTAGGAGAAAAGCTAGGAGAATTTGGTGTTAAGGAACTTTAAGGAGAGTGGTGCACATGTAAAATAAGACAAGGACTAAAAAATATTTATTAGATTAGCAACAAGATTATTGATGACCTTGAGAAGAACAGTATCGGTTGAGTGGTGGGGAAGGAGTCTCATTTTCATGAGGTGAGGAATAAATGGCGAGACATGAAGAGGAGATGGTGAGTGTGTAAAACTCTTTGAAGGAGCTTGGTTTTGAAAGGGGGAAGAGAGCGAGAATGATAACTAATGAGGAACGTGGGTTGAGAGAGGTTGTCTGTGTGTGTGGTTTTTTTTCCCCTAACTTGGCTACAACGTGGACAGTTTAAATAATGACAGAAGATCTGCAGAGGGGGAAGGGTTTAATGATGCAGGAAAGAGAATAAATAATTGATAACAAAACCCATTGCCATTGAGTTGATTTTAACTCCTAGTGACCTTATAGGTCAGAGGAGAACTGCCTCATAGGGTTTCCAGGTAGCAGCTGGTGGATTTGAACTGCTGACCTTTTGGTTAGCAGCCATAGCTCTTAACTACTGCACCACCGGGGCTCCAAATAATAGATAGAGGTGGTTTTTTCTAATTAAAGTATAATTTAGTTATAGTGAAGTACACAACCTTAGTGTATCCACTCAAGGAATTTTTACATATGTATATACCAGTGAACTACCACTCAGATGAGTCTGTTGAGCATATTAGCACTCCAGAAGTCACCTCATGCCTCCCTGTTCTGACCAATAGATGGGAGATGAAGAAACTTCTTGGAAAGTCTAGAGGATCCTAGAGCACAGGGAGAGAAGTAGAATAACTAGATAATGAGAGGACTGGAGGAAAGGATGGATGTGGTTATAAGTAAATTTGGCTAAGGGAGAAGGTGAAGTCAGGTCTGAGGGCTTCTGTATTCTTGGTGAGATAGGACACAAGGTCTGTTCAACTTAATAGATGAGAGTAGCAGAGGAAGTTTGATTGAAAGTGAAAAAAATTGGAAATTCCACCGAGTCTTGGTCACATTTTCCATAACAACCTGAAGTGTCTTTCTGTCCTTTTAATCTGTACGAAGCAGTAAATAGTTTCCCTAGGCCTGTGAGAATTTATGTAAAAGTTTCTAGTTTAACTCACCATGTAAATTGACAGCTAAAAACTAATTATAACTATAAATGACAGATACGAAATTGATTAAAATTAACCCCATTTTAGAAAAAACAAAAAAACAAAAAACTTGGTGTAACCCTTAAGAATAAATGAACTATCTCAGGGGACATCTAGGTTAATTGGCAAAATATAGTTCTTAAAGATAATGTTTTACATCCTAGCCTGGTGAGTAGTGTTTGGGGTCTTAAAAGCTTACAAGTAGCCGTCTAAGAAGCAATTATTGGTCTCTTCATGCCTGGAGCAAAGGAGAACAAAGAAAACTGAAGACTCAAGGAAGCAGTTAGTTCAAAGAACTAATGGCCCACATAAACCACAGCCTTCTCTAACCTGAGACCAGAAGAACTAGATGGTGCCTGGCTACTGCTACCAACCACTCTGACTGGGAGCACAATAGAAGGTCAAGGTTAGAATGGGTAAAAAATGGAGAGCAAAATTCAAATTAAAAAAAAAAAGACCAGACTCACTGGTCTGAGACTGGAGGCACCCTTGAGACTGTTGCTCTAAGACAATCTTCTAACTTGAAACTGTAGACACTCCCGGAGGCCTCCTTTCAGCCAAATAATAGGGCTGTAAAACTAGGACATCGTGGCCATCTGAGATATTCCACTGGTCTCACCACTTCAGGAGCAAGGGAGAATGAAGAAAACTAAAGATACAAGGGAAAGATTAGTCCAGAGGACTAATGGACCACAACTAGCAAGGCCTCCACCAGACTGAGTCCAGTACAACTAGACGGTGCCTGGCTACCACCACTGACTGCTCTGACAGGGATCACAATAGAGGGTCCCATACAGAGCTGGAGAAAAATGTAGAACAAATGTAGAAAAATGTTAGAACTCACAGAAAAAGACCAGACTTTGGCCTGACAGAGACTGGAAAAACCCCAAGAGGATGGCCCCTGGACACCCTTTTAACTCAGTACTGAAGTCACTCCTGAGGTTCACCCTTCAGCCAAAGATTAGACAGGCTGAAGAGACTAAAGGGGCACACCAGCACAGGGGCAAGGGCTAGAAGGCAGGAGGGAACAGGAAAGTTGGTAATAGGAAACCCAAGTTTAAAAAGGGACAGTGTTGTCATGTCGTGGGGTTGTTAACTATTGTTGTAAAACAATATGTGTACTGTTTAATGAGAAACTATTCATTCTATAAACCTTCATCTAAAGTACAAAAAAAAAAAATTAGGACACCTTGCTTGATAAAATAGAGCATCAGTGAAAAAAAGGAAGACCCGCAAGGAGGTGGATTGACACAGTGGCTACAACAGTGGGCTCAAGCATAACAACAATTGTGAGGATGGCATGGGACCAGGCAGTGTTTCATTCTGTTGTACATAGGGTCGCTATGAGTCAGAACCAACTCGACGGCACCTAACAACAACATAAACAATAACTCTTGTGTCTACTGTGCTCCTTAGAACAATCAACTATACGACACCAAAAGGGCAGCATTTGCCCAAAACCAAAGATGAGAATGCAGGGAGGGACAAGAAACTGTACTAATGGAAACAGAGAACCCAGGGAGGAAACGGGCAGAGTGCTGACACATTGTGGGGATTGCAACCAATGTCATGGAACAATTTGTATAAGAATCATTGATTGGGAAACTAATTTGCTATGTAAACTTTTACGTAAAGCACAATAAAATAAAAAAAGAATAAACGAACTAGGTTTTTCTTCTTGATAAGGTTACAACTATTAAGTAGAAGTATAATAGAAGTTATACTTTAAAAGTTTGTACACAGAGGAGGAAATTAGCATTTAAATGCCAGCAGTCATACCTTATAGTACTCATACCTTATAGCAATTCCTGACCTTGAGACCATACATTTAATCAAATATGTTGCTGAGCATTCAGCAGCATTGGGATAGTTTAAGTTGTATAACTTCCTCAGGATTTATTGTGTTTTTGTCTTTAGTTTTATTGCTGTGGCTTAGTTATTTAAAACTAGGCTTACTAAAGGGTAATATTTCATCAGTGGTTCCTTTTGTTCTATTTCAGAACACCATTTTGTGGTAGTTAATATAGCTATGACACTATTTTTGTAATTTAACCACAGCAGCTGTAGTTGAGGAGGTTTCTCATACCTCATTCATGATGTAATAAATAACCAGACATATAGCATTAAAAGGAGAATTATATACCATAAATATAAATGAAGTTGCCCTGATAATAAACCCATTTATTATTGATTAAGCTTTGAGCTTATTGTATACTTAATTTAGAATAGCCTGTTTAGGTTAACATTTGTTGAGTTCTACTGTGTACCTGCTGAGGATATACAGATATGAATAAGGAGGCCACGTTCTAGGTAGAAAATGGAAATATGCATAATTATACAAAATATAATAATATAAAGTGCTATGAAAACCTAGAGGATGAGGCAGTAACACAAACAAATAGAATTGGGGGACATCTTCCCCAAGGATAGGATGGAAGAGGACCTCAAAGGGATTATACTTGCTTAGTGCTTTACAGTTTACTAAGCACCTTCATAAATATTTTGTTAAATTCTTAAAATAACCTGAAGGAAAGCAGGGCAGGTATTTTTTTCCCAGATTTATGGATGAACAAACAGACTTTAGATAATAATCATTACCTTACCAGAGGAGAGCCAGGTAGTATGGCTAAGACTGAGACATGATTCTTTGAATTCCCATGTCTGTGTTCTTTCCCCTATACCTCATAACATTCTAAGTAGAAGGAATAGCTTAAACAAAAACATTGAGGTGTGTGTGGGCACCAAGTGCATTTAAAGAATGTCACATAACCGTTTGCCAAGGTCATGGTACACATGGTATGAGATGAAGCTAGAAAGGACCTGACAAAGGAATCATAATTTCAGGGACCTTGAATTCTAAGAAGTTTGAATTTTGAAGAGCTTTAAACTAGAGAGACAGATTCCACTAGGATAAAAATCTTAATTGTTTTGGAGTGACTTTCTGTACACCAAAAGGCATCAAGATTGCAAATGGAAAACTAAGACTGTCTTTATTTGCAGAACACATGATTGTCTATGTAGAAAATCCCAAAATCTACAAAAAAAAAACTACTAGAACTAATAGTGAGTTTAGCAAGGTTTCAGGATGCAAGATCATTATGCAAAAGTCAATTATATTTCTGTATGCAGGCAACAAACATTCAGAAGTTAGAACAGAAAATAACATTTACAATAGCATCAGAAACATGAAACGTTTAGAGATAAAAATGACAAAAGATGTGCAATAGTTGTACATTGCAAATTACAAAATATTTTTTAGAAAAATTGAAGACTTAATGAAGATGTATACCATATTCATGAAAGACTCAGTATTGATATCAATTCTCTCCTTACAATCAAAATTCCAGCAGACCTTTTTATAGAAATTGATAAGCTTATTCAAAACCAAAACAACTTTAAAAAAGAAGAATTAAGTCGGAGGACTTACCCTACCTGAATTTAAGGCTTATTTTAAAGCTGTAGCAGTCAAGACAATGCCATCTTAGTATCACAGTAGGCAAGTAGATCAATGGAACAGAATAGAGAATTTTTTTTTTTTTGGACAATGGTGCAGTTGCAACTTGGTGGAGAAACAGGGAATTTCTATTTTTTCCTTGTATCATATAAAAAAATTAAGATAGATCAGATGTGAAACCTAAAACTGTAAAACATCTAGGAGAAAATATAGGAGAAATTCTTTATGACTTTGGATTACTCAAGGATTTCTTAGATACAACATCAAGACCATGATCCATTAAATAAATAAATAAATAAATTAGACTCCATAAAAATCATGAATTACTGGTTTTCAAAGGACACTGGTTCAGACTGGGAAGAAATATTTGCAAATCTCCTATCTGATAATGAGCGTGTATCTAGAATATATAGAGAACTCTCAAAACTTACCAATTAGAAATAACCCAGTTTTTAAAATGTGCACAAGATTTGAACACACACTTCACCAAAGAAAATACAGGGATACCATACGAGCACATGAAAAGATACTGAACATCATTAATCATAGGGAGGTACAAATTAAACACTAAGATGTCTACAATTTTAAAAATTGACTATACTAAGTGTTGAAAAGAATATGGAAGAACTGAAATGCTAATAAAACATTGCTGGAAGGAAGAACCACTTTGAAAAATAGTTCCGCATTTTCTTTAAAAGTTAAACATACCTTTACATTTATTATCAATTTGTTTTTGATAATGAGGCCAAGACGGTTCAGTAGGGGAAAAAATAGTCTTTTCAACAAATGGTGCTTGGGACAACTGGATAGCCACATATAAATGAATGAAGTTGGATCACACCATATATAAAAATCAGCTGAAAATGGATCAAACACCTAAGTGTAAGAGCTAAAACTTTAAAACTCTTAGAAGAAAACACAGGGATAAATCTTCATGACCTTGGATTTGACAGTGGATTCTTAGATATAGCACCAAAAGCCCAAGCAACAAAAGAAAAAGTAGATAAATTGGACATTATTAAAATTAAAAACATCTATGCTTCAGAGTACACTATCAAGAAAATGAAAAGACAGTCCACAGAATGGGGGGAAATTGTTTGCAAATCATATATCTGCTAAGGGAAATTGTATCTAGAATATATAAAGAACTCTTATAATTCAGTAATAAAAAGACAAATTGTCTAATTAGAAAATGGGTGAAAGAGCTAAATAAACATTTCTCCAAAAAAAGATATATATAAATGACCATTAAGCACATGTTTGTTATATCTTGATTGTGGTGATTTTCCAGAGGTGTATACATATGTCAGAACTTAGCAAATTTAATACCTTATATACGTGAAGGTTATTATGTATTGTGCCACAAAAAAAGCTGTTTTAAAAATCGTAATGGATCTTAGATGACTTTCTATAAAAATTCTAACTTATTTTAACATAACACTATCAAGTCTGTGTTTTAAAGAGGTCATTCTGGAAAAATATGGAAAATGGAGTGGAGAACAGATACATAGTTGGCATATTCATTTAGCTAATTAAGCAGATATGTACTGTGCTAGACCATGTAGGTCAAAAAAGGGACTCACAGACAAATGGGAGGAGATACAGGTAAATGAAGAATAATCCAGTATAATTATGCTGATTGTGATAGTAAATATGAGATAACTGTGACGTGGGTTGGGGACAGTTAACAGAAACCTGAAGAATGAGTAAAAATTATTATATCTAGGAGTGAAATGAAAAATTTTTGAGGTAGGTTACCGATGGTGGGGTTGAAAAGAAGAAAACAAATTCAGGATAGCTTTTAGAGGCAATGTCAACAGAGTTTGGATGTAGGCGTGAAAGAGAGGTAAGAGCCAGAGATTTTTTATTTAGAGTGAGTAAGTCTTTGGTGGTAAGAAAAACAGATATAGGTGATTTAGGAGGAGTGGATTGGGGAGAAAACAAGTTCAGTCTTAGACTTGAATTGGAGTTCCTATGGTACATCCAGTTAAAAATATTCTGCAAATAGTTAAAAGTACAGGCATGTCCCTTTGGGAAGAAGTCAGTTCTGAGTGTGTAGCTTTTGGATTCATTAACTCATAGAGAACAGATAAAATGGAGGGAGTTGAGTGGGCCTGTTCAGGAAAGTAACATGAGGCAAGAAAGCCAATGTTGAAACTTGAGGTGGCATCAGTGCTTAAGGGATGAAAGACCAAGAAGTTGAGAAAGAGGTGCTGTGAAGAGGGAGGATGTCAGACTGTAGACGGGAAATGGCTGAGGAAAAAAATGGAACTGATAAATTATCTGAGGGTTTTCACCAGGTGGAAAATAACATTCAGAGAATCTTTATAGTTCTTTTGGAGTATTCAAGAAGACTCTGTGATAGGAACAGAGAAAACTAAACAAAAACAAAGTAATTATTCACTACAGGAAAATAAAAAGTTTACAAGAAATGAAATGTAATGCATGACTCAGACGTGGACTATTTACATAGTTATGATAAACACTGAGTATAATTTAACCAAAAATATGATTTAACAATATTGTTAGAATAAGAGGTTGCAGTTAAAGAGGGTTGTATCTTCATTTTCCCTAACTGAAAGCCAATAGGTAATGTCTAAAATTGAAAAAATCAAGAAATGCAGTATGTTATTTAGAAATATAGAAGAGAATACAGAAAAAATGATTAAGAATGGCAAGTTACCATTAGGAATGAAGATCCGGACATAAGGGGCCGTGAGGAAAGGGAAAGCTGTTTTCTATCATAAGTCATTTATAATACTATTTGTTTTTGTGAAACATTTTCAGATATGAACTTGGAAAATTTAAAAATTAAATTTTAAAAAGTAATTTATAGAAAATACCTTGCCCGTTTAGTTAGGTGAACTGAATTCTGAAAATAAGGATACTGTACTGTACTGTCTGCGTGTCTTCCCAGTGTAAATGTGTGGGTTTCTAAGCATCGTTAACCCTTCTTTTTGTTTTCATAGGTTGATGAAAAAACCATAGGAGAGCCTGGTTGGCTCTATGGTAGTTTTCAAGGAAATTTTGGCTGGTTTCCATGCAACTATGTAGAAAAGATGTCATCAAGTGAAAAAGCTTTGTCTCCTAAGAAGGCCTTACTTCCTCCTGCAGTGTCTTTACCTCCTACCTCAACTTTCTCTGAGTAAGTTTTTAGCTAACAGTGGCGTTTGTACAGCTCTGCAAATGTATAAATACCTAATACATATTTGTGTCAACCTGCTCCGTAATCATATTGTAATCTGTCTGGGCTCTTCAGGGGTACCTGTTATTCCAAACTGAATACTGAAATTTAGTAAATAAAAACTTAGGCCAATAGTTTGTTCTTGAATTCCTTTTTCCACAAATTATGTTTTAATACAGTGTATATTATATACAAGTTGATAAATTGGTAATATATCATTGGGTTCTACAATTAAGTCTGCTTATATCAAGGTGTTATATTTACAGACCACTTTCTTCAAATCAACCAGCATCAGTGACTGATTATCAAAATGTATCTTTGTCAAACCTAACTGTTAATACATCATGGCAGAAAAAATCAGCTTTTACTCGCACTGTGTCGCCTGCATCTGTTTCACCTATTCACGGACAAGTATGTTGTTTTTAATTTTTGTGTACTTTATTCTTTGAATTTGCTTCTTCTGCACATAAAATAGAATGAAAATTTTGTATAAAGGCATCTTTCACTCATTTAACCAGAGCTTGTAGTATTTAGTTTCTGTTCTTCATATGTGACATGAAGTTAAAGAAATTACTATTACTTAAGAGGTTTCTCAGTGACAATTCATTTCTATAGTACCAAGTTATTAACAGCTAAGGTATCTAAGCTCAAAACTTCATTTTTACACATCTGATTATATTGTTCTTCATTTGTAGTTATTGTAGGAGATAAGAGATTTGGGTTTGAGGTTTGTTTTTATTTTTTTCTTAAGTAAATCATTTGTCTGGGAACCTAGAATTTTGTTGCATATACTTAGCCTCTGGTTTAGACATAAGCATTCTAAGTATTGTTAGATTAACATGATTAAAAAGAAATAGCAGATGTCATTAGAATAGAGTCCTAGAGATTTCACCTTCACTCAAAACATCTTTATTGAGTGACCATAGGTTCCAGACATTTTGTGTGCTAGAAGTTTAAAGGAAAAATAAGTAAAAATCCCTGTCATTAAGAAGTTCATAATATAATGGAGACAGATATGTAAGTAACTGTAAAGTGTGAGAAGTGTTATAATAAAGATATGTACAAAGTTCTAGGAAGTGTACATAGGAAAGAGCATCTCATTCAATCTATAGGAATTGGAGCAAGCTTTGCAAAAGGCAAGATATTTGAGCAGGACCTTCAGAAATAAACAAGATTTCAGCAAACAGAGAAGGAAAGTTAGTGTAAAGAAAGAAGAATTTGTGGAAAGTCACTGAAGCATGCTAACACGAGCTGTTTGCAGGAAACAAGAATTGTTTGTGGTATGGCTATAGTACAGGAAGGATACCTGGGTGGTGTAAATGGTTAAGCGCTCAGCTGTGAACCAAAAGTTTGGCGATTCAGATCCACCCAGAGGCACCTCGGAAGAAGGGCCACAGCCATTGAAAACCCTATGGAGCACAGTTCTACTCTGAAACACGTGGGGTCGCCATGAGTCGTAATTGACTACACAGCAACTAGTTTTACTGGTTATAGCACTAGATACATGGAAAGAGGATTAAGAAGTGAAAACGGAGAGAGGGGTTGTGGTTTATTTGTCAAGCATTTAATATCATGCTAAACAATTTGGCAGTAGAAGTCCTGAAGGTTTTTAAGAGAGGAGTTGAGGTATATATTTTAGAAAGATAACTCTGGCAATAGTGCAGGGGCCAAATTGGCAGAAGGATGAAAAGGAAAGAGACCAGGTAAAGGAGGATATTACGATAGCTAAGTAACAAGAAATGATGGTTGAACTAGGGCCATGGTAATGAGAATACAAAATAGGAGATGGATTTAAGAGGGCATTTGTCCCACGCTGTGCAAATTGACACAAAATAGGTAACCCATTGAATGTAGAGGGTGAGGAAGAAGTTGGAGTTAAAGTTAACTCTTCAGAGACTTTAGCTTGGGCAACTGAAAGAATGGGAATATTATTTGTCTTGGATAGGAAAATGCAGGAGGAGTGGGTTTGGTGGGTTCTAAAAATGATTACATTTCTTGGTTTTATGTATCTGTATTAGGTGCAACCTGGTGAGAAGACTCAGTAGGCAGTTTGATTTACAGATCTGGAGCTCGGGAGATAAAGTTACACTGAAGATAAAGATTTGAGAAGTCAAAGGCATAAATAAGATTATTTTGAGAGAGCATGTCAGGCAGGAAGGGGAAAAAGGCAGGACAAAAGAGGAGCCACCAATCATCAGAAAGTGAGCTTCGGGAACAGCAAAGATTTTCGTGATGTCAGTACTGTTCAGAGATCAAGGAGAATAAGGGTTTGGAAGAAGCCTTTGACTTTGGCCATTATGATATTATCAATGACCTTGTCAAGAAGAGGTTCAGTAGTATGATGGGTGTAGAACTCAAATTAGAATCAGTTAAGGGATGAAATTGGAAAGCAAGTTTAAGACCATACTTCCTGTAGAGGTAGGAGAAAGAGAAGTGGAGAAAGAGGTGAAAGATTCAAGTTGAGGACTTAGCAGTGTTGCAAAATATTTTTAGGAAATGAGAGGGTGTAATATAAGATGTTTTGAGCACAGTTGAAGAAGTCAGCCTTATGAACAGGACAGAAACACTTCTTCCTCTGAGAAGGGAGGGAAGGAAAGAAGAGTGAATGAAACTACAAAGAAGTTAAGAGACAGAAGGCAGGAAAGTGGAGGGAGGCCAAGCATAACCCCATCTCCAGTCCTGATGCATTAAACTGAATCAACTACAGTTAAGAGCTGGAGGAGAGAAAAAGATTTGTAGTAACTCTGTCCCTTTCCATTTGTTCCATGACGTGTACTTAATAGATTTATGAATACATTTCTTGAGTACCCACTATTTACATTCCATTATGGTAATATTTAATGTTAAGATGTTTCCTTCATGAGGGTGTCTACTAGCTAGATAGTAGACAAAAATTATCTTAGGTGAAGGGAAGGACAACACATACTACAGGGGAGGAACAGTCCAGCACAACTGGACTAAACCAAAGCTAAGAAGTTTCCTGAATACAACCAAACACTTCGAGGGACAGAGTAGCAGGGATAGGGGCCTGGGGACCATGATTTAAGGGGACATCTAGGTCAACTGGCATAACAAAGTTTGTTAAGAAGATGTTCTGCATCCCACTTTGGTGAGTGGCGTCTGGAGTCTTAAAAGCTGTCAAGCAGCCATCTAGATGCATCAGTTGGTCCCAACCCACCTGGAGCAAAGGAGAATGAAGAACACCAAGGACACAAGGAAGGTATTAGCCCAAGAAACAGAAAGGGCCACATAAACCAGAGACTTCCTTAGCCTAAGACCAGAAGAACTAGATGGTGCCCGACTACCACTAATGACTACCCTGACAGGGAACACAACAGAGAGTCCCTGACAGAGCTGGAGAAATGTGGGGTGCAGAACTCAAATTCTAGTAAAAACACCAGACTTAATGGTTTGACTGAGACTGGAGGGACCCTGGAAGATGTGGCCCCCAGACTCTCTGTTAGCCCCAAACTAAAACCATTCCCGAGGCCAACTCTTCAGACAAAGGTTTAACTGGACTATAGGACATAAAATGATACTCGTGAAGAGTGCGTCTCTTAGCTCAAGTAGATACATGAGACTAAATGAGCAACTCCCATCCGGAGGCAAGATGAGAAGGCAGAGAAGGTCAAGCGCTGATTGAACGGACATGGGAAATCCAGGGTGGAAAGGAGGAGTGTGCTGTCACAGTATAGGGAGAGCAACTAGGGTCACATAACATGATGTATGTATAGATTTTTGTATGAGAGACTAACTTGAATTGTAAACTTTTACTTAAAGCACAACAATTAGAAAAAAAAATTTCCTTGAATGCCAATTGTCCAGTCTTTCTTTGACTTAACAGAAGGCCACTCAGATGGTTGTCTCAGATACAATTTTAAGTCGGTTAGTAGAATAAGGTTATCTTAAGCCTCCCTTGGTAATAAGTCATCATTACACCAGACTGGTCTGCTGTTTGAACATATTTGTTACATACTTGGAAACAGAAATCATGGTTACTGTTGTTTTTGTTTTAATTTTTGTGTTTTTCTATTTACAGGGACAGGTTGTAGAAAACTTAAAAGCACAGGCCCTTTGCTCCTGGACGGCAAAGAAGGATAACCACTTGAACTTCTCAAAACATGATATCATTACTGTCTTGGAGCAGCAAGAAAATTGGTGGTTCGGGGAGGTACATGGAGGAAGAGGATGGTTTCCAAAATCTTACGTCAAGATCATCCCTGGGAGTGAAGTCAAGAGAGAAGAGTAAGCATCTTTGAGCATTTACATGAGATGGAGGTGGTGATTTCACTAATGAGTCAGCCATAGCACAATGCACTGTACAACAAAAAGTTTATGCTTGAGTTTGAATATCAAAGTACTTAAAATTTTTGATGTTTTCCTTTCTTTGTACCATAAGCTTAGTTAAAGAAGTTATTTTTCATTTCCTTTGGCGGCATTCTCCCTTGTTGTTTACTGTAAATTGTCAGTATTTACCTAACTCTTTACTGAGGTCCTCCTCTCTGCTAAAATGGGGCATTCCCACCTGTGGGAACACATCTCTTATTGCTCATAGCACACTGTGCTGCAGTTATTTACTTTCTTGCAGCGGTCCATGTCTTTTTTTGTTATTGTTACTTGTTTGTTTTGTAGTGTTTCCATGCCTGCTACACTGCTTAGTACATAGTATCTGCTTACTTATATCATGAATGAGGGAGGGGCAAATGAATGAATGAATTTTCAAATGAACCAAAACCAAGAACTGAATAAGTTAAGTTCTCTGGCCTTTATTTCCCAGTCTCTAGGGGAGTCAGGTCGTTAGGTATCTTTAATACAATACAGTAAATGCTGTAATATCGCCATCTCTTGTGTCTTTATAGGGAAGTTGATCTAAATAGAAAAGCAGTTTGATTTAATAGAAGGGGACTGGGCTTTGGAAATCAAAAAGCTTGAGTTCCAATTCTGCTATTTTTGCCAGACTGTATAAATAATCTTCAGGAGTTCTTTTAATGCTCTTTCTATGTATAAATTTTTAAGTTCAAATGCAGAAACTTTTCAGACTGACATAGAATTTTAGATTTAGAAGTGGGTAGGAACAGTAACAAGACTATATAGCGGGCATATGTTTGCTGACACTGTAATAACTGAAGCTAGGCCTTTTATAGGAATTATTTAACCTCCATAACATTTTATAGAAAAGAATATTTAGGCACAAAGAGATTAAGTTTAAATGCTTTAAAATGCCTTAAGGACATGTCTTCTCCATTCCCTTAGCTATATTATAGTACTTATTTCCTTCTTCTTCATTCAGTTACCAAATCTCTTCTAACTGGTAAAGCAGATAACTTGAAAATCTGAAGTAATGGAGAATTTAGCACTAAACAAGGCAGAGTATTCAGTCGTGGCCATGAGTTATAGTAGGATTCCACTTCTATTTACCTGAAAACCATCTCAGTATATAATTTACTCATAGGTCCTGGAGAGCCCAGGTACAACCCACAGATATCTAGTGCTTAAACATGACAGTCTCCCAGATTTTTGAAAACCGTTTCCTTTGTTAAAAATGGAAATTAATGCTATACCTTTTCTTAGATAGTTTTAAAAATTATTTTATTAGATTTTTTTTTTTTTTGATGTTGTTGTTAGCCTCTGTCCTGTCGCCTCCGACATATGGCAACCCCATGTTCAACAGAACAAAATGCTGCCTGATCCATAATTGGTTGTGGATCGGACCGTTGTGACCCATATGGTTTTCACTGGCTGATTTTTGAAAGTAGATCGCAACGCCTTTCTTCTTAGTCCGTCTTTGTCTGGAAGCTCAGCTAATACCTGTTCAGTATCATAGCAACACACAAACCTCCACTGACCAATGGTAGTGGCTGCGCATGATATATTGCCCTTGTTTTTCTCTAAACCAGGCCAAGCCCCATATGAGCTTAACCAAAAAACTGCCCATTTGCTAGTGTGTTTGTTTCTCTTGGAATCTCTTTGAGATATTTTAAGGTTTTTTTTTTTTTTTTTCCAGAAAGGCAGAATATTTCACATTTGAAATACTCTTTACAAATTACATTAAATTCTATATATTTAAAATTTTAAAAGTTTATGATTAGGCTGTTTTCAGTCCAGCAGTGTTTTGTGTATGAAAAATTATTTCCAGTCTGTGTACTGAAACAATATTTAGAATAATTTTGGTAAACCCTGAAAGAATACACTGCAAACACCTGCTTGTGTTCATCAGATCACCTTACTTGTTCTTTGTTTGTATCTTTTTTGTTTTGTTGTTGCTTTTTATGTTTCTTTATTTATTTGGCAGACCTGAAGCTGTGTATGCATCTGTAAATAAGAAACCTACCTCTGCAGCCTATACAGTTGGAGATGGTAAGCTTTTGGCAGTTTATAAATTAGATGGCAGTCAGCTAAGCTACTGACTAATTGCCTGACTTCACACAGTTGTTAATCTCCCTGCTTCTGCATCTTCATTTTTTTAAAGTGAGGTTAGGAAAACCTACTCCTTGTCTATTTCATGTGAATGTTGAATATATACTTTTAGAAAGACAGTGCTATAAAAATTCAGCATAGACTGGCTCAATAAATAAGATGATAGTTAAAAAGTGTTGTGATGAGATAGCATGAAGGTTTTTGTTTTCCTGTTACCATATGTCTAGATTGTAGATGCTTAAGAGGTAAGGAAACGTCAGTGCACTGAATTGTTTAAAAATTGCATCTTAATTACAGTGTGCCATATAGATCATTAAGTAGGACTTGAGATCAGGGTACACTTTTATCATAAATATTACAAAGAAATTTTTTCTGTATACCCCTTTAGGCTGTTTGATTGATAATTGTTTTGCTTTTGTCAGTGTGCTCTTAACATTTTTTTTTTCACTTCTATAATCTTACAACCAAAATTAGTTTCTTTTGGTTTGTTCCCTTCAGAGTATATTGCACTTTATTCATATTCAAGTGTAGAACCTGGAGATTTGACTTTCACCGAAGGTGAAGAAATATTGGTGACCCAGAAAGATGGAGAATGGTGGGCAGGAAGTATTGGAGCCAGAACTGGAATTTTTCCATCAAATTACGTCAAACCAAAAGATCAAGAGGTAGAGTTATTTTGATATGGAAACAAAATCATTCCATTCTTGTTGATTAAGATTTCTACTTACAGGAGAGTGTGTGGTTTTTATCAGACTCCTTTGGTTACAAATAAACTTCTCAAGGTAAACCAAACCCGTTGCCATGGAGTCAATTCTGAGTAGAACTGCCCCATAGAATTTTCAAGGTTGTAATCTTTATGGAAGCAGACTGCCTCATCTTTCTCCCACAGAACGGCTGGTGGGTTGGAACTGTTGACCTTTTGGTTAGCAGCCAAGAGCTTAACCACTGCGATGCCAGGGCTTCTTACTACTAAAGGTAGTTCCAGTAAAAAGGGTCGTATTATAAGAGTCCAATTATAGAGATATTAGGGGGGCAGGATTTCATGAAATTCAAAGAAGAGTCAGGGCTGGGCAGTGATAACTGAAGCTAGGGCGTGGCTCTGGCTCCAGGGAGGCTGGCAAAGGACCACCTTGAAGGAGCTTGTATACCTTCACTGTAGGCTCTGACGTTCACGGGACTCACCTTACACTCGAGTTCCTGCTTCTTTTCACCTCACCACCAGTGCGGTATAGTGCGGTGGATCTCAAAGTTTTTGGTTTCAAGAACTCTTTACAATCTTAAAAACTACTGAGGACCTACCTCAAAGAATATGGGTTCTATCTAGTGATACTTACCGTATTAGAAATTAAAACTGTGAAATTATTTAAATATTTATGAATTCATTTCAAAACAACATTAAAACCATTACATGGTTACATAAGTAACTGACTTTTTATGAAAAACAACGAAAAATATATTATTTTCCCCCAAAAAAGAGAAAGTTTAATGAGAAGAATGTCATTGTTCTATATTTTTGCAATGTCTGGCTTAATTGACGACAGCTATATTCTCAAATTTGTTTCTGCATTCAGTCTGTTGCAATATGTTGTTTTGGTTAAAGTATATGAAGAAAATTTGATCTCACACACATATGGGACAGAGGCTACTTCATTTATTTTTGAGAAAATGTCTGTCACGTCCCAAGTCTGAATAATCTATAAGTCATTCTTTCAAGTAAAAATGTTGTTCCCTGAAAAAAACCTAGTTCAGCTTACAACTTAATCACACAAGTGGTTTTTCTTAAGGCAGCCACTGTACTTCAGTATGCAACAGAAATACTTTATAAATACTTCCATTTAGTCACACAGATTTTTAGAAAGATGTGTACCTGAGGACCGAAATTTAATAAAATTTGTACTGCTTGATCAAGGACATTCTTAAGTGAAAGTGGCTTTTTTTGTTATGAGGGCATGGTGGTGATGAATACTATGACTACTAGTATAATTTGGTGTCACTTCAGTGATTCATGCTAAAACCCATTGAAAACCCATTGCCATCGAGTTGATTCTGACTCATAGTGACCTTATAGGAAGGACGGAGTAGAACTGCCCCATAGTGTTTCCAAGGAGCAGCTGGTAGACCAGAACTGCCAACCTTTTGGTTAGCAGCCGGGCTCTTAACCACTGTGCCACCAGGGGTCCATGCTAAGGCACCAGCAATTTCACCCACCATTATAAATTTCAACACAAAGAGGCAGATAACATCTTAGTATTATTATGAAAATAATCTTTATTTCATGGACTCCCTGAAAGGGTATCAAGGCCCCACCACCACCACAGAATCTGCAAACTACGGGACAGGTTCAGTCAGTTTGGGAGGGAACATGGTTAAAAAAAAAGAAAAAAACATTGCCTCCTAGGAAGCAGGACTGTAGACAAGTCAAGGTCCCTTAGAGAAAGCAGAGGCAAAACTCACATCATGCCTTAACATATCTAGGACACACATGTTGTGTATGGTAGGCACTGATGCTAACTGGTAAATGAGGTGTATTTGGCCTGGATAGTCATGTTTTATATTCAGGGAAGATTCAGAAAATGAGCTATATGTTGAGCCAGCAACGGCAGCATCAGCCACTTGTACGTAACGTATTCTATTAGTAGACCACATCTCCTCGTAAGTGTTGAATTCTTAACCTGTTTGGTTAGTATGAGGTTGTCATTTTGACCTTTATTTAAAGAAATAAAAATCATGAGAATTGGAAATCTAATTCCTAATAACCTTTGTACTTTTGTGTCTGAATTGTTGGAAAAATGATAAAACAATATGGTATTTTTTCCTTTTAGAGTTTTGGGAGTGCTAGCAAATCTGGAACATCAAACAAAAAACCTGGTATGTATAACAATGTACCCGAAAAAAATGTTAAAATATTTGCTTTGTTGTAGTCTTAAATTCATAATCTCTTCCTTTTTTTCATAATTTTCTTCTGTTCAGAGATTGCTCAAGTAACTTCAGCATATATGGCTTCTGGTTCTGAACAGCTTAGCCTTGCACCAGGCCAGTTAATATTAATTCTAAAGAAAAATGCAAGTGGATGGTGGCAGGGGGAGTTACAGGTAATGAATCTTTAATTAGCATTTATCAATTTTATTATAAAAGTAATGTGTGCTCATTTAAAAAATAATAAAAATTTTAAATTGCCTGTAATCATACCACCTAGAGGTGAGCAGTATTAACATTTGTTTTCCTCTAGTGTTTTCCTGTTCAGCATTTGAGTTGATGTTATCAGTAACAACTTAAAGAGTAATTTTCTCTAAAGACACAGTTTCCTTAATAAATCACAGATTACCTTCATAAAGGAAAGCATTCTCTTTACCTGGGGTAGCCCCAGGCCTGCAGTATAGTGTCTTGGATCCAGGCTGTGTGCTGAGAAAATACCACCCATCAGATTGCCCCTTATGGTCTTAGGTTTCTGAAGGAACAGTGCAAGGAAAGGGGTACAGACATAGATGAGCCCAGTTCATTTCCCCTAAAATGTTAACAGATAAGGTTGTTGCATATGTTTTGAACCAAAAAGAGGGTTCTTCCTTCCTAAAATTTCCTTACTAGCAAAATCTAAAAAGCATTTGAGGGCAAAAAGATGATGAGAGGTGAACAGCTGTATTTTTACATAAGGTCAATAATATCCCTATAATACAAAACATAAATATACCTCATTCTTGCAAATCAGAATCTTAGGGCAGGTCTCAACATCATCTGGAACAACCCCAAAATTCCACTTTCTGATTTGCTTTGAAGATTGACCCAACTAGGTTGCAAACATGGCTCTCCAAAATTTTATTTATGACCTCCTCATTAATTTTAACAAAGCCCCAAGGGGTATTTACAGTTGGGCTGTACGATCTTAAGGGTTGATTGAGCTTATCCGGAGAACTCTAGATAGGTCTTTTTAGATTATTTGTGTGAAATATTCAGAGAACCCTGAGCCTGTAAGGCCTCCAAATAGACATCTTCAGCAGCTTTTTAGCAGCACTTTGAGATGCATCTTGTAGTGAGTCTTCCAGTTGTTGGCCACGGTTTTCTTAACTTTTAAGTCGTGTCTCAATAATTGTTTGTTATGCCTTAATCTCACCTTTCAATTGTACATTCCTTTTGCTACTTCTCCAGGCCAGAGGAAAAAAGCGACAGAAAGGATGGTTTCCTGCCAGCCATGTTAAACTTTTGGGTCCAAGTAGTGAAAGAACTACACCTGCATTTCATCCTGGTATGGAAGTGGGTTAACTTGTATTTCATCTTTGAGCAATTTTGTTTAAAACTCAGCCACTTCTCACTCTTCTGCCAAAGATTAGACAGGCCCATGAAACAAACAACAATACATGTAGCTCAGCTGTGAACATGAGACTAAACGGGCACACCAGCCCAGGGGCAAGGACAAGAAGGCAGGAGGGCACAGGAAAGCTGGGCAAATGGAAATGGGGAACCCCAGATCAAGAAGGGGAGAGTGTTGACACGTCATAGGGTTGGCAACCAACGTCACAAAACAGTATGTGTATTAATTATTTAATAAGAAACTAATTTTCTCTGTAAACCTTCATCAAAGCACCATTTAAAAAAAAAAACAAAAACACTTCTTAGATTAACTAAGCTCTTTGGAAAGTATTAAAAGTCACTTCCTTACCTCTGCCCAAAAGTAGTGTACCACTAAGAACTTCCTTTCTGAAAAGTTCTGTGTAGAAAACAGATACTTGAACCACTTCACTCCTTGAAATTTTTCAAAGTAAAGTTGCTGTACCATCATATTTACTTAAAGTAAAGCAGTTCTTGAATTTTTAGCTGTAGTTGGGAAATTCTTGTTTTTGTAAAACAAGGAGTAGGGGAAGGAGAAAGGGAGGAAGAGCAGCTCGAAAGGGAAATTTTAGCCTTATTTTAATGTTTATTATTAAAAAATGATTTAAATCCTAGGGGAGATTCAACATTTGATCCTTGTAGGAATAATTAATTTGTTATTGTGTGTGTGTGTGTGTTTTTTTTTTTTTTTTTTTTCCTGGTAGTGTGTCAAGTGATCGCTATGTATGACTACGTGGCAAATAATGAAGATGAGCTAAATTTCTCCAAGGGACAACTTATTAATGTTTTGAACAAAGATGATCCTGACTGGTGGCAAGGAGATGTCAATGGGGTGACCGGCCTCTTTCCTTCAAACTATGTTAAGATGACAACAGACTCAGATCCAAGTCAACAGTGTGAGTACCATCAAATTATTTATGTCTCAACTACTATGAAAAGCTGTAATACTCAGCACTGCATTTCTTACTGTTCTGGATCAGATCTTAAACTTAGTTCATAGCAAATCTATACTAATATTTAAAGTAAGAAAATACAAAAGGAAATTTTACAAGATCTGATGTTATATACCTTTATTTTAAATACTTTTCCCTAGCTTCAGACTTCACTATTACACTTCATCTAAAAAATACGTATAATTTCTCCTATGGATTAATTCTTTGCTATAATAATAATCTACACTGCAACTCCCCTATATCATCACCCTCTTTTTCAGCTTAATAAACAATAGCTAGTAATTACCCTATTCACACACCTACACACACACATACAAATTTGTTTTACCCTGTTAATGTAAAAATACCATTAATTTTGCAACCTTCTCATTCATCTCACACATATTTACATGTCATCTGGGGTAGGAGAAAATTCAATAACCTGTTTAAATCTTTTGTTCGTGAAACTTCAGATGATTTTTAGATAACTATCTCATGCAACAAGAAGTGCACAAATCAAGGTCTCATTCACTAGTTTTAGAACAAGGGTCCAGGCCTCCAAAAGGGAGATTTGGTATTTTATAAAATTCTCTCTTGGTTGTTACCTAGCCCTTCTTATCTTTAATAATAAACACAGCATTAATAATAAATTATAGAATAAACAGTACTTAGGGATTCTTTTTAGTTTGATAGAATGGATGTCACTTATTCCCACCCTTTTGATTTTTTTATTTTGTTTACAAAATATATCATAATTTATATTTTTATCATTCTCGTAAAATTATCTAAAAGATTTAGCCTTTCGTTTTGATTTAGTTGCTGAGAACATATAAATGATAACTCAGTCAAAACTGAGATACACATAATTCAGTGCAAATGTTATACATCCATTTTATACAATATAATTTTAATTTATAATCTTGATTTAGGTTTAGAGATTATAAAGATAGTTCTGATCCTGGGGAGAAGATTTCCCTTTAGATAAAACAACTAAATTTCCCATTTTGGAAGTGGGAGGAGTCTAGTGTTTCATGATTTTAACATTCCCAAAAATGTCTCCTGGTTTCAAGAGAAGTGGTAAGAAAAATTATAACAACTTGGTTGCCTAATGAATGAATGGCTATTTTTAAGTTCTGATGATGGTTTGGCAGTTTACAGTGCTTGCCAGTTTATGTGATTGCTTACAAATACCTACCACCCCTTTCTTGGAGGTAAGAGAAGATACTTTTCAGACCTGCTGGGTCAGGAAGATCTTCAACTTGTGATCCCTGGAGCCATACCAGGCTGCCCGTAGACTTGGCTTTTATAGCTTCTGTGATCCAGAATTGGAGCCCTGGTGGTGCAGTGGTTAAGAGATTGGCTGCTAGCCAAAAGGTTGGCAGTTCGAACCCACCAGCCACTCCTTGGAAACCATATGGGGCAGTTCCACTCTGTCCTATGGGGGTCACTATGAGTTGGAATCGGCTCGACAGCAACAGGTTTTTTTAAATGATCTAAAATGATGGTTTTCAAATGTTTTGTTGTTTTTTATCTTGTTTTCCAGTGGCGGAATACTTTTTTTCCAATTAAGTCTTACATAATAAGGAATATAAAGAACAGATGAAAGCTGTTCTAAAGGGAAAGACAGCAAGGACCATGCTCTGAGGGCTTCCCTTCCTTTTCTTTGTGTCTGTGACAGTCCTTTCAGGTTCCCCTCTGGGGATAATTTAAAAATCACTATTCTAGAGAAATCTCCTTCAGGTTAGTAAAAGCCTCCTAGGCAGGTAACCTACACATAAAGTTAACTGAGTGATATCTTTTTATTTTTAAAAGAAACAACAGTAGGTTGTCAATAAACATTTGATACATAGATGATACATAGAAAATGTAGACATGAATTATAGTAGTTACCCAAGATTCATTTGCCATGGAAGTTACTTTTGGGCAGAGAATGCTTTATCTGTCATTTTAGTGTGGGTAGAACTGGCAGAGCCTCAGTCTTCCCCCTAGATGCGGTACCCACACTAAACTGTTATCCAGTAGAACTTTCTACAGTGAGGGAGATGGTCTATATCTTCACTAGCCACATGTAGTTTTTGAGCACTTGAAGTTTGGCTAATGTGACTGAGAAACTCAGTTTTAAATTGTGTTTAATTTTAATTCATTTAAATTTAAATAGCCACTTGTGGCTAGGGGCTGCCATATCAGACAGCACAGCTCTGATAGCAAGACCAGCCACTTTCAGGCCATCCCTGAAGTGAAACAAGGAAATGGCAGTATTGAAACTTAGAAATAAAATAGAAAAGAGAAAGCATTCTTTCAGTCATTACTGACCTACACAATGATTTTAAAGGAACAAAGTTCCCCACGTACTTCAGATTTTACCTTTTATAGTATTTTGGATTTTATGTTAGCATTTTTCCCACTGTTAAGAAATTTATTCATTTGGTAAGTATTTTTTGAGTGTCTTCTGTGTACTTAGTACTGAGTATTAGGAATACAAAGATAAAAAGACAGTCTCTGCCCTAAAGTAGCTTTAGAGTCCAGGAGGGAACAGATATTCAGATAAATACAACAATTGTTATAATGGATATGTATACAAATATATATTGGGGAAAGAGCCCCCAAGTCTAACTGGGAAAAGAAGGACATGTTTGGGGAAGACTTCACAGAGGGTATTTGAACGGAAACATGAAGGATAAATGGTAACAGTTTATCACAAAGGCGAGTGTTGGGAAGGGGGAAAGTGTTGGGAGGGTAGTGGGAAAGAGATAACCAGTTATTTGCAAGATCATTTTACATATTGCAAGCTGGGGAAATAGAATATTCAAGAGGTTATTTCAAAATAGGAGTAGTTTCAAACGTCTCTGTTATAAAACTATTAACAAAACATTCTTATGACCTTGTTTTTTGCTGGTGTGTGTGTGTGTATATGTGTGTTTAATTAGTTTGATCACATCTAAAAACTGAGTATTGTTTTGCCTAAATAATGACCAAAGATTTGTCATCCATCCTGGAATAAAAGATCTCTCAATTCTATAACTCTGAGAACAATTCCCAAATAGATTTCTCTGAGAAAGTTTATTGTTAATATAAAACAGTTGTTTAAATCACCTGGGAGAGCAAGGAGTACTGATTTTGTTTACTTGAAATAATTATTCATCAGAAATTGAGTCATAATTGCTTTCAAAGAAAATGAAAAAGTTGAAGAATAGAGTTAATTGTATTGATAGGTATGAAATCCACTCAGATTAAATTTGTATGTACCTATAACTTTAATATAGGATATGGTTCAGAAAATGCTTAATCGTCAAAGTTGGGAATTGATTTGAGATCTTTTGTTGTACCTACTTAGATCTTTAGAAATTAATCTGCTGTTGGTAATCTTTGTATGAGTCAGTGAAAGCTGGTTAAATTTTAAATTATCATTTGTGTTTCTTTCGCCCTTTAAATATTCAATTCATTTTTTTATATAATTAGGACATTTTTTAAAGGTTGAGAATTTCAGTAGACCACATTTGTTTAATTGGTGTTGCTTTCTTGCCTTTAATAATTCCTTACTGCAAGTTATTACTAGTCAGATTTTTTTCTCACCTACTTAATTTATATTATGTTCATTTTATTCCTCATTTTTCTTTTTTTAGGACCCATGTTGTCTTCCAGTGTGAAAGCACCCCAGAGACCCACTATCCAAGTTTGACTCTAGCGAGGAGGCAGGGCAGGCAGCCCTGATCCAATGTCTCCTACACAATTCGTTTACTTCGGTCGGATGTTAGAGCCACTTGTGATTATTTCTTTGTGTTTCTAGTTTACAGTTAAAATTTACTTGTAACAAGTTAAAGGATAGTGGGTCTTTGTGTGGCTTTCCCTGCTGTTCACTCTGGCACCCTTTAGCATTTTTCTCCTTTTTATTTGGTAATTGTAGGTCATTAGCATGCATATTGAGTTTGCCCTTACATGGTGGGAGTTCAAACACACAAAGACCCACTATTTGCACAAGCTATTCTTGCTGATTTGGAATGGGCTGCTGTGCTTTTCTAACGTTATTGCAACATGTATTCATCACCGAATTCAGATAAAATTTGCTCATACTTTGCTATTATGTTTGGTCTAATCCTAATCACAGTGAACTCTTAATGGCTCTATACGTGATTTACCCCAAATGCGCCCTGTTTATTACTTTCTAATAAGCCACTGTGAGTAACAATATTTAGATTTGTTTAAAGGGCAAGAACTGGAAATAACCTTTTCTCTATTTTCTGTGTTTGGGGGTCAAGAGCACCAACATCTTTTGGGAGCTTTTCTTATCTCACAGAAGAGGAAAGTGAGCTGCTCTGGCGGGTATGTGTCAGAGTGGGCTGTTCAGTCTATTTGGACTGTCCGAGAATCTGCACTGTGCTGTGCTAGCTCCCTTAGGATCTGTGAGTGCTCTGGACTAATGAAGATACTGCACTATGTGCAGCAGCAGTCAGATGCTAATTCTTTATTGATGATCAAAAACTGGATGTTATTTTGAGCAATGAAAGGCTCCCGCAGTTGGTGGTGAGATGCGAAAGCTTCCTTAGCTTAGACGGAACATTTATATCTATAATACATTTTAAAGTCAGAATTCATGTTACCTATTTTATATTTTCATCAGGTGACTATATGTCCCAGGTAACAAAGGACACTGCTTGACAGTTCTTCTTAATGTATTTAGTAGAGATCATAAGGAATCCCTGGAGAGTTTAAGTGCCTCTGAAGCAGGCATAACAGACTATAGTCTCGAATGAATTGCAGCCAAGGAAAACGCTGTGAAAGCGGGCATTCTGCTCTGTCCATGAAGACTCTTTAGGCTGGAAGATTGATTTTACCGTCCAGAGTTCTCTGGCTAATATCTATTCTTCAACTACATTGGCTACTTTGACATAGGATTTTACTTCTTTTCCTTGAATGGAAAACACATTAAAGATATAATACACATTATTATAAATTAATAAATATGCGTGTACTTAGCTGAAACAAAAAGGAGTTTTAGTATACAGTATTAAACTCTATTTGAAAATCAATAAGAGAAGTTTATGCAATTTAAAATGTTTACAAACTGCATTGCAACCTACTGTTTATGAATGTCAAAGTATTATCAGGAAAAGTGTACAATCACAGAGTCTTACTTCCTCACAGAGTTCTTTAAGAAGAGTGAAATATGTTTTTATGCCTCTAAGTTTAAGTTGGAGGCATATTTTGTGCAATATTTATGTTAATGTGCCTATACATTATGAATGGATTGTTATTTCAGCCATACTTTGCCTAAATCATAACTTTGTAACACTTGAGAATCATCAGTTTAGTTAAAACATCACAAAGTTCAAATGTCTGTGTTCCAAAACACTTAACATTATTGGGATGTAGGCGTGCTCCCTGGGGTGGAAATTTCTAGTCATTAGACCACCTCAATTTTTAACACTTGGCATTGTTATGATACTTTTATAAAATGTGACATTAATAGGAAAGCAATAATATCATTTTACAGGTGGAGTAACAGATTTGTCTGCAGTCACTAAAGGAGACAGTGCTAAATTGGGTCCTTGTGAATTCAGCTGACTCTTCCAAATTGTGCGATTACCCAGTCTTGCCTTGTATTTTCTGAACTTTCTGCTTTTGCACCCTTTAGTTGAGTTCAGATTAACGGCCAGTTACTTTAAATCCATTTTAAACCCTGAGATTAGAAGTCAGACCACTGTTAATTAGCCACATGCTTTGATACAACCTTTTTTCTTTTAGTTTTGAATATGGATTTATCTAATACACTGATTACTTCAAAGGTACTTTTATAGCTGAAACCATTTCACTTTTACACTGATAAATATAGATTACTAGGAATGACATTCGGGCAGAGTTTAGCATCTGTAATCAATTTGGACATACTATGTTCATCAGGTATCTATGGATTAAATCACATACTGAATGTGAGTCTGGAAAATAAATTTATTGTATGTACTGAAATACCTACCACTCTTTACACAGGTGTTATATATTTGAGAGAAAGCTAAAAATAAAGGAAATTGTATCACAAAATAATAACCTAAGTCCTTCTTAAAAGTGCATGCAATTGTTTGCAATACCTCATAGTTAAGCCACATATTTGTTCTTTTCTCATTCAGTGTGAAAGACAGCTTTGAGTTTGCTTAGGCCGCAACATTAGAAGGAATGAGTATATCAGGAACATAGAATTTTAAAATGGGAGCACAGCTGATTAAATCTGAACCCTGTAAGAGGTAAAGAACCCAAAATACCTACTTAAAAATTGCAGTTGTGTATAGTTCTTTTTAAAGTACATGATTAAACCTGATGGATTTTTCCAGCAATGAAAAAAATTAGTTCTAAAACCAAAGCTGATTTTTAGAAAAATCTGAAATTTTAAATCAACCCTATCTGTTGTATAGTTTCTCTAAAGCTTTATCTTAAACAGTCATTTTAAAATAATAAAACTATTTTAAAAAAAGTAAGTGCTATTTTAATGTTTCAAAATACAGTATGAAGACCGGTAGTTTAAAATAAAGAAACTGGGAGGAGGAAAATTAGAGAAAGATGCCAATTCCAGTCTAAAGCTTTAGTTGCCAAGTTTTCTTAGAATGAATTTTACCAGGTTACAAATTCTTGTAAATAGAATCTGTAATGGAAATGCTGACTCTTGACTAAAGTGGCAGTATTGGATGCTGCTGTGATGCTACTGTAATGTAATAAATTATTAAATTGTTGCAAAGTGCTGTTTTTTGCCTTAAAATTTTATTTTGTGTGTCTTGAAAACTAGTTATAAAAGTATTGAGATTGTGCAAATGCTGGGCACGCTTGGCATGAGGTAATTTGTTTTTATTTTTACAAAATTGTAATATAACTATGCAAGTGTGTTTATTAAAAGGACACAAAACTACATTATTTGTATTGTGTATTTCTTTTGAAGCATCCTTTAAAACATTTTTAATTGTGTATATGTAGTTGAGGAGCCCTGGTGGCACAGTGGTTAAGCGTTCAGCTGCTAACTGAAAGATTGGCAGTTGGAACCCGCCAGCAGCTCTGTGGGAGAATGATATGACAGTCTGCTTCTGTAAAGATACACAGCCTTGTAAACCCTATGGGGCAGTTCTACTCTGTCCTGTAGGGTCACTACAAGTTGGAAACAACTCAGCGGCAATGGGTTTTGGTTTTATATGTAGTTGTGATTGAACGTCTTTGATTTTCTCTTTTTCCTTAATCATAGTCTTTGGGTATAGGCCAGCAAATTGTTTTATATTATAGGAGGCAGAAGAAAGTTTCAAGTGGTCAAGATGAGATAATTTGATCCAAGATAACCATATGTATCTCATGAGTGAAAGAAATTTTGATTGTAATATGTTACGGCTCACAAAACTAAAGAAAAATATAATCTAGGATAATATCAGACTATTATACTATTAACAGTTTCTTCTTAAAAAATTGGAAAGAGGTTAGAAATTCATCCTCATTGCAAATGTAGAGTAAGTACAAAATAAGAGTATAGAAGAAGCTGCAGTGAATGCTTGGGGACACCAGAGTTAAGCAGAATATTATACTTAAGTAATCAAATGGGTTATTAAAATCAAATTAAGTAATCAAAGTATGGTTCAAAATCCAACCCATCCATCAAGATCTAGGGTAAACAACCTCTTTCCGAAAAGCCTTTCATCATCTCTGGAAAGTCATTCAACATGGTATATTGTGTGTGCATTTACGTAAGGCCAATCATGGTGATAGATTCTGAGGATACAAAAATGAGTGAGTCAGCTAGTCCTGGCCTGAGGTAGCATATTGCTAGGTGAGGTGATCAGGCCCATACATAGATAAATATAAAACAGCATGCTAAGCAAAGTGATAAGAGATTTATTGGGCACCAAGGAGGTGCCGAAGAGGAATACTTAATTCAACCATCGATGGGCAGATTAGAGAAGACTTCTTCCAGGAAGCTTCTACAAGGTCCATGTGATAAGTTGGAATAGGCCAGAGAGGGGCATGGAGGATGGTGGAGAGTATGATAAGACAAGCAACAGTAGGGCTTGGGGAGAGGTATGATTGATTAAAAGTAGTTAGTATTGGTTGAGTGGAAGTGCAAAGCCAGGAAGAATGAAGTTGAAACATCTTGACTGTGCATTGGAATCACCCGGAAAAATTTAAAAATCATTGATGTCTGGGTCCTAATTGAAATGGTCTTTAGTGTGGTCAGGGAATTTGTCAAAGCTCCCCAAGTGATTCTGATATGCAGCCAAGGTGGAGAAAAAGAGTAATGAAACAGAGTTAAGAATTGTTTGTGAGGGGAAATTGGCAGGAGTTGGGGATTGATGGAATGTGAGGGTAAGTGGAAGAGTCAGTTTGATTCCCAGGTGTATCTCTTGGGTGACAGGATGGGATAACAGTGCCACCAGCTGCGGTAGAGAATAAGAAGAAGAAGAGTTTGGTTTTGACTACAAAGTACCTATGGGGCGTGCAGATAGAATTGTCCAGCAGGTAGTCAGATATAATCAAGTTATACAGCATCAGGTGGAATGGCACGCATATTGGTAGTTGTTGAAACAATGAAAGCAGATGAGATTACTTTGGGAGAAGGTAGAGTAGGAAAATCAGATCCCTGAGGATATCAGCAGTTATGAGTGGAATAGTAAAAGAAATCTATGGAGACAAGAAGCAGATAGGAGCTAAGAGAACGAAGAGATGGTTGTGTCATTGAAGGGAAGAGACTAGACCAGAAATTATAAATTACTGTAAACTTGAGTGCCAACTCCAGTTGATGGATAGAGGCTGTAATGAGAAGAATTCTCGAAAGAGGGGATCAGGCCCATACACAGATAATTATAAAATGAGATCTTGAGAAAGCGTCTTGTGGTCAAAAAGTAGAATAATAATGTAGTGTAAGATGTCAAAGATGGAGAATTGGTTAATGACAGGATTCCACAATGTGGCCCTAAGCATTGTTGAATAGGGGTCAAACCAAAAACCAAGCCCAAACTCATTGCCGTGGAGTCGATGCTGACTCATAGCGATCCTATAGGACAGGGTAGAACTGCCCCGTGGGGTTTCCAAGGAGCACCTGGTCGATTTGAATTGCTGGCCTTTTTGTTACCAGCCAAACTCTTAACCACTATGCCACCAGGGTTTCCGAATAGGGGTCAGGATCCTTGGAATTCCAGAGAATTCCCTAGGAATTGCTAAGCTGTGTTATTGGATTGACGTCTAAAATAATTTTTGATAGTTTAGGGCAGGGGTTAAAAGTAAAGAAAACCACCATGAGCTGGGTCTCAAGTTTTCACTGAGGGAAGGGAGGAGACATTGCTAGAAGATGATGGTCAGAAGATAACGGCAATGAAGGGTTGGTGGGTAGTATGAATTAACAGCAACAGCCTCAGGAAAAAAAAGGTGTTTTACATGAAAGTAGAAGAGTAATGGCCTGAAAGTGTCAATGGGAAACCAAAAGGATGCCAACTCCTTCCCTTTGGCCCCTGATACTTGGCATGTTGGTAGGGGAGGGGAGTGAGCAGCCTGCTTGGGGAAAGCAGGGGCGAGTCTGGTTTCAGCTGGACAGGAATTGGAGGTCATACTCTGAAGAGGTTGAGGATGTTGTTGTTAGGTACCATGGAGTTAGTTTCGACTTCATAGTGACCCTGTGGACAACAGAATGAAACACTGCCTTGTCCTGTGCCATCTGTACAATTGTTACTACATTTGAGCCCACTGTTAGCAGCCACATCTCCTTGAGGGTCTTCCTCTTTTTTGCTGACCCTCTACCAAGTATGATGTCCTACCCCAAGGACTGGTCCCTCCTGATAACATGTCCAAAGTTCATGAGTTGAAGTCTCATCATCCTCGCTCCTAAGGAGCATTCTGGCTGTACTTCTTTCAAGACAGATTTGTTCGTTCTTGTGGCAGTCCATGGTATAGTCAATATTCTTCACCAACACCATAACTCAAATGCATCAATTCTTCTTTGGTCTTCCCTATTCATTGTCCAGCTTTTGCATGCATATGAGGTAATTGAAAATACCATGGCTTGGATCAGGCGCACCTCAGTCCTCATGGTGACAACTTTGCTTTTGAACATTTTAAAGAGGTCTTTTGCAGCACATTTTCCAAATGGAATACGTCATTCGATTTCTTGACTGCTGCTTCCATGGTCATTGATTGTGGATCCAAGTAAAATGAAATCCTTGACAGCTTCAGTGTTTTCTCCATTTATCAAAATGTTGCTTATTGGTCCAGTTGTGAAGATTTTTGTTTTCTTTATATTGAGGTGTAATCCATACTGAAGGCTGTAGTCTTTGATTTTCATCAGTAAGTGCTTCAAGTCTTCACTTTCAGCAAGCAAGGTTGTGTCATCTGCATATTGCAGGTTGTTCATAAGTCTTCCTCCAATCCTGATGCCCCATTCTTCTTCATATAGTCCAGCTTCTCAGATTATTTGCTCGGTATACAAATTGAATAAGTATGGTGCACATCTTTCCTGATTTTAAACCATGCAGTTGAAAAAGTTGAGGATGTAAGGGAGTTATTTATAATGGGAAGAATTGGGGGAAGGGTCAATAGAAGGAAGAACCAAGGGGGAAATAAGGATGGAGACATGGCAGATGCTGCCTTTTGATTGGGGTTGAGGATTGTAAGGATGAGACACAAAGCTGGACATGACTGACTGCAAATATCCTAACTTTGGCGCAAAATTCTATGGTGCCATAATTTGCTTAGGCCCCAGAAAAGTAGCTGGTGCAATCTAAGGGAGATGGCAAGGGTTGGCATGTGGTCTGTGTCCTGGCTAAGAGCTGGCACACAGCATTTGTGAAGGCCCTGGTTCCTGTAGTGTTTATGCATCAGTGGCATGGACCTTGTTTTGGGTAAAGAATTTCTCACAGTGTTTTTCATAGCAAGAAATCCCAAGAGGTTTATGGGCAGCAGAGAGGGCCTTGCCTTGAGGAACAGCCATTTTCCAGGTTCAAAGCAGACATGACCGCTTCTTCCTCTGAATCCCTGTTGTACTTTGGGCTCCTTCATCCATCCTGTTCTGCTTTGTGTTACTTATTGTCTTTCTTTAGTTTCCTTCCAAGTAGACCTGCTTACTTACTTGGTTGTCTTCCCCACGTCTGTGCAAAGTACTTTGGCTGTAGTGAAAAGATACCTTGTAAGTATTTGTGAATGTGTGAATCGTCTGTTGAGTTACTTTGCTAAAGGTGGTCCAGGCTGTTGACTTATACTGGCGCCTTCAGCATTTCATGATAGACATGTGGGAGACAAGAGCAAAATCCTGGGAATTAATTTGGCAACGGAGAAGTAATGGGACTTTTCTAAGAAAGGAAATACCAAAAGCATGAATACTTGGCCTTGACTGTAGAAAAATATTTCATAAAGTTAAGAGAAGAGGCTGATGCCAAAACTTTAAAAGGGGACAACTACTCAGGAAGAATGGGTAACTTACTCTCGATGATAATAATAACAACTAAAGTTTATTGAGTGCTACATAGTGTTCTAAGGTCCTTAAATGTATTACCTCATTATTTTCTTTTTACAGATATGGAAGTTAAAACAGAGAGGTTACTTGTCCAAAGTTACACAGCTAGTAACTGGTAGAGCTGGGTTCAAACCCAAGTGGTCTGGCTCGAGTCCATACTCTAACCACCACACTACTGTGTACTAATATTGCCACCATTTTTATAAAAATGACCGACGTTCTGGGGTACAACCATTACACTTAGAAGTGAAAAGAGGAAAAATCAGAGACTGTACAGCATTTTCTCTATGTAAAAAGACACACAGGAGGGGGAAGAGAGGACTATTAACAAGGATAAAATATAATAAATGAGGATAAGAATCTATAGGAATAGTATCCAGAAGGATAAAGCTGAGCATAATCACTTTTTTCTTTGTAGCAGATAGGTTGGCTGTTTGGATATAATTCACATGCCATACAAGTCACCACGCATTTAAGCAAACCTGAACATGACTGGCCGTAAATCTCCTAACCTTGGCACAAAATATTGTGATGCCATAATTTGCTTAGGCCCCAGAAAACTAAGGTATTTAAAATGTGCAATTCAATATTTTTTAGTATATTTACAAAGTTGTGTAACCACCACCACAATCGTTCTTTATCATCTCAAAAAGAAATCCTGTACCCTTTAGCTATCACCCTCCTATCCTTCATCCCTCCCTCACCACCAGCTCCCAGCAACCACTAATCTACTTTCTGCCTCCATATGTTTGCCCATTCTGGACATTTCATATAAAGGAATCATATAACGTGATCTTTTGTAATTGGCTTATTTCACTTGCATAATGTTTTCAAGGTGCATTTATGTTGTGTCACGTATCAGTACTTCATTCCTTTCTTTAACAAAATAATGTTTCATTGTATGGATATAGTACATTGCATCTGTGCATCTGTTGATGGCCATTTGGGTTGTTTCCATCTTTGGCTTTTAGGTATAATGCTGCTATAAACATTCATGTATAGTTTTTGTTTGGGCATATGTTTTCATTTTTCTTTTATATACCCAGGATTGGAAACCTGGTGGTGAAGTGGTTAAGTGCTGGCTGCTAACCAAAAGGTCGGCAGTTCGAACCCCCCAGGTGCTCCTTGGGAGAAAAATGTGTTAGTCTGCTTCTGTAAAGATTTACAGCCTTGAAAACCCTATGGGGCAGTTCTACTCTGTACTATAGGGTCACTGTGAATTGGAATCCACTCAGCTGCAGTAGGTATTTTTGGTGGTTTATATACATACCCAAGAGTGGAATTGCTGGGGCAAATGGTAATTCTATGTTTAACTTTTAGAGGAGCTGCCAGACTGTTTTCCAAAGTGGCTGTACCATTTTACATTTCCGCCAGCAATGGATGAGGGTTCTGATTTCTTCACATCCTTTGCAACATTTGTTGTTGTCTGTTGTTATTTATTTTTTTGTTATAGTCACCCTAGTGGGTATGAAGTGGCATTTCATTGTTGTTTTGATTTGCATTTCCCTGATGGCTAATCATGGTGAGGATCATCTCTTGTGCCTGTTGGCCGTCTGTATATCTTCTTCGAAGAAATGTCTATTCAAGTTCTTTGCCCATTTTTGAATTGGGTTATTTGTCTTCATAATCACTTTTTAAACGTTGTTTTAAACAAGAACAAATTACTAAAGATGTGCTTAAAGAGAGATGTTTTAATGCTGTTGTCAAAAGGCAAAACCACTTAGTCTTTCAAAGAGAGTGATGAGTGTGGTGGGAGAGTTGTTTTGAATCTGGTTCTATCAGCTCACGCCCCTGATCCTTAACCTCATCTGTATAATGAGGATAGTAATACCTACCTTGCAGATGACAGGGATTTATGAAGCACTGTCTCAAAGTGCCTGTTCATATCCAGTACACTGATCATTACAGTTGCTGTTGTGGGAATAGGGGTTTCCTATGTGCGTATATTTTTCCTCAGTGTTACTGAACAGCCTGCTATATCCCTTATCTTCCCCAGTGGTAAGGTCATAGACCCCTGGTGGCGCAATGGTTAAAGCACTCAGCTGCTAACAGAAAGGTTGGTGGTTTGAACCCACCAGCCGGTCTGCAGGAGAGGGAAGTGACAGTGTTGCCATGAAGTTTACAGCCTTGGAAACCCTATGGGGCAGTTCTACTCTGTCCTATAGGGTCACTATTACTTGGAGTCAACTGGACGGCAAGGGGATCTCAACATCTGACATGCAATAGGTACTATAATACCAGCTAGCATTTATTAAGCACTCACTGTATACAAAGCAACGCACTAAGCATTTCTGTGTGTGGGTGTTCGGGTTAGTAAGTGGTGGAGTTGGGACTCAAGTCCAGACCTGACTCCAAAGCTCACGCTCTTAACCACACTCAATGCCGCTCTTCATTAACTGGGAGCTGCTGTTATTCCAAACCACAAAAGCAGATCAGTCATCACTTGGATAGTAATGAGAAGAGGATAAAGAGAACTGTTTTAAATGAATCCAGAGTGAAGTTACAGCTCAAGGTACTAGGGGCATCTGCTGCTGTGATCCCTGTGCCCCCAGTTGTCATCTTTTAGCCATCATGAAATCAGAGTCAGGTGGTGCTATAGAATTAGTGCATCCTCAGTCCAGCAGCTTGGGGCACAGCGTACAATTATGTACCTGTTGCCATCGAGTCGATTCTGACTCATAGTGACCCTATAAGATGGAGTAGAACTGCCCCATAGAGTTTCCAAGGAGCAGCTGGCGTATTCGAACTGCCCACTTTTTGGTTAGCAGCCGAGCTCTTAACCCTACACCACCAGGGCTCCTGTGTAGTCATAAACAAGTTGAAAATATGGGCTTTATTATCTTACCACTGGAGAAGATTAGGGATATAGCAGGCTGTTCAGTAACACCATGGAAGAATGTACGTGCATAGGAAACCCCTATTGCCCCAAGACTGTAATGATCGGGCACTTTGAAATTGGCCGTTAGATACAGGTACTAATTGCACGTGCAACAGGCTGCAAGGGTTTATATAATGTGTCAGTCACATCATTTAGACATAGAAGAGTTAAAGGATGATACAGACCCTTTTGACTTTTACAGTGTTTTTGAGCAATTTGGCATTCAGAGTATTTATCTTAAAGCCCTTTTTATCTCTAGAATTCAGTTCAGCAAGCGTAATACCAGACCAGGATTATACAGGCTGTCTTCAGTGTTTTGCCTCCAATAGGATTGCAGTGTAAGTACCATTTGAAGTGGCCTAGCATTTCAGAGTGTAAGACCTGAATCAAGAGACCTCGATTTAGGGACTTATAGTAGCTCTAAATTCTATGATAAGTCACTTAAACACCGACCTTCAAATTCTCTATGTACTTATGTAGTAGGGGTCATAGTTGTATCAGTTATTCAGGAGATTGATCAGAAGTTGGAAAGCACTGTACACATGTTAGTAAGAGCTATTTTTCTCCTTAAGTTAAGAACTGTGTTGGGGAAAAAATCTCCTGTTATATGACGTCTCTTCATAATATTCTATATTCTGATTAACACATTAATTCCCTCCCTTGAATCGGTGACAGAACTCTGGCAGGTGAGAAGGTGATGCAAATATTAGCCTGAAATATTAACTACTTTTCATTTTAAGCAGCAGAAATCTGCACTTTTGTCTACCATTGGGAGGTCTTTGCTCTCTTTTAGGCTCATGACCTTTTCCTGTAGACCCGGAAATAAAAATAAAACCAATAACATTTTTCTTTCTCCACTTGCGCTTATCGACAGAGTTGCTTTTGGGCATTCTAGAATATTTCTATTGTCTGATAATGAAATATTTTGGCTTCTGATGGCCTACAGCATTAGAACACGTTAACTTCTTTTTTGTACTTAAACTAGTAACATAGCACCTGATGATGTAGAACTTGACAGGCATCAAAACGACACAAGAATTTACAAAATTGTTTAGGAATTAAATTTCCAAAAATAAAATCACAAATTTCTGTGGCTTCATGGTGGAAGCATGGTACCTGGCACATACTTGGTACTCAATAAATATTTGCCAAGGCTATTCTTTACAAAATAAAATACCCAGTAGTCTTCTAGTGCCCTGATAAAACTTCGGTATCAAAGGCAGCCTTCAGAAAATACACACAGTTTAGTCATCTGGATTTGCTCTTAAAATCTCATCTTTTCACTGAGCTTAAAACAGTGAGACTGAGAACCATTGCTTGGTACTCTGGCTGTTTAATGTGGACACACAAAGAATAGCATTGTTCAGTGGCAATGCTCTCCTCAGAATGGGCAAGGACTCTTCTGGACTTTATGACATAATCTGAACAAGCCCTCTCTGTATTTAGTCATCACAGATTGTCTTCTGTTCTCCACCTTTTGGAGTCTTCCCAGATTGCTCCCTTCTCCTTTCTTAAGTGTCTTTTCTTTTTTCTTTCTGTTCTTGCTGGCATTGTAATCTAGAACAGTAGTTCCCAATCATCGTGGGACACAAAGGTTTTATAACTATTACTCACAACTTGTTTATCAGTCTCAACGTCCTCACACAAGTGTGGTTTTTTGCTCTGGGAACTTTTGACCTGATAGTAGCCGTGATCTTTCATTCTTTCTTTCCCATTCCTCCTGTCCACCAGAAAGAACCTATTTGTCAGGAATTTTTCATCATTTTCTCTGACCACCTATAGTTAATATTGATGTCCCATTTCCTGCAGTTTAATCTGAGCGCATCCTATAATATGTATTGAAAACCTACCATGTGCCAGGGACTGGGGATATAGCAGATTATAAAACAGACAAAAATTCTTGCTCTCTTGGAGCTAACATTTGAGTTGGAGGATTTTTTCTTAACACCTTGAAGATAATTCCATTGTCTTCTGCCCTCTATTGTCATGTTGATAGTATGCAGCCAGTCTAATTGTTGTTCCTGTGTAGGTATTATACTTTTTTTTCTCTGTTTTAATCATTTCTTTTCCTCCTTTGTGTTCTGCAGTCTAGATAAGGATTTACTTTTTATTAATCAGGAGTCCTTGTCTCTTGAATCTAAGGAGTCACATCTTTCACCAACTCTAGAAAATTCTCAACCATTATATTTTCAATATTACCTCTCCCCATTCTTTCTATTCTCCGCTCTTAGACTTCCATTAGATATATGTTGGACTTTGTCATTCTATTCTCCATGTCTTCTAACCTCCACTTTATGTTTTCCATCTCTCTCTTTCTCAGCTGCATTCTAAGTAATTTCTTCAGATCTGTTTTCAGGTTTACTAATTCTTTCCTCAGATAATCTTACTCTTCTACTTAATCTATTAATTTATTATTTCCATGACAATATTTGTCATTTCTATTTGTTTTGTTATTTTTCATTCTGCCTATTCTGTTTTTCTTTATGTATTTTCATCTTTTTCATTGTTGTTGATTTTGTATTTGCTGAGTCTTTATGTTTTTCATTTTGATGTGTAGGATTGTTAGTTTCCTTTAGTTACCTTAATACTTATCTCTGTTTTTCTAAGTTTAAACCAATCTTTTATATCACCTTGACTTCCACTCCATATGAAAGATCTATGACTACATTTTTTAGTCCCTTTTTTGTTTTAATGTTGTCTTCTTTTACATATTGACGTCTCTGTTTCCCTATTTTCAGTGTTTTAGCTTTGATTTATTTTTGTGACTTCCCTATATCTGTTGATATCTGGTTGCTCTATCCTGTATTCTAGTCTTGGGTTTTTATCTGATATTATTGATTCTCTAGCCTAAGGACTCCCCCTAGTATTTCTGGTAATTTTGGTTTGGTTTTTACAAATTCCCTAAACTTCTGTTTATCTGAAAATGCCCTAATTTTGCCCTCATATTTGAGAGACAGTTTTGCTGGATATATAATTCTTGGCTGGCAATTTTTTTTCTTCAGGTCTTTATATATGTCATCCCATTGCCTTCTTGCCTGCATGGTTTCTGCTGAGTAGTTCGAGCTTAGTCTTATTGACTCTCCTTTGTAGATGACTTTTCATTTATCCCTAGCTGCTCTTAAAATTTTCTCTTTATCTTTGGTTTTGGCAAGTTTGATTATAGTAGGTCTTGGTGACTTTCTTTTGGGATCTACCTTGTGTGAGGTTTGGTGAGCATCTTGGATAGATATCTTGTCATCTTTCACAATATCAGGGAAGTTTTCTGCCAACAAATCTTCAACAATTCTCTCTCTATTTTCTGTTATTCGCCCCCCCCCCCGCCCCCATTCTGGTACTCCAATTACTCGTAGGTTATTCCTCTTAATAGAGTCACACATAATTCTTAAGAGTTTTTTCATTTTTTTAAAATTCTTTTATCTGATTTTTCCTCAAATAAGTTGGTGTCAAGTGCTTTATCTTCAGTCGCACTAATTCTGACTTCCATTGCCTCAATTCTTCTCCTATGACTTTCTACTGAGTTGTCTAATTCTTAAATTTTGTTGTTAATCTTCTGGATTTCTGTTTGCTGTCTCCCTATAGATTCTTACAGCCTATTAAATTTGTCATTGTGCTCTTCTCTAATCTTCTTAAGTTCATCTGTTGCCTTGTCTGTGTGTTCCGTGGCTTGTTCTGTGTTTTGAATGATCTCCTTCCTGATCTCATGAAGAGTTCTGTATATTAATCTTTTGTATTCTACCTCTGGTAATTCCAAGACTATCTCTTCCTCTGGAAAATTTCTTGATTCTTTGTTTTGGGAACTTGCCGAAGCCATCATGGTCTGCCTCTTTATGTGATTTGATATTGACTGTTGTCTCTGAGCCATCAATAAGTTATTATATTTATATATTTTATGTTTGCTTACTGTGTCCTGGCTTCTTGTTTTGTTCTGTTTTGTTTTGTTTTGATATGCCCAAATAGGCTGCTCATGTAAGCTAGTTGACTGTTGGCGCCTTTGAAGATTTAGCATCCTGTCACCAGGTGGTTAGATCTGTTACTAGGTACGTGAGCCCAGGAGTCCGTTTACTTTTATTGTATGGATTCAGCTCAGGTATCCAGATAGTCAGTCACCAAGTGTGTCATGCAGGCTCTCACCTTCAGTCCAAGATGGGCAGGGGTGATTGGAGTAGGCACAGGTATCTGGCTGCAGTAGGGAGTCATGCACTAAGGAAGGCAGGGGGCTGACTGCTGCCCCTGAGTGTCTGGGAGGAAAATGTGTCCCTATTCCCTAGAGTGCATAGGTGGGTGGGTTTTGCAGCCAGACTATGGGCACTCAATGCTGTTGGCTGTAAGGACTGGGAGACAGCACTTATTCTTGGGCACAGGTGGAACCACTAGTCCTCAGGCCCCTCAAGGGGGTGAGGACCCTGCTTAATGGGCAGAGCTGTATCAAATGTCACGAACCTGCCACTCCACCATATAGTTGATACAGTGAAGTTAGACCAGGTATATACCCTGTTGTACTGTGCTAATGAAGGCCTATGCTGTTGAAATGGGCCCACACAGGTCTATGCCAGGGTGAAAGGCATTTAAAGTCTGTGGGCCCCTTATGCCTGCACCTAGGCAAAGGAGCTGTGCCTGCCCTGAGTTCCCAGCTTAGCGGAGCTGGCAGATTATTTTTTCATGTTTGTTAATTTGTTCCCTGTCCGAAGCTGTGAGAATGGCTCAGGGCGCATGATGGGTTCTACTTCCAGCCCAAGGGACGAGGCAATCACTGAAGCCAGCCTGGCACCTGGTAGAGAGCAGGGAGAGAGCAGGTAAATGGGAGAGAGGTTCTTCCCAAATGGGGAGTTTTTTGATCCATGCGGTAGGTTAAACACATGTAGTTATCTTTTGCCAGTTAAGCGCCACTTTTGACTGACTCTGGAGGCTTGAGCAGACTCTGCCGTTCAGTCTCTCCCCATGTGAAAATATGTCCTGAATGCCACTGCTTGTCTCATCACACACACCAGCCGATCCAGCCCACCGGGCACCGGCTTCTGCCCGGTCAGGTCTGGCAACTCCTTGCTGCTTCTGAACTGTCTTTACCTCCCCCGGCCACTCAGTCCGATTCCTCAACTTTTCCTTTGATGTTCAGGGCTCCTAGATTGTCATATATAATCAGTTCACTTGTTTTTTTGGGTCTTTGTCATAAGAGGGTCCACTGGAAGCATCTGACTACTCTGCCATCTTGACCCCACCTCCCCCTGCCTATTCTGTTTTTTATAGACTCTTATTTTCTACTATGGTTTTAAGTAAGCCCTTCATATATGTCTTCAGTTATCTTAAACATTTATTGTTAATCGCTGTTGAGTCAGCTCCAACTCATGGTAACCTTATGTATAACAGAATTAAACATTGCCCACTCCTGTGCCATCTTTTAACATAACTTTTTGCATGCATAACCAAAAACCAAACCCATTGCTGCCGAGTTATTTTATATCTCCTTTTGGATTTTATTCTCATTATATTCTTGAGGTTCTAATCCATGTTTTTTATTTATGGTGGATTTGCTTCTTGTTTTTTTAATTTTTACTTTTAGTTCATCTTTAGTGAGACTTGGGTTTCCATGGAAATCCTCTGGAACCAGGGTTGTGAGCATGACTCTCCCAACCAGCTGTACATTTTCTTTGGCAAAACACCCTGAGGGTTTCACCATCCAGGGACCAATCTTTGTGTTGACTCATCAGTTCAGAAATTCTTGGACTCCAAATTTGTGTGAGATGCAACACCAGCATTTCCATTCTTTATCCAGCAGAGACAAAAACTTTCTTATCGTCTCACTGTACTAGTGGGAGAATTTTTTTCCTAGTCTACTCTGTACTAAGGGCACAGCCTTTGAGGCCTTTGTGCAGTATCTCAGTCCCAATTCTCTGCCAGTGTGGCACCAGGACCCCGTCTATAGTCCCTGGTCAGCATTAAAACCCCAGCCCTCAATCACCAGGACTGAGCTCCACCTTCCTCACCCAGGACAGCCACAGCATCCCCCACTCTGTTTTTCTTCACATTTTGTAGCTAGAATTTCCCTTCCTATTATATAAGCACAGATGAGCATATACATTTTATCAATCAGAGATTTACAGCACTTTTTAGATATTCCTGAAAGTGAGAGTTTATTATTATTACTGCTATATTTTGGTTCACCACCTATCTGGAAGTGACCAACAAAAAGTAGAAGTTCTGCAATAAGTCAAGTAGAAACACAGAGGAAGGCAGGTCTGGGGGAAAGTGGGACAGAGGGGTAGGAAAGCCTTCCCCAAAGTAGTGTCCCTTGAGCTGCACCTTGGAAGATGAGTTAAGATGGCTGTGTGCGGAGAAGAGGGCCAGAGGTGGGGGAAACACAGGAGTCAAAAGCAAAGCCGAGGAAAGTGCGCGCGGCTTCTGAAGACAGCCTAGGCCGGGCAGAGGCGCTAAAAGGTGGGTGATGTGCTCACAGGAGAGGCTGGAGAGGCAGGCTGAGCTGGATTAGGGAGACTGCACCTCCTTGCTACTGAGTTAGGACTTCCTTCTGCAAATAATGGGAAACCACTAACCCTTTTGTGTAGGGAAGGAATATAATCAAAAATACAGTGGCTGGCTTGAGCTGTTCCATGGAAATACAGTGCAGGCCACAAATGCAAGCTCCATATGTAATTTTAAATTTCCTAGTAGCCACATTTTAAAAAAAAAGACTGATGAATTAGCTTTAATGATTTATTTTACTTAACCCATTATATTTGAAATATTATCATTTTAATATGTAATCAATATACCAAAAACCCGTTGCTATCAAGTCAGTTCCAACTCATAGCAACCCTATAGCACAGAGTAGAACTGCCCCGTAGGGTTTCCAAGGCAGACTGCCACATCTTTATCCCACACAGCAGCTCGTGGGTTCGAACCACTGACCTTACAGTTAGCAGCCGAGTGCTTAACCATTGTGCCACCAGGACTCCTTGTAATCAATATAAAAATTATTAATGAGCAATTTTACATTGTTTTTTGTACTAAGTCTTCGGAACCCCGTGTATTTTATGCTTTCAGCACGTATCAACTTGGACTAGTCACATTTCAAGAGCTTTGTAGCCACAGGTAGCTAATGGCTACTGTATTAGACAGTGCAAGTATGGAGGATGGCAAAGGGTATATTCTATCCACAAAACCCTAATTCCTCAGTTCATCAAAAGGTTTTACACTAACCCCCCACTCCGCTGCCGCCAAATAAGTGGTCAAATAAGTGTTGGAAGCACTGGGTTAATCAAATTAAACACTTTTCCTCATGCAGGATTTCTCTGAGCCTAGTATGCTAATAGCATTGTGACCCTATCAGAGAAATACACAATCTATAGCATTGTCCAAGTTGATTTGACCGTACAGGACAGGAATGCCAGGAATGTGTTTAGGTATTTGCTGGCTTAGGGGAACCAGAGAGCCTGGAGACAGGCAGAAATACAGAGAGACACCCCAGCAAGAGGAGGGTCCAAAGGCTGAGGGAGGAGCAGAGTCTCAGTGGCAGTATCATTTACTCTGTCAGTTATTCCTGTTCTTTTTTTTTAATTTTGGTGAAAATATACAAGCAGAACATACACCCATTTATCAGTTTCTACACGTACAATTCAATAACATTGGTTACTGAACAGATAAAGAGGCTGATGCTTGTAGGTTTTAATGTAAATCATGGTTTACCAAAGTGGGATGCACATATCCTGATGATACCCAAGGCGATGGTACAAGAACAGTGCCCAGGTGAGCTCCTTTTATTTTAATGGTTAGGTATTTATTTTAGTGACTATTAGAAGAAACATAATCAGCACATCAAACCCATAATTTTATAGATATTTAATCTCAAACATTTCAACACAAATATTATTAAAAGTAGAGATGGAATGTGGGTGTGGCAAAAATCTTGAAAGCAGAACATTGAATGACCAAAGTTTGGAAAACACTAGTGTAAAAGGCATAGAAACCTTAGACACTGTCCTGATGGCTTTCATCAGAGTCCCCTGGTAACATTGATTGTCTTGGGGGCACTGGGTTTATCATGATCAGCACCATTTCCCCTTGCTACCCAATAACCTAGTCAAATAGGCATCTGTATTATGTATTAGCTCTACTCATTTAAACGCTCACTGATTCTCGAAGTTTTCCCTGGCAGAACGGAATGAAATGCAATCCCCAGAAAATGATCTTGAACATTACAGTGGTACCATGATCTCTTCTTGGTAGCACCACACATAATTGCCTGATTCATTTCTTTTCACAGTGCGAGTAGTTTGTCACAACTGTTGGCAACATACACAGAAAATATTTTAAAAAATCGTCATTAGAACTACCTGTAAGCCTGGATCTATGCGAAGTATATAAAAATGCTAAGAAAATCAGAAAGAGAAACCCCCTTAAAAAGCCCTCCACTCCAGCCAATCTGATCCTTGCGTTTTCTATCCCCCCACCCCACCGTGGCTTTGCGCCGTCCCACTGCCAGAGAGTGACTTTTCTAAGTCTGTCAGAACATTCCTCATCCTCCAAGGCCCTGCTTAGGGCTGCACCTTCTCCCTGAGCGCTTCCTGATTTCCTCAGCTGAAGGTGATCTTCTGTACTTCATTCATCTTCTCTCTCCCATGCTTCAAGCACACAGCACTTGGCTGCCTCATAGCACAGCTTGCTGGGTACCTCCATGCTTCTGCCTCTTGTCTGAGGAAAGGCTTCTTGAGGTATCCCCATGTCACTGTGCATAAGGCAAGCCCTCCGCTCCTTGTTGAATGGTTCTGGGATTATGTCGCTTCGGCTGTGATGTGCCTGTAAATTGACCCAGAGTAAATGTAGCATCTCCCACGTGAGGCAAGGCTGTTTGTGACTTCACTCAGAATCACGCATGGCCTTGGGTATGCCTGCAGTATATCTAAAATCAGAAGTGCTTTATTCAGGTGGGCTACCAATGCTATGCACCTGCTATTTTCAATTTAATTCTGTTTACTTTGTTCTGATTTTTTTAATGCCGGGTCTGGGCCAGCATTTTAAAAATTTAAATTGCTTCTAATACCCACTAATGGCTCTCGACTTGCAGTTTGAAAAACGCTGGTCTGGAGCATTTGATTCATTTAATTGTTTTAACAACTTGGAAGGTGTCTGGAGGTGGTGAGAATAGCATCGATTCTTCACACCTTAGCTGAGGCTGGTGTCCGGGCCCCCCATTCCTGAGTTGTCTCAGTTCAGACCACAGTTCTGACCACGTTGAAGCCAAATCTAAAAATCCCTGGTTCTGTCATAACTACTCAGGAAAAAAAAAAATAGGACCACGTTGAAATGTTACATTGTTCCTTTGCTGCTTTAGAGCACTGAGCAACAGGTCATTAAGCCAGCTCTCTGCACGTGTGTGCTGCTGCGCCCCAGATGTCAGCAACATTCTTTTAGAAGCTGATGTGCCCTTTGTTCAAGGCAACATTTACAAATCCAGGGCATCTGCTGATAAATATCTGTTTTCTTCAAAGAAGATGAAAGTAACATTCTAACCCTCTACCCTGTCTTTCCTAGGGTGTGCTGATCTCCAAACCCTAGACACCATGCAACCAATTGAGAGGAAAAGGCAGGGCTACATCCACGAGCTGATCCAGACCGAAGAGCGGTACATGGACGACCTTCAACTCGTCTTAGAGGTGAGGGCAAGCACCAAGCCACTGAGGACAACTGCTGTCCCCACGGGAGAAAGGTGCCGTCCGGGGGCTGCTTCCACCCAGAGGCAAAGCGAGGGCTCACGTTTGATATGTGTATTAACAAGTAGTGAGGGGAAATATCATCCCCTAAAGGTTTTCTCTGCCCAGGGGATAATGCTTGAAGATTTAAAGTCTCTAGTCAGGGTATTGGAGCCCCGGTGGCACAGTGGTTAAGCATTCGGCTGCTAACCAAAAGGTTGGTGGTTCGAAGCCGCCAGCCGCTCCGCAGGAGAAAGATGTGGCAGTCTGCTTCCATAAAGATTACAAGCTTGGAAACCCCTATGGGGCAGTTCTGGTGTGTCCTGTAGGGTCACTCTGAGTCGGAAATGACTCACAACAATAGTAATCAGGATGTCAGCTCTTTTCCCAGATGAGGTCATTCAGAGTGGAAGAAAGAGAACAGAGGCACGCAGATGGGTAGGCTGGGCATGGTAGAAGCCCCATAAAGGAAGGACAAGGGTATAGGTTGGGGGTGAAGGCACTACAGCAAGCTTTATCTACCTCAAATTGTAGCCAAAGCCTGACTGTACTTACACTGCTCTTTTGACAGCTGGCATTTTCGTAGCTTTGATGTTTCCAGAGACGTTGTGAAGCAGTGGACGTGTCTGTATCAGTTTGGGAAACAAATAGCGGCATACTGTAAAATATTTCCCAAATGTCATATACTGTTTATGTTTGTGCCTGTTAATGTTACTGGTGGCCTGTGAGCTGATGGCAGCTGTCCTCATTAGAGTAGCACTTTAAAATGATTCGTGTTTGAGTGACCAAAATAAGACTTCTATTATACTTTTGTTTTCAAGGCCTTTGGTTCCCATTAAATTTGCCAAGGCACTCAGATGAGAAGAGCAGTTGAATAAATAAACCACGTGAAGAGAACAGGTGTCCCCACCCAGGCCCAACAGGTGCAATGTATACCTGGCCATGACCTTGCTAGCAATGTGGAGCAGAGAAACCCTATGCAGCAGTTCTACCCTGTCCTATAAGGTTGCTATGAGTCAGAATCGACTCAACAGCAGTGGGTGTGGGTTTAAAGTAGTCATGACAACCCCATGTGTAACAGAGTGGAACTGCTCCATAGGGTTTTCTTGGTTGTAACCTTTACAGAAGCAGATCACCAGGCTTTTCTTCTGCAATGCTGCTGGGTGGGTTTGAACCACCAACCTTTAGTTTAATAGTCAAGTCTAACAACTCAACAGCAACAGGGTTTTTTTTTATTTTTTTAAGTAGTCAGGTCTGCTGGTTAGATTGCAATCCCAAGGGATTGTAAATAAGTGTGAAGGTATCTCTCACACTAGCACAGAGGCAAGTGCTAGCCTTACCTCAGATTAGTCACATAACCACTTGGGACCTTGGTTATACCCACTCTGCCCACCTCCCAAGATGCTCTGAAGAATGAGAGTCGTGTTGGGGTCAGAGGTTTAGGGTGAAAAACACTGTACACAGGTGAGGCATTCTCATTACCGTCCCCGTGGAAGTTCCCAGAGGACCCGACCACCTTATTCACCTCTGCTTACCTCACAGAGCTTGGCACAAAGCAGGTAAATGGTTGATGAATAAACAGTCACATAAGTTAATAAGTGAATACAAGGGCAGATCGACAGTCAAATGGTTTTGCTATCCTTCAGTAGCAGCCTCGCAGCAGAGCAGCCGTCTTTCCAGGACCTACTCTCACAGGAGTATCATGATGTCCAAGTCTGATTTTAGAACTGAAGAGGTTCAGAGAGTGTCCAGTTCATATCACTTTTCTCTGAATTCTCCTTTGAACTCATGTTCAGCCAACTCTAAACATTAATTGAAAGCCTACCATGTGCAAAGCACTGTGTGAGATACAAACAGAGATGGAAGAGAAAGTTCCTGCCCTCAAGGAGTTCACAGTCATGTTGGATAGACAGGTGAAGTACAGTGAGGTGAGGGTGGGGAGGGAGGGAAACTCAGGTGCTTTGGGAACCCAGAGGAAGGGGACATGCCTGGCCAGGAAGCAGAGGTCAAGCAGGGCTTCCCTGGTTAAGCTTTGGCCAAGATTTGAAGGACAAGGACAGTTCTCTATGCCAGGAAGAGGAAATAGGAACACAAAGGCATGTACAAATGGGACCTGTGGGTAGTCTAGTGTGGCTGGAGTATCAAGTACTTGAGGGTGAGGTTGGTGAGGCCAGCAAGGGGTTAATCACACAGGCCTTGGGAACCTCATGAGGAGTTGGCATTTTATCACCCAGTCAGGGGAGCCTTTGAGCACGTTTCATAAAGAGAGGGACATAGTCGTGTGTATTTTAGAAAGATGACATATGAGAAGGGCTATCTCGGATAACTTCACTGTTTCCTTTAAGGCTTTTAAGTCATTTCCTAAGACTCCTGGTTGTTTGGTGGAAACTTGGACTTAGAATCAAAGAGACTTGAGTTTTAGTTCTGGCTTTTCTGTATTGTAGCTTTGTGACCTTGAGCAATTCGCTGTGTGAGCCTTTATTTCTTCATAGGTCAGTTGAGGATAATAATACCTGACTCAGTTTCACCTACCTTCACTATGGAGTTAATTGAGAAAACACAACACACATACGTGCTCACTCACACACACGTGCACACGCACACCTATCTGTACACGTCGGTGCTTTGTAAATTCTTAAGTCCTATGGAATACAGAAGGAGCCCTGGTGGTGCGGTGGTTAAGCCCTTGACTGCTAATCAAAAAGTTGGTGGTTCAAACCCACCCAGACGCTTTGAGGGAGAAATATGTGGCAGTCTGCTTCCATAAAGACTACAGCCTTGGAAACCTTATGGGATAGTTCTACTCTGTCTTATAGGGTTGCTGTGAGTTGGAAGCAACTCGACAACAACAGGTTTTGGTTTTGGTATGGAATACAGATATAGGGTATTATTATTTCCCTTTTGATCAGCCAACCCTCTGAAATCCACATCTGTATGGTGGTTGGTTCTGGGAGTAGCAGAAGTCATTGCTCTGTTTCCCTTAATGAACTTCTCAAGGATGTCCTCCAGGGTTCTGGGGCTCTCAGCCTGACAGCAGCCATGCTTCCTTGACTCGGAGGCCCTGCAGTGTGTGGGTGCTCTGTGGTTCTGTTTAATCTCCACAACATCCCTGTGAGACAGGTATGAGAATCTCCACTTACTGAGGAGAATCCTAGGTTCAGTCTTCAGAATCAGCCTTGATCAGAGCCCCAGTAGCAGAAAGTAGTAAATAGTACAGTTGGTAATATTGGAATCATGAATATGTTTATTTAGAAATACCATGATCCTCTTAGGTTCAATGTAGAGAGAGATTATTTAATTTAGACCAAGCATGGGCTAAGTGTTCACACTTAAGCTAACTAATTTCCTTTGTGTTTTGAATTTAGGTTTTTCAGAAACGAATGGCAGAGTCAGGCTTTCTCACTGAAGGAGAAATGGCCTTGATCTTTGTTAACTGGAAAGAGCTCATCATGTCCAACACCAAGCTACTGAAGTGAGTCTTGAGCATCTCCTGTCATTACACCAGGCACTTCCACCTCCACCACTGAGACATTCACACCTACCTCTGTAGGGGAGGGGGGTCGGGGGGTGCTATTTAGTGAAGGAATTTTCAGCTATTTCCTGCTCCCTCAGGGTTTATTTTATTTTCATTTTAGGAAATTCCTTGTAACTATAAAATACATAATTATTGAAGAAAGTAAAGAAATACAACAAAGAAAATACTTTGATTAAACGAAGTAAATAACTCATTACAGAAATACTATATTAACTTATTATTTTAAACTATAAAATATGCTTGAACCTGGAAGCAGGTGGAGTTGGAAGAGAAGCTGCAGCTCATGGGCCAGACTATTTTCGCAGTCTTGTAAGTCCCCACGTGGAATTCCATTCCTGGGGTGATTTTCCACCCCTCAGGCCTGTGAGGACAGAGTCTAGGGAGAGGCCTCCACAGTCACAGCTCTGGCTGCATCTCTGCCTCCCTGGTGCTCAGCGGCTCTCCTAGGACATCACACTCCCTCAGTGCCACACCTGGCCTCCACCAGCTCTGCTTTTTTCCCAGCATAGCATGGGAAGTTTCTTCCTTCTTGGTTTAGCTGAGAGCAAGTTAGAATTTTTCAAAAGAAATTTTGCTGAGAAACTAAGGTGAAACCAAAACAATTTCAAAGGCCTAGAAATACCCAGGAGCCCTGGTGACGCAGTGGTTAAGAGCTATGGCTGCTAACCAAAAGGTCAGCAGTTCAAATCTACCATCCACTCCTTGGAAACCTAATGGGGCAGTTCCACTCTGTCCTGCAGGGTCACTATGAGTTGGGATTGAGTTGATGACAATGGGTTTGGGTTTTTGTTTTTTTTTGGTAGAAACACCCAAGTCTATAGAATTCATTTTCTTATTCTTCTTTGTCAATATTTGACCCAGGTTGGCTTGGCCAGAAGAGCTTTAGGCCCAAGCTACCTATTCTTCCTTCTCACCTTCCCCTCCCAGCACCAGAGGTTTTTCTGTAATTCATTGATCATCACTGCCGTTAGCCTTCCACGGTAATCCATACTTCATTTACCAAGGACATGTGCTTACAAACAAAATGAGAGTATGTGTTGGTTGCAGGGCCTTGCGGGTTCGGAAGAAGACCGGAGGTGAGAAGATGCCCGTGCAGATGATTGGGGACATCCTGGCAGCTGAGCTCTCCCACATGCAGGCTTACATCCGCTTCTGCAGCTGTCAGCTGAATGGGGCAGCACTGTTACAACAGAAGACAGATGAAGACACGGACTTCAAAGAGTTTTTAAAGGTGATTCCATTCAGGGCCTCACAGATATCTTTGCTGGCATAGTAGACAGGCAGCGCCTTTCTGGGCCAGGAGGCAGGGGGTACACCAGCATAGTAGGGAATTTCAGCAGCGGAGAAGGGTATTCCCATGAGTTTCCAAAGGAAACACAAATATGATGAGTGTTCTGATCCCTTCGTGTTGCCTTTCGTGTTGGTCTGATTTGTCTTGGCTCTGGGACCATGGTTTTGCTCATCTAATACTTACCTATAGGGTCACTATGAGTCGGAATCAACTCGACAGCAACAGGTTTGGGGTTTTTGTGTGTGTGTGTGCCTACTTAAATCAACTATCTTATACTCCCAAAGAAATATTCAGAAGGGCATTTTTCTTAATTTTTAAAGTTGTATTTATTTATATCTGCTGTATTCCAGAACAAATATAAAAGCGTACTTAAGTGTATACAACAAGACAAAATAAAAATTTTAAATAAATGTATGAGCAAAATGAGACAAAAGGAAATGAGAGTAGGAAAAAAAATGCTAACACCAGGAATTAGGATAACACATAAAATACACATCTTGTGGTCCTATGTATATCCTAGAGGTGTGCCACAAATGTCATCAAAGCTTCTCAGAAACCATTGAGAAGAGGAGGAAATGATTGGTTCCGTGGTGTCACGTTTATAAATTAAATGCAAGCAGTTGATAAGGAAAAGTAAAGCTGTAACTGTATTCAGAAGGAGAACACTAGATATAATGAATGATATCCTTCTAGTAATCAACACCACCTTATAGCAATATATCAATGAGATATGATAGAATGTCACATTTCGAGAAGCCATTTTCTTTGATGTTGTTTGGTAATAGAAACTTTTATTACAAGTATTAAAATGGGGAATGAAAGGAAAATGTTTTCTTCCTTTTTTACACTTCTCATTTTTTTACTCATGAAAATACTGTATATCAGGATCTATTATACAGTTACAGCAGCATGCCTTAAAGGTGATTGCATCCTTTTAATATTTTTATTATAAAAAAAGGAAGAAAATAATTAAGCATAAAATATAGGCTGTTTAGATAGAAGACAAAAATTCCAAAAGGAAAATGGAGGAAACAATAAAGATAAGAGCACAAATGGTATCAGTATATATCCAAGAACTGACACATAGAAAGGAAACTAGTACAATAGAATTCTAGTAAAGCTAATAGAAAATAAAAAAGAAGCACAAACAAGTAGAAGTAAGAATAGATATAAAGATATTTCTTAAATGATAAGAGTATATTCAAAAGTATATGCTAGTAAGTGGGAAAACATTAATAAAATTTGTAATTTTCTATTAAAATTAAAATAAAAAATAGAAAATCTGAGATACTGTTAACTAAGGAAAAAATGGAGAAGATCGCCCTAAAAGAGGGCTGGGGACCATAGTCTCAGGAGACATCTAGGTCAACTGACATAACATAGTTCATAAAGAAAATGTTCTACATCCTACTTTGGTGAGTAGCATCTTGGGGCCTTAAACACCTTCGAGCAGCCATCTAAGATACATCTATTGGTCCTATCCCATCTGGAGCAAAGGAGCATGAAAAAAACCAAAGACACAAGGAAAATATTAGTCCAAAGGATTAATGGACCACATGAACCACAGCCTTCACCAGCCTGAGCCCAGAAGAACTAGATGGTGCCCAGCTACCCCCACCGACATCTCTGACAGGGATTACAATACAGAGTCCAGGGCAGAGCGGAAGAAAAATGTACAGTAAAATTCAAATTCACAAAAAAAGGCCAGATGTACTGGTCTGTCAGAGACTGGAGGAACTCCCAAGACTATGGCCCCCCAGACACTCTGTTAACTCAGAACTGAAGCCTCTCCTGAAGTCCACCTTTCAGCCAAAGATTAGACAGGCCTGTAAAACAAACAGTCACACATGTGAGGAGCCTGCTTCTTTCTTCAGTCAAGTATATGAGACCAAATGGGCAACACCTCCTCAAAAGCAAGGACGAGAAGGCAAGAAGGGACAGGAAAATGGACGAATGGACACAGAATCTGGGGTGAAAAGGCAGAAAGTGCTGACACATTGTGGGGATTGCAGCCAATGTCACAAAACAACTTGTGCGTAAATTTTTGAATAAGAAACTAATTTGTGCTGTAAACTTTCACCTAAAACACAAGAAAATTTAAAAAAAAAAAAATCACCCTAAAAGAGGAGCTGGGCTCACTTGAAGGATTTAGTGGTGAAGTCTTTCCAACTATAAAGGACTAGATTATTGCATAGTATAAAAACTGTTACAGATCATAGAAAAGAAATAGAAAGTCTAGAAAGTCTGCCTGTTTCATTCTAGAAGGCAAAAGTGGTCCTGAACCCAAGGCTTGTTTTTGTTTTTAATTAAAAATGAAAAAATTATAACCCCATATATTTTACAAATATAGTTATTGAAATGGCAAATGTTTCATTACATATATATTTATCACAATAAAAAAAACTTAAGATAACAGTGAATACAATTAAACATTACATGAAATGAAGAGTCTATCATAAACCAAATAGAATTATCCCAGGAGGCAACATCCTGTCATCATGCTTACAACAAGATAGGCTCCAGAGCCAGGTTGGAATCTAGCGCCACCCAGTCCCATTATGTGACCTGTGGCAAGTGACCTAACACAGGGGTGTCTGCAGTCCCCCATCTGTGTGCCAGAGATAATCAGAGAATGCTTTTAAAGTGCACAGAGACTAAAGAGCCCTGGTGATGCAATGGTTAAGTGCTCAGCTGCTAACAGAGAGGTTGGCATTCAAACTCCCCAGTGACTCCATGGGAGAAAGACCTGTACTTCTGCTTCTGTAAAGATTACAGCCTAGAAAACTCTAGGGGCAGTTCTGGTCTTTCATATGGAGTCACTTTGAGTTGGAATCGACTTGATGGCACCCAACAACAACAGCACAGAAACTGGCAGACAGTAAACATGCAATAAATGCTAGTTATACTTACCTTCCTTATGATAACTCAGGGATGCAAAAATGGCTCGGTATAAGGCACTGAGGATAGAACACTTCAGTTGGTGACAGTGGCAAGGGTCAAGGGTTGTTGTTAGGTACTGTCAGGTTGGTTTTGACCCGTAGTGACCCTGTATATAACAGAACGGAACACTGCCCGGTCCTGCACCACCCTCACAATTATTGCTACGTTTGAGCCCATTGTTGCAGCCACTGTGTCAGTCCATCTTATTGAGGGTCTTCCTTTTTTTCACTGACCCTCTACTTTACCAAGCATGATGTCCTTCTCCAGGGACTGGTCCCTCCTGATAACATGTCCAAAGTACATGAGACGAAGTCTCGCCATCCTTGCTTCCAAGGAGCGTCCTGGTTGTACTTCTTCCAAGACAGATTTGTTCGTTCTTCTGACAGTCCATGGTATATTCAATATTCCTCACCAACACCAGGGACAAAGGAGTTCCCTCAAAAAGAACTGGAAGACACATAGAAAGGAACCAAGATCATAGAAATAGTTACATAAACATTAATCAGAATCATTAAATAAATATAGAATTGTGAGTACATGTTAATGTTTTAAAATAATAATAGAATTAAAAATAGAAATTTACCTTCTAAAGCATAGTAAAATATTTTTTTAATTTTTTTTTTTATTGTACTTTAGATGAAGGTTTACAGAACAAATAGTTTCTCATTAAATGGTTAGTACACATACTGTTTTATGACATTGGTTAACAACCCCATGACATGTCAACACTCTCTCTTCTCGACCTTGGGTTCCCAGTTACCAGCTTTCCTGTGGAAAAGGGGAGTGTGCTGTCACATAGGGATTGCAACTAGTGCCACATAACAATGTGTATATAGATTTGTCTGAGAAATTAAGCTGTTAACTTTCATCCAAAGCACAATTTTTTTTTAAAAAAAAAAGGCCAATTCCATTCCATTTCAGCTCACTAATGCTTAGGATATCAATCTTTTTGCGTTCGTTTCATATCTGATGACTTCCAGATTGGTGTGGGATAGAAACACCTAAAACATGATACATCTGCCTGCATTACCCAGTTTGCACATGGTGCTATGATAAAGGTACCAATACCAGTTTCTATTGAGTTGATTCCAACTCATCGCGACCCTATGGGTGTCAGAGTAGAACTGTGCTTCATAGGGTTTTCAGTGACTGATTTTTCAGAAGTAGATCACCTGTCCTTTCGTCCAGGGTGCCTCTGGGTGGACTCAAACCTCCAGCCTTGCAGTTAGCAGTCGAGCATGTTAACTGTTTGCACCACCCAGGGACTCCATGATAAAGATAGACACAGATTATTATAGGAGCACAGAACAGGATTGCTAAAAGGGAGGGATGGTATTAAGGAATGGGAGAGCCTAGAGAAGGGGAATCATAATCTGAGCCCTCAGAGATGAGTATGAATCAGCCAAGTAAAGAAAGAGCAGGAGGAACAGACAGTATGTGCAAAGGCTAACACATTCACTGCCTGGCATGTGGTAGGTGCCCAGTAAATGGGAGCTACTGTTACTAGTAAAGTATGGACAATGGGGATGCAGAGTGTGGGAAATCAAGAGCTATTTAGGAGATGGAGAGAATGGAGTCCATGCTGACTCCTAGGTGTGTATGAGGGTGCAGAATGGTGCTACCAACTCAGGGATAGAGATGGGAAAGCTGCCATTTACAAGGGAAGATGAGCAGTTCATGTTTGGCTGTATTGAGATTGAGGTGCTTTTGGAACCTCCAGGTGAGGAGAGTAATGTGGCAAGTGTAGAGCACCAGAGAGGGTCTGGGCTACAGACACTGAGACTCAACAGCAGGAAATTTTGGGCAGCACCTACAGTTATGAGTGGGTGGAGGATAAGAGTGTGGTGAAGAGGGCTGAGAATGCCAGTGGGCTAGGAAGACACCAGGAGAGAGTGGTGCATAGAAGCAAAGGAGGGTGTGATCATCGCATAGGCAACGGAAGGCTGTAAGAAGGAACTGAAGAGCATCCACTGAGTTTGGCACTGCAGTGAGATATTCCTACTGTTAATGTGACACCTATCATTTTGGAACCTGAGTTATTAAATTAGAAATCTAAAAGTGGTCAAAGTCAGGAGTATGGCCAATGTTTCCTTTGTTTTAATTGGGGGTATAATTTCTTTACAAGTCTCTCAATTACTTTTGCAGAAGCTGGCATCTGACCCTCGATGTAAAGGGATGCCCCTGTCCAGCTTCCTGCTGAAGCCCATGCAGAGGATCACCCGCTACCCTCTCCTCATCAGAAATGTGAGTGCTCAGAATGGGGCAGCTGTATGTGGCTTAGAGGCAGGACCCTTTGAGGCTCACAGAGACCAGATACTCAAGGAGGTGACTGGATTCTCACAGTGGTCAGATAGAGAGCCCCCAAGTAGCCAGCCCACCCCTACCATGTGGTGTGACTACAGAGATGAGCCCACTGCTGATGGACCAGGCACTCGTGCACACAGGGTTGGGGGTGGGGTTGTGCTCTGAAGGGCTGAATCCTTGCAGTAGGCAAATAAAAGAGGTATCCCATGTCACTTGGGTAACCTATCATCCTCCCTTCTAGGAAATTCCTCTGGCCTTGCAGAGTCGTTTGCTTGTCTAGGCAGGGTAAGGCCTCCAGTTGTGGAGCCAACTTGAACCCAGAGGTAGGGTAGGTCAACCATTAGCATAACCTTGGGTTCCAATCCCAACTGGACATCTCTATCTAGATGTCCTGCAGCCCTGTCTAGGGTCTGCAGCCCAGCATGTCCTAAATAGAGCTCATCTTGTCCCCTCCACACACCCCATTCCAACTCGCTAACTAACCATTCCTTCTAAAAGTCCACCCATCTTTCTTTTTGATTTAAACAATCTGAGCCTTTTAAAGAGAAAGTAGATTTACAAAGGATTATTCCACCAATAATAATTGATATGATTTTAATCATTTTACAAAGAAAACAATAGGAATAACATAAGACTGTTGCTTTTATTGATTATTCCCTAACCTTTAGTCTGTATACTGTATGACGCTGATATAGACCTCATGTTATAGATGCTTATACCAAATGTACTCTTCAATAGAGGTCCACAGTCTCTTATCTGAAACCTTTTGGGCCAGATGTGTTTCAGAATTCAAAATATAATTCAAATACTATGTATTATATAATACCCCCAGTGGGGAATGGGGCAGCACCTATAATAAACACATTAATATTTCTATAGTGAAGTATATTAATAAGTAGAATAAATAAAGACTATAAATAGTGTCTCTTCAGTTCAGGTCAGGTTTTACCACCAAATGAGTGCTGAAAAGAAATTTGGGTTCTCAGAGCTTGTTTGCATTTTGAAATTGTAAATTAAGGACCTGTCCTACTAGAGTGAATACACCCACTGCTCACTTACCGATGTAGTTAGTTTCCAAAGACCAGGTCATTATGTGAAAATCAGCATTATGTGAAAACGGAGGATGACCACATCAAATCACAAAATGGAGGATGACTGCATCATTATATAACTGCCAAGCCACTGAGAATCATGGCCTGGCCAAGTTGACACATAACCTTAATCATCACAGCCAGCGTTACTCTCACCTTGCACCTCAGCATTTGTTACTGCCAGACATGCCGTTAATGTGCAAAATAGTCAGATAGTATATTTTTTACTGTTGTTGTAAAAGTGAAATGTTGGATAATGAGAAAGTTGGTAAGTAAGGAGTAGGTGTAGTCTGAGCAGGAATAGTCTGTTGATGGACCACCTAATTTCTGGAGGGACCTAACAAAGTTGTATTCTGGCTTCTGTACGTTTACATTTGTAGCATTAGTGGTTTGAAATCACTTCAGAATGAACTAAATGTATTTTCCTATATGCGGATGATGTGATTTTATTGTGTTTGTCCTGAGACAGGGGATTCACTGCTTTCATCAGATTGTTCAAAAGGATCAGTGACCCAAAAAAAATGTTATGAACCATTGCTATTCAGTAAGTTAACACATTTATCAAAATGGCAGCCAGTTTACATTGGAAGGAACCTTGCTTAAATTACTGGGGAAAAGCAGCCCTTTAACCTAAGGCTCATTACCAGGACCTAGTCAGAGAGCAAACAGCCCTGGTGGTGCAGTGGTTAAGAGCTACAGCTGTTAGCCAGAAGGTCAGCAGTTTGAATCCACCAGCCGCTCCTTGGAAACCCTATGAGGCAGTTCTACTCTGTCCTGTAGGGTCGCTATGAGTTGGAATCAACTCAACGCAATGGGTTTTTGATGGTTTGGTTCGGTCCCAATAGCACTTGTCTACCCTGTTGTAACTGTAACCTGTCCCTGTCTCCCCAAGAATTCCTGGGACTGTGAGCTTCTCAAGGACAGAAACGGTTCTCATGTTCATCATTGTATTTCCAGTGCCTCACATAGCACCTAGCACATCATGTTGTTATTGTGTACCATTGAGTCGATTCTGACTCGTAACGACCCGATGTGACAGAGTCGAGCTGCTCCCATAGGGTTTCCTAGGCTGTAGTCTTTACAGGGGCAGATCACAAGGTCTTTTCTCCCATGGAGTGACTGGTGGGTTTGAACTGCTGGCTTTCAGTTGGCAGCCGAGCACTTTAACCACTGCACCACGAGGGCTCCTTTAGCACATCCTAGGCACTCAGATTTTGGATGGACAAATGGTTTGGTGGTTTGGTGGGTGTGAGAAACAATCCATCCCACATGATGCAGCCCCACTCTCTTCCAGATTCTGGAGAACACCCTGGAGAGTCACGTAGACCACTCCTCCCTAAAGCTGGCCCTTGAGCGGGCAGAGGAGCTTTGCTCTCAAGTAAATGAGGGAGTTCGGGAGAAAGAAAATTCAGACCGGCTGGAATGGATCCAGGCACACGTTCAGTGTGAAGGCCTAGCTGAGGTGAGGCCATGGTATGGGGCTGGGTGCCGTAGGGCAGGCTCTGGGTGGGAGCTGGGTCAGGCCTTCCCCTGGTGTGGACAGTCTACATCTCAGCTCAGCCGTGTGGACCTCCCATCCTGCCATGACAAAGACACCCCTTCTTGGGGTGTCATCTTCCTTTCTTGGAAAGAGAGGAGATTTGCTATTTTTGTTTTGAGTTCTTTGAATTCAGCTGGTAGAATCTGTATTCTGTGGGTATAAGTAACCATTTTCACTGGGCCAGTTTGAAATCTTAACAGAAAAATACATAAGGACCTCTTATGTAAAGGTGAATGATTCAGGAACTGATTTACAGCCACATTCCCAACTGGAACATTCTACCACGGTCCCCTCAGGTCCAGGGTGCTGGCCTCTCATGGGGGTCTGGCATGGTTTTTATTGGGGCTTCTAGGTTCCAGGACTTATAAAGTGACAGTTTCTTTCTCTTTAAGCAACTTATCTTCAACTCCCTCACCAACTGCCTGGGGCCTCGGAAGCTTCTGCACAGTGGGAAATTATACAAGACCAAGAGCAATAAGGAACTGCACGGATTCCTCTTCAATGACTTCCTGCTTCTTACCTACATGGTCAAGCAGTTTGCTGTTTCCTCGGGCTCTGAGAAACTTTTCAGCTCTAAATCCAACGCTCAGTTCAAAATGTATAAGACGGTGAGTATTACTTTCCCAGCGTTAGCATCAGGGGCATAACAAGATTTTGCCTTCACTTTAAGGACCTCTTTCCGCCCGAGCCCTTCTGGTCCTCATGGGATTCTCCTCACCACCGAAGATAGCTTCAGTTCCTCTGTCGCTTCCCAAGGGGAGAAGCCCCCATGTTGCTGGGCTTCCACTGCCCTCTGATGGTCGCAGGCTGGGAGTCCAGCTTTGGATTCTGGCTCCCTCCCTGGCAGCGAGTTGTGTGTGTGTGTGTGTGTGTGTGTGTGTGTGTGTGTGTGTGTGCACCTGCGCATGCTTGTCTGAGGGGAGTGTTTGGAATCCTGCAATGAAAGGTGCGATCTAGAGATTCTGAGTCACAAACATGCATGTGGCCTCGCCTGTGTCCACATTCCTTACTGGGCTGTCTGGAAAAACAAGCCGGAAGCCAAGTGCCAAGGGTCAGTGTGCAGAGGGGAGACCTGCCACATCCGCAGTGTGGGCACTCAGGGGCCCTGGCTCAGTAATGCCCAATCCACCTGGATATTGACTTTGACAAAATGGAGGCAGTTTCTTTTGTCCTGGTAAAAGATCTTAAAAACTAGACCCCTTTCTGCTTCCAGAACAAACAGAGCTCTGTCTGGACACAGGTGGGTGGAGTGTTCGGGCCCATCTCACAGCCTGTGTTTTGGCGCTAATTCTTTCAGCCCATTTTCCTGAATGAAGTCTTGGTGAAACTACCCACAGACCCTTCCAGCGATGAGCCTGTCTTCCACATTTCTCACATTGATCGGGTCTACACCCTCCGAACAGACAACATTAACGAGAGGTCAGTCCTGACCATGTGTGACCTGCCTTGAAATTTAGGAGAACTCCTGGACATCTCCCTCTGCCATAAAACACTTCTCCAGTCTGTCCTCACATCCTATTAATTCTGTCTCCTCAACCTTTCTTAACAAGTCACCTCCGCTCCATCCCCACCGATAGACCCTCCCTTAGATGCCCTGGTTCACCGCTTCCTAACACGTTTCCCTGCTCCAGTCTCTCCTCAGGCCACTCCCTCACCATCTTCCCAGAGGGCAGGTCTAACCACCTCACTCCCCTACTAAAATCCCTCAGGGGCTGTCCTTTTTCCACTGCCCTCAGGAGAAAACACAGCTCCTGCCCTGGTTTCCAAGCACCTGCCTCGTGCCTCTCCAGCATCAGTCCCATCCTTCTGCCCACAGGACCCTTTGCTTCCCGCAGCAGCTGCCCTCCTTGCGGTCCTCCGTGTGTGGAACGCCTCCCTCCTCCTTGCTGCCTGACCAGCCCTCCCTCCTTCAGGGCAGCCCCTCAGTGCCGCCACACTGAGGGAGCTGCTGCTCCTCTTCCATGCGCACAGTTCTCTGTGACTGGACCCACTCGTGCTGACTGGGCACAAAGAGGCTAACTGTGTCTTCTGTCTCTGCCTCCCCAGCATCTTGCAGGTGTCTGTTGTTTTGTAAGCAGTCAAGAAACTCCCTTAGACCTTCTCAGCTCAATCGGCAGCTGTAGCACTTAACCACTACGCCACCAGGGTTTCCAATCCTCAATTAGCTAACAAATTTTCCAGTTGAATTCATCAGTTTATGGTTGGAAAGTACACTTGTTAAAGCTGAGGTTAGCGAAAGGGAGAAACCCATGTGCAGAGCTCTGGGGCGCCCAGTGGAACATGTGAGGTGCCTGTGAATGCTGCCTGATGGCTGCGCTCTCTTCTGCAGGACAGCCTGGGTCCAGAAGATCAAAGCAGCCTCTGAGCAGTACATTGACACCGAAAAGAAGAAACGAGAGAAGGCGTATCAAGGTACTCAGTGTTCTTGAGGGTTAGAACCAGCCCCCCCCCCCACCCCACCGGCAGGACTCTGGGGATGGGGTGGGTCCTGCAAAGAGCGTGGCAGCATTCACTGCTGGCCTCAGCCCTCCACGCTGGGTGAATGTGGGATGGGCCTGGAAGACAACACTTGCTGAGGGATCAACAGCAGATCCTGCTTGGCGCTGCCCACCCCCAGCTGTGTTACACCTCCTGTGGGCCTCCCCAGCCCTCACCAACTACACACAGACATGGATGTCATCCAGTGAGCACTGCAGCCTCCCTTCTCTCTGTCCAAGTATCGGTCCCTCCTCCTCCACCAGTAGTTCTTCACTGCTGTTTCCCAGCCGACCCCTCCCCCCAGCCGCCTCTCGCCCTCCCCCCAGCCTGCCTCTCCCTCTTCGCTAACCTGCATTTCCCCCGAGCCCACCTCTCCCTCCAGCTGGCCCCTCCCCACAGCCCACCTCTCCCCTCAGCCAGCCTCTTCCTCTTCCCCCAGCCCGCCTCTCCTCGCCGCCGCCCCGAGCCAGCCCCTTGCCTCCACCTTCCAGCCCCCCTGGGGACCCACCTCCTTGCTGTCTTCCTCCCTGTCCACTCCTCACTCTCATGTTCCTGGCTGCTGTGCTTGCAGCTCTTTATGTTTTTTTATTCAGGTGTCCCTTATTTTGTTAAGTCCTCCTGAAAAGGTATGTGTAAATCAGCTTTTGCTAATTGAACCTTATTTTAATGGTACTTTAAAAGCTTGCTATTGAAAATCAATGATTGAACCATTCCATAAAGCATATAATAATCTCTTAATTGGTCAAAGATATAAACCAAGTTTATATATATTATTTTTGCTTAGCATCAATATCTGTATTATTGTTGTGCATTTTCAACTATTTGAGTTCTCAAACATTTATCACTTACTCTGTGTCAGGCCCTGTGCTGGGGCTAACTCGGCCCACAAAGGTGACCGAGGCTTAGCCCCTGCCTTCAACGGGGGCTGAGTGCAAGTCCTGCAGTGGAGGGGTGGGTACAAATGACAGAAAGGTGTCACTCTCATAGAGAAGGTTATACTTTAGCTGAGTCTGGAAAAACTAATGGCCCACCAAGCAGCCTTCTTGTTGGCTTTTAAACCCCTTGAGGGTTCATGTTCCCTCTGAGTTCACTGGCTAATATCTGTCCATATGAAAAGTGTTTTGAGTGTCTTCTTAAGTAGAATAAGGTCTTAAGTGAAAGAAACTGCTCTTTATAAACTGAAGTGTTCACATTTAATTGGAATTGTGGTGAGTGGTTAAGACAATAGACTTTGGTATCAGACGTGTTGTTTGAATTCTGCCCCTGGCATTTGGTTGCTCCATCACTTAAGTACATTGCAGTCCTTTCAAAGCCTTGGTTTTCTCTTGACTATTATCCGAGAGGTTGGCGGTTCGAACCCACCCACAGGCACCTCAGAAGACAGGCCTGGCCATCTGCTTCAGAAAGGTCACAGCCTTGAAAACTCTGTGGAGCACTTCTACTCTGCACACAAAGAGTAGCCATGAGTCAGAATCAACTCCACAGCAAATAACAGCAACAAGTTATAAAGAGCTACCTTACAGAGTAACTGTGCAGGGTAAATTAAATAGTTTTATGTAAAGGTCTTAGCACATGCCTAACACAAAGTAAGTTCCTGATAAATGTTAGCTACTGTTAAGTGCTGAACAAATAGAATGTGTTATTATCTTATTGATATTTGCTGAGCAATTGAGGGGGAAATACAAGGATGGAAAAAACAGCCCGTGCTCTCCAAAGGCTCCCTCTCTGGCAGAGGAGACAGAGATTACCCAGAATTTCAGACCCAGCAGGGGGTGGGTGCTCCTAAGCCGAGGAGAGTAGATGCACAGAGGAGAAAAGGGATGGGGCAGGGGACTATTGGAGCTGAATCTTGGAGGATGAGTAGGGTGCCAGCAGGCTGAGATAGCCGGTAAGGTGTTCCCAGCAGGTGACATGGGCTGGACAGAGGCACAGAGCACCAGATGCTGGCCCGTCGGGCCCAGTGCAGTGGCCAGTGAGGCTGGGGCAGTGTTGCCGTTGGTTAGGGAGACAGACTGTGACTGTCCATAGCTTAGCACCATCACTCTGCTAGTTCCAGGGAAGGAAGTAACCTGACTGCTCTTCCTCCTTCATAGCCCGCTCTCAGAAGACTTCCGGCATCGGGCGGCTGATGGTGCATGTCATCGAAGCCACAGAATTAAAAGCCTGTAAACCAAATGGTAAGTGCTTCTTTCATTTGACAGGTGGGGTAACTGCCCTGATCTTTGCTGGTGGCTCTTCTGAATATTGAATGGTGGGGTGCTTTTAAAAAGTCAGAGTGTTTCCAGTGCCACTAACATGGTGATAAGCTAGTTTATTGGACCAGTGTTTCCCCAGTGAGTCCCAGTGCCTGCCTTCCTGAGTGCTTCCAAGTCAAGAAAGCACAAAGCAAGGTGGACTCCGCTTTCCCAGGCTCAGAGTGGGGGCATCCTGGCCTTAGGGCCTGAACACTCATGGGAACTCGGAGGCAGTGTTACTAGACCACAGGGCAGATGGCCCCTCAGGCAGGGCCCCTGCTGCTGTAGTCTGAGGTAAAACATCAGTTTGGACCCCAGGCAGCCCTGTGTGTCACTCATTTTACCTACACGTGCCACATGTCTTTGGTTTGTTTCTGTTCAGGAAAGAGCAACCCATACTGTGAAATCAGCATGGGCCCCCAGAGCTACACCACCAGAACCCTCCAGGACACGCTGAATCCCAAGTGGAATTTTAACTGCCAGTTCTTTATTAAGGACCTTTACCAAGATGTACTGTGCCTCACCATGTTTGACAGAGATCAGTTTTCTCCAGATGGTAAAGTATAACTCGGCTATGGGACAAAGGTCTCCCCAGTACTCGAGAACCCAGGGTCTAGATCAAGAGCTCCCAGCCTTATTTCTACACCAGAAAACTAATGGAAGTGACATGTGCCCCATTGTCAGCTTCTCGGGCAGCAAGTGGGGTGCGCTTCTGCAGGGGAAGAACTCCTGTCAGGATCTCTGGGGAAGCATCATTTGAAATAGTGTTTCCCAGCCTGCTGAGTACGGCTCCTCAGGTGTGCCTCGGGTCTCTGACTCCAGTCATGAGCTACATGGGTAATGTAAACGCTGTGCTCCTGGCTCCTGAATCTGTCTGACCAAGGAGACTTGAGCTCCGAATAGGCAGTTTGTCTCACATGAATCTATTGTCATTCTAGATGTGTCCATCCACAACATCAAACATCCATAAACCCTAAGAAGTACTTGTTGTGGAAGGAGATTTGAAAGGTTTATAAATCCTCTTTCAGACACCTCTCTTGTGGTAGTTTAACAATTTTATATTAAAAAAAAAAGAAGACGACGACGACGACTTCTGATGCTCACACCATGTTTCTTCACCAGATTTCCTGGGTCGTACTGAAGTTCCAGTGGCAAAAATTCGAACAGAACAGGAAAGCAAAGGCCCTACGACCCGCCGACTCCTGCTGCACGAGGTCCCTACCGGGGAAGTTTGGGTCCGCTTTGATCTGCAGCTTTTTGAGCAAAAAAATCAGCTATAAGGGCTCGGGAGGCACAAGGAGATCTGCCCCCAAGGCTGGGGCTGGAGAGGAATGCGCTGTGCTCATCCTGGGCTAAAGGAGCATCTCACAGCTTCATCCATCCCATAGCCACGCACGCCGGGACCCTCTATTTTATTGTGCACTAAATCGCTAGCGATCTATGCAAACATGATCTTTCCTATAAATAAACCAAACCCGTAGCACAGTGCCTTGTATTAGTGTTCACAATTTCAGCTGTCTTTAGATGCCAGGGTTTCCATTGTCAGGGCTATCAAAAGTATTACGTGGAAATGAGGCATCAGAGCACGGACATTACCACTTGGTTGAATGTGTCCATTGTGGAGTGGTTTATGTCACGCTGTAGCCATTCCACGCCGTGTGATCTCTGCTGGGTCACAGCCACTCAGGAGGTGAAGTACTGGGACGAAATGCTGAGGCCTCCACACTTGAGCAGCCTGATACTGAAATAGTGTCTACTCTGCACTGAATAAAACACAGAAACTTGATCATTGTATTCCTGATTAGATTTTATCATTCTCTGCTGAGACAATATAGTTTGAAATCTAAGGGGAAAAGCTCAATTGACTTTAAATACTGTGAATTCTAATGATGTGGAAAATATTTTTCAGTTTTCTGAAGTATAAATTATTTATGTAAATTCCTTGTTTTTGCATATTTCATAGGACATGCATCTTTAAGCTTTGTCATTGCCAGTATGTACAGAAAGAGAATTAAAATATAAGTTTATGACTGTAACTGCTTCTCAAAGCATGGCTGGTTTACTTTCTACGTGAAAAGTTCTTAAAGGGTAACTCCAGAGGTTGCTGATCATGAAACCAAATCTCCTTTCTGGTACAGTGGGAAAAACCAAAGATGGGTCAGGAGACGCAGAGCCTTGTGGTGACTTGCTCTGTGACTGTGGCAACTTTTCCTAATGTTTCTGGGCCTTAGCTTCTTTGATGGCTACAGTGGATTATCTCCGTGGGAGCTGTGCTCACCGTTCTGAGCACTTTTGCTTGCCTGGTTGAGTAGGAACCTCAGGGGTAGCGTCCCAGTAAAGAAAATGCACAAGGAGTGAGCATCACTCAGCAGGTGCGTTAGGGCCCCAGCTCCGGAAACACCCGTCTCTTTCCTCCTGGCTCCTTGTCCCCACACCTATCAGAGTTTCTTGTTCAGCTTCTGAATTTTGAAATGTGAAATTTTGTGAATGTTGATAAAAATAAGGTCTTATACATTAAGTCCCTGAAGCGAAGCTGGAGGAAGAGCTCTCTTTGAGAAGGAACCCCTCAGGCTGCAGGATCCCTGATTCCAAAAGGGCAGGTCTTCTCAGAGCAGCTGGAGGTGCGGGAAGGATCCAGTGTCCCAAGGGCTCGGCCTCCACCATGGCCCCTATTTCTGTATAAACATCATCACCGGGCAAAGAAGAGCTGGACATTAAAGTTCAGTAGGTTCAAAGACCTTTTTTTTGTTTTGTTTTAAATCCATCACTTACTCATCCCAAGTATCAATCCTTGGCATTGATTGGTTAAAACACAGACCTAAGAGAAATACACACCAGCATCAAAGGAGGAGACACCACTCAATATCTGAAACCAACACACTTAACATATCAATTAAGGGAAAGGCCTTCAACAAGCAAACTGCTGGTCTTATGTAGGGTTTGGGAAGTGTGTTTTTTGTTGGCTATGAGGAGGCAGGTGTGGTTGATGTGCCAGGGAGTCTGCCTCTGACTGGCTGACTTTCAAAGCATGAGGCTGTCAGTGATGGATTCAAAAACCAAAATCATTGCTGTCAAGTCAATTCCTACTCAGGGACCCTATAGGACAGAGTAGAACTGCCCCATAGGGTTTCCAAAGAGCAGCTGGTGGATTCAAACTGCTGACCTTTTGGTTAGCAGATGAGCTCTTAACCACTGTGCCAGCAGGGCCCCACTGATGGATTAAACCCACTGCTGTCGAGTCGATTCTGACTCCTGGTGACTCTGTAGGGTTTCCAAGGCTGTAAATCTCTATGGAAGCAGACTGCCACATTTTTCTTTTGCAGAGCCACTGGTGGTTTTGAACTGCTTACCTTTCAGTTAGCAGGTAATCGCTGGCAGGTCTAAAACCAGTTCTGATCATAACTACAGAACAGTCCTTTTCACAGAAGTATAAGGACTTATAATTCTCACTAGCATGAACTATGACTAATGCCATTTCTTTGTCTCTAGATACTTCAGGGTTCTTTGGTCAGATTTAGGACAACCGAAACTGCAGTCTCTGGGAGCCTGCAGGATCTGAGTCAGACAACTTATGTGATGTTGTGGAGACTATTTAACATCAGAACACTCAGCAACCCCAGTCACTCCTTTGACTTCGGAGCACAGGTCCACCCCTTAAGAAATCAAGTTGTCTCCTGACTGCACTGTGAGGTGCTTTCCTGGTGGGCGTGGGGAGGGGAGGAGGGCACACCCTTGATGACCAGGTTAGAGTCACGGGAGGGGCTGAGCAGATGTGCTTCACATGTCCCGGAAACCTCCCCTCTGGTGAGGAGTCCCCAGCAAGCCCTCCGTGCTCTTCAGGATCAGATGTTGTGGGGAACTAGGGGGGAACAACACCTCCTGAAGGGATCCAAATTCTTAGCAGTGTGGCAACATTACAAAGACTGCTTGGTGCCCTGGTGGAATGAGCGTGTGCTCTCGCACCAGAGGGACCAGAATTGGAACAGAACACAGTCATTTTCAAGCCATGGGGTTGACCTTGGGCAAGTCACTGAACCTCCCTGAGCTTCCTGTATTGGGGATAATAATATGATGTTGCTGTTAAAATGTTTAAATGAATATCAAATACCTCACACAGTTCTTGGTTCACAACAGGGGCTCAATAAACAGTAGCTATTATTTTTTGGACATTTCTTAAAATATCTCGGCTTCTGAAGAGGGGGACGAGCTTGCAGTATTTTAAATGTCTAGCCACTACACGCTGAAGTTCAGTGACGCTTTATTACAGACACCTCCTTAGAACTGGCACAACTCGTAGCTGCCCGGGCCGGCCCCCAGCTGCAGTGAGGCCAGGTGCTTCGCCAGGACCTCTGCTGTCATGACTCTTCTTTCCACGGGCTGCGCCCCCCCCTCCACGATGGCATTCCCCAGCCGCCCAGGATCGGGGTCTCTGCTTTCAGGCTCCTAAAACCTACTGACAGAAGAGAATTGCTGAGTATGGTGTAGGGATGAGGGGCTTACAGGAGCAGGGAAGAACTCTCCCCCACTCCCCAATCCCACCCCACACTCAGTCCTCTTCCTGGAGCTGAGACACTCGCCTTTCAAGCAGGATCCTAACCAACTCTCTCTCACTCTGCCTGGTTTCAGCAACTCTCAGACAAGGCCTTCAATATGTTTGGACTCCACATAGTACTAACGTCATGGACAGCAGAAAGAACTAGCTGTCCACAAAATGCACGCTCCCCTACCATGGTGCTCAGACCAGCCAGGGACTACTTTCCCAGTGCCCCTGCCTCCTTCAGTTAGGGACCAACCAGTAAAACCAAACCCAGTGCTGTGGAGTTGATTCCAACTCATAGCGACCCTATAGGACAGAGTAGAACTGTCCCACAGGGTTTCCAAGAAGCAGCTGGTGGATTCGAACTGCTGACCTTCTGGTTAGCCACCAAGCTCTTAACCACTGCACTATCAGGGCTCCACAGTTAGGGATGGCCATTTAGAATATGAGAGGAAGTGACATTTGCCACCTCTAGGCTGGCCCATATACACCTCCCAGGGCAGAACCCCTCTGTGATCTCTTCCCTCTTTAGGTTGACAGCAATGAGTCCCCTGGGCCAACCCTGGAAGCTAGGTTCTGAAAATGAGAAAGGTACCATCACCCAGGATCCTGAAAGACTACGTGAAAGGGGCAGCCTGCTGGCCTGATGACCCACCCAGTGCTGGTACAAGAAATAAACTTCTGAGGTTAAGCCATTATCCATTTTTTGTATCTATGGTAACAGCAGTTAGCCCAACCTAACCTAAGGGTAGAGCCCTGGTGGCATAGCAGTCAAGAGTTCAGCTGCTAACCAACATAAGGGTTGGGCTAATGACAGCCATATGAAGATCTGATGAAGGGGCTCCTTTGTGCTCACAGATTGAATTGTGCTATAGGAAAACACTCTAGAGTGGTGGTAACTTATCACATGAGGAGAATCCTTTCCTGTCTGAGACTGGGGGCAACAATGGAATCAGGTAGGTTAAGTCACAAAAACATCTAACAAGGTTTTCAAGCTAGAGAGAAGGAATTGTTCCTCATCCTCTGTGTGTGTGTGTGTGTGTGTGTGTGTGTGTGTAAATAGTTGGTGAAAGGAGAAATGCAAAGATCCACTGTGCACTCAAGGCAGGTTATCAACTGATGAACTACCAAGTGGGGGCACTATAAGCACCCTACGGCCTGCCCTGGAAGGGTCCTAAACCTCAGGCCTTAGGTGACAGGGTGAGGGAAAGAGGATGGAAGGGAGAAAGAAATGTGCTCAGACCATGAGCTGTGAGTTCTGTCAGCCAAATTGTCAGCTCTGGAGAAACGTGTGCTCGGAAAATTCCTGCGTGGATACAAAATGCCTTTTTAATAGCTGGACTATTACTTTGCCCTTAATTTTTTAAGTATAAATTCCTTTTTAAAAAATTCTCACCTATTGTGGCTGAACTAAGGAGAATGAAATTTTGGTCTGGCTTGGATGTCGTAAGTAGTAAATTGTAGACAAACGGCAAAACCCTAACCCATTGCCATTGAGTCAGTTACAATTCATAGTGACCCTATAGGACAGAGTAGAACTGCCCTAGAGGGTTTCCAAGGAGTAGCTGGTGGATTCAAACTGCAGACCTTTTGGTTAGCAGCCAAGCTCTTAACCACTACACCACCAGAGCTCCAGAAAAATGGCAGAAAAGGCAAAAAAAAAAAAAAAAAAGGCCTGCTCCCTACAGGCCAGGATTCCCCACAGTTCCACATGTGGCAGATAGCCTGGGATGGTACAGCCACAGTCTCCTGCTTCCCTGAGTTTCTTCACATAAGGCTTCCCTGCCAAAGGTGCCCCACCTATGCAGCCACATCAAGCCCAGAACAACCCCATCATTTCTTCTGAGTAAAACAAATGCTCCCTTCTGCCTCCTCTTTCTCACTCTCTTCTTTGACTGCTGCCTCCTCTGCCAGCAAGAGCCAGACAGGGAGGGACGAATGTGTCAATGGCTGGGATTTGGGAGTCAATGTTGCTATCTTGTGGGCTCTGCAAAATTGTGCTGTCCTGGCCCCTGCTCCCCCCAGACCTCTGCTCACCGGACTCTTCTTCTCATCCTTTTTATTCTCCTGGTTGAGCTTTGAGAAATGAAACTGCCTTTCAAAGGCAGTCTGACTTAGGTCTGTAGTCTTTTTCTCTTTATCAGACAGATGTTTCTTTTCTACACAGGTTAGCTTTTCAGGTCTGCAAAGAAAGAATTATTTCAGCTCAGTACATACCGATTTGTATCATTCAGTAATTGTCTGAAACTTAAGGAACTTAATACTCCCATGAAAAGGAAAGACTGAATAGACACCATCACTTGGGTACTGTTAGTCAATCCGTCTGCCCTGCCTCCACCCCTGCTGGTACAACCCTGAAGGAGGTAGTGAGTCATGGATCCTTCTGGTGGTGGCTGAGTGGGCCACCAATGGGCATCTGGTCCAAGCTAAGGGGATCAGAGCCTCAATCCTTGAGCTGTAGTTGGGAAGCTTCTGAGTGCTCACCTAGAAAGCCAGGCAGAGCTGGGGCATCATTTGCCAGCACACACATGAGAAAACCGGTGTGCAGGGAATGAGAAATGAAGCAGGTTCACAAAGAGAAGCGATGATGAAAGCCACATAGTCCCAAAGAGGAAGGGGCTGGCCTCTTGGTCCCCCAAGCAGTTTGGCTTTCTTCTTGGCCACGGCTTCCAGAACACACTGGTGCTTTCTAACATACACAGCCCCTCCCTGCCCCCACCCCCGTTTTTGCATGTGCTTGAGCAGAGGTCTGTTTTTTGTAATCAAACTGTCCCGGTCAATATAGCCACCTTGCCCTGAAGTCCTTTTCTTACACTGTAAAAATGGCATGGGGGCAGTGTCTGACCTTCTCTAACTTCACAAGGGGAAAGAAGAATCAAGATCAACAGCCCAAGGTTGATTCCTATTAGGCGGAGGTCAGACATGCCTCCTCTCTCCACCATCTTTACCAATTTTGACACCAACCATCCCTCCCACAGCACTCTCTACTTCTCTGCTGGATTCGATAATTCATTGCAATGGCCACACAGAACTCACAGACTATTCTCACAACTATGGGGTTTATTAGGGAAGTAACAGGTTACAATTCAGGCTCAGGAACACTCAGGATACAGTTCTTCCATCAGGAGAGCCTCTTCCAGCCATGTTTGCAGACACACCTCTGCCTGGCCCCCTTCCTCTGCCCAAAGGCATTCAGCTTTCTTCCTCTGTGGGCTGGGAAACCCACCAAGCTGTCTCCTGCTGCCAGGTCTCTGTCGCCACTTCTCATTGTCTTCAGTGTTACAGCTTTCTCTCTGTCTCCTGGGTCCAGAAGCTTTGCAGTACAGGGACCCCGGGTCCAAAGGACATGCTGGCTCCTGGCTGTTCTTCCTTGGTAGTGGTGGGATCTTCTCTTTCCCACCTCCGGGGTGGCTCATTTCAAGTCCAGCTGGATGGCAAAACTGACCAATCCCTTTGGTGGGCTACAATTACCCTATCTCACAGTCCCACCCAATCACATGGGTGGGCATTACAAGACCATGGCTAGAAAGGCCACACAAAAGTGACCTATTGCACCGCACTTACTCTGTATCAGGTAGTCACATGAGGCACCCTCTGTGTGTGTCCTCAGAGGCTGCCACATTCCTGCCCTGTGAAGCCCAGCCCATGTAGGGAAATAAGCCTCCCCCCTCCTCCATTCGTTCATTGAACCAGCATTTACGCACCATCTACTAAGTTCCAGCTAAGCGTTGGGAACACCAAGATAAATAAGACAGTTCCTGCCCTCAGGGGCTTGCTGCTGGCGGGAAAGGCAAGTGGGAGGATGTAGAGTTGCACTGTGGTAACTCCCTCTCTGTCTGGTACTGGAATGGCCAGCGATGGACAAGTGAGCAAAGGCATGAAACAACCTGGCAGGTCAGGGGACTTGTAAGCATGCTAACCTGACTAAGAGATCTTTGCAATTTATTTATATTTATTTTTTTAGGGAGAGGGTATTTTTGAGATAAAGCTAGAAGGAGTGGCAGTGCCCAGATAGCACCGTATGGGCTGTTAAGGAGTCTGGACTTTATTAGAAGGGCTGTGGGAAGCCAGTGGAGAGTTTTCAGTTGGGGAGTGTTAATCACTTTCAAAGATCACTCTGGTGGTAGGGAGAGGATGGATAGGAGAGGACGAGACTAAAGGGAAGAAGACCACAGTGACAACAAAGGCTGGAGAGTGGGAAGGGAAGATGAAGGAAATAAAGTTTAAAAAAAAAAGCCTTGTTAGGGGATGAGGAGTTATGTAATTATGTTTAAATAATAATATGTTTGTTAAAATTGGTAAAGGAACCATGACTAGCACAGAAATAAAATACAAAACTTCCAAATCAATGTAAGATACATTTACTGGGTCCCATCCCAGCTGGAGCAAAGGAGAATGAAGACCAAAGACACAAGGGAAAGATTAGTCCAAAGGACTAATGGACCACAACTACCCAACCTCCACCAGAACGAGCCCACAACTAGATGGTACCCAGTTACCACCACTGACTGCTCTGGCAGGGCTCACAGTAGAGGGTCCTGGACAGAGAAAGAGAAAAATGTAGAACAAAATTCAAATTCACACACACACACAAAAGGCCAGGCTTGCTGGTCTGAGAGAGACTGGAGAAACCCTGAGGGTATGGCTCTCAGACACCCTTTTAACTCAGTACTGAAGTAATTCCTGAGGTTCACCCTTCAGCCAAAGATTAGACAGGTCTGTAGGGCCAACAGTAACACACTTCATGCTTCATAGTTCAACCATGTCTATGAGACTAATGGGCACACCAGCCCAAAAGCAAAAAAGAGAAGGTAGGAAGGAACAGGAAAACTGTACGAACGGAAACAGGGAAACTGGGATGGAGAAGGGGAGAGTGTTGACACATTGCAGGGTTGGCAACCAATGTCACAAAACAATTTGTGTATTAACTGTTCAGTGAAAAACTAATTTGCCATGTAAACTTCCACTTAAATCACAATAAAATTTTTAAAAAATGAAGGGAAAAAAACCCTACAAATCACCAGGGGAAACAAACAAAATAAGAGTTGGTTATTTCAGCAAAAATCAGGATGGGGGATAAAATCGAAATATCAAGAAAGCATAACAGGATTTCCACTTTGTGTAGGATTTAAAAATTTGCAGCAGGCCAATTCTCCTGCAGCAACAACTAGAAAAAGCCAGAATATTTACAAATATATATATATATATAAAGACACTGGGTAGCTGTGGAAACAACTCCAGAGAGGGGAGAGCCCTTCAGGAATAAATTGACATTCCTGGAAGTGTTTGCCAATTTCAGGCCAGGCTTGGTCAGGCAGAGGGAGTCTCCAGGGGAAGAGAAACCAGCAATGCTTTGGCAGTCATGTAGGACTGGCATGCCAGGTTGAAAACTCAGGGGCCCCAACGCACAGCCAGTTTTGCCCAGGGAACATTTGCTGAGTTCTGAGGAACTATATAGGTGGATGGAAAGCTAATCTAGAAGCTTCTAAAAGGCATAGTGAAATTTCTCATAATCTATTTTACTTAGGAGACTAATCCCATAAGGAAAAAGGACTGGCCTTAGTCTAATCACATAGCTGATCTTCCTCTCTAGACATTTGCTAAATTTTTAAGCTACATGAGGCAGAAGGTTAAAAAGTAAAGTTTAAAGCTGCGAAAAGGCAGAACTGAATCTTCCACAGTTTCTCATGACTTGGGCAGGGGAAGATTAACCAGTAAGCAAGGCACGCACAGGTTTAATTGTGTTTACTTACTAATCTGTAGAGCACAATTTCACATCTTTGATGTGGTGAAAAACCCGCATGTACTTTGCTTACTGGGTAATCCATCCCTGGCTGTGGGGACAAGATGCACAAGGCTAGCAATCAAATGGAATCTGGGGATGAACTTATAAAACTTATAAAACTATGAACTTATCTGGGGACTGGATCTTATAAAAAACTGTAAGCCAGCCCTGAAAGAGCTCAATCTCTGATTGAATCAAGGTGATTAGTCCTCACCCTATCTGCCTCATAGGGAAAGGGGAATTATCTCTGGTAGAAGAGAACATTTAAGAAACTTAAAATCACAACCAAAACATACTTGACATACAAAGAGACAGGAAAATTAAAGTAAAAATCAAGAGGGAAAAAATAGACAATAGACACATACCCACAGTTGAGTCAGATAATGGAATTACAAGACAGGAATCTTTAAATAACTGTGATTAGTATGTTTAAAGAAAATAGAGGGGACGATGTATAAAATGGATAACAATGTGGCATTTCATTAGAGAAATGGAATTTTTAAAAAAGAATCAAAAGATTATTCTAGAACTAAAAAATACAACTACCTGAAATGAAGAAGTCATTGAATGGATTTTATGTCAGCTTGGACACAGAGAAGGTAGGGTTAGTGAATTTAAAGACAAGTCAGTAGAAAATATCACAACTAAGGTACAGAGAAAAACAATGGAAAAAGAAAACCAGAACAGAGCTTAAGAGATGAGTTGGACACAGTCAAAAGGTCTAAAACACATGTAAGGAAAAGAAGGTGAGAGAGAGCAAGTCAGTCAGAAGTGCCTGACCAGTACTCTACCTGGGAATGAAACAGTTGTCATAAAATTTGGCTGATTTTTTTAGGAGTAGATTGCCAGGCCTTTCTTCTGAGGCACCTCTGGGTGGACTCAAACCTCCAAACTTTCAGTTAACAGCTGAGCACATTAACTGAACCTCTCCAATATGACTTTCCCTCACTCCTTCAATTCCACTCAGTAGTGGAGTTGCTTTGATCAGACCCAGAAATCCAAGGTGCCCATACCTCAAATTCTTCTCTGTTATTAAAAAAATAGAAGTGTGCATGCTAGAGTAAAATTTGACATTGAGAATACAAGGCTGCCTATCCACATTTTGAGACCCCACTAAAACTCCCTATCCAACCAGACGACTTCTCTGAATAAGCCAGTCAAGGGCTCTTGTCCCAACTCCCTAAGTCATTACTGTGTTTCCCACAGTAAATACCATAATTAAAGATGGTATTTAAATGTATCCCACTCACGCTATTGTGGACTAAACTATCAAAGTCCTTAGGTAAGACATTATGTCTTACACCTCTTTTAATGCCCTTAGCCAGTAACCTACATACAGAAATTAGATGTTAAATAAATATCCAATAAAAAAAGTGAATGAATACTTATACCATAATTTGGCAAGGATTTTTTAAACCTTAGGGGATTGACTTATCTCTGTACTTTCCAACATTTCATTATAGGCATAAAAACCAAAAAACCAGTTCCATCGAGTCAATTCCAACTCCTGTCGACCCCATGAGAACTGCATTCCATAGTGTTTTCATGGCTGTGACCTTTCAGAAGCAAATCACCAAGGCTTTTTTCCAAGGCACCTCTGAGTGGGTTCAAACCACCAACCTTTAGGTTAGTAGTCAAGAGCTTAACCTTTTGCATCACCCAGGGACTCTGCATACACAGAAAAGGATAATAAAAGGCTCTGGAATAAATGGAAGAAGCTGCTTGCGGGTGAAGGCAACTAACCCAGGGGGCTTCATCAACACCATGCTCCACCAGTCAACCCCAGGGCTAAGGGGATCAGTATCACAGCACACCTATAGCCCATTCATATCACTCTCTACACTAAACCACACAATTATTACTAATGGCAACAATAAAATAAAATGGTTACACATTCAGCTAAAACTTACTGCAATTGTCTCCAAAATAAATGAATTTTAAATAGGATAAATAGGTTGAGCACAGGTCATTTTAAGGGCAGTGAAAATATTCTATACGATTTTGTAATAGTGAACTGAGGACATTATGCATTGTCAAAACCCATAGAACTATACAACACAAACAGTGAACTCTAATGTAAACTATGGACTTTAGTTAATAATAATGTATCAATATTGGTTCATCAATTGTAACAAATATACCACACTAATATAAGATGTTAATAGGAGAAACTGTGTACAGGGGGTGGGGGGGGAGGGAGAATATGGGAATTCTCTGTACTTTTTTTTTTATTATTATTGTACTTTAGATGAAGGTTTACAGAGCAAATTAGTTTTTCATTAAACAATTTAATACACATATTGTTTTGTGACATTGGTTGCCAACCCCACAACATGTCAATACTTCCCCTTCTCGACCTTGGGTTCCCCATTACCAGCTTTCCTGTCCCCTCTTGCCTTCTTATCCTTGATCCTGGGCTGGCGTGCCCATTTAGTTTCATTTTGTTTTATGGGAGTGTCAATCACTGGCTGAAGGGTGAACCTCACGAGTGACTTCAGTATGAGTTAAAAGGGTGTCCAGGGGCCATACTATCGGGGTTTCCCCAGTCTTTGTCAGATCAGTAAGTCTTTTTTGGTGAGTTAGAATTTTGTTCTACATTTTTCTCCAGCTCTGTCTGGTACCCTCTATTGTGATCCTGTCAGAGCAGTCGGTGATGGTAGCCGGGCACCATCTAGTTGTGATGGTCTCAGTCTAGTGGAGGCTGTGGTAGTTGTAGTCCATTAGTTAGAATTCTCTGTACTTTCTGCTCAATTTTTTGTAAGCTAAAACTGCTCTAAGAATAAAGTCTATTTTTTTTAAATATAATTGGCAAGGATTTTGGGTTTTCAAACCAAAAATTAAGGCCAACTATGCTGCTAAAATCAAATGAAAATTTTTAAAAAAAAGATCATCTTAAAAGCAACAAAGAGGTAGCAAGATAAGGAATTTTTAGAAGATTTGGGAGAGAACTGGAACCCAGAGAGATGAACCCATCACTCAGGGTAGCTTTTTCCCTTTTGGTGGCTTCCAGGGCTAAGAGGACAAAAGTTAGAATCTGTATCCACCAAGAGTGAGAATTCTGGTAAACAGCCACTGCTTTGGGGCTGAGACATGAAGGGCTATTCCCAAGTAGTAAGGGGTAAACAAAAATTAAACCAACCCTCACACAACTGCACCCTGGCTTCACATCCCCTAGGAGACTCATGCATTGAACTTGGATTAAGGTGGTCCTGGGCTGATAGTACCCCCAGGCACACAACTGAAGCAAACAAAACTCTTCTGAAAAGAAGACATCATCCAAAGCCTCAAATTATTTCAAAAAATAGTTATTAAAATATAATGTCTGCCACAAAATCAAAGGTAAGTAGACACATGAAGAAATAAGACACTATGAGCCTAAACCGGAAACCCTGGTGGTGTAGTTGTTAAGAGTTTGGCTGCTAACCAAAAGACTGGCAGTTCATACCCACCAGACGCTCCTTGGAAACCCTAGGGGGCAGTTCTACTCTGTCCTATCGGGTCGCTATCAGTCGGAATCAACAGGACGGCATCAGGTTTGGTTTGGTTTTAATTAACCATACAACCTAGTATTCAGACACTTGTGTAATCCCCTCCTACACTAAATTTGAGCTTGGTCATGTGACTAGCTCATCATAATTAGTCATAAGGGAAATGTGAATCAAACCCACAATGAGATACCACTTCACATCCACTAAGATGGCTATTATCAGAAAAATGGAAAATAACAAGTGTTGGTCAGGACAAGGAGAAATTGGATCCATTCTCTACTGCTGGTGGTATTATAAAATGTGATTATAAAACAGTTTGGCAGTTCCTCAAAAAAAGAAGTTAAACGTAGAATTATCATATCATACAACCAGCAGTTCCACTCCTAGGTATATACACAAAAGACTTGAAAGCAGGGACTTAACCAGATACTTGTACACCAGTGTTCATTGTAGCACTATTCACAACAGCCAAAAGGTGGAAACAACCCAGGTGTCCATCAGCAGATGAATGGATAAACATATTGTGGTATATACATACAATGAAATATTATTCAGCTATAAGAACGGATGAAGTTCTGATACATGCCATGACATGAAAGAACCTTGAAAACATTATGCTGAGCTAGTTAAATCAGACACAAAAGGACAAATATTGTATGATCCCACTTATATGAAATATCTAGAATAGGCAAATGCATAAAGATTACAGTTTATTAGTGGCTACCAGGAGCTGGTAAGAGGCGGAAATGGAAAGTTATTGCTTAAGGGATAGAGTTTTTGTTAAGGGTGACAAAAAAATTTGGAAATGGATAGTGGTGATGGTTGCACAACACAGTGAACTTAATGTTACTGAATTGTATACATAAAAATGGTTGAAATGGCAAATGTTTTGTTATATATTTTCTACCACAATAAAATAAAAAATAAAAAGAAGGCTCTCAATTTAAAAAAAAAGACATCATTAGGAAGAGTAAAGGTCGCTGGTGGTGCAAACAGTTTACACTTGGCTACTAACCGAAAAGTTGGCAGTTCAAATCCAACAAGCAGCACTGGGAAAGATAGGCCTGAGGATTTACTGCTGTAAAATTACAGCCATCAAAAACCCTAGGAGCCAATCTAGGAAATGAACTCTCAAGGACTATCCAAAACCAAAAGAAATACAACAGGGAATCAGAGCAGTTAATCAGTAAATGACAACATCAAAACAATAAAAGAAGGAATAAACGGCATAGGTATAGAACCTTCTAATGGAGAGGAAGGCAAGGCGATACCAAGTAATAGTAGACTGCTTCAGACTTAGAAAGATAAGGGTAAAATTCATGGTAACCACAAAGAAAGTTAACAAACCAACTCATAAAAATAAAGACGAAAAACATAAAGTCTCGGCAAAAACAAAACCTACAAAACAAAAGAAATGAAAAAGAAATCCACAAACAAAAGTAACTCAGCGCAAGAGAGTAAGAAGAACAAAGAAAACTTCAGCATCACAAAAAAAAGCACTACAAAATGATAGCAACAAACTCACATCTATCAATAATTACACTGAATGTAAATGGACTCAATGCACCCATAAAAACATGGAGAATGACAGAATGGATAAGAAAACAGGATCCATCAATATGCGGTCTACAAGAGACACACCTTAGAAACAAAGATGTGAATTTATTAAAAGTCAAAGGTTGGAAAAAAATATATCAAGCTAACAACTACCAAAAAAGAGCAGGAGTGGCAATTCTAATCTCAGATAAAATAGACTTTAAAAACAAATCTACCATAAAAGACAAAGAAGGACACTATATAATGATTAAGGGGATGATCCATCCTGAAGACATAACCATAATAAACATCTACGCACCCAATGACAGGGCTCCAAAATACATAAAACAAACTCTAACAACACTGAAAAGAGAAACTGACAGTTCCACAATAATAGTAGGAGACTTCAACACACCACTCTCAGTAAAGGACAGAACAACTAAGAAGAAACTCAGCAAAGAGACAGAAGACCTAAAGGGCACAATCAGCCAACTTGACCTCATAGACATATATAGAACACTCCATCCAACTGCTGCAAAGTACACATTCTTTTCCAATGCACATGGAACATTCTCCAGAACAGACCACATCTTAGGCCACAGAGCAATCCTCAACAAGATCCAAAACGCTGAGATAATTCAAAGTATCTTCTCTGACCACAATGCCAGCAAGGTACAAATTAAGAATAGAAAGAGCAAGGGAAAAAAATCAACTACATGGAAACTGAATAATACCCTGCTTACACATCACTGGGTAATAGAAGAAATCAGAGATGGAATCAAAAAATTCCTAGAATCAAATGAGAATGAAAACACATCATACCAACACCTTTGGGACACAGCAAAGGCAGTCGTCAGAGGACAATTTATAGCAATAGATGCATATATCAAAAAAGAAGAAAGGGACAAAATCAAAACATTAACTACAGAACTCAAACAAATAGAAAGAGAACAGCAAAAAAAGCCCACAACCACTGCAAGAAAGGAAATAGTAAAGATCAGAGCAGAAATAAATGAAACAGAGAACAGAAAAATAGAAAGAATCAACAAAACCAAAAGTTGGTTCTTTGAAAGATCAACAAAATTGACAAACCACTGGCCAGACTGACAAAAGAAAAATAGGAGAGGACACAAATAACCCAAATAAGAAATGAAATGGGAGGCATTACAACAGACCCAACTGAAATAAAAAGGATTATAACAGAATATTATGAAAAACTATACTCCAACAAATTTGAAAACCTGGAGGAAATGGATAAGTTTCTAGAATCACACGGCCTACCCAAACTACAACAAAGTGATGTTGAAAATCTGAACAGACCCATAACAAGAGAAGAGATTGAAAAGGTAATAAAAAAAACTCCCAACCAAAAAAAGCCCTGGCTCAGATGGCTTCAGTGGAGAATTCTACAAAACATTTACAGAAGAGCTTGTACCAGTACAGCTCAAGCTTTTTCAGAGCATAGAAGAGGAAGCAACACTTCCAAATTCATTCTATGAAGCCACCACAACGCTGATACCAACACCAGGCAAAGACATCACAAAAAAAGAAAATTACAGACCAATATCTCTCATGAATATAGATGCAAAAATTCTCAACAAAATTCTAGCCAATAGAATTCAGCATCATATCAAAAAAAATAATACACCACGACCAAGTAGGATTCATACCAGGTATGCAAGGATGGTTCAACATTAGAAAAATCAATCAACGTAATCCACCACATAAATAAAAGGAAAGAAAAGAATCACATGATCATCTCAATTGGTGCAGAAAAGGCATTTGACAAAATCCAACACCCATTCCTGATAAAAACTCTCAATAAAATAGGTATACAAGGGACATTACTCAACATAATAAAGGGCATCTATGCAAAACCAATGGCCAACATCATTCTTAATGGAGAGAGGCTGAAAACATTCCCCTTGAAAACAGGAACAAGACAAGGATGCCCTTTATCACTACTCCTATTTAACATTGTGCTGGAAGTTCTAGCTACAGCAATAAGGCAAGAAAAAGAAATAAAGGGCATCCAAATTGGTAATGAAGAAGTTAAACTGTCCCTGTTTGCAGATGATATGATACTATACAAAGAAAACCCTAAAGACTCCACGAGAAATCTACTGGAACTAATAGAATGATTCAGCAGAGTAGCAGGCTACAAGATAAACATACAAAAATCAGTTGGATTCCTATACACCAGTAAGGAGAACGATGAAAAGGAAATCAGGAAAACAGTACCATTTTCAATTGCCCCTAAAAAGATAAAATACTTAGGAATAAATCTGACCAGGGATGTAAAAGACCTATACAAAGAAAACTACAAAACACTACTGCATGAAACACAAAGGGATCTACATAAATGGAAAAAGATACCATGCTCATGGATAGGCAGACTCGACATTGTGAAAATGACAATTCTACCCAAAGCAATTTACAAATACAATACAATCCCGATCCAAATACCAACAACATTCTTCAAAGAGATGGAAAAACTAATCATTAACTTCATATGGAAAGGGAAGAAGCCCCGAATAAGTAAAGCACTACTGAAGAAGAAAAATAAAGTTGGAGGACTCACACTACCTGACTTCAGAACCTACTATACAGCTACAGTAGTCAAAACAGCCTGGTACTGGTACAACGACAGATACACTGACCAATGGAACAGAATTGAGAACCCAGATGGAAATCCATCCACCTACGGTCACCTGATCTTCGACAAGGGCCCAAAGTCCATCAAATGGGGAAAAGACAGTCTTTTTAACAAATGGTGCTGGCAAAACTGGATATCCATTTGCAAAAAAATGAAACAGGACCCATACCTCATGCCGTATACAAAAACTACTTCAAAATGGATCAAAGACCTCAATATAAAGCCTCAAACTATAAAGTTCATAGAAGAAAAAATAGGACCAACACTTCAGGCCTTTATACATGGCATTAACAGGATACAAACCATAACCATCGACACACAAACCCCAACAGATAAGCTAGATAACTGGGATCTTCTAGAAATCAAACACCTATGCTCTTCAAAAGACTTCATCAAAAGAGTAAAAAGAGAACCTACAGACTGGGAAAAAATTTTTGGACAGTACAACTCAGATGAAGGTCTAATCTCCATAATCTACAAGAAAATCCAACACCTCTACAACAAAAAGACAAATAATCCTATTAAAAAATGGGCAAAGGGAATGAATAGACACTTCACCAAAGAAGACGTTCAAACGGCCAACAGACACATGAGGAAATGCTCGCGATCACTAGCCATTAGAGAAATGCAAATTAAAACCACAATGAGATACCATCTCACCCCAGCATTACTGGCACGAATCAAAAACACTGGAAATAACAAATGTTGGAGGGGTTGCGGGGAGATCGGAACTCTTATGCACTGCTGGTGGGAATGCAAAATGATACAATCATTTTGGAAAATGATATGGCACTTCCTCAGAAAGCTAGAAATAGACATACTGTTCGATCCAGCAATCCCACTCCCAGGAATATATCCTAGAGAAATAAGAGTCGTCACTCGAATAGACATATGCACACCTATGTTCATGGCAGCATTGTTCACAATAGCAAAACAGTGGAAACAACCTAGATGCCCATCAACAGATGAATGGATAAACAAACTATGGTACATACACACAATGGAGTACTATGCAACGAGAAAGAACAGCAATGAATCTGTGAACCATCTCATAACATGGATGAAACTGGAGGACATTATGCTGAGTGAAATAAATCAATCACAAAAGGACAAATATTGTATGAGACCTCTATTGTAAAAACCCATGAAAAAGTTCACACACAAAATGTAACAATCTTTGTTGGTTACCAGGGATGGGAGGGGTGGGGGGGAAATACTAAATAGGTAATAGATAAGTGGTATCTTGGGTGAAGGGTGAGACAGTACACAATACAGGGGAAACTAGCACAACCTGTACAAAGAAAGGTCATGGAAGCCCCATAGACACATCCAAACTCTCTGAGGGACTGAATTGCTGGGCGGAGGGCTGTGGGGACCATGGTCTCAGGAAACATCTAGCTCAATTGGCATGACACAGCTTATAAAGACAATGCTCTACATTCTACCTTGCTGAGTAGTGTCTGGGGTCTTAAAAGCCTGTGAGCGGCCATCTAAGATACTCCACTGGTCTCATGCCTTCGGGAGCAAGGGAGAATGAAGAGAACAGAATACAAGGAAAAGATTAGTCTGAAGGACTAATGGTCCACAGCTACCAAGGCCTCCACCGGACTGAGTCCAGTACAGCTAGATGGTGCCTGGCTACCACCACTGACTGCTCTGACCAGGATCACAACAGAGGGTTCTGGACAGAGCTGGAAAAGGATGTAGAGCATAATTCTAACTAACAAAAAAAAGACCAGATTTACTGGCCTAAAGGAGACTGGAGAAACCTCAAGAGCATGGCCCCCAGACACCCTTTTAGCTCAGTGGTGAAGTTACCTCCGAGGTTCACTGTTCAGCCTGGGAGTGGACAGCCCCGTAAAACCAAATGAGACTAACGAGATACAGGAGTCCAGTGACAAGGGCCAGAAGGCAGAAGGGGACAAGGAAGCTGGTGATAGGGAACCCGAGGTTGAGTAAGGATATTGTTGATGTGTTGTGAGATTGTTAATCATTGTCATAGGGCAACATTTGTAGTAACTCTTAAATGAGAAACTATTTTGTTCTGCAAGCCTTCATCTTAAGTGAAAATAACAGCACAATTGGAAGAGCATAGTCAATGTCATTGAACTGTGTATGCAGAAATTTTTGAAACAATGTATCTTTGGCTATGTGTATTTTCACCAAAAAAAAAAAAAGGTTGAGAAGTTAGAGGGTTACTATGTTGAGGGGTTGTTAACCAATGTCATAAAACAACATGTGTACTACAGTTTCATGAGAAATTATTTGTTCTGTAAGCCTTCACCTGAAGTACAATAAAATATTAAAAAAAGAAAAAAAAAAAAAACCCTAGGAGCACAGCTCTACTCTGACACACATGGGGTCGCTGTGTTGGAATTGACTTGATGGCAATGGGTTTGGTTTGGTTAGGAAGAGTAAAAATGCAATCAACCAGACAGGAAAAGATACTTACAACACATATAACAGAAATAGGGTTTATATCCAGAATATATGAGAAACACCTACAAATCAATAAGATAGACAACCTAACAGGAAAAAAATGGCAAAAGTCTTGAATAGGTACTTCTTAAATCAGGACACCCAAATAGCCAATAGGGATCTGTATGAAAAGTACTAATTCTCATTGGTAATCAGGAAAATGCTATTATACAGCCATCAACTTCACTCAGATTAAAATGTCTAACAACTGCACCAAGGGTTGAGGGGAATACGGAGCGATGTGATTCTCATCCATGCTGATGGCAGTGTAAACTGAAACAGCCTCTTTGGAAAACAGTTCAAAATTATCCTATGATCCAGAAAACTCCACTCCTAGTTATAAACCCTAAGAAATGAGGCTTGTGGGAACCAACATACTGTGCTGGATTATTCATAATAGCACTATTCATAATAGCCAAAACCTGGAAACAATTCAAATGTCCACCAACAGTGGAATGGTTAAAGAGATGATGGCATAGCCATATGATGGAATACTATCCAAGTCAGAAATGAATACACTGGAGCTCTATGCAACAACATGGATGAATCTTAAAAGCATAATGGTGAGCAAAAGAAGTCAGTCACACATGGAATTATACACTTGTATGTAAATTATACCTTAATAAAGATGTTTTTTAAAAAGTCAGTCACAAAAAAATAAATACTATACGATTCCATTTATATGAAGTTCAAAAATAGGAAAGATAAACTCTATTGTTTAAGGATGCAAAATTAGCTGATAACATTATCAGGAAAACAAGGAAACGAATACTTAAAACAGTGAAGACAGCCCTGGGGGAAGGAGGGGACTGTCATCAGAAGGGGGTACACTCCACTTCTTGACCTGGGTGGTGATTTCACAGGGTTGGCTTGGCAATTTGTGAAGGTTTATGTTTGTATTTTACTCTGTTCTCTGTGTATATTTTGCAATACAAAAGGGAACATAGTCACAATAATAAAACTATAAATCACTAAAAGAAAAAAATGCAATTAGTTAGAAGATCCGCATTAGGTGTTAAACTACAGTACAAGTTAAAAGCATATTTTTCTATTAGCAGTCCTGGAGCTTGTTCATCTTCACCTGCATCGACTACGAATTTCACTTCTCGGGGTTCTCACAAAGGCCTCCCGCTTTTCTTTTGGTATCACACTGCGCAGAGTAAAAGGGAACTGGGGCAAGTTCGAACGCAGCCTGGTCTTTTCTAGTTCTTTAAATTCTTTTTTGGAATATTGTTTTCCTGCAGGAAGATAAGAAGTCTAAGTCAACACTCTTAAAGTCAACTCCAGTTGCTCCTGGAGCAGGAAATCATCTGACAATCAGCAGTTTCCAAAAACCAAGCCCCGTGATCACAAAGTACCTGTCTCACATTGGAGAATAGCTCTGTTCTCTTCATCTGCCTCTTGCTGTCCTTGAAACAGAGGGTCATAAAACGGTGGGACTGAAACCTAGAGAAAACAAGACTCTTGAGGATTCGAGGGCAGTCTGAATACTAAGCTTTTAAAATCTGCCCAAAGCATTCAAGTATGGCCTTACTGTACCCCAAGCACCAAGAATAAGGGCCTGTGAATATTGTCAATCCACAGGACAGTGTGGAAGGTTAAATATCTCCTGCCCAGGTCAGGATATTTCACTGAGCCTTAAATGGTTGAACGGAGGGTTGCCCAAATAGAAGAGACACGCTTTTGTTCAGAGTTCTACTGTTATCATTGTGTCAGTCAATAAATATTTGCTGAAGGCACCACATGCCATACCTGGGCTAGTTCCTGCCCTCAAGGATCTCTCAGTCTAGTAGAACTGACAAGTAACATGATGACAATCTAGTCGTGAGCAGTCAGCTCAGGATACTTTAGGATCTCAACGCAGTGCTCCTAGCCCAGCCTGGAAGGAAGAACGCCTCCAGGGGAATCTGACAACTGGTCTTGGAGGACTTGTGAGAACTAGCTGGATGAACATCTGTGTGTGTGTAAAGGGCAAGGGAGTACAGAGGTTATTGAGAAATATTTTTTCTTTCCCCCATCCTGACTGTAAGCTTTAGACAGAAGGACCATTTTTTCCCTTCTTTATCCCCCTATAACACTTAACCCAGTGCTGGGCCCAAGAACACTAGGTAAATTATTACTGAATAAATGAGGCAGCATAATATGTGCTTCCCCCAACACCCACTCAGTAAGATCCTCCCTGTAACGAAGATAACCTTTTTCTCTTCATAATAATGATCTGACTTGGTTTTCCGGGAGAAGCAAAATAAACCATTCCCTCTTCAGAGCCACACAAATTTTTTTTTTTAATGAATAATATCAGTTGCTACTTTAGTTACACAGGAGTAAAACTGAAACCTACATCTCTACATTTTGACTCACGTATCGGCAGTTTGAAAAATCTGAAGCCTCTTTACAAGCTCACCCGCTAGTTCTTCCGGGCGGCCTTTCCTGATATCCTCCTTGTACCTGCAGGGAGAGGCGCTCTCCCTCCCGAGTCCCACTGTCCCCTGCACTGCCTTCTACCACACACTCGTCCACACCCTCCACTCTACTCGCTGCCCACACACCTTTCCCTCCCTTCTCTACTTCAAGTTTGCAGAATATAAGTGAGCAAATGAATGAATGAATGACTCCACACACTTGTGCCATGTTCACATAATATAAATTCTCCAGTAGTCTAAAATTACTTTCTCTGGGTTCCTATTCCAAAAGGAAGGGGAAAGCTTTTGTGGATTTTTTTTTTTTTTTAAATGACTAGAGAATATCTGTAAGACTTCTAAAATGACTAGGCTCTCCCCAACCCCAGAACTTCTAAGAAATAAATAAATAAAAGTGAAAAACCTACTCTACCTTTCCATATCTTGAGTCCTTTTTCTTCATATAAAAAGGATTATATACTTCAGGATCATAATGTTTTCCAAATACAGTTTCCTTTAAAAAAAAAAAATAATAAGTCCAACTATGGAAAAAAAATCACTACATACAAAAGTGTTTCACAGGATTCATAAAAGCCAAATACTTTATTCCATATTTGTATGAAATCATAAATTCAAAGGGTTAGAAGAAACCGTAGAAGTAATTTAGTCCACCTCATCCTGAAAGAAGTGATCATCCGGCTTTAGTCTGAAGTCATCAACTAGCCTTAGACTGAGAACGTTTGCTCCATGGGGAAGGTACTTTTTTGGTAATTCTAACCACTAAGAAAGTACCTCCGGTGGCACAGTGGTTAAAGAGCTCAGCTGCCAACCAAAAGGTCAGTCGTTCAAACCCACCTGCTGCTCCACAGGAGAAAGATGTGGCAGAGTGCCTTAAAAACTTGTTGCCATTGAGTTGATTCCAACTCATAGCAACCCTATAGGTTAGAGTAGAGCTGCCCCATAGGGTTTCCAAGGCTGTAATCTTTACGGAAGCAGACTGCCACATCTTTATCCCACAGAGTGGCTGGTGGGTTCCAACGGCCAACCTTTCAGTTAGCAGCTGAGCGCTTAACCACTGCACCACCAGGGCTCCTTGAGTCAGACTCAACTTGAAGGCACACAAGAACAGCCACTAAGAAGTCTGTCCTTAAACTGAGTCCAAATCTACCTTGTAATTTCCATGCACAGATCCTGGTTTTCTCCCCTGAAGCAACACAAAATGCACGTACCCGTTATCAACCTATAAGCCTTTCAAACATTTAAAGTTTTCGTTTCCCCTTGTGCCATCTCTTCTTTGAGCTACATACCCCTTTTCTCTCCACTTCTCCTTCTATAAAGCCCCACCCTCTTCTAAAGGCTCTGCAGCTGGTGAAAGTCCCCTCTACAGTGTGACATCAGGAGTAAGGGGATAAGGACAAGATGGACCAGGACTCTGATGCTTCCCCACGCTAAGCACAGACTCTCTTAACACCTGTCTCAAAGAAAACAGAGCTCATGTTTTCTAGGAAGCCAGATTACATGGTTGACTCACTGTCATTCGAAATCACTTGGACTTCAACACATGCTGTTTCTGAGAAGGGTTTCCCTATCCTACTCTTAAGCAGTCACATTTCTGGGCACAAGTGTAGAATCTTGCAGTCTAATTTCGAATAAGCATGATTCAGTCTTGAGCTCTGCCTCTAACTAGCTCTGTGAACTTGGACTGGTTTCACCTCTCTGTTTGTTTTCTTATCTATAAAATGGGGTTAATAATGACACCCATATCACAAGGCTGTCATAAGGATATCTTGAAATAAGAACTATGGAGATAATTTCTCCAAGTATTAAATTTTATTATAGCAAATATAATGTTGTTGTTGTGTGCCATCAAGTCGATTCCAACTCATAATGGCCCTATAAGACAGAGTAGAACTGCCCCATAGGGTTTCCAAGGACCAGATGGTGGATTAGAACTGCCCACCTTTTGGTTAGCAGCTGAGCGCTTTAACTACTGCACCACCAGGGCTCCTCCAAAACAAACCCGTTGCCATCAAGTCAATTACTACTCACAGTGACTCTACAGGACTGAGTAGAACTGCCCCATAGGGTTTGCAAGGCTGTAATCTTTATGAAAGCAGACTGCCACATCTTTCTCCCACAGATTAGGTTCAAACTGCCAACCTTTTGGTTATCAGTAGAGCGCTTAACTGCTGTGCCACCAGGGCTCTATTAAGTATAATAAATATCATTAATGCCCTAATAATTCAGTTAAACTACTCCAGGAAGGACAATGATCTTGTAGTGCACACATAAGGCCAACAGACTTAAATTTGCTACTATGAACAGGTACACCTAAATGGAACCCTGGTGGTTAAGTGTTTGGCTGCTAACCAAGAGGTCAGAAGTTCAAATCTACTAGCCGCTCGGAATTGACTTGACCGCAATAGGTTTTTTTTTGAAATTCAAAAAAAGGATCCTGACTTCAAAGTTTAAAATCTTCAAAATAGGAAACCAAAATTTTGAGATTGTTTTGTAAAGCCAAACTGCAGTACAAAGCATAGAAACTCGCAGGCTCTATACATAATAGTTGGCTAACTCAGTGGCGAGGTAATCCCATTCTCCCTTGCCTACTTCCTACTATAGAGAGGAAAGCCAGACACTCTTTTCCAGTCCCACTTATATCTAGGACTTGTACAGCTTGGTCCTTAGAGCTGGAATGCAGTTCCGACCAATGAGACCAAAGGGGAAGTCTGCTGAGGGTTTGCTTCTAGGATGTGAGTCCTATAGTACCATTCCTTACCCCTTCTTTCTGCCTTGAACAGAGACCTAATACCTGGAGCTGTAAGCGACCATCATCTAAATGTGTGGATGAAGGGGAAAAAGTGAAAACATTAAGGATAGCAGAACAGAAAAACAAGAGAAAAAAACCTGGGTTGCTGATGACATTGTTATGCTGCCAGAACCCACGAGACCACCTACCTCTGGATTTCTTGCTAAATAAACAATAAACGTCCTTATGACTTAAGCCACATTTACCTAAAAGATTTCCTGATATAGCTGGTTCCAAATCAATGTCTCTATCCCCTCCACCCTAAACCAGATTTAAAAATGCAGTCAACTTTAATGCAGTTCAATGAATTCATCCTAAATAAAAACTTGGAGCTGTTTACATAAACCATGAAAATGCTGTCCTAACTCTTCAAGTCAAGAAATCAAACAACTTATTGCATTGGGCAAATCTGCTGCAAGAGACCTGTCTAAAGGGTTAAAAAGCAAAGATGTCGCCTTGAGGACTAAAGTGCGCCTGATCCAAGCCATGGTATTTTCAATTGCCTCATATGCATGTGAAAGCTGGACAATGAATAAGGAAGACCAAAAAAGAATTGATGCCTTTGAATTATGGTGTTGTCAAAGAATACTGAATATATCATGAACTGCCAGAACAACAACAAATCTGTCTTGGAAGAAGTATAACCAGAATGCTCCTGAGAAGGGAGGATGGCGAGACTTCATCTTCCGTACTTTGGACATGTTATCAGGAGGGAGTGGTCCCTGGAGAAGGATATCCTGCTTGGTAAAGTAGCGAGTCAGTGAAAAATAGGAAGACCCTCAACGAGATGGACTGACACAGTGGCTGTGACAAAGGGCTCAAACATAGCAACGACTGTGAGGACGGCACAGGACCAGGCAGTGTTTCATTCTGTTGTACACAGGGTCGTTATGAGTTGGAACTGACTTGATGGCACCTAATCACAACAACTCTTCAAATTATACTTTATTTTAAAAAAATAAAATAAAACTCTCAGTACCGTTTTATTTGTATGCCGTAAATAATATTCAAAATTCTCTTGTTTTGTTTTTTTCAGCCCTCTATATGAAATTACTTTTTCCATAATTCTCTGCTGAAGAGGCTTTACAACATTTTCAACCCATTTTTTATGTAATATTTCTCTTCTTCTTTCTTTAAAATTTTCCAGATGCTGAAAATACGTATCTAATCCCTAATGAAATGATTAAAAAAAAGAGGAAAATAAATTATTATAAAATTTTCCATTTATTGTCATTTGAAAGGGAGGGAAAAAACTTGTTCCCACTCCTAAGCTCTCAGATACATTCAGGATGCAAAGTCCTAGGATAAAATAATTGAAGAACAGAATAAAGTTCAGAAAGAGAACCTGAGAACACAGAGCAGGAAGGACTGATGAAAAGTTCTAAACCATGACCATGCCTTCGGATTAAACCACATTAAATCATTCCTGACTCATGAACCTTTTCTTCCTAAGTATTTCAAAGCTTTCCCTGGTCACCCATTCCATATCTCTACCTCATCATCAGGAAATTCTGTGACAAAATTGTCGAGGAGAAGAAGAGCACGAGACTTGCTCCAATGCCTCTCTCTTTGAATCTGTAACGGGAAGGGAATCCTACCTACCTCTTTTGCTGCTCAAATGAGAATATGTGTGAATTCCCTTTATAAACTGTAAATCACAATTCCAATGTCAGAGTTTTATTATAACACCTAATTTTAATCCCTCTCACTGCAATTAAAACACTCTTGTGTTTATTAATTTCTTAATGACTATCAGTGCTGGTTGGTCATTGTCCTTAAGTACTAATTTATTTCTGGTGGCTTTATATATCCTCACTGAGATGGGGGAACATAAGGGGAAAAAAGACAAGCTCTAGTAGGAAAGAATTTCTATTCAGTACTAGAACAAAAAGGGCGAGCAGTTAGAACAACCTCTCAGATCCTTTAAGGATAGATCCAGGTGGAATTACGCGAAGGAGGGTTTGGACCTGAAATGGGGTGGCACAACCTAAGATCTATGAAGTATAAACAAGAAAATCAGAGGAGCCTCATTCTCCCCACAAAATGCATCTCCTTGACATGGTAGTCAACTCTTGATGACATTGCTAGGCATCACTCTTGCTCACACAGAATATATGTACTTAGAATACACAGTCTGCAGCCAACTCTTACCTTCACAACATAATTTTCTCTAAGTAATATTGCATGTACAGCTTCATCAATGTCTTCTCTAGCTAATGCCTAAAATTACAGAATTGAAAATTAGGATGTAAATCCTGAAGAAATAAATCAAAATGACAACACTCAGTGCATTTTACTAGTAATTTTAGTGTAAATCCAATGTCTGTACCTCAAAGCGTATTTTGTAACTTTTGATTACGGAAAATTTCAAACAGTATTCCCCATAAACCTATCACCCAGGTTCAACAACTATCAACTCAGAGTCAATCTTATTTCATCTAAATCCCTTGCCTCCACCTCCAATTATTTTGAGGCAAATCCCTGACATCATATCATTAAATCATATTTTTAAAACACCAAGAAAGCTTACTAATTAAAGAGATCTTCTGTAAAGTGAATCCTCTTTTCAGGCATTCAGTAGGTGTTTTCTTAAAGTTCCCTTGAAGTTTCTTGCCTTCTTCTAGGTTTCTTTGTAAGTCAAAACCACAGAAGGTTAGATCTAGCTCAACTGGTCCAGAGTTGTGAGCTAGTTAGTAGCAGCTAGTGGTCTCTATCCATACTGTCTCTCATCTAGGGACTTGCTCTTTCCATTATGAGTTTCTGTAAAGCTTATGCATTTAAATCCTCACTTTAGGGCTTTTTTCATTTGGATCATATGAAATGATCTTCCAGGTTTTATTCTTATAGGACTAAGTAGGAACAAACGGCAAGGCACTAAAAACCCAGTACCTGGAAGAGAAATAGTATTACTTAAAAGAATTATCTCTAGTGTAAAATAATACCAGTTCTTCAAACTATGTTATTCAATCTCAGGCTCTTCCTTCTGTTCTGCCAACCAGAGTGCATCAAAACAAAGACAAACCACAAACTCAAACACTAAATCTGTAAATGAAAGAAATCCTGAAAAGGAGAGTTGTGTGTTTACCCATATATTTAATTACTTCACATGAAATCTAAAATGATATTCAGGCAGCTGCTCAGGTCTTCTCCAAAATAAAAAAAAAAAGCTCTCCTAATAATTTAAACAAAATCTTGCCTTAAAGCCTTCTCATACTTCTTTTAAGACATCAGCTGACAAATTATATAAAACAATTCAATGCTTTTTCTCTGATACTACAGTGCAAATTTAGAATAAATCACTATTTATGTGGAGGAAAGCTTACATGTTGACAAGCATCTTGAGGAATCATATTTTTTGAGCCATTCTAGTAACACTATTGGCAAATGTTACAGATCCTTTCAGTCATGTGATAGACTTTAAAAGAAATACAGTTTTTGTCATTGATGGCTCCTTCTTTGTGATTTTGCCGGAGAATGTTAGTAATTAATAGCACTTGAAATCTACAGCGTCCTGTTGGCATCACATAAAAAACACATACAAAAATTAAGCGTCTTACCACTCATACAGCCACGGCAAGCAGGACAAAATACAAGAAATTACCAATAGCCTTTCTTTACAGTGAGGCAAATTATGGGATCATGTAAAGCAATGAAACTTTCTTTACGAGATCATTACTTTTCCAGACCCTAAAGTATTATCAGTCCAACAGCCTCCTCAGACCAGGTTTTCTTGCAGGGAGGGCGTTGGATCGGTGTGTTTTCTCCTGCGGGCCCCTCAGCCCAGAACATGGACGCTTAACTACACTCTCGGCCAAATTTGATGCCAGGCCACTGCCATTCAACAATTTTTTTTTTGAACGCCTAATATATGCTAGGCGCCCTTCTGGTTTGGGAGGATACAACCGTAATTAAGAGGATATAAAACCACAAACCCATGCGGTCCAGTTGTTTCCAACCCATAGCGACCCTATAGGATAGAGTAGAACTGCCCTATAGGGTTTCCAAGGAGCGGCTTGGTGGATTCGAACTGCCTATCTTTTTGTTAGCAGCGAGCTCTTAAACACTGCGCCACCAAGGCTCCTAAGAAGATATAGTAGTTCCTAACCTTAAGGGATTTAAATCCTACCACCAAAATAACGCCTTAAAAAGCCATGTTGTTTTACCTCCATTAAAGAAACTGCCTTGGGGTCTGGCCATTCTTTTAATTTTTCTGGCCTGAAATGGTCACCATAGTTCGAAGTTTTCATGGCAGCCATAGATAACACAATTTCTGAGGGGAGAAAAGTGAAGTGAGAGGATTTAGTAAGATGGTTTTAGTGAGAAAAGCAAGACCTGTAGGTTCAGAAAGCGGCTTGAATCCCTCCTTCCCTCTTTCAGGGTCAGGTAACTAAAACAAAATCCTAGGCGCCCCTAGCCTTAGCGTCTATAAAGATGGATGATTCTCCCTCCCCCACGGCTAGTCTTAGGGGCCAAATAGGGCGTTCCGCTTGGTGTCTGCCTCGCCGCAGCCTGGAGGTGGCCACGACGGCGCCATAGGTCGCCCTGGCGGCGGAGCCCTGATTTGGGTCACAGTCTTCACTGGGGAGAGAGCCCCGTTTTCTGAGCCATGGGCCCCGCGGCCCGCAGCTTTCCAGAGCCCCACCTGTGCGGACGGGCTGCTGCCGGGTGGTCTCTGCCTGGGCGGGTGCGGTTCTGCAGCCCGCACACCCACCCGCCCTGGACGCCGGAAGACCTCCTCCGCCCTCGCCGGGCTCCTGCCAGCGCCGGCTCAGCTCCGCCGGCTACGTCCCCGGGTCGCTAGCGCGGCCACCGGTCGGGAGATGCCGCCGAGAGCCGAGCCGGCGCGGCCAGGGCGGTATTTACCACCTGGCGCGAGCGGAGGGTTACTCTAGGCTGCCGGGAAACGGCACAAACGTCGGTTTTTAAACAAAGAGAAGGCAGCGCGAGGCAAGCGGGCGTCCAACCGCCCTCCACCAGCTTTTGTTCTGATTTTTTAAAAATAAATTGGGATCGTGTAAATAAATACTAAACAAAATTTAACATTTACCTGTATGATTTTTTAATTATGCATTAGGTGAAAGTTTACAGAGCAAATGAGTTTCCCATTGGATAGTTTGTACCTAAAGTGTTCCATGACATTGGTTGTACTCCCCACAATGCGTCAGCACTGTCCTCATTTCCATCCTAGGTTCCTCATTTCCTTTGGTCCGGCTTTTCTACCCCTTCCTGCCTTCTCATCTTTGCTTTTGGGCAAATGTTGCCCTTTTGATCCGTACAAGTGATTGTCCTAAGGAGCACGTTCCTCTCCTTTACCTGTGTGGTTGATTGAGGGCTACAATAAGAAGAACGGGATGATTTTTAGTGAATTATCAGGCCTACAGGAGCAGGGGCTTTTTTGTTGAAACCTCACATTGAAAGGTATGGTTGAATAACTTAGCCTGCATTTCGCAAGCAACTTTGCCTTGTTATTGATTTGAGCAAGACCTGCAAGGGTATAAATGAGCATTTATTATGCTCCACTAAACCCAACAACCTCAGGCACATTTGATTATCTCCCATTTACAGCTGAGGAAACTATGTACTGGTCAGAGAGGTTGAGCAACTTGCACAAAGTTACAAAGCAAGTAATTGCCAACATTTAGACTTGGGTCTTTCCCACCCAAAAGTATGTGCTCTTTATCTTATGCTGTAGTGCCCATTCACTAAGTAGACATGTATATTTTAATGTTCTATTATTCCTCTCTTATTTAACAGCTTTTTTTTTTTTTTTTTTTTGCGGTCATAAAATTTGAGAAAATCAGTGTCTTTATTCTGCTCTTACCTTTTCCTTCCTTCCCAGTTTGTATGTTTACAACACTTAAGTTCTCCTCCACAACCATTGTCTCACCTCTGTTTCAGTCTTCGAGCCACAGTTAATAGATTCAGTGTTCATTGTCAGCCCTTTTGCTATATTTTATGTCTTAGTTACTCAGATTCCTTATTTGGTAGTTTCTTCAAGAAGGGCTCATGGGAACAATATTCCCCCAGTTCTTGCATATTTAAACATGCATGTTGCCTTTATACTTTAATGGTAGTTTGCCTGGAAAATTTAAATTCTTGGGTCGCAAGAGGGCTTGACAGACCTTGTTGCACTGTTTTCTCACGCTGAATGTTGCTCTGGAGAATACTGAGGCCACCACAGTTTTGTTCCCCCGTTAAAGTGACTTTTTCTTTTTTCCTGGTTGCTCCAAGAATTCTTTACCTTTAAAGGATATGGCTGGGTGCTGACCTCTGTGCCACTTTTTTGTGATCTATGGTGTGCCCTTTCAATAGGAAGATTTATATACAGTGTAAAAATGACATGGGCGTAGCATCTGACCTCCACTAACTTCACAAGGGGGAAGAAAAATCAAGATCAACAGCGCCAGGCTGATTCCTATGAGGCAGAGGTCAGACATGCCTCCTCTCTCCACCATCTTTACCAATCCTGACGCCAACTGTCCCACCCATGGCACTCTCTACTTCTCTGCTGGGTTTGATAATTCATTGCAATGGCCACACAGAACTCACAGACTATACTCACAATTACAGGGTTTATTAGGGAAATAATAGGTTACAGTTTAGGTTGAGGAATGCTCAGGATACAGTTCTTCTATCACAATAGCCTCTTCTCAGCCATGCCCACAAGCACGCCTCTCTCTGGCCCCTTAGCCTTTGCAAGTGTTATGAAGCTTTTAGCTCTGCTGATAAGCGCCCAGAGGCACCCCCTCTGCCAGTAAGCCTCAGCTCTAGTTCTGTGAGTCGGTAAACCTAGCTCCACCAAGTGCCCGGAGGGGTCCTACTCTGCCAGCAAGGCTCCTGCCTGAAGGCACTCAGCTTTCTCGCTCTGTGGGCTGGAAATCCCACTGTGCTGTCCTCTGCTGGTTTCTCCTGCCGCCATTTCTCTGCCACTGCTTCTCACTGTCTTCAGTGTTACAGCTGTCTCTCTGTCTCCTGGAGCTTCTCAGTGCAGGGATCCTAGGTCCAAAGGACATGCTCCGTTCCTCGCTCTTCTTCGTTGGTGTTGGTGAGATCCTCTCTATGCTCTGGAATTGGCTCTTTTAAGTCTAGTGGGATGGCAAAAGTGACCAATCCCCTTGGTGGGCCAAAATTACCTTATCTGTACAGTCCTGTCCAATCATTTGGTGGGTGTTACAAGACCATGGAAAGAAAGGCCACACAAAAGCAATCCATCACACCACATACAGGTAGTCCCTAACTTACAATGGAGTTCCATTCCCAAGACTACTCTGTTGGAAGTGTGGTTTGTCATAACTCAAATGCGTTGTAAGTTGGGGACTACCTGTATTCTTTGAGTCCTGAATTTTTTAAAATTCTATCTTAATGTATCTGTTCTCTTTCCTTATTGTAGTTTTCCTCCTGGAACTCCAATTATACTTAAGTAGGATCACCTTTGTCTGTCTTCTAATTTCTTTTTGTTTCATTTTGCTCACTTTTCTTATTCCAGTCCTCTGTATTGCTGTTTTTTTCAGCAGCATCTATTCTATTGCTTCACTGTCATGCTTTTACTTTTTCCTTTAACCTCATTCCTGAGCTCTTCCAGCTCATTCTTCATGTCCTCTTTTCCTCATTTATTCCCTAAGCTCTTTTTCTCTGGTTTAGAAGGTATTTTATTTTGTAGTAGCTTCTTCATTTTTTTTAAAACAGACTTACTGATATATAATCCACATACTATACAATTCCCCCATCTAAAGTGTACAGCTCAATGGCTTTTAGTGTATTCACAGAGTTGTGCAAACTTCACCACAATCAATTTTGGAGCATGTTCATCACCCCAAAAATAAACCCTGTACCCATTAACAGTCACCCTTCTTCCCATGTCCCCAGTCCTAGGTGACTACTAATCTGCTTTCTGTTTCTATGAACTTGCCTATTCTGTACGTTTCATATAAATGGATGCATACACCATGTAGTCTTTTTTGACTGGCTTCTTTCATTTAGCATAATGTTTTCAGGGTTTATATATGTTGTAATATATATCAGTACTTTATTCCTTTTTTTATCAAATAATATTTCATTATATGGATATATTACATTGTATTTACCCATCCATCGGTTAATGGACATTTGGGTTGTTTCCAGTTTTTGGCAATTATGAATAATACTGCTATGGCTTGCTCTTATTTTAAAGAGACCATTGCTTTTTTTTTTTTTTAATTTATGGTAAAATAGTTTCTCAGAAATTTAATCTATGGCAGCATTTTTCTGGTGGATGGTCTTGTTTTCTCCCCTCCCCCAAATTGTGTCCTCATTTTTTCCTTATACTTTTTTGTATAAAAAGTAACTTGTGCTAGTTCCTTTTTTAATTACTCATCTTTGAATGAGGTGAGTTTTTCCTAAACCAGCTATTTGTAGGAAGTTTCTATTTGGAAGATGATTGGCACAATGCTTCAGACTGGTGGGAATTTCCCCTATAACCTAAGATGTTGTGAATTCCTTTAGCTTTCACTTCTCTCTAGCTGTCAGGCAGCTAATGAGCTGTTCACAAGTGCAGCCTCTCTTCTGCAATCATCATATGAACAGACTGCTTTTAGCATACATGACTGTCTATATGTTCCTTGTTCAACCCCATTGCTTCTGTTTCTCAGAGACAAATCAGGTCCAATGATATATTTGTGAGCTCTGCACCTTGTTTCTGCTTTTGCCAACAGGGATTTGGGTCTTAGCGCAGAGTGTTCCTCACCTTGAGAAGTGCACTTTGCCAGTTCTTTCCAATATCTGAAGTCATTGGCATCATCTGTCTTTTCCTCCCACTGTCCTGCTTTATCTTGTCCTATTTTATGACTTGGACTTCAGCTGTCATCTAGTCTTCTCAAAGAAAAGGTTTCTATTGCTACTTCTTTTTCTGTTCTCCTTACTACCTTTGGCTGATTTACAAGAAAAACAGTAATTGCTCATTTGACACCACCATCTTCAAATCAGTGTAATTTAATTAAAGAAAATGAAATTCTAGCAGTTTCAGGTAAAACCAGCAAATAGCGTGCTGTAACAACCAAATCAGAGAATTTTAAATTTCCTCATTCTTTCCATATCAGGGCCCGTTGCCAACATCACTAAGAGCTCCTGTGGAGTCTAGTGTACTGCCCTCTTTTGCCCAGGTATGCTCACATTTCTTCATCCCTTAGGACTCCCTGGACGGTGCAAACAGTTATGCACTTGGCTACTAACCAAAAAGTTGGCAGTTCATTTTCTTTACTACTTACTAGCATTGTGACCTTAGTGACAAGTTACTTAATTTTTTCATGCCTCAATTTACTCATCAGTAAAATGGGCATAATAATAGTACAGCCTTCAAAAGTTGCTGAGAGGATTAAATTGATTAATACATGTAAATTGCTTAGAATAATCTTACACATAAGTGGTAAACATATATATATTAGATAATTATGCTGAAATGGTCTCCCTTGAGCACTCATTTGCTGAGGGGGTTGTTTGTTTCTTCTCCTAGTTATTCAGGGCATCCACCTTTCTTTGTGGTTACTAAAGAGAGGAGCAATTATCTCCCATCTCCCACCCTCATACCCAGACTCTGTACAGGGATTTTACCTTCCAGCAAAGTGCTGTTGTGCTATTAATAACAACCCACACTGGGCTGATTCCCTCATGAGGCTGGTTCTGTCTGCTTACAGTTCAGCTCTCTATCCCAGCTGTATTTCTATTTAGAGCCTAGAGCAATGCTTTGGTTTTCTTCCCCTGCATCCTTACATTTATTTTTCCCTTAAAAATAAGAAATTCTAGTGCTGACACATTGCAGGGATGGCAACTAATATCATAAAACAATTCTGGTATAAAATTTTTGAATGAAAAACTAATTTGTGCTGTAAACTTTCACCTAAAACACAAATTTTAAAAAATAAGAAATTCTACTAATATGTGATATACAGAATTACAGGAGAATATGTATAAAATTTATAAATAAATATATATTGGAGGGACACATTCAAATTTTTTACACATAAGGATATATAATCAAGAAAACTTGGAAACCGCTGGTCCAGATGAAGGACATTCTGCAGAGTGATTGAACACTTGCCAAAACTGTATCCTCTTACCACTTGGCCTATATATATGCAAACATCAACTCCCCAGAGAAGTGCCATTATTTCACTTGATTTTCAAAACCTTGTAAGACTGGTCAGGGTTGGCTTTAGGTTTTGTGGGTCCTGAAGCTTTTATAATTTCAGTAGCCCTTTTTATGAAAAAGAATACAAAATTATAAATAAATTGAATATTTAAAATGAAAAGAGAAACCACAATGAATTGCAAATTTTAAAAAGCTGAAAATATGACAAATATTACAAAATCCAGAAAAATAACCTGATATACTTTGTTAGTTATCTAGTGCTGCTATAACAGAAATATCACAAATGGGTGGCTTTAACAAACAGAAATTTATTTTCTCACAGTTTAGGAGATTAGCAGTCTGAAATCAGAGTGCCAGATCTAGGGGAAGGCTTTCTCTCTCTGCTCTGGAGAAGCTTCTGCTTCCTGGCTCCTTGGAGATCCATGTGTCTTGGCATCTATCTTACCTTATTCCTCCTCTGCTTGCTTGTTTAATCTCTTTTCTATCTCAAAAGAGATTGACTCAAAATACTTCCTACACTAATCCTGTCTCATTAACATAACAAAGAGAACCCACTCCCAAATGGGATAATAACCACAGGCATACAGGTTAGGATTCACAACATATTTTTGGGGGACATAATCCAATCCATAACACACTTACATAAAATTTTTTCGTACCGATTTTGATACATACACTTTTATCATCTCTTTATATGGCAATAACTTTATATCACTATCAATCGTTTTTCTAGCATAGTTGATCAAAATCTGTTTTTCATTATTTATACTTTTGAAAAGTTCTTTTCAGTTTCACAATGTGTTACTGTTAATGTCACGTAAATTTTGAGAATTGTCGGCAAATTTGGGAAAACCTCTTTCAAATTTCATTTGTATATGCACTGTAAGATGTCAGGGCATTTCAAGTGTTCCTAGGCAATGTCTACTCTTAAATATTCTTTGAATTGATGACATCATTAACCAGTTTGTAATTGATATCCTCACTATAGTAGCTTACCAAAAAATAAAAAATAAAAAAAAGTTACCATTGAATTGATTCCAAATCATAGCGACCCTATAGGACAGAGTAGAACTGCCCATAGAGTTTCCAAGGAGCAGCTGGTGGATTTGAACTGCTGACCTTTTGGTTAGCAACCAAGCTCTTAACTACTATGCCACCAGGGCTCCATAGTAGCTGTCTTAGTCATCTAGTGCTGCTATAACAGAAATACCACAAACGGATAGCTTTAACAAAGAGAAGTTTATTTTCTCACAGTCCAGTAGGCTACAAGTCCAAATTCAGGGTGTCAGCTCCAGGGGAACGCTTTCTCCATTGGCTCTGGAGGAAGGTCCATGTCATCAGTCTTCCCTTGGTCTGGGAGCTTCTCTGCGCAGGAACCTCAGGTCCAAAGGACGCGCTCTGCTCCCAGCGCTGTTTTCTTGGTGATATGAGGTTCCCGTGTGTCTCTGCTCGCTTCTCTCTTTTATATCTCAAAAGAGACTGGCTTCAGACACTATCTAATCTCGTAGACCTCATCAGTATAACTGCTGCTAATCCATCTTATTACATCATAGTGATAGAGTTTACAACACATAAGGAAATCATATCAGATTACAAAATGGTACACAATCATATAATATGGGGAATCATGACCCAGCCAAGTTGACAGATATTTTTGGAGGACACAATTCAATCCATGAGAGTAGCTTACTATGAGTTTTATATTATGAAAAAACAAACTAACTTTTATTAAATAAAGTTATTGCTCATTGTAACGGGCCATAAAGGATGAACACATTACTAATAATAAATTTATCAAAATGATGATGTTGCTGACTATCACTCACTCTCTATTGACCATACAAATAGTGTTTTATTATTATTTTTATTTTCCTTCTGCTTTTTGGGTCCTTTTTGAAAATGTCTGATTGTTATGATTTTCTTCATCTCCTGCCTTCATTAGCTATATTTTCTTGGCTACTTGTCATTCTTTCCTTAGCATCGTGATTTTGACCATCAATATTTTTATTTTCTGTTATGATATAATAAGTGAGTTTTTGACATTTTGACACCTCTGTCAGTTGTCTTTTAGTTTATATTTTTGGTTTCTACTAGGACTTCCTGTCATATTTGAATTTTGATATAATAAGTCTCTTAAAATATAAAAATTTAATCATAAATTTAAGTATACACAAGAGCAATTCAAATGTGTTTTTAAACTTTTTATTTTGAGAGAACTGTAGAGTCACATGTAGTTGTAAGGAATAATACAGAGAGGCTCTGTGTACGCTTTACTCAATTTTCTCTAATGGTGACATCTTGTGAAACTATAGTACAATAGCACAATGAGGATATTAACATTGATACAGTCCCGATACAGAATATTTCCATCACCACAAGCATCCTTCATGTTGCCCTTTCCTGGCCCACTTCCCTCCCACCTCCAATACCTCCTTAAACCCTGGCAACCATTAATCTGTTCTCCATTTCTATAATTTTGTCATTTCAAGAATGTCATATAAATAAAATTATACAGTATGTAACTTCTTGGGATTGTTCTTTTTTCACTCAGCATAATTCTCTGGAGATTCATATGGGCTGTTGTGTGTATCAATAGTTTCATTTTAATTGCTGAGTTAGTATTCCATAGTATGGATGTACCACAGTTTAACCATTCAGCTGTTGAAGGACATCTGGGTTGTTTCCAGAGTTTGGCTATTATATATAAGGCTGCTATAAACATTCATATACAGTTTTTGTGTGAACTCTCATCATTTCTCTGGAGTAATTGCTGGGTCATATAGTAGTTGTCAAGGATTTCATTTTACTTGGATCCACAATCAATGCCCATGGAAGCAGCAGTCAAGAAATCAAATGATGCATTGCACTGGGCAAATCTGAGGCAAAAGACCTCTTGATAGTGTTAAAAAGCAAAGATGTCACTTAAAAGGACTAAGGTGTGCCTGACAAACACCATGGTGTTTTCAATTGCCTCATATGCAGGCAAAAGCTGTACAATGAATAAGGAAGACCGAAGAATTGATGTCTTTGAATTGTGGTGTTGGTGAAGAATACCGAATATACCATGGCCTGCCAGAAGAACAAACAAGTCTGTCCTGGAAGAAGTACAGCCATAATGCTCCTTAGAAGGGAGGATGGCGAGACTTCATGTCACATATTTTGGACATGTTATCAGGAGGGACTAGTCCCTGGAGAAGGACACCATGCTTGGTAAAGTAGGTCAGAGAAAAAGAGGAAGACCCTCAACGAGATGGACTGACACAGTGGCCGCAACTATGGGCTCACGCATTTAACGATTATGAGGATGGCGTAGAACCAGGCAGTGTTTCGCTCTATTGTACATAGGGTCACTATGAGTCAGAACCAACTCTACGGCACCTAACAACAACGTAGTAGTTGCATGTTTAAGAAACTGTTGAACTGTTTTCCAGAGTGGCTGTACCATTTTACCTTCCCATCAGAAATCTCTTCATTACCATTTGGTGTTGTCACTATTATTTAGTAGTTCAGTCATTCTGATAGGTGTGTAGTGGTATCTCATCATGGTCTAAAGTTTCATTCCCCTAATAGCCAATGATGTTGAATATGTTTTCATGTGCTTATTTGCAATCTGTTTATCTTCTTCAGTTAAATCTCTCTTCATGTCTTTTGCCCAAGTTCTAATTGGATTGCTTTCTTTTTCACTGTTGAGTTTTGAGAATTTTTGTATATTACATATACCAGTCTTCTGCTGGATATGTGGTTTTCAAGTATTTTCTCCCACCATGTAACTTGTCATTTCATCCTCTTAAAACAGTCTTTTGCAGAGCAAGAGTTGTAAGTTTTGACAAATGTTTATTAATATTTCCTTTATGGATCATGTTTTTGGTGTCAAGCCTAAGAATAACAAGCTCAGATGCCAGAATGCTGGAGTCAAGGCATAAAAATAAACGTAGGGCCACCGTTTTGAATCAGTCTCATCCTGTGAAAGCTAGGGCACTGACTGGAAAGAGGGAGGTCTTGGTAATTATATATGTGTGGGGAACAGATGCAACTGGGGAACTCAGACTCCTATGTCCTTTGAAACAGTTCCCATAGTGTCCCCTTTAACTACGGAAAATAACATTTTGCCCTCCTATGCCTTATGCCCTACAATGTCATCCTGTGACTAGGATTCAAACACAGCATGAGCCAGAGGGGGATATGCAAAGTTAGAATCAACAAGAGTGTAATCCAAAATGAATTTTAAATTTTTCTAAAGAATATTGGAAAAACCTGTGGAGAATATGTGTGTATGGATTGTAAGGGTACCTAAACAAAGAGAGGAGCCTTGGTGGCACAGTGGTTAAGCGTTCGGCTGCTAACCAAAAGGTCAGCGGTTCGAATCCACCAGCCACTCCTTGGAAACCCTATGGGGCAGTTCTACTCTTCTTCTAGGGTCGCTATGAGTTGGAATTGACTCGACGGCAACAGGTACCACTACCAGTAAACCAAAAACAGCAGACCTTAATGTGAGGACATACCAAAGTAACTGAGATGGTCACTCAGTTTGATAGCTATTATTATTATTATTTGGATCTTTCAAGTTAATTTCTTAACTTTTGGGGAAAATCATTTGCAGTAACTATCAGTAAGTGCTATTGTCATTTCTTAATTTCATACAGACACTGAACCACAAGAATTAAATGAAGTTTATTGCAGATAACTTCTTAGAGGTTGAACAGTTCCTGAGTGCCTTCCTTGGCCTCATTCTGAATGATTCCTGTTAGCAGTTGGCTTTCTTGGGAGCAGCCTTCTTTTACGTCCTCTTTCATCAGTCAAGGATCAGGGTGTGTGCTCCTTGATTGCTAAAACCTTTAGAAGGTGACAGAAGAGAAGAGTTGAGTGTGATATAGGGATGAGGGGCTCATAAGAACAGAAAGAATCCTCACCTAAAATGAGCTGATCTGCCCCTGAAGCCCAGTCCTTCTGCCTCATCTCACAGGCTGGGTCCCCACCTAAACCTTCTGCCTCAGCCTCTCCTCACTGTCTGGATTCAGAAACATGCAGAGATTCAGGGACAGAGCCAGCCTTATTCTAGGTAGAATAGATCACTGATATGTGACATGGCTTGAGGCATTCCCTGTGGTCCTGTTTTCAGATGTCAATATATCTGGAGTGCTAATTTACACATGGAGTCCCTGGGTGGTGCAACGGGTTAACATGCTTGGCTGCTAACCAAAAGGTTGGAGGTTCAAGTACACCCAGAGGCACCTCAGAAGAAAGGCCTGGCAATCTACTTGCAATAAATCAGCCATTGAAAACCCTATGGACCAAAGTTCTAGTCTGACAAACATGAGGTCACCATGAGTTGGAACTGACTCCATAGCATCTGGTTTCTGTTTAAAATTTAAACTAGGATTTTTGTGATTTAGAAAATACTAGATTCCTTTCTTCCCTTCCCTCCTCAAACCTCCAAATCTCTATCCTCCACCTTCATTATCAGCTGATGACATACTCACTTCATTGAGAAAACAGAAGTAAAAAGCAGTGAACAATCTGCCCTTCACAAAATTCAGCAAGCTAGCTTCATCTACCTCCATGTACTCTTCCCTCTTTCCTCTTACAATGGATAAATTGTCTCTGCTCCTCTCTGAGGCCACCTCCTCTATTTGCACCCTGGATCCCACCTCCTTGCCTACTGAAGGGCTCTGCTCTTGCAATTATGCCCTGTCTCTCTCCAGCATCATCAATTTTTTCCTCTCTTGTGGAGCGTTCACATCAGCAAATATGCGTTACAGTATCTAGCATCTTATAAAAACTTTCCCTTGTCCTCATCTTCTGTAGCCACCATCCCATCTCTCTGCTCCCTTTATAGCAAAATTCTTCAGAAGAATTGGTTACTCTGTTTCCACATCCTTACCCGTTCCCTCTTGAACACACTCTAATCAAGTTTCATTCCAACTGCTCTCCAGTAACCTCTCTAATGAAAATCACTAATTATTTCTAGATCTCTCTAAATCCAAAGGATAATTCTCAGGTCTTGTTTTACTTGACCTCTCAACAGCATGTGACATGGTTGATTATGCCTTTTATGAAAACAGCGCAGTTACTGTTGAGTCAATTTCAACTCATGGCAACTTCACGGGTGTCAGAGTAGAACTGTGCTCATAGGGTTTTCTTTTTTTTTTTTTATTGTTGTAGTTTAAATGAAGTTTACATTTCAAGTTAGTCTCCCATACAAAAATTTATACATACGTTGTTATGTGACACTAATTGCTCTCCCCATACTGTGACAGCACACTCCTCCTTTCTGCCTCTGTGTCCCATGTCCATTCAACCAGCTCCTAATCCTCTCCGCCTTCCCATCTCACCTCTGGACAGAAGCTGCCTGTTTAGTCTCTTGTATCTACTTGAGCTAAGAGGCACACTCCTCACGAGTATTACTTTATGTCCCACAGTCCAGGACAATCCCTGACTGAAGAGCTGGCCTCGGAAATTCTTTTAGTTTTGGGCCGAAAGAGAATCCGGGGGGCCAAGCTTTCCGGGATTCCTCCAGTCTCAATCAGACCATTAAGTCTGGTCTTCTTACTAGAATTTGAGTTCTGCACCCTACCTTTCTCCTGCTCCATCAGGGACTCTCTGTTGTGTTCCCTGTCAGGAGAGTCATTGGTGGTAGCCAGGCACCATCTAGTTCTTCCGGACCAGGCTGATGAATTCTGGTCTCAGGTTTATGCGGCCCTTTCTGTCTCTTGGGCTAATACTTTCCTTGTGTCTTTGGTGTTCTTCATTCACTTTTACTCCAGGTGGTTGGGACCAATTGACACATCTTAGATAGCCTCTTGCAAGCTTTTAAGACCCCAGATGCCACTCACCAAAGTAGGATGCAGAACATTTTCTTAATAAGCTTTGTTACGCCAGTTGACCTAGACATCCCCTGAAAGCATGGTCCCCAGGCCCCTACCTCTGCTACTCTATCCCTCAAAGTGCTTGCTTGTATTCAGGAAACTTCTTAGCTTTGGTTTAGTCCAGTTGTGCTGACTTCCCCTGTAGTGTGGGCTGTCCTTCCCTTCACCTAAGATCATACTTGTCTACTATCTAGGTAGTGAATAACCCTCTCCCTCCCTTGCCACCCTCATAACCATCAAAGAATGTTGTCTTCTGTGTTTAAACCTTTTCTTGAGTTCTTGTAATAGTGGTCTTATACAATATTTGTCCTTCTGTGACTGACTAAATTCACTCAGCATAATGCCCTTCAGATTCCTCCATGTTATGTTTCACAGCTTCATCGTTGTTCTTTATCATTGCGTAGTATTCTATTGTGTGGATATAGCATAATTTGTTTATCTATTCGTCCGTTGATGGGCACCTAGGTTGTTTCCATCTTTTTGCTATTGTGAACAGCACTGCAGTGACGGCTCTTATACTCCAAGGAGCGGGATAGCTGGATTGTATGGTACTTCTATTTCTAGCTTTCTGAGGAAGCGTCAAATTGATTTCCAAAGTGGTTATAACATTTTACATTCCCACCAACAGTGTGTAAGTGTTCCAGTCTCTCCACAACCTCTCCAGCATTTATTATTTTGTGTTTTTTGGATTAATGCTAGCCTTGTTGGAGTGAGATGATATCTCATTGTAGTTTTGATCTACATTTCTCTAATGGCCAATGATCGTGACCACTTCTTCATGTGTCTGTTAGCAGCCTGAATATCTTCTTTGGCGAAGTGCCTGTTCATATCCTTGCCCATTTTTTAATTGGGTTATTTGTCTTTTTGTTGTTGAGCTTTTGCAGTATCTTGTAGATTTTAGAGATTAGACGCTGATCGGATTTATCGTAGCCAAAAATTTTTTCCCAGTCTGTAGGCTGTCTTTTGACTCTTTTGGTGAAGTCTTTTGATAAGCATATGTGTTTGGTTTTTAGGAGCTCCCAGTCACCTAGTATCTCTTCTGGTGCTTGTGCATTGTTACTCATGTTTCATATCGTGTTTATACTATGTATTAGGGCTCCTAGTGTTGTCCCTATTTTTTTTTCCAGGATCTTTATCATTTTCAATTTTATATTTAAGTATTTGATCCATTTTGAGTTAGTTTTTGTGCATGATGTGAGGTATGGGTCTTGTTTCAGTTTTTTGTAGGTGGATATCCAGTTATGCCAGAACCACTTGTTAAAGAGACTATCTTTTCCCCAGTTAATGGACTTTGGGCCTTTGTCAAATATCAGCTGCTCAGGGGTGGATGAATTTATGTCTGGATTCTCAATTCTGTTCCACTGGTCTATGTATCTGTTGTTGTACCAGTATCAGACTGTTTTGACTCCATGGCAGTATAATAGTTTCTAAAATCAGGTAGTGTGAGGCCTCCCACTTTGTTCTTCTTGAGTAATGCTTTACTTATTCGGGGCCTCTTCCCTTTCCATATGAAGTTAGTGATTTGTTTCTCCATCTTATTTAAAAATGCCATTGGAATTTGCATCGGGACTGCACTGTATCTGTAGACTGATTTGGGTAGAAGAGATATTTTCACAATGTTGAGTCTTCCTATCCATGAGCAAGGTATGTTTTTCCACATATGCAGGTCTCTTTTGGTTTCTTGCAGTAGCATCTAGTAGTTTTCATTGCATAGGTCTTTACATCTCTGGTTAGATTTATTCCTAAGTATTTTATCTTCTTGTGGGCTACTGTAAATGGTATTGATTCGGTGATCTCCTCTTCGAGGTTCTCTTTGTTGGTGTAAAGGAATCCGACTGATTTTTGTATGTATATCTTATATCCTGAAACTTTGCTGAAATATTCTACTAGTTCCAGTAGTTTTCTTGTGGATTCTTTGGGGTTTTCTGTGCATAAGATCATATCATCTACAAACAGAGATACTTTAACTTCTTCCCTACCAATTGGATGCCCTTTATTTCTTTTTCTAGCCTAACTGCTCTGGCTAGGACCTCCAGCACAATGTTGAATAAGAGTGGCGATACAGGGCATCCTTATCTGATTCTGGTTCTCCAGGGGAATGCTTTCAAAGTCTCTCCATTTAGGATGATCTTGGCTGCTGGCTTTGTATAAATGCTCGTAATTATACTGAGGAACTTCCCTTCTATTCCTATTTTGTTGAGAGCTTTTATCATGAATGGTGTTGGACTTTGTCGAATGCCTTTTCTGCATCAATTGATAAGATCACGTGGTTCTTGTCTTTTATTTATGTGATGGATTATATTGATTGTTTTTCTAATGTTGAACCATCCCTGCATACTTGGTATAAATTCCACTTGATCATAGTGAATTATTTTTTTGATATGTTGCTGAATTCTATTGGCTAGAATTTTGTTGAGGATTTTTGCACCAATGTTTATGAGAGATATTGGTCTGTAATTTTCGTTTTTTGTTGCGTCTTTACCTGGTTTTGGTATCAGGAATATGCTGGCTTCATAGAATGAGTTTGGGAGTATTCCATCCTTTACTATGGTCCGAAATACCTTTAGTAATAGTGATGTTAACTCTTCTCTGAAAGTTTGGTAGAATTCTCCAGTGAAGCCATGCTTTTTTTGTTGAGAGTTTTTAAATTACCTTTTCAACCTCTTCTTTTGTTATGGGTTTATTTAGTTGTTCTACATCTGTTTGTGTTAGTATAGGGAGGTACTGAGTTTCTAGAAATTTGTCCATTTCCTCTAGGTTTTCAAATTTGTTAGAGTACAATTTTTCATAGTATTCTGTTATGATTCTTTTAACTTCAGTTGGGTCTGTTGTGATATCACCCATCTCATTTCTTATATGGGTTATCTGCTTCCTCTCCGGTTTTTCTTTGTCAGTTTGGCCAATGGTTTATCAATTTTGTTGATCTTTTCAAAGAACCAGCTTTTGACCTTGTTAACTCTTTCAATTGTTTTTCTATTCTCTATTTCATTTAAGTCGGCTCTAATTCTTTATTATTTCCTTTCTTCTGGCGCCTGAGGGCTTCTTTTGCTGCTCTCTTTCTACTTGTTCCAGTTGTAGGATTAATGTTTTGATTATGGCCCTTTCTTCTTTTGGATGTGTGCATTTATTGCTATAAACCGACTTCTGAGCACTGCTTTTGCTGTGTCCCAAAGCTTCTGGTAGGAGGTGTCTTCATTCTCGTTTGATTCTATGAATTTCTTTATTCCATCCTTAATTTCTTCTATAAGCCTGTAGTTTTTGAGCAAGGTGTTGTTCGGTTTCCATGTGTTTGATTTTTTTTCCTTGCTTTTTCTGTTGTTGATTTCTACTTTTATGGCTTTACGGTCAGAAAAGATGCTTTGTACTATTTCGATGCTTTGGATTCTGTTAACACTTGCTTTATGGCCTAATATGTGGTCTGTTGTAGAGAATGTTCCATGTTCATTGGAAAATAAAGTATACGTGGCTACTGTGGGCTGGAATGATTGGTATATGTCTATGAGATCAAGTTGGTTGATTGCAGCATTTAGATCTTCCGTGTCTTTGTTGAGCTGCTTTCTGGATGTTGTCCTTCACCGAAAGTGGCGTGTCGAAGTCTCCTACTAGTATTGTGGAACTGTCTATCTCTCTTTTCAGTGCTGTTAGAGTTTGTTTTATGTATTCTGGAGCCCTGTCATTGGGTGTGTAAATATTTATCATAGTTCTGTCCTCCTGGTGTATTGATCCTTTAATCATTATATGGTGTCCTTCCTTATCCTTTGTGGTAGATTTTACTTTAAAGTCTATTTTGTCAGAGATTAATATTGCCACTCCTGCTCTTTTTTGAGTATTGTTTGCTTGATGTATTTTTTTCCCATACTTTGAGTTTTAGTTTGTATCTCTAAGTCTAAGGTGTGTCTCTTGCAGGCAGCATATAGACGGATCATGTTTTTTTATTCAATCTGCCACTTTCTGTCTCTTCATTGGTGCATTTAGTCCATTTACGTTCAGCATAATTATTGACAGGTATGAGTTTAGTGCTGTCATTTTGATGTTTTTTTGTGTGTGTTGTTCAGTTTCTTTAGTTCACTTAATTTTCTGTGCTGAGTCGTTTTTCTTTATGTATTTTCTTTTCATCTTTTTCATTGTTGTTGATTTTGTGTTTGCTGAGTCTGTATATTTTTCTAGTTTTTTATTTTGACTTGTAGGATTGTTAGTTTCCTTTGTAGTTACCTTAATATTTACCCCTATTTTTCTAAGTTTATACCAGTCTTTTATTTCTTTATATTGCCTTGACTTCCCCTCCATATGAAAAATCTATGTCTACATTTTTTAAGTCCCTCTTTTTTGCTTTAATGTTGTCATCTTTCACATATTGACATCTGTTTCCCTATTTTCAGTATTTTAGCTTTGACTTACTTTTGTGACTTCCCTATCTGGGTTGATGTCTGGTTGCTCTGTCCTTTGTTCTAGTCTTGGGTTGTTATCTAATGTTACTGATTTTCTAAGCAGAGGACTCCCTTTAGTATTTCTTGTAATTTTGGTTTGGTTTTTGCAAATTCCCTAAACTTCTGTTTATCTGGAAATGCCCTAATTTCACCATCATATTTGAGAGACAGTTTTGTTGGATATGTAATTATTGGCTGGCAGTTTTTTTCCTTCAAGGCTTTATATATGTCATCCCATTGCCTTCTTGCCTGCATGGTTTCAGCTGAGTAGTCCGAGCTTATTCTTATTAACGCTCCTTTGTAGATGACTTTCGTTTATCCCTAGCTGCTCTTAAAATTCTCTTTATCTTTGGCTTGGCAAGTTCGATTATAATATGTCTCAGTAACTTTCTTTTGGGATCTACCTTGTGTGGGGTTTGATGAGCATCTTGGATAGATATCTTGTCATCTTTCACGATATCAGAGAAGTTTTCTGCCAGAAAGACTTCAACAATTCTCTCTGTATTTTCTGTTATCCCACCCTATTCTGGTACTCCAATGACTCATAGGTTATTCCTCTTGACAGAGTCCCACATAATTGTTAGGGTTTCTTCATTTTTTTAAATTCTTTTATCTGATTTTTCCTCAAATAAGTTGGTGTCAAGTGCTTTATCTTCAATCTCACTAATTCTTTCACTGCCTCAATTCTTCTCCTATGACTTTCTATTGACTTGTCTAATTCTGACATTTTGTTGTTAACTTCTGGATTTCTGATTGCTGTCTCTCTATGGAATCATGCAGTCTGTTAAATTTGTCATTATGCTCTTCTCTAATCTTTTCAATGTCCTCTATTGCATGTTCTGCATTTTGATTAATTTCCTTCCTAATTTCTTGAAGAGTTCTTAGGTTAATCATTTGTATTGTGCCTCTGGTAATCCCAAAAAATTTTCCTCCTCTGGAAAATTTCTAGATTCTTTATTTCGGGAGCTTGCTTAAGCCGTCATGGATTGCCTCTTTATGTGATTTGATATTGACGGCTGTCTCCAAGCCATCAATAAGTTATTATATTTATTTATTTTATGTTTGCTTACTGCGTCCTAGGTTCTTGTTTTGTTTTGATATGCCCAAACAGACTGCTCGTATGAGCTAGTTTGATTATTGGCACCTTTGAAGCTCTAATATCCTGTCACCAGGTGGTTAGATCTGTTACTAGGTATGTGAACTCGGGAGTCTGCCCACTCTTCCTATATGGACTCAGCTCAGGTGCCCAGGTAAATAGCCACCAAGTGTGTGGTGTAGGCTCTCACTTACACTCCTAGAAAGGCATGGGTGATTGGTGTAGGCACAGGGATCTGGCTGCAGCAGGGGGACACACTCTGAGCAAGGCAGGGGGCTGACGGCTGCCCCCGAGTGTCCAGGACGAAGGCGTGTCCCTGTTCCCTAGAGCATGTAGGTGGGTGGGTTTTGCAGCCAGACTAGACCACCCAGTACTGTTGGCCATAAGGACTGGGGGGCACCTCTTATTCATGGGCCCCTATTGCAGGTACCTAGGTGGCGTGGGCGGAGCCACCAGTCCTCAGGCCCCTGATGTGGGTAGGTGAAGACCCTGCTTGATGGGCAGAGCAGTGTCAGATGTCATGAACCTGCCACTTCACAGCTGAAACAGTTCAAGTTAGACTTCAGGTATATACCCTGTTGTACTGCAGTAATGAGGACCTATGCTGTTGAAATGGGCCCACACAAGTCTATGCAGGGGGAAAGGCACTCAAAGTCCATGGATCCCTTATGCCTGTGCCTAGGCAAAGGAGATGTGCCTACCCTGGGTTCCTGGCTTAGGGGAGTCGGCAGTTTATTTTTTCCCATTTGTTAATTTGTTCACCCTCCAAGGCTGGGAGAATGGCTCAGGGAGTGTGACAGATCCTACTTCCAGCCTGGGGGACTCAGCAATTGCTGAAGCTGGTCCGGGACCCAGTACAGAGCAGGCAGCGGAGAGGTAAATGGAAGACAGGTTTTTCCCTAGGGGAGGTGTTTTTGATCCACGCAGTAGGCCACATACAATTACTTATCTTTCACTGATCGTGGACTGCTTCTCACTGGTTCTGGATGGCTGAGTAGACTCTCTGGCGCTAGGTCTCTTCCGGTGCGAAAAATGTGCCTCCTGAGCACTGCTGCTTGCCTACCTCACCGTTCACCCATGAGATGATCAAGCCTGAAGGGATCATGCTCTCTCCAGGTCAGGTCTGGCAACTCTTCACTGCTTCCAAGCCATCTCTCCCTCCCCTGCCACTCAGGCCAGTTCCTCAACTTTGCCTTTGATGTTCAAGGCTCATAGATTGTCATATATAATTGATTCACTGGTTTTTTCGGGTCTTCATTGTAAGAGGGTCCACTGGAAGCATCTGACTACTCCACCATCTTGGCCCCACCTCCTCACTCATAGGGTTTTCAATGGTTGATTTTTTAAACATTTTATTTATTTTGTTGTTATTGTTGAGAATATACACAGTAGAACATACACCAACAGTTTCTACATGTGCAATTCAGTGACATTGATTACATTCTTCAAGTTGTGCAACCATCTTCCCCCTCCTTTTCTGAGTTGTTCTTCCACCATTAACATAAACTCACTAGTCCCTAAGGTCCTATCTAATCTTTTGAGTTGCTGCTGTCTGTTTGATCCCACACAGATAGTTCTTAAAGACATGCCGTCTGTTTTGAAACACTTTATTCACACGGCTTCTGCAATACCACTATCCTGGTTTTCTTCCAACCTTACTAGCCACTCACTCCTTTTACTCTTCTTTGCAGGCTCTGCCTCCTTGTCCCACCCTCTAAATCTGGAGCTCCCCAGGACTAGTCCTCAGCCCTCTTCTCCTACATTCACTTCCAAGTGACCTCATCCAGGCTCATAGCTTCAAACAGCATCTATGTAAAGATGACTCTCAAATGTTTATCTGCAATCCCAATCTCTGCCCTGAATTCCAAACTGGCATATCCACCTGCCAGTAAAATAGGCATAAAACAAGATATGAAAATAGATCTAATTTTAGTTTCAGTGTCAGCTTAAGATGATAGATGCTATGTTATAAAGTGAGGCACAAGATCACTATTCAAAACTTACAAAGAATAGGCCAAAACTGTTTTTTGTGACTCTTACCCATTCATTCACATTAGGAGTATAAAAGGGTCAGGAGTTGAAACGGAAGAAGTTTTTTGCCGAAAGTTGTTGGTGTTTTGTGAGCCTCTTCCTCCACAACTAGATAGAAGTTGGGAGGTGGGATAGGAATTTAAAACTCCCAATCCCTGGGGTTGAAGTGGCTTCAACAGGATCACTGAGTTCCACAGTGGCCTGATATCAGACTTACAACTTTGAAAACTAAGGGTGAGAAGCTGCCAAAAGTGACCTGTGCAGCAGACGAGAGGTTGCTATTTAGGAAGTCACTGCACTCCTGAGAACAGGTCAAAAGTGTCACGGGTGCGTGCTTGCAGCAGACCAGAGATAGGCGGGCCCCAGGTGAGAAAATGAATTGTGTAGTGTTGCCTTGGATCCTGCCTGAGAGAGCCACCCAGAGATGCAAGCATATCTCAGCAGAATGAAGTAGTAGGAATTACAACAGGTGCTTAGGAGCCAAAGACAGTCACAAGCAACCCACTGGAAAATAATCATTGGGTGAGAAATCCCCAGCAATACGTTTCTCTGAAGATCACTTGAAAGCATTAGCTTTAAACATCTGCCAAGGCTAGACAATGCTCTACAATAAACTAGATTACCATAAAATTAATAGTTAAAATTTTCCTCCATGGAAAATAATGCAGGAACAAAATGCCAAAGTAAATTCACAACTAGAAATTATGCAAAAACAACACTTAGAAATCCAAAAGATAAACAACAAGATTTCAGAAATGGACAGTGTCATAAAAGGGCTGAGGAGCAGATTTGAAACGGTGGAAGACAGGATCAGTGGAATTGAAGACAAATAATTGGATACAACTCTGTTCGAGGAAAACTAAGAAAAAAGAACAAAGAAAAATTATAAGACCTTGAGAATTATGTGGGATACAATCAAAAGGAAAAATCCACGAGTGATTGGAGTTCCAGAACAGGGGGAGAAAATAGAAAACACAGAGAGGATCATTGAAGAACTGCTGACAGAAAACTTCCCCAATATCATGAAAGATGAAAAGCTGGCCATCCAAGAAGCTCAACGAACCCCATATAGGATAGACCCCAAAAGAAAATCACCAAAGCATATCATAATCACACTTGCCAAAACCAAAGACAAACAAAGAATCCTGAGAGCAGCTCGTGAAAAACAAGAAGTCACATACAGAGGAGAAACAATAAGACTAAGCTCAGATTATTCGGCAGAAACCATGCAGGCAAGAAGGCAACGGGATGACATATACAAAACCTTGAAAGAAAAAAATTGCCAGCCAAGAATAATATATTCTGCCAAACTCTCATTCAAATATGATGGCAAAATTAGGACATTTCCAGATAAACAGAAATTAAGGGAATACGTAAAAACCAAACCAAACTTAGAAGAATTATTAAAAGGAGTCCTTCAATCTGAGAACAAACAACTTCAGCTCACAGGCTGAATCTAGGATGCAGGATCATACCAGCCAGATACCGATCTAGAAATGAACTCTCAAGGACCATCCAAAACCAGAAGAAATACAACAGGGAATCAGAGCAGTTAATCAATAAATGACAACAACATCAAAACAATAAAAGAGGGAATAAACGTTGTAGGTATAGAACCTTCTAATGGAGAGGAAGGCAAGGCGATACCAAGTAATAATAGACTACTTCAAACTTAGAAAGATAAGGGTAAATTTCATGGTTAACCACAAAGAAAGTTAACAAACACACTCATAAAAATAAAGAGGAAAAACATAAAGTCTCAGTAAAAACAAAACCTACAAAAACAAAAGAAAGGAAAAAAATCAACAAACAAAAGGAATTCAGCACAGGAGAGTAAGAAGAACAAAGAAAACTTCAGCACCACAAAAAAAGCACTACAAAATGACAGCAATAAACACATTTATCAATAATTACACTGAATGTAAACGGACTCAATGCACCCATAAAGAGACGGAAAGTGACAGAATGGATAAAAATACAGGATCCATCAATATGCTGTCTACAAGAGACACACCTTAGAAACAAAGACGTGAATTTATTAAAAATCAAAGGTTGGAAAAAATATATCAAGCAAACAGCTACCAAAAAAGAGCAGGAGTGGCAATACTAATCTCCGATAAAATAAACTTTAAAACAAAATCCACCATAAAAGACAAAGAAGGACACTATATAATGATTAAGGGGACGATCCATCATGAAGACTTAACCATAATAAACATCTATGCACCCAATGACAGGGCTCCAAAATACATAAAACAAACTCCAACAACACTGAAAAGAGAAATTGACGGTTCCAAAATAATAGTAGGAGACTTCAACACACCACTCTCAGTAAAGGACAGAACATCTAAAAAGAAACTCAGCAAAGATACAGAAGACCTAAAGGGCACAATTAGCCAACTTGACCTCATAGTCACATATAGAACACTCCATCCAACAGCTGCAAAGTAACATTCTTTTCCAATGCACATGGAACGTTCTCCAGAATAGACCACATCTTAGGCCACAGAGCAATCCTCAACAAGATCCAAAACGCTGAGATAATTCAAAGTATCTTCTCTGACCACAATGCCATCAAGGTAGAAATTAACAGAAAGAGCAAGGAAAAAAAATCAATTACGTGGAAACTGAGTAACACCCTGCTTACAAACCACTGGATAATAGAAGAAATCAGAGATGGAATCAAAAAATTCTTAGAATCAAACAAGAATGAAAACACATCATACCAACACCTTTGGTACACAGCAAAGGCAGTCCTCAGAGGACAATTTATAGCAATAGATGCACACATCAAAAAAGAAGGGACAAAATCGAAACATTAACTGTACAACTCAAACAAATAGAAAGAGAACTGCAAAAAAAGCCCACAGTCACCAGAAGAAAAGAAATAATAAAGATCAGAGCAGAAATAAATGAAATAGAGAATAGAAAAACAATAAAAAGAATCGACAAAATTTTCCTCCATGGACTGAACCAATAGCTAAGGAACACAACCAAACACTTCAAGAGACAGAGCAGCAGGGGCAGAGGTCTGGTGACCATGGTTTTGGGGGACATCTAGGTCAATTGGCATAACAAAGTTTATTAAGAAAATGTTCTACATCTCACTTTGGTGACTGGTGTCTGGGGTCTTAAAAGCTTGCCAGTGGCCATCTAAAATGCATCAATTGGTCCCAACCCACTTAGAGCAAAGGAGAATGAAGAACACCAAAGACACAAGGAAAATATTAGCCCAAGAGACAAAAGGGCCACATAAACCAGAGACTCCATCAGGCCTGAGACCAGAAGAACTAGACAGTGCCCAGCTACCACCAATGACTGCCCTGAAAGGGAACACAACAGACGGAGCAGGAATAAAGTGTGGTGCAGAACTCAAATTCATGTAAGAAGACCAGACTTAATAGCCTGACTGAGACTAGAGGAACTCCAGAAGACATGGCCCCCATACTCTCTGTTAACCCAGAACTAAAACCATTCCCACAACCAACTCTTCAGACAAAGATGAGACTGGACTATAAAACATAAAATAATACTCGTGAAGAGTGTGCTTCCTAGTTCAAGCAGATACACAAGACTAAATGGGCAGCTCCTGTCTGGTGGTGAGATGAGAAGGCAGAAAGGGATAAGAGCTGGTTGAATAGACACTGGAAATGTGGGGTACAAAAGGGTAGTGTGCTGTCACATTATAGGGATTGCAACTAGGGTCACATAACAATATGTGTACAAATTTTTGTGTGAGAAATTAACTTGAGCTGTAAACTTTCACCTAAAGCACAATTAAAAAAAAAAAAAAAAAGAATTTTCCTCCATTACCTCTCCTTACTCCTTTCCACTCTGACTCTGAAGAGGGCAGAAATCACAGTGGCAAGATGTGGGGATGAGGAATAAGAGTAAAATGGGAAAGAGAGAAGATGTGTACCCTACCCTCCATTCTCACTATAGCAATCAGCCTGCAGCAGGCCCAAGCTCATGGAGAGGAGACCATAAATGAAGAGTGAAGTTTTGATCATTACTGGACATAGTAATTACCGAACTGAGACTGTCTTTATAACCAGGAGACTTTTTATTTATTCATTTATTTATTTATTTTGTCTGTTTTTGTTTCTGTTTGATTTTTTTTTCTTTTCTGTGCTTTAGGTTAAGGGTCCTACAGAGCAAATGAGTTTTTTATTGAACAATTAATATACACAGTGTTTTGTGACACTGGTTGCCAGCCCCACAATGTGTCAACACTCTCTCCTCAAGCTTGGGTTCCCCATTTCCATTTGTCCAGCTTTCCTGTCCCCTCCTGCCTTCTCGTCCTTGCCCCTGGCTGGTGTGCCCATTTAATATCATATACATGGTTGAACTATGTGTATTATTACTTGTTTTGTAGGCCTGTCTAATCTTTGGCTGAAGGGTGGAGATTTTTTATTATCTGAGAATGTCCAGGGCAGAGGAAGAACACAGTACAAGTTTAAATGAACAGTGAGGAAAAAAAATTAAGTTGCTTTATAATCTACCCTACAGATCTTCCTTATATAATATAATGGTCTCATGTATCTTGAATTTAACATCCCCAAACAGGATTATTACTTACTTCTATACTTCTGCCCCCTCTCCCTGCCATACTGCTTCCTCCTCAAACTTTCCCTACTTCAGTGAATTGGACCATATCTGCATAATCGAGGACCCATCTTTGATTTCTTGCTTTCACTCACTTCACATGTCTAATACATAATTAGCTCGGTCAGCTTGTTCACTTCTCAGCACCTCACTGCTACCACTCAGGCTTAAGCCACTGTGACCTTACCTGACCTGCAGCACTAGCCTCCTAACGAGTCTCCCTGCTCCCACATCACCACTATATAATCAACTCTCCGTGCAGCAGACATATTATTCTTTTTAAAATGTTAATGAGATCATATTTTGCCCCCTACTCAAAACTCTTGAATGGCTTTCCCTAACACTTTGGATTTTATTCTACCTCATTATGGCCTCCAACCCCTGTAGGATTGGACGCCTGCCTCCTCTCCAAGCTCATCTGCTGCCTTTCTCTCCTCACTCTGTGCTCCAGCCTCACCAGCTTTTTCTTGCTGTTTTCTGAACATGCCGACTTCACTCTCATGCCAGGGTTTTGATTGTGGTAATTCACCTGCCTGGAACATTCTTACCCCAGATCTTTCCACGTCTCACTCTTCATTTCATTCAGATATCTCTTCAGAAAAGCCTTCCCTGACTTCTCTACTTAAAGCAGTTTCCTTTATCCATTCCTCCATCTTCCCTATCCACTTTTCCTGTTTTATTTTTCTCGTTGCCCTAATTACTAATTCACACAATACTACCTATTTATCTGTTTATTTACGGTCTGTCTCCCCCATCAAAATGCAAGTTCCATGAGATCAGGAATTCATCTGTTTTGTCTCCAGCCCTTCAAACACTGCTGGTTCAGAGTAGGCACTTGTTAAAATTTTGTGGAAGAAAGCAAGCAAGCACATGGGGCAACACTAAAATATGACAGCAAAAGGAGTTAAAACACAGAGTAAAGTTTTAATAAACTTTCCATGAGTGAATTAAAAAAAATAAATAACTCCCTTATCCTTTAGGGATAAGCGTGGGAAATGGACAGAAAAAAACAAAGATGAAAGATTAACTGTATACTCAGAAAGCATGCCATCTATGTATTGATTTCTAGCTGGGAGGTAAGAAGGGTGAGGGAGGGCTGTGATTTCTCCTCTAACTCCACTCCTCAAAAAGGCTAAAGTCCAGACTGTTGGAACACAGGATGTGGAGAGATACCTAAAATGGAGAAATGACCTAGACCGATCTGCAGTAGGCGAGACTGGTCAAATGGCCACCAAATTTGACTGTAGTTATCCTGGGATTAGAAGTCTCTGCTCTGTAAACACCTGTATTTCTATACATTTTATATTTTTAATTTTGGGGCTTTTATTTTACTTCTTAAATTTTACTATTTTAATTTAGAATATGGTCCCTCTAAAAAATTTCCACCTGTCTTGACTGAATTAAAGGGAACAAAATGTTAGGCCTCACTTGAATGTGATGAGTGATAAATGGTAAAGACAGAAGAAGGGCAAAAACTCAGGAGAGAGCAAGCTACTGAAGCCCTGAATGGTCCAGTCTATCCACCAACGGGCGCCTCCATTTGAGTAACTCCAACAAGCTCAGGGGCAGCTCTTTACCTTCCCTCTGAATAAAGGAAACCTGCCTCTCAGCCCCTTTCTCCTCCTCCTTCCATCCCTCCCTCTCTTCATATCTCTCTCTTTTTTCCCTCCCACTGCCTCCTCTCTTCTCAGAAGGCTGTCATATAGAGAATTTCCCAGTCGCTCAGATTTTGGTATTAGCAATTGCTATCTTGTGTATTATAAAATGGGGTAACCCCAATTCTTACTCACCACATCCTGGTCCTCATCCCTTTCTACCTCCTGGCTGGGGTTCAAGGAAGAAAAGAGACTTCAGAATCACCCTCTTTGGGGCTTGAATTCTTTTTCTCCTGGTAACATAGAGGTTTCTTTCCCAGAAAGGATGTCTCTGTTTCTATAAAGAACCAGAAAGGAAAGACTTATCTTAAATATTTATCAACTCAATTGTAACATTTGGTAATTTTATTTAAATTTGAAGTTGATGAATTCTACATAAATTTATACATTTTTATGAAAAGAAAACCCAAATAAACAGCATTACCTTGCTCAAATAATATTTTTATCTGGTCTTTTTCCTGCTTAATCAAACAACTGAGTGAGGGTCCCTCTGAGTAAGTGACCCCTTCACAGAATTGTCCATTATGCCTTCTGCAGGAAGGTCTCACTCTGTAAAAGACAAGCATGCTTTCACCACCCCTGCTGCTGTAACTGGGTTGCTTCCCTAATTCATAGAAGAGGATCTAATCTTCCTCCTTCTCTTTCCAGAGCGAGCTCACAGACTTAAGCCTTAACTCTAAACTATAAGCCTCCACATACTCCAACAGTATAATATGCTCTTTCATACCTGGGTCTCACTTTGCTAGAAGAGGTATTTGAAGACAAAACCCCTCCTTCTACAGCCACTTGTAGAAATTAAACAGGGTTAAAGTTGATTATCCTAAAACCTTCCCCCAAATATGTCTGTCAGAGATTGAAGGGAAACTTAATCCTTTGAGACCTAATATACAGGAGTAATTCTGAGTCATTCCCTCTTTTAAGGTCTTCAGCTACCAAGAGAATAGGGCTTTGTTTCAATACCTTCTACATCTCCCTCAATTTCAGCTCTATTCAAGAGACAAAGCAGCAAAACTGTTAAACCACGCCTCAAAGACACTGAGAACTCTAGCCTAGCCAGCTCCATCTCTAATAGTCATCTGTTTCTACTTTCAAACACTAAGAGTCTCACCAGGCAGTCAGCTGTTTTCTCTGCAGGTTATGCCAGCATCAAGCATTTCTAAAAGCCCTTCAGCTTCTGCCACACTATATGTATTAATCAAATTCTGAGCCTATTCAGGAAAAGGAAAGGAAAACTACTGCAGCTTATTTTGTTTGTCTGTTTATTAGGAACAGAGAATTGTAGCCAATTACCCAAACAAAAATGGACAACCTTGCTTTTTTTCCATTTGCTAGGTTCTTCTTTATTATTTTTACTGTCAACAGCTTTATTGAGGTATAATTTATATAAAATTCACCCATTTTAAGTGTACAAGTCAAAGGTTTTTAGTCTATGTACAGAGTTGTGCAACCATCACCACAACCTAATATTAGAACATTTCTACCACCCCAAAAACCACATGCCCACTTACACTCACTCTCTATTCCACCCCTGCCCTAAGCAGTCTCTAATCTACTTTCTGTCTCCACATATTTGCCTTTTCTGGATATTTCAGACAAATAAAATCATACAATTTGTGGTCTTTCATTGCTGGCTTCTTTCATGAGTATAATGATTTTGAAGTTCATCCATTTTGTTGCATGTATCTGTTTTTTGTTCCTTTTGTATTGCTCTATAATTTTCCATATGAATATACCACATTTTGTTTATCTATTCACTAGTTTAGTAAACATACTAAGCATATACTTGGGTTGTTTTTACTTTTGTCTATTATAAATAACACTACTGTGAACATTCATGTACAAGTTTTTGTGTGGATGTGTATTTTCATTTCTCCCAGGTAGAAACCTATATTTAACAATTTGAGAAACTGCCAAACTGTTTTCCAAAATGGATGCACCATTCTACATTCCCATCAACAGTATGTAAGGGACTTCATTATTTTTTAATCCAATAGTTAACAAGATACTTAACTATATAAAGAAATACCTTACTTTTAACTCCTTAACTGGTTACTTGAGAAGATTCCCTATGTTACATACATAGAAGTATGTACCACTTCTCTGCTTATAACACGTCTTCACTCTGGATACAATATTGTATTAGCTACTATCTACCAAAACTAGTCAAAAACTCCATTTTTACTGCTCCAATTCAATTTAAAATTTCCTATCTTTTATCTTTATTTCAAGTTACTAACAATTTTTTTCCATTTCTGCATTTGTTATTTCTAAATGTGTAGCCGCTTATTCTTTTAAACCAGAAAAAGCTGAGGAAAGTTGCCACCTCACCCAGACACAGTGGTGGGCAGTGCCTGATATCATGCCACAATAGAGCCTGGTGTATGCCTGGGCACTGACCCCTGCAACTTGAAAACATGGCAGGGGGGAAGGGGCAACACAATGAAAAATATTAAATGAAAGCAGAGCAAAGGTATGAAATAACAGGCTTACTTGTAAGTAACTGTTTCCCCTTCTTCCTGGGGTTCCTGAAGATGAGGTACTCTTGCTGAGGGTTTCAGATCAAAACTACTATCGTTGACATTCGCTTTCACTTTTAACCTTTAACAAGATAATGTGTGAGGACATTTGGAAAATAATACTAGCTTTCATTTATACAAAAATTGCTATTATACACTGACAGCTATGTACATTGTCCAACATACCATTACTTCAAACCGGTGTGCATTCTTTGGTGAGATACTTCCCCAAACTATGCTTTCCCCAGAAAGAATCCAAACACTCCATTTTCCAACCTCCCTTGCCATAACGTGCCTTAGAGTCTACCAATCTTGCATCCACGCAAGATTTGACTGGTAGGGCAATACTGGCCCTGTGTGGAACGTCTCATTTTACTGGTGTGGTTCTGAGGCCAGCAGCTGAAACAGCAGCTTCCTGATTCTCATCACAAAAGAAACAACACTTCCCTCAGCTGGCCAATTCTACACCGTGATTTTCTGAGTTGTTACTGAAAGCTCAGCCTTTTCTTAAAACCTCTCAATGATGCTGTAAGCAGCCTAAATCCTTAATAAATGAATCCTTTTCTAAGGTGAATTAAATTATTTGAAACTAAGAACCATGGACATTATTCTAACATATTCAGTACACCCAGCATATAAATGGCCACACAAAGAACTGATGTGGGGAAAAAAAAAATCAATCTGATCCTGACTAAATCAAATGTGGTTTCCTAGAAAATGTGGATTTTGAAATATGTTTTGAGTAAGAGAAATGAAGTAAGTATGTTAGACAACTAGGTTAGTGTGTAAAGCGTTATTAGTATAATTAATGAGAGGACAAGAGGGTTTCCTGTGTTAATCTATCTGAAAAGGGCTAATCCGGTCTTTAGGCAGGGCTCTCTTGGGGCTGAATCTTGAGAAATAGTAAGGAGATCCAAGGACAATGAAAAGTTTGGGGAAAAGGGTATTATCTAATAAGACCTTCTGAAATACCTCAGGTCCTTTTGCTCATAGTAAACTAAAAGTACGGATAGTAATGACCTTAGTCAACAAATCTAATGGCTTCTTCTCAGTTCTCTATACTCCAAAGCATTAGACATAGCACCTAATTCATTTTGTTACTCTTTTGTCCCCTAACGTCTGTGGGAAATCTGTTTTTCTTCCTACTTCACTGATTGCTTCTTCTGTCTCCTTTTCATCCTCTCACCTCCTAAATTTTATAGTACAACCTTTGGTTTCATTCTCTAGTTTTCTTTTTGCCAGTATTCTCTCCTCAATCTATCTAATTAATTCTTATGCTTCCAAAGTAAGTAAGTCTTAAATTTACTTCTCCAGCCCTGAGTTGTCTTCTCCCTTGAGCTGTAGTCTCACTTTTCCAACCTCCTGTCATACGTCCTTACCTGAAAGGATTGCCAGTATATCAAACTCATTATGAACAAAATTGTACTCATCAACTGCCTTTCTGAACTTGCCTGTCCTGTGTTCCTCTTCTGCTAATACAGACATCAGGGTCTCCTTTGACTCCCTCTCTCTCTGCTCACTATATCTAATCATTGCTTCATTAGTTCATGAAACAAACACTGACTTTCTGTTACTCATCCACTAGCCTCAAGAAGTTTACAGTACATATAAAGAGATATATATGAAAAATATATATAATAAATATGTTGTCGTTGTGCACTGTCAAGTTGATTCCGACTCGTAACAACCCTATAGGACAGAGTAGAACTGCCCCATAGTGCTTCCTAGGCTGTAATATTTACAAGAGCAGATTGCCAGGTCTTTTCTCCCATGCAGCGCTGGTGGGTTCGAACTGCTGTTCTTTTGGTTAGCTTAGCCATTTCGGCACCAGGGCTCCTTGTAATAAATATAATAATGGCTGACTAGAAGCTCTGAGGCAGTGATCTTCAAATAGCTTTGCTTACACACTCCTTAAAAGAATTTTGAAAATTCATGTATCTCCTTGTACATTTTAAAGCTGACACCTAAAATTTCTCATCATAATTTTAAATAAATTTGTTTCTTGTTAATGGGAGACTTCAAAACATATCAAATATTCATCAGGATTTTAAAAAATGAATATTGACCTTACTAGGAATGAAAATTTTATGGTATTATTTGAAAAAATTGATTTTAGCTACCATATTGAATAAAGCACATCAAATCTAAAAGCCATAACATACAATTTTTATCTGAGATTTATAGCCAATGTATTTTGAAAATTTTGGCTGTTCCACAAAACATTCCAGTTATATTTAAAAGAAGGATCACTAAACTATATGGCTTCAACTATTCCAAATTCAAAGCAACTCAACACAGGCCAAGTACCCTGATTCTAAATCTAAGCCTTTAAAAAAATAATAATAAAATTGAAATATCTATACATATATATTATACAAAAGGAGTCCTGGTGGCATAGTGTTTAAGAGTTTGGCTGCTAACCTAAAGGTCGGCAGTTCGAATCCACCAGCTGCTCCTTGGAAACCCTATGGGGTAGTTCTACTGTGTCCTATAGGGTCGCTATGAGTTGGAATTGACTTGAATGCAGTGGGTTTTTTTTTTAATTATTATATAAAAATATATATTAAAATGTGTATATGTGACAGGAAAATACAGGAAGACCTGTGGGTTAAGTTTCCTTGCTTAATCATTAAAGAAATCCTCTCTGAGGTTAATATTTTTATTTATTCCATTATATGACACCCTAGAGTTTTATACCCAGGTAAAAATGTATGCATTCCTTTTAAAAAGGGGACTAAGAAGTAATGTGAATGCAGGCTTATTTTCAGGCAGATCAATTTTTGGAAAGAGTACATATGGACTTCAGAAAATGGAAATTGAGTCCCTTAAAACTATCCATGCCCGTTGTTAACCAATGTCATAAAACAATATGTATACTACTGTTTAATGAGAAACTATTTGTTCTGTAAACCTTCACCTGAAGTACAATAAAAAAAAAAACTATCCATGCCCGTATATGCCTTAGAAAATCTTTACAAATCCTCATTGTATATATCAGTTTGAAATTCACTGCTTTGAGAAAACCCACTCACTCCAAACAACTAGACCCTTGATAGAACATACTCTCTGAGGCATCACTAGTCTCACAAGAATTAGGGGAGGTCTTTAAGAAACTTGCCAAAAAAAAAAAAAAAAGATAGCTCAGGTAAGAGGTGAGAAAGTCATAGTGGTGGGCAGCAAGGACAGGTGGAATAGCCCGAATGGCAGATGCCAACAGCAGAGTTAACAGCAGAGATTTAGCTCCCCCAAGAACTACAGAAATTGGAATGATCAGATACAGAATGTAGAATAGCAATGTATAAAATGTTTAAATAAAGGATCCAGTTACCAAGATGAAAAAGCAATAAGAGCCTATAGAAATGAACAAGCAGATTGGAAAAAAAATTTTTTTCAGAAATTAAAATTTTAATATTCAACACAGTGAAGAAATAATTAATAAACTGGAAAACATATCCCAAGAAATTGCCTAAGAAGATGGAAAATATGATAGATGTTGTTATGGAAAAAAATGTGTGTCAACTTGGCTAGGCCATGATTCCCAGTATTGTGTGACTGTCCACCATTTTGTCATCTGATGTGATTTTCCTATGTGTTGTAAATCCTACCTCTATGATGTTAAGGAGGCAGGATTAGAGGCAGTTGTGTTAATGACACACGACTCAATCTACAAGATTAGATTGTATCTTGAGTCAATCTCTTTTGAGATATAAAAGAGAGAAGCAAACAGAAAGACAGGGGGACTTCATACCACCAAGAAAGTAGTGCCAGGAGCAAAGTGCGTCCTTTGGATCATGGGTCCTTGTGCTGAGAAGTTCCTAGATCAGGGGGAGACCGACGACAACAACCTTCCTCCAGAGCTGACAGAGAGAGAAAGACTTCCCCTGGAACTGGTGCCCTGAATTCAGACTCCTAGCCTACTAGACTGTGAGAGAATAAACTTCTGTTTGTTATGTGGTATTTCTGTTATATCAGCAGACTCTTAGCCTACTAGACTGTGAGAGAATAAACCTCTGTTTGTTATTTGGTATTTCTGTTATAGCAACACTAGATACCTAAGATAGACATATTAAGAGATATTAAGAGATAAGGAAGTTTAATATATGTCTAATCTGAGCCCAGAAGCAGAGAATGGAAAGAAAAGACAAAAGCATTATTTAAAGAGATCATTGCTGTGATTTTCCTGAAATGATGTAAAACATGAATACAGATATCCAGAAAGCACAACATATACCAGTAGGTTAAATGAAAAGAAATCCATACCTAGACACAAGTAATGAAACTGCAGAACACTAAAGACAAAGAGAAAATCTGAAAAGTCACAGAAAAAGAAAAAAAAAATCAGAATGGAAAAAGGCAAAACTATAGAGACAGTAAAAATATCAGTGGTTGCTAAGGGGTTGGTAGAATGGAGGGAGGGTTGAATAGGTGGAGCACAGGGAATTTTTAGTGCAGTGAAACTATTCTGCATGATACTATAATGGTGGATACATGACATTACACATTTGACAAAACCCTTAGAATTGTACAACACAAAAAGTGAACCTTAATGTAAACTATGGACTTTAGTTGATAATAACGTACCAATAACAGTTCATCAATCATAACAAATGTACCACATTAATACAACTGTGGCGGGGGGGGGCAGCATATGGGGACTCTCTGCACTTTGTGCTCAACTTTTCTGTAAACCTAACATTGCTCTAAAAAAATAAAGTCTATTAATTTAAAAAAAAATCAGTTAAAAGTTTAATGAGTTTTAAATACTAACTGTGGGCTAGTATGTCAGTTTCGAATAGCTGGGAGCCCCACATACAAGAAGTGTTCATACTCACCTGCAAGCTCTTCTCCATGGACCTACACTAGGTGCTAATGAGAAAGACTGACTGCGCACCAAGCAGAACAAAGACAGCCCCCATCAGGAGCAAAACTGCCTCCACTATAAGCCTAGCAACAAGCAATAGCAGTGTACTTCTGGCGGAAAGACAAAAGTGTGGAGAAAGCTCCATCCACCTCTGTGATGCTAGCATGTAAGAATAGCTGAAAACAGAAGAGGAAGCAGGAACACCTGATACTCCAGTCCCCACCCTAAGCATAAGGTAACAGCAGTCCACCACTAGAGAAATTTGAAGACTGAGGTGTACTGAAGGTAATGATAACAATAACGATACCCAAACCCAGCTCAACTCTTGACTATATTAGTTCAATCCTCCACACTAACGCTTGATAGAAGAAGAAGCATGTCTATTTCTAGACCTAAATACTATTTACTTCAATCTATACTGTTCTTCTACACGCAATGTCTGGCAGCCAATCAAAAATTACAAGACATACAAAAAGGTAAGACAAAATAACCCACTGTCAAGAGATAAGGCAATCAACAGAACCAGATTGAGCAATGACCCTGATGTTGGAACTATCAGATAGGAAATTTAAAATAACTATAATTAATATGTTAAAGAATCTAATGGAAAAAGTAGAGTACATGCATGAACAGCTGGAGATTTTCAGGAAAAATGAAAACTCTAAGAAAAAATCAAATGGAAATGCCAGAAATAAAAATCATGATTATCAGAGATTAAGAATTCCTTTGATGGGCTCATCAGTATACGGACACAGGTGAAGAAAGACTCCATGATCTTAAAGATAGGTCAGTAGAAATTATCCAATGAAATACAAATAGAGAAAAAAAAAAGTGTGAAAAAAAGCAGAACAGAGTATTCAAGTGCTGTGGGGCAATATTAAACTGTCTAATTTACATATAATTGAAGTCTCAAGGGCAGAAGAAATACTTGAAGTGTTAATGGTGTGGAATTTCCCAAAAATAATGAAAGACATCACCACAGATCCAAGAATCTCAAAGAACCCTAAGTAGAATAAATAGGAGAAGGGGGGAATAAAAACCACACACAAAAACTCTATACACATCACAGTCTAACTAACAAAAACCAAAGAGAAAAGCTTGAGAGTACCCAAAGGGGAAAAAAAATCATTTACAGAGAAATAAAGATAAAAATTACAGTAGATTTCTCATTAAAAAGTAATTTTAAAAAATCATAACTATTATACAGAATTTATATCACTACCTCAAGAAGAAATTTTAAAACTCTAAGAGGTTCTATAATCTCTGTTATATTTACCATTACCTGCTCCTTTTACAAAATTCACTTTCTATGTATCTTGTAGGCAGTTTAACCCACTCAACTGGAGTCATAAAGTGCCTTGAGTCAGAAATTCTTGGGAATCTGGAATGCAGTTTGGCCTTCTCAGCCTCTTTAAATTCTTTCATTGTATATATTTTCCCTGCAGGAAGATTAGTAATCTAAATTAGCACCCTTAAATGCAACTCCAGTTGTTTTGGGGCCATGAAATCACACAACAATTATTAGAAACTAAGTACCAGTCTCACACTGAAGAAGAGTTCTTTTTTCTTCATCCTTGTCATATTGTGCCTTTTTCAAAGGGTCACGGAATGGTGGGATGATAACCTACAAGAGAAGCACCTCTTTGAGGGTTGGGCTGCAGGTCTGAATATTAAACTTTTTCAGTCTACCCTAAGCATCCACATACGGTTCTTGTGCCAGAAGTGTCAAAAATACAGTATCTACAAACTAAGACCGAGCTAATCGTTGTATCTATTCAACAGATTACAAAGAGAGGGGAATTCTACAGTATTTCTCTTAAGAAGGTCCTCCAGCCAAAGAGGCAAGGTTAGCTCTTGTTTCAAAGTGTGCATTCAGTCTACAATAAATTATTTTCTTGTCATCATAAATTCAAAATTTAAAAATTCCTTTAACATGCACAAAAGAAAAAGATAACCATATATTCATGTTAATCCATAATGTCCAGAATTTACAACATAAGTAATAACTGTGCAAAATAAACCAAAATCCTTTCAAAACGTAGATCATCTGTGAGCCAAGGTACTGAATCCTTAAATCTATTTTTTTAATTGCAGTGCATAAATATGTAACAAAACAATTGCCATTTCAACATTTTTACATGTACAATTCAGTGACATTAATTGCATTCATCGTATTGTTCAACCATCACCACTATTTCCAAATTTTTCTGTCATCTGTAATAGAAGCTCAGTGTCCCCTATGCAATGAGTCCCCAGCCCTACATCTATTTTAATGACCAATGACATCAACATCAAAATAACATCTCTAAGTAAGAGTATTCAGCAACAGTTCCTTTTCATGGTCTAGCATAGTCAATGAAATTTCACCACAAGTTAAACAGGTCACCCATATATATTTCTAATAATAATCAGGCTTGGTTTTCTGGGATAAATATAATACAAAATACGACTTTTTACAGGCAAAATAAACAGGGATCTGGCTGCCGCCCAGAATTTTGCTTTTACAGAAGTTATAAAGAATGCTACTTATCCCTGACGGAGCAGGAGAAAAGTGGGGTGCAGAACTCAAATTCACGTAAAAAGACCAGACTTAACGGTCTGACTGAGTCTGGAGGTACCCTGGGAGACATGACCCCCGGAATCTCTGTTAGCCCAGAACCGAAACCATTCTCGAAGCCAACTTTTCAGACATAGATTAGACTGAACTATAAGACATAAAATGATACTCGTGAAGAGAGTGCTTCTTAGCTCGAGTAGATACATGAGACTAAATGGGCAGCTCCTGTCAGGAGGCAAGATGAGAAGGCAAAAAGGGACAGGAGCTGGCTGAATGTACACAGGAAATCCAGGGTGGAAAGGAGGAGTGTGTTATCACATTATAGAGAGAGCAACTAGGGTCACATAACAATGTGTATATAAATTTTTGTATGAGAAACTAACTTGAACTGTAAACTTTCATTTAAAGTACAATAAAAAAAGAATGCTACTTATGATATTAAGAAAACATTAACTCACTATAAAAAGAGACAGAAACAGTACTATCACTTTGAAGTATTTGTATGTGATCTATTTATATATGAATAACAAAGCAAATTTTAAATTGAAGAGAATACATTTTAAAGGTTTATTAACAATTATAAGTCCTTCTGAGACTCTTCTACCTTTACAGACAAGCACTTGAGATGATAAAAAATTTGAATGGAGGTATTATAACCTTGTTGTTGCTGTTAGGTGGCGTTGAGTCAGTCCCGACTCATAGCGACCCTGTGTACAACAGAACGAAACACTGCCTAGTCCTGGGTCATCTTCACAATCATTGTTATGTTTGAGCCCACTGTTGCAGCCACTGCGTCAATCCATTTCATTGAGGGTCTTCCTCTTTTTTGCTGACCCTCTACCAAGCATGATGTTCTTCTCCAGGGATGGATCCCACCCAATAACATGTCCAAAGTGGGTGAGACGTAGTCTCGCCATCTTCACTTCTAAGGAGCATTCTGGCTGTATTTCTTCCAAGACAGATTTGTTCGTTCTTTTGGCAGTCCATGGTATATTCAATATTCTTCACTGACATCACAATTCAAAGGCATCAATTCTCCTACAGTCAATTCTTCCTTATTTATCGCCCAGCTTTTGCTTGCATATGAGGCAACTGAAAACACCATGGGATTGGGTCAGGCGCACCTTAGTTTTCAAAGTGACATCTTTACTTTTTAATACTATAAAGAGGTCTTTTGCAGCAGATTTGCCCGGTGCAATACACCTTTTCATTTCTTGACTGCTGTTTCCATAGGCATTGATTGTGGGCCCCAGTAAAATGAAATCCTCGACAACTTCAATCTTTTCTCCTTGTATAATGATATTCCTTACTGGTCCGGTTGTGAAGATTTCTGTTTTCTTTATGTTGAAGTGTAATCCATATTGAAGGCTGTAGTCTTTGATTTTCATCAGTAAATGCTTCCAGTCCTCTTCACTTTCAGCAAGTGAAGTTGTGTCATCTGCATAACACAGGCTGTTAATGAGTCTTCCTCCAATCCTGATGCCCCGTTCTTCTTCATATAGTCCAGCTTCTCAGATTATTTGCTCAGCATACAAATTGAGTAAGTATGGTGAAAGGATATAACCCTGATGCACACCTTTCCTGACTTTAAACCACGAAGTATCCCCTTGTTCTGTCTGAACGACTGCCTTTTGATTTATGTACAGGTTCCTCATGAGCACAATTAAATACCAGAATTCCCATTCTTTGCAATGTTATCCATAATTTGTTATGATCCACACAGTCAAATGCCTTTGCACAGTCAAGAAAACACTGGTGAACATCTTTCTGGTATTCTCTGCTTTCAGCCAGGATCCATCTGACATCAGCAGTGATATCGCTGGTTCCATGTCCTCTTCTGAATCTGGCTTGAATTTCCAGCAGTTACCTGTCGATGTACTGCTCAGCCACTTTCGAATGATCTTCAGTAAAATTTTACTTTCATGTGGTATTAATGATATGGTTTGATAATTCCACATTCAGTTGGATCATCTTTCTTTGGAATAGGCATAAATACGAATCTCTTCTAATCAGTTGGCCAGGTAGCTGTCTTCCAAATTTCTTGGCACAGAAGAGTGAGCACTTCCAACGCTGTATCCATTTGTTGAAACATCTCAATTGGTATTCCGTCAATTCCGGGAGCCTCGTTTTTCACCAATGCTTTCAGTGCAGCTTGGACCTCTTCCTTCAGTACCATCAGTTCCTGATCATATGCTACCTCCTGAAATGGTTGAACATAGACCAATTCTTTTTGGTATAGTGACTCTGTGTATCCTTTCCATCTTCTTTTGATGCTTCCTGCGTTGTTTAGTATTTTTCCCATAGAATCCTTCAATATTGCAACCTGAGGCTTGAATTTTTTCTTCAGTTCTTTCAGTTTGACAAATACTGAGCATGTTCTTCCCTTTTGGTTTTCTAACTCCAGGTCTTTGCCCATGTCATTATAATACTTTGTCTTCTTGAGCTGCCCTTTGAAATCTTCTGTTCAGCTCTTTTACTTCATCATTTCTTCCATTTGCTTTTGCTACTCGATGTTCAAAAGCAAGTTTCAAAGTCTCTTCTGACATCCACTTTGGTCATTTCTTTCTTTCTTGTCTTTTTAATGACCTCTTACTTTCTTCATGTATGACGTCCTTGATATCATTCCACAACTTGGCTGGTCTCCGGTCACTAGTGTCCAACGCATCAAATCTATTCTTGAGATGGTCTCTAAATTCAGGTGGAATATACTCAAGGTCGTACTTTGGCTCTTGTGGACTTTTTCTAGTTTTCTTCAGCTTCAACTTGAACTTGCATATAAGCAATTGACAGTCTGTTCCACAGTTGGCCCCTGGCCTTGTTCTGACTGATGATATTGAGCTTTTCCATCATGTCTTTCCACAGATGTAGTCAATTTGATTCCTGCGTATTCCATCGGGCGAGGTCCATGTGTATAGTCACCATTTACGTTGGTGAAAAAAGGTATTTGCCATGAAGAAGTTGTTGGTCTTGCAAATTCTATCATGCAATCTCCGGCATCATTTCTGTCACCAAGGCGGTATTTTCCAAGTGCCAATCCTTATTTCTTCCAACTTTTGCATTCCAATCACCAGTAATTATCAATGATTCCTGATTGCATGTTTGATCAATTTCAGACTGCAGAAGTTGGTAAGAATCTTTAATTTCTTCATCTTTGGCCTTAGTGGTTGGTTCTCAAACTTTTTTATTTTGGGGCCCATATTTATTGTGATGATTGTTGTTGTTGTCGTTGTCATTGACTATAAAAAGCTTTCGTATATGTGGGTTAGATTAATCAATATTTACTAAATTGGAACTTAAAACTAAAAACATTAAATTTTATTAATTCATTAAAAAAATACTAAACCTATTACATTCAACATAACTTTTTATAAAAAATAACTATATTTTCGAAAACAAAAAAATCAGTGAGAAGAATGACACTGGTTTACATTTTTGTAAATCTCTTTAATGTCTTGCTTAATAGAAGACAAAAGTATTCTCATATCTATTTCTTTGTGCAATTTGTTGACATAGGTTGTTTTAGTTGAAGTATATGAAGAAAATCCACACAGAGTCATGTAGTTGGAAAAAGAAGGAATATTTTTACAGCCTTTTCAGATAATTGTGGATATTCTATTTTGATACTATATCCAAACTTGACAAGTGGTAGTTTCTTTTTTTTTTTTTTTTCCTTTTATTGTACTTCAGGTGAAGGCTTACAGAACAAATAGTTTCTCATGAAACAGTAGTACACATATTGTTTTATGACACTGGTTAACAACCCCACAACATGTCAACCCTCTCCCTTCTCGACCTTTTTTTTTTTTGGTGAAAATATACATAGCCAAAGATACACCATTTCAAAAATTTCTACATGCACAGTTCAGTGACATTGACTACGCTCTTCCAATTGTGCTGCTATTCCCACTTCAGATGAAGGCTTACAGAACAAAATAGTTTCTCATTTAATAGCCAGTACACGTTGCCCTATGACAATGGTTAACAACCTCACAACAAATCAACACTATCCTTACTCAACCTCGGGTTCCCTATCACCAGCTTCCTTGTTCCCTTCTGCCTTCTGGCCCTTGTCCCTGGACTGCTGTGCCTCATTAGTCCCATTTGGTTTTATGGGGCTGTCCACTCCCCGGCTGAATGGTGAACCTTGGAAATGACTTCACCACTGAGCTAAAAGGGTGTCTCGGGGCCATACTCTCAGGGTTTCTCCAGTCTCCTTTAGGCCAGTAAATCTGGTCTTTTGTGAGTTAGAATTTTGTTCTACATCCTTCTCCAGCTCTGTCCAGAACCCTCTGTTGTGATCCCGTTCAGAGCAGTCAGTGGTGGCAGCCGGGCACCATCTAGCTGTACTAGACTCAGTCTGGTGGAGGCCTTGGTAGCTGTGGTCCATTAGTCCTTCGGACTAATCTTTTCCTTGTATCCTTTTCTCTTCATTCTCCCTTGCTCCCAAAGGGATGAGACCAGTGGAGTATCTTAGATGGCTGCTCACAGGCTTTTAAGACCCCAGACGCTACTCACCAAGGTAGAATGTAGAACATTGTCTTTATAAACTGTGTTATGCCAATTGAGCTAGATGTTCCTTGAGACCATGGTCCCCACAGCCCTCCACCCAGCAATTCAGTCCCTCAGGGAATTTGGATGTGTCTATGGAGCTTCCATGACCTTTCCTTGTACAAGTTGTGCTGGTTTCCCCAGTATTGTGTACTGTCTCACCCAACAAGTGGTAGTTTCTTAAAGGTTAGTTATGATGTGGAATCTGAAACTGTATCAATAAATTTTTCATACTCGGCTACACTGAAATCCATTGGTGTATCCCGCACTTTGAATAGATCTTTTACTCATTTATGATTTTATAACATCATGAGTTGGTCGTTTGGAAAAAAATGGATCACTGGGTTAAGTGAGATCTTCCTAATGCTGACATATTTCATCATACAATATGAAAGAATCACATTCATTAATATCATTATGGATCTCATCAATAAAGTCTGAGTATTAGCATGCTGTCACATTCATCACAGTGAATATGAGTTTTTCAAAATTCTAATTTTGGGGCTTAAAATCTCACATTTTATCATTGGCAAAAAATACTGTCAGTTGTTTTCCCTGAAGTGACACACTCGCTTCATTCATTTTCAAGATAATGTCTGCCAAATACTCAAAACTTAATAACCATAGTTTGTAAGTCATTCTTTCAAGTAAAAATTGTTTCTGAAAACAAAAACAAAAAACAAAAAAATCAGCCAGTTCAGCTCACAAGTCAAGCAATCATACTGTATTTCAGTATGCAGCAGAAGTGCTTTTTATATACTTCCCATTTAATCACACAGAATATTAAAAAGACATGGACTTGAGGGGCAGGATTCAATAAAATTAATAATTTTTACTTCTTCATCAAGGACATTCTTAAGGGAAGTTGTATTTTTTTTTTTTTTTTAACTGCAAGTGCATGGCAGTGAAGAATATAATGACTAACAGTGCAATCTGGTGACAAACTTAAGTTGTTTCAAAGCAGCAGTAGTTTGACCCATCATTGCTTTTACACTATCAATATAAATGTCAACACAATGAAAAAGGCAACAAATATTTAATATTATCTTGAAGAGCCCTGGTGGCACAGTGTTTAAAAGCTCAGCTGCTAACCAAAGGGTCGGCAGTTTGAATCCACTAGCTGCTCCTTGGAAACCCTATGGGGAAGTTCTACTCTGTTCTATAAGGTCCCTGTGAGTTGGAATTGACTCAATGGCAATAAATTATTATTACGAAAAGAGCTTTGGCTTAATGTATCACCTTAAAGGGTCTTGGGGATATCAAGAGTCTGTGTATCTCACTTTGGTAACTGCTGCTATAACCTAAATGTGCTCAGGTCATCTATAAAATTCATTTAGAAAGGCAGCATAGTAAAAGAACAAAGTTAAATTTTGGTATCAAAAAGATTTGGCTTCAAATCCCCGTTCTGCTCCTGACTAGCGATGGTACTAGTTAGTGTCTTTAAGTCTCAGTTTAACTTTCACCTATAAAAATAGGGACAATAACACACACACACACACACACATACCCCCTCAATTTAAAAAAAAAAAAAAGACCTAGAATTCCTGTGAAAATGCCGGTAGTTTAAAACATCTATGACACAGATAGGTTTTTTGGTTTTATTCTGTTTAATAATGGACTCTGTGGTGGGAGTGTAAATTTACGCAACCTATCTGGAGAACAATTTGGCAATGTGAATCAAAATCATGCATACCCTTTAGCCCAGCAATTCTACTTTTAGCAAATTACCCAAAGTTAAAAATTAAGAAATATACAGCTACAGAGACATCCATTAGAATGTCACTTACAACAGCAACAGGTCGAAAACAATACAGATGCCTAAAATAGGGAATCTGTCAAATATATGATGGTATAGCAAGATATCATAAGTGGTTATAAACACATCTATGCTCTGCTATTTAAAGCACAAGTAACCTAACCTAAAAAGCCTCACTTTCCTCATCTGTAAATTACCCCATATGGTAGTAGTGAAAATAAAATAAAATGGGGGAGGGGTAGGAAAGCCCTAACAGTTAAGCCCTCTTATGCAAGGTAGCTGCTATTAATAATAAAATTCTATGCAATGATTAAAATTAAATATTTATTAACATAGAAAGAAGTAAACCACAAATTGTTGGGAGGGAAAAAGAAAAAAAGATTTTAAAACCAAATGTATAATATCTAATTCCTGTAAAATAAAAATGCATGCATATAGAAAGGAGTCCAGAAGGATATACAGAAAAATGTTATCAGTGAGTTAATTCTGCGTAATGGAATAATAAGAGTTTTGTTTTTTTTTAATTTCCTTTATTTAAAAATCTATTTTCTCATTTAGTGATCATAAAAATATATTACTTTTGTAACAAATTTGAAAGTCCATGAAATTTTTAAACAGCTATTATATAATTCTTACATGCTATTTTCTAATTTTAGAGAGGCTTAGTTTACTTTTGCTTTTGCCTTTCTTGTTGCTTTCTAAGATGTGGAGATGGGAAATTATTCTTAAGATGTTACTGCGTTCTCAGGAAAACACTAAAGGACTACTCAAAACAACTAAATACATAATATCAAAGGTAAAATAAGATCTACCCTACCTTCAGAAAATTGGGGTCCTCTTTGGTCATAAAAAATGGGTCATACTCTTTTGGATCATAATGTTCTATAAATGCATTTCCCTATAGGAAGGAAATAAAACCACACATAAGAACAAGAGGTGCACAGTTAATTTTGAGCATTAAAGAACTCGAGAGCCAAATACCTAGCTCCATTCTTATACTTCAAAATGCCATCAATTACAAATGCAAAAGGGTAAAGAAGACCAAATTTGAAATTAACTTTAATTTACTCAAGTAATAAATATTACAGTGATGGAAGGAGTCTACTACAAATTTGCAAGATTTGGAAATTTGTTTTTAAATGCTTACTAGCTGAACATCTCAAATCTCTTAAAAATACCATAAGAACAGAAATATTTTATAGCTTTGCAGATAATTGAGTACCAGAACAAAATAAAAATATGTCCTGAACCTGGAGTACAAATTTTTAAAATTGGTAAATACAATTAATAATTACATGGGATGTGTGTCAGACCAGAACTGTATGCCATATGGTTTTCAGTGGCTGATTTTTTAGAAGTAGCTCCCCAGGCCTTTCTTTCAAGGCACCTCAGAGTGGATTCAAACCTCCAATCTCCCGGTTAGCAGCTGAGCACATTAACTGTTTGCACCACCGAGAGATTCCACATGCTGTATAAGAATACGCAAAACTAATAAATGACTATAGAATTCTGAATAGTGCTTAGCTCTGGGTGGATGAGGGCGCAGTGCTGGGAATATTCTATATCCTGATCTAGGTGCTGATTACACTGCTATGCACACATGTAAAAACTCATTAAGCTGTATTTACTGAATGTATGTTATATCCCAACAAAAAGTATAAATAAAAAATAATAAAATTAAATATAAACTTGAAAAAAACTTACATGGGAAAAACAAAGAAAAAATGGTTCTAATATACGTATTTAAATCCAGATTTAACCCTTCTCCTTTATCCCTTCAACATGTTCTCAATTTAAGAATAGTATATGCTACAACAGAGTATAGATGATACATAAAGTTATGTAAAGGGGGAGGGGCAGTCTGTTTGGAAGATTATAAACGAACAAAGATAACCATGGTCTTTAAACGAACTGAAGAAAATGTCAAATGATTTCTTAGTACCTTTTTATTTACATGTTTTAAAAAACCCTCGAATTCCTCTTGTCTCCTTTTTTTAATCTTCTTATATGAACAGACTTTTTCTATAATTTTCTTCTGGAGAGGATCTGCCACATGGTCAACCCATCTTTTATATAATATCTCTTTTCTTCTTGCATTTAAGAAGTCATGATGTTGTACATGCTTATCTAGTTCCTAGTAAACAGTGATAGAAAAGATAAATTACCCTAAAACTTTCTTGTTCTAAAATCTTTTCCAATTTTAAACTTCATTTATATTTATAATAATAACCCACAAAGTCATTCATTAATTCAATGATTTATCTGGCTTCTACTATATGACATACACTGTGCTGGAAACAAGGAATATATGGATAAATGAGACAACATGCCTGCTCTCTCTGAAGACAGACGACAAAACAATTATCTACAAAACATTGGGAGGAGGGACAATATAGCAAGATAGATATGTATATAGTAACTGAAGACAGAGAAGAAAAAAACTTACTATTTTCTAGAGTCTAGATTCCCAAAGTGGGAGACACTTGGGCTGGGCCTCAAAGAACAAGGACTTATCCAGGCATAGAAGAAGTGGTAGCGAATGAGGAAGAGCATTCTATGAAGAAGATGAAGAAAAAGACAACAGTAAAGAAGCAGAAGTACAGCACAACCTGTTCCAAATGGCAAGTAACATGAAAAGAAGACATCTGATTAGGCTGCAAACTAATTCATTCTCACCAAACCTTCTCATTCTTTCATACAGCAAATGAAATCATGTCATTACTAAGATCAACAACATGAAATTCAAAATGAAAATAGTAAAATAAGAACCTTGAGATGTTCTCTAGGCTATGTCCCTCTTAACTGCAGGTTATAGCACACTCCAATCATTCCCAATGAATAGTTTCTTCCCTTTTCAAAGAACTTTAGAAAAAAATCTTAAAAACTTAAAACAAAAAACTGGTTACCCACCCTAGTGTTTAGTCTACCTTACCTGGTCGTCATTCTTGTCTAATTAAGCCCATCTTGCTATAATTGAAGCCTTGTCCTTATCTATATAGAGACCAAAAATCCACTGCTGTCAAATTGATTCTGACTCATAGAGACCCTATGAGACAGAGTAGAACTGCCCCATAGGGTTTCCAAGGCTGTAATCCTCCCAGAAGGATACTACCACATCTTTCTCCCAAGGAGCGGCTGGCAGCTTTGAACCACCAACCTGTCAGTTGGCAGCCAAGTGCTTAACCCCTGTGCCACCAGGGCTCCTTACCTATATATACCTGAGCAATAACTGGTCTGGGTGTTCCAATAATAACTCTTAAAGATAAGCTCATTCATAGTGACTCTGTAGAAAACCCACTAAGATGAAGAAACTAGTGGGGGGAAAGTCTTACAAGGTTATCTGTGAAGGAATTCCCACAAAGTGTAAGTAGAAAGGAAGTCAATTACAGCAATCTCAGAGATCCTTTAAGGTTAATCCTGGGTGGTAATGAGTGGTTTTTCATCTTTTTATTTTCCAAATTTTTTATAATGAGGATGTACTACATCTAAAATGGAAAAATAATAAAATTTAATTTTTAATTAAGACATACACTATAGCCAATTCTTACCTTAATTACATAATTTTCTCTATATAATATTGAATGAATAGCTGCATCAATATCTTCTTTAGCTAATGCCTACAATGAAAGAATTAAACTTTAAAATCAAATCTTGAAACAATTAAATTATTAGAACTATCTGGACTCATTATATTCTATGTGATAGATATATCCCTGAAAAGTGTAAATCCAATTTTTCTACCTCAAATCATATCATAAAGTACTTTTTAAAGAGTATTTGAATCTTTCTGCTCTCTGCTAAAGCTCATTCTAGAACAAAAGTAACTCAGATTATGGACATTTTGTGGTCCCAGAATGATCAAATGACTTGCCCAGAGTCACAGGGTGGTTAAAACCCATTTTTCTCCACATCCTATAAAATACTTTTAGCATTAGAACTTCACTTTTCTTTATGGCTGAATAATATTCCATTGTATAGATACACCACATTTTGTTTATCCATTCATCTGTTGATGGACATTTAAGTTTTTTCCACCTTTTAACTGCTGTGAATAGTGCTGCAGTTGAACACTGGTATACAATTGTCTGTTTGAGTCCTTGCTTTCAATTCCTTTGAATATATACCTAGGTGGAATTGCTGGGGCACATGGTAATTCTATGTCTAACTTTCTGAGGAATTACCAAACCGTTTTATACAGCAGCTGCACCATTTTCTAATTTTTCCACATCCTCGCCAACACTTACTGTTTTCTATTTTCCTGATCATAGCTATCCTAGAGTGGATGAAGTGATATCTCATTGTGGTTTTGATTTTCATTTCCTTAATAACTAACAGAGCCCTGATGGCACAGTGGTTAAGAGCTACTACGGCTGCTAACCAAAAGTTGGCAGTTCGAATCCACCAGTCGCTCCTTGGAAACCCTATGGGGCAGTTCTACTCTGTCTCATAGGGTCACCATGAGTCAGAATCTACTCAACGGCAAGGGGTTTGGTTTAGTTTTTTAATGACTAATGATGCTGAGATATTTTCATGTGCTTGATAGCCATCTGTATATCTTCCTTGTGAAATGTCTATTCAAGTCTTTTGGCCATTTTTGGATTGCACTGTTGCTGAGTTGTAGGAGTTCTTTATATATTCTGGATGTTAAACCCTTATCTGATATATGAATACTAGAAATATTCTCCCAATCTATAGGCTGTCTCTTCACTTTGTTGATAAAGTCCTTTAATGCACAAAAGTTTTTAATTTTTATGAAGTCCAATTTATCTATTTTGTCTTTTGTTGCTTGTGCTTTGGTGTCACATCTAAGAATCCTTTGTCAAAAACGAGGTCCCAAGCATTACTCCTACGTTTTCTTCTAAAAGTTTAATGATTTTAGTTCTTACATTAGGGTCGTTGATCCCTTTTGAGTTCATTTTCATACATGGCGTGAGGTATGCTTCCAGCTCCATTCATTGCTTATGAAGATCCCGTTGTCCCAGCACCACTTATTAAATAGACTATTCTTTCTCCGTTGGATGGAATTAGCACCCTTGTACTAAATCAATTGACTACAGATGTATGAGCTTATTTCTGGACACTCAGTTCTATTCCTGTAGAGGGTCCCTCTTGAGTCTTCAGCTGAATGCTAAATTATGCATACTAAACAGGAAATTAGAAGTAACACTGGGCAAAAAAACACCTGAAAAAATATTAGCGGGAACATTCCTTAGAGGTCACATAGGCTGAGAAGCTGTTCCTTTTAACCTCAGCCAAAGTGAAAAACCCCATGGTTCCCAAGGCATCCAATCAAAAATCATCACGCATGTAAAGCAGCAGGAAAATCTGACCAATAATGAACAGAAAAGTCAGTCAAAACTGCCCCAGAAATGGCACAGATGATATAATTAGTAGGCAAGGATTTTAAAATAGTTATTACACCTGTAGTTCATAAGTTCAGGAAGCCAGAGGAAAAAGCAGACATTGAAACGGGGATAAAAGGAGATAAGACAAAATGACCACTATCAGGAATGTGACAGGTGACATCATTACAGATATTAAAAAGAAAACATGAAAACATTGTTAACAATTTTATGCCAATAAACTTGAAGACCTGGATGAAATGAACAAATTCCCTGAGAACCTCAAATAACAAGGCTCATTAAAAAAGAAACAGATAATCTGAATAGTCCTATCTCTTATTAATAAACTGAATTTGTAGCTAAAAATCTTCCCGTAGAGGAAATTCCAGGACATATGGCTTTGCTGGTGAGTTCTACCAAACACTTAAGAAAGGAATAATTCAAATTTAACACAAGCTCTTCCAGTAATGTGGTGAGGCGGGAATACTTCCAAACTCATTCTATGAGGCTAGCATTACCTTGATACTAAAATCAGAAAAAAAGATGTAATACAAGAAAACTTCATATCAACATCTCTTATGATCATACTTGCAAAAATTCTAGACAAAATTTTAGCCAACTGAACAAAAAGGATAATATATTCTGACAAAATGAAGTTTGTCCCAGGAATACAAGGCTGGTTTAACATTAGACAGACCACCAGTGGAATTCACCATATCGACAGCATAAAAAAGAAAATCTCTATGACCTTCTCAGTAGTTGCAGAAAAACCATTTGAGAAAATTCAACATCTATTCTTAAAAAAAAACTATCAACAAACTACAAATTGAAGGATCTTCCTCAACCTGATAAACACCATCTAAAAAAAAAAACCTACAGTTAACATCGTTACTGTTTGTTGTTAGCTGCCATTATACATGGTGATCTCATGTACAACAGAACAAAATGTTCCATAGTCCTGTGCCATCTTCATAATCACTAATATGTTTGAGTCCATTGTTGTGGCTATTGTGTCAATCTTTCTCATTGAGAGTGTCCCTCATTTTCACTGACCCCCTACTTTACCAAATATGGTATCCTTCTCTAGGCTCCTGGCCTTTCCTGATGACGCGTCCAAGGTAAGCAAGTCATGGTCTCTCCATCCTCGTTTCTAAGGAGCATTCTGGTTGTATTTCTTCTAAAACTGATTTGTCCATTCTTTGGCAGTCCATGGTATATTCAATATTCTTCACCAACACTGCAAAATGAATGCATCAATTCTTCTTTCTTTTTCATTGTCCAACTTTTGCATGTATATGAAGCAACTGAAAATACCATGGCTTGGGTCAGGCATATCTTAGTCAGCAAAGTGACATCTTTGCTTTTTAAAAGTTTAAAGAGGTCTTTTGCAGCAGATTTGCCCAATGCAATATATCATTTGATTTTCTTGACTGTTGCTTCCCTTGACATTGTCCAAGTAGAATGAAATCATTGACAACTTCAATTTTTCTCCATTTATCATGACATTGTTTATTGGTCCAGTTGTGAGGATTTTTGTCACACTCAATGGTAAAAGACTAATTGCTTTCCCCCTACGACCAGAAGCAAGTCAAGGATGTCTGTTCTCACCACTTCTATTCAACATTGTACTGGAGGTTCTACTGAGTGCAATAAGATAACAAAAAGAAATAAAAAGCATCCAGATTGAAAAGAAAAAAGTAAAACTGTCTTTTCAGAAAACATAAGCATCTATACAGAAATTCCTATGATATCTTCAAAAATACTACTAGCATTCATAAGTAAATTCAGTAGGCTGCAAAAAACAAGATCAAAATAAAAATCTATTGTATTTCTATTTCCTAGCAAGAAAAAAATCAGAAATTGAAATTTAAAAACAGTATCATTTAAAAGAGCATTAAAAAATACTACCTACTTAGGGATAAATCTGACAAAAGAGCTCCTATTCCTGACCACTGAAAACTACAAAACATTCTGGGAAATTAAAAAAGATCTATATAAGTTGAGAGATATACCACATTCAGGGATTAGAAGACTCAATATTTAAGATGGCAATTCACCCCAAATTGATCTATAGCACAACACAATCCCAATCAAAATGCCAACAGGATGCTTTGTAGAAAATGACAAGCTAATTAAAAAGTTCATATGTTAATGCAAAAGAACTTGACTAGCCAAAAAAAACTTTGCAAAAGAAGAATAAAGTTGGAGGACTTACACTACCTGATTTGAAGTCTTTTTATAAGGGTACAGTAATCAAGAGAGTGTGGTATTGGCATAAACACATATAGATTAATGGAACAAACAGAAACTCCAGAAATACAACCACACATATGTAGTCAACTGATTCTCAACAAAGTACAAAAGCATTTCAGTGAAAGAGAAAAAAAAAAAAAGTTTTTCAACAAATGGTGCTGGAAGAATTGGATGTCTATATGCAAAATAAACAGACAAATAGTAAACTTTGATTTATTCCTCATACTATATATTTTTTCTAAATCATCTAAAATTGGATCATAGAACTAAAGGTAAAACCTAAAACTATAGAAGTTCTAGAAGAAACCATAGGAGAAAATATTTATGACCTCAGCTTAAGCAAATATTTTATAAATACAACACCAAGAGCACAATCCATGAAAGAAAAAATTGATAAATTAGACATCAAAATTAAGAACTTCTGCTCCTCAAAAGACTCTGTTAAGAGAATGAAACAAGCCAGAGTGGGAAAAAATATTTTCAAATCATGTATTTGATTTAAAAAAAAAAAAAACTGGTCTCCGAAGAATTCTTAACACTCAACAATAAAAAGACAAATACTCCAACTGAAAAATGAGCAGAGGAATTTTAGTAGATTTTTCTTCAAAGAAGGTATATAGACGGCCAATAAGCACATGAAACGATGTTCAACACCGTTAATCATTAGGGAAATGCAAATCAAAACTACAATGAGATACTACTTGAAATCTACCAGGATGGCTATAATCAAGAAAAAATTTTAAAAAAAAACAAAGTAAGTGTTGGCACTGATAAGAAACTGGAACCCTCATACATTGCTAATAAAATGGTACAGCCCCTGGGGCTCAGAAAGTTAAACATCAAGCAATTCCACTCGTAAGCAGATACCCAAGAGAACTGAAAACATATGCTCACACAAAAATGTGTGTTCAAATGTTCAAAGCAGCATTACTCACAATGGCCAAAATGTGGAAACCCAAATGTTTCTTTTGAGGGTGATAAAAATGTTCTGGAATTAGATACTGGTAATGGTTGCACAACCTTATGAATATATTAAAAACCACTGAATTGTACACTTTAAAATGGTGACTTTTATAGTGTATGAATTACATCTCAATAACAAAAACTCAACAATAAGAAAACAAACAACCCAATTTAAAAAAATGGGCAAAAGATTTGAAGAGACACTTCACCAAAGATGATATATAAATGGCAAATAAGCATACAAAAAGATGCTCAACATCATTAGTCATTAGGGAAATAAGAATTATAACCACAATGAGATGCCACTATACATGTTCTAGAATGTCTCAAATTGAAAAGATTATACTAAAAAGGAAAAAATAAATAAAAAGACTATACAAATGTTGGCTAGGACGTGAAACAACTGGAATACTCATACACTGCTGGTGGGCAAGTAAAATCACTATGGAAAACAATTTAGCAGTTTCAGAAAAAATTAAATATTCATTTACCATACAAACCAGCCATTCCACAACTAGACATTTACCCAAGAGAAATGAAAGCATATGCCCATACAAAGACATGTATGTTGAATGTTCATAACAGCTTTATTTGTAACAGCCAAAAACTGGAAACAACCCAAATGTCCCTCAATAGGTGAATGGCTATGAGGATATACAAATTGGGGTATATCCATATAATGGAATGGCATTCAGCAATACAAAGCAATGAAATATTGGCACGCAACAACACTGATGAATCACAAAATAATAATGTTGAATGCAAGAAGCCAGACAAAAAGAATATGCACCGTCAGATTTCATTTGTATAAAGGTTTAGAAAATGCAAACTAAACTAAATTGATGACAAGCAAATTAGTGGTTGCTTTGAGGGGGAAGGATGGGAGAGATTACATGAAGAAATTTTGGGGAGTGATGACTGTTCATTATCATGATTGTGGTGATGGCTTCATCATGTCTACATATGCTAAAACTTATCAAATTCTACACTTTAAATATACAGTTTGCTGTTGTTCTCTGCCATTAAGTCTATTCAGACTCATGGTGACCCCATGTGTGCAGAGTATAACTGCTCCACAGAGTTTTCAAGACTGTGACTTTTTGGAAGCAGATCACCAGGCTTGTCTTATACGTAGTTTATTATACATCAAAATACCTTAATAAAGCTGCTTCGAAAAAAAGAAATTATACTCTAAAATAGCATATCAAAATTTGAGCGACACAGGTAAACCAGTGCTTCTAGAAAAATTTATATCTTAAAATTCTCTATTTTTCTAATAAAGGTATATAACCAATGACCAAAGAAGCTAAAAAATTACGAGCAAAGTAAACAAAGTTGTTAGAACTAAGGAAATAATAAAGAGAAGTCAACGAAAAAGAAAACAATATAAAAAATTAATTTAGCACAAGCCACTTCTCACTGCATCTACCCAAATAAAAACTTCAAAACGCCATGCTATTGTACCTCTGTAAAAGAAACTGGCTTTGGTTCCAACCATTCTTTTGAGGTGAGTTTGGGAAGTATGCCAGGTATCAGCTCATCACTGTTTAAATTTTTCATTGTGATCACAAATAACAGGGCCCCTAGAAAAACTAAAAGTTAGTTTATTTAGTAATATAAACTCACAAACTTCTTCTCTGTGTAAATATTACTAGATATTGTGACCAATGAACGGACGTGTAAGGGATTAGCAGCATTAGCCACCCACGCTTTCCCTAACAGGAAGCCTTCCTTTGGTTTCGGAAGTCTTCAGAGCCAGCCTCCTTTAAGCAGGGGAGGTTCTCTTTGGATTAAATCGTCCCTTCCACCTCCACTGGTCTCTGGAATGGCTTCCCAGCTCCTACAATGTATCCCATTCAAACCGGCTTGGCGATTTCAGCCTGGCCTCTAGAGGCGCACTAAACGGTTTTCTGACTTTGGTGGCCTTCAAATAGAGGGTCGCTATGAGTCGGAGTCGACTCAATGGTTATGGGTTTGGTTTTGGTAAAAGGGAAGAATTGCAAGTTTCAGGTTATTGGAACACAAAGGCTGGGCTGTTTAGGAAGAGAAGGAGGAGCTTTCGAACAGTATTTGCAAGGTAAGAGTAGCCCAAAGCCTTACCCCCAGGAGTCTAAGGAAAACGCTGTTCTTAAACAGATTGCGCCAGTTGTACACCTACCGCAGCCACTCTTTTCCCACAACTGTCAGCAAAATGCCTGCTGCTTCGACCCCCAACCCTTGGCCGACAACCCTCGCGCGGAAGCTTCTGGCAGGGAGCTTTGCCGGCCGCGAAAGGCACCTCCACTCCCCTCCCCAAATCAGCAGGGCCTTCGGCTATTCCACACCACGCTGGAGCCCAGGCCGAGGGCCTCCCGTTTCCCGTCCGGATGCGGCGGGAAAGGGAGCCGGCCCCGGCCTGCAGCCTGGTCAGCTAGAGCCCGTCTCTCCGGAATGTGAGAACGTTCGGTCCAATGTCTCTGGGACGCAGCCCCGCCCGGCCCTTCCGCTGCGGCGGACGACAACGAGTCCCCGCGGCGCTGAAGAGGACGGAGGACTCCGAATTCGGCCGGGGCCGGAGAGTCAGGCCACACTAGCCCACGCCGACCCTTGCCCCGCGCTCTCGCAGCCCCAGCCTGACGAACAAAGAACTTGAAAGCCGATTGGGACCAGCTCTCGCTGGCAGGGCGTGGTTTGTCTGACAACCGGGCTGTAGTCCCAGCTTCTCCGTGACGGGCAGCCGTCACAACCAATAGCAGTGCACGTCGCTTTCCCACTCCGGATTTCCTCCGCGTCCGTTGAGGAGCGGGTGGTCATGTCCGCCAGCTAGTTTAGAAATGTTTGTCTCCTGTTGTGGGGGGATGTTTGGTTCAGTCCTTGTGTGGCCCGTCTCGCTCCCTTAAGTCTTCGGTTCCTTAAACGCGGCTTTCCAACCAACCGAACTGGGAATTAACCTACCCTACAGCCCTACTTTGGGGGATCCCCTTGGGACAAATTACCAGGAGGGGTGTGGTGGGAAAAGGGGCGCCTTCCTTTCAGTATCCTTTGGTAGGGCGAGTGTTTGTTGAGGTTGTTCTGGTGAGGACGGTCCAAGAAGACCTTGGGACTTATCAGAAAATGTTGGTTTAAGTGCCCTAAAGATGTTTTTGGTCCGTTGGCTTGTTGATCAGTGTCCATATTTGGCGCTGATGCTGGTCAGTGGGGAGGAAGTGTGAGGATTCATGATCACCGTATTTCATTTAGTCTTGTTTACTTGGCTGCCCATTTCATGGGGGGGAAGGGGGAGAATGTTAAACATATTGATGACTGAGACCCACCCTAGACCCATTGAAAATGGGTCCCTGAGAGTGAGACCTGTCTTTTTTTTTGGGGGGGGGGGGACAGTGTTCATCCCCAACTGATTCTGATGCGAACCATTGACCTAGCTAGAAAATTATGAGGCTGTGGTTTTCCAGGAGCCCTGGTAGTGTAGTGGTTAGGTATTTGGCTCTTAACCAAACAGTTGGCATTTCAAATCCACCCCCTGCTTCTTGGAAACCCTGTGGGATAGTTCTACTCTGTCCTATATGGTCACTGAGAGTCGGACTGGAAGGCAGTGGGTTTGGAACCCACTCTCTATGAACTGCGATTTTTTATTATTATTAGTTTCTTCTTTAAGTATTGGTAGATTGCTTGATGATGGGCCAACTTTTTGACTCTTCATTTTTTCAAAGTACACATGACCTGTTGCCATCCAGTCGATTCCGACTCATAGCGACCCCATAGGACACAGTAGACCTGCCCCAGAGGGTTTCCAAAGAGTGGCTGGGGGATTTGAACTGCCCACCTTTTGGTTAGCAGCCAAGCTTTTAAGCACTATGCCACCAGGGCTCCAAAGTACACATTTTTAAAAAAAAACCTTGCCATTGAGTGGGTTCCAACTCACAGTGAGGACCCTATAGGACAGAGTAAAACTGCCCTATAGGGTTTCCAAGCAGCGGCTGGTGGATTCGAACTGCAGACCTTTTTGGTTAGCAGCCAAATGCTTAACCACTTGCACCACCAGGGCTCCCAAGTGTACATGGTGATATTAAAACAGTCTGCAGGGACTTTTGTATTCACATGCCTTTTAAAAGCCAGCCAGAGTGGATCACTTCCCTTTTTCAGAGCTGGGGGAGCATGAGCCATTTGCAGACCTTACTGTTAGATACCCTCCTGGGAACGAAGCATGTGGACAGTGCAGCTCTCATCAAACTCCAGGAGCGGAGCCTGTGTGTAGCATCACCAGGATTTAGTGTAAGAAAAAGCAAGCCTGGACATAAGTATTTGAAGCGAAATTTTCCTGTAAAGAGCTAGATAGTAACTATGTTTAGGCTTGCAGGCCGTATGTCTCTGTCACAACTACTCAACTCTTCAGATGTAATGAACAATACATTAAAAAAATGGGTTTGGCTTTATTTATGGACATTGAGATTTGAATTTCACATAATTTTCACATGTCAAAAAATATTCTTCTTTTAATTTTTTTTTAACCACTTAAAAATGTAAAAAACATTCTTAGCTTGCAGGCTGTACAAAAATAGGCAGTGGGGCCAAATTAGGCCTGTGGGCCATAGTTGTTGACTCTGGTTTAACTCCTTATGCTCTGCAGGTAATGCCCAGTGATGTTCGAACACTTGTGAACGGATTCGCCAAGAACCCTTTACAAACCCGAAGAGAAGGATTATATTTCAAGGAAAAGGATTACAAATGTGTCCGGGCAGATGAATATTCTCTTTATGCTAAGAATGTGAGTGGGGCAAGATTTGAAGACAGCTGGATAAAATGTTAAGAATTTGACTCTAATTTTTTTGCCCTCCTGATCCTGTCTGTAAAACAAACTAAGGCCATTACTGCCTCAAGGCAATGTCTGAGATAGCAGTCTAATGCCAGGATGGCCTATATGAAAGATAACACTATCAGAGAACCTGGTTTGGGGAAGCTTTCATTGGAGAAACTATCAAAAGATATCATTCCTGTGCTTAAAATCTCTCTTGGCTCCCTGTTGCCTCAAAGGAATTAAGAAATTCACATTTATTGGATATCCTATATGGTTTAGGTGCACTTCATCCACATTATAAACTAAATAGCCTCATTTTACAGATTGGGAAACTGAGGCTTAACAAGGTTAAATAACTCTCCCATAGTCATGTAGAAAATAGAGGTGCTGGGATTAATAAATTACAAAATTTCTTATCTTCCCATTACATCAGTTGTTCTCATTGGGATAGGGGTATATTACAATTAATTGGGAACTTTTCCCAAATCCATATGCTGTTATTACAACAGTCTGAAACTTTTTGAGTAAAGGCAGCTTAATCAGTGGAAAAGAGTGGAGAGTCAAAAAACAAATATGTGAACATATGGAAGTCAAGAAATGGTGAAAAATGTGTCTGAAGCGTAACTTGCTGGTCCTATGATGAGGACCAAGAGAAGGGCATTCTGTTTTATTCTTTGTCTAGGAAAACACTGGTGTGGTGGTTGTGAAGACCCATCTGTATCTTCTGGTGGCGACTTACACTGAGGGCATGTATCCTAGTGTCTGTGTCGAAGCCACAGAGAAGCTGGGTAAGTTGCCTCCTGTCTGAATTCCCAAGGCTGCCATAACATAAGAGGCTGTTTTCTCCCTGACTTGTAGTACAAAATCAGGGAGTCAGCAGGGCCACGCTTTCTCTGTTGTGATGTTGAATAGGTAATTAATACATGTTTGATGAACAAATAAATTGGCTTCTAACCAAAAGGTTGGCAGTTCGGGTCCACCAGCCCCTCCTTAGAAGTCCTATGCGGCAGTTCTACTCTGTCCTATTAGTCACTATGAGTCGGAATCAACTTGACGGCAATGGGTTTGGTTTTTTGGTTTCGAACAGAGTTGGGAAGGAGCCCTGGTGGTGCAGTGGTTAAGCGCTCAGCTGCTAACCAGAAGGTTGTTAGTTCAAACCCACCAGCTGCTCCATGGGAGAAAGATGTGGCAGTCTGCTTCCGTAAAAATTTACAGCCTTGGAAACCCTATGAGATAGTTCTACTCTGTCCTATAGGGTCGCTATGAGTCAGAATCCACTCAGCAACAGTGGGTGGTGGGTGGAGCAGAGTCAAGGAAAGTTCCAGAGAGCTGAATCTTAAAGGATTAATTGAGAAATTAAGTACCACCATAGAAGCAAAATACACACACACAAATGTATATATTTACAGACCTTCTCAGTTTTCATAAATAGCTCCCTGGAGGGGACTATCATAAACCATGCTACACAGCTGCCAATGAGGTATTCTGGAAGCAAACAGGACTGAGCTGGAAAAGACACCATTTAGGAAACACTTAACAGAATAGGTGAACTCCAGCCCAGAAAGGACAGGCTATTACAACTACCAAGGACCATTTCCCAGTAGGTGTCAGAATTTGAGACAGGTTCTGTTTCAGTGGGATACAGCAGGAGCAGGAAGGCAGAACACAGATGTGTAGATCCAGAAAATGAGGCTAGGAAGATGGGCAGTGAGGCTGTGGAGAGGCCAGGATCTATCTTATCAGATGGGGCCCAGGACTGATTCCCCAAGTCTCCAGTAGAGGCAAGGCTTCTGGGGACCAAAGACCCATGCAGAAGTGGACCAGAGAAGATGCCTGACACCTGTAATGAAGATAGACTCTGTGGCTGGCAGCAAAGGTTGGGATTCTTGCTTAGGGCCACAAAAGAATGTTTGCTGGTTAGAAGAACACAGCTGACATCATGCCACTAAGATCCCACTGCTCTGAAAAGGGACAGGCTGTCTTGGAAGTGGTTGGATGCCCATAAGGGATAAACAAGGCTTGTACTCACCCAGGAGCCAGTTACTTGTCCCATTATTTCTATTTCTTATTTTCTTTTAAATATATTTTTCTATAAAAAATTATACATAATTATTGTAGAAAAATTGGGAAGTATTATGACTATTAAAAAATTTTATTATGAAAGATTCTAGCAGCATGGCAAATTTCTTAATTAAAGAAAACCTTTAGACAGTAATTAGGTAAAGGATGCTGCTACTTCTCTGACACAAATTAATCAGGTTTGTTTTTAAAACAAACGTTAGTGAATCACATACATTTGTAAAATGTTAATAGCTTTAATTTTAAGTCCTCAGTTTAAAAAAAAGAAAAAGAAATTTCCGTACAAGGGCAACAGTTTTTATCTTAAAAGCTTTTTTGTGACTTATTTTTAGTATTACTGAATTATGAGAGAACCATGACTTTTTTCCTTAAATTTCTTGTGATCTCTCTGTAAAGTAAGGCTAGAGGATAAAAGCCAAGCAAGTTTCCTAGTTTCTTCATTTAAGAGGTGCCTCATTTCTAACTGAATCTATATACACAGAACTAGGCTCTGTATTTTAATAGACAGATATGGATAGAAATAGATAGAAATTTTAATGGTTTCGGTATTTTATTCTCATGAGAATTTCATCCAGGACTACATCTTCAGATCTGTTACACAGATCAGTGGGGAAGTCTGATTCATTTTGCAGAATTTGTCTTGCAGCTAACTTGTCAGGAGTCCACTTCTTTGTCACTTTGTTGGTAGCTGCTGTCGAGTTGGCCCCGATTCATGGTGACCCCATGCAAAATGGAATGAAGCACTGCCTGGTCCTGTGCCATCCCCATGATTGTTGTAGATTGGACAGTGTTCTACTGTGATCCATAGGGTTTCCATTGGCTGATTTTTAGAAGTAGATTGCCAGGCCCTTCTTCCTAGTCTATCTTAATCTGGAAGCTCTGCTGAAACTTGTTCAGCATCATAACAACACTCAAGCCACCAATGACAGACAAGTGGTAGCTGTGTATGAGGTACATTTGCTAGGAATCAAACCCGGGTCTCCCCCATGGGAGGGGAGAATTCTACCACTGAACCACCAATGCCTCTCTTTTGTCACTAAATACATCCCTGTTCTCCCAGAGTTTCTGTCATGATTGCAGTAAAAAAGGCGAGTTAAGTAGTATCAGGCACTCAATTTAAGGAAAAGATTAGTGTTGTTGATGAGTTAAGCCTTAGCTTTCAAAGTTATTATTATTAGCTTGTTAAAAATAAATTACTGCAATCAGTTTTAAATCTAGGTCATAGACAGCACAAGGAAAGGAAAGCAGCAGATTCTTTTGTTCCCCTGAACCCTCTTCTACTCTATTCCCCTTACCTAGCCATATGTATCCTTCTTCCTTTCTTTGCCTGGAAAATCAATTCATACTACAGGATTCAGTTCCAAGTACCTCTAGGTGGCATTTATTACTGTGAAGTATAACTGGTGTTTGTATATGTCTGTCTCCCCTACTAGACAGTGAACTCCTTGAGGGCAAGGGCTCGTCTTGACTACCTAGTCGTGCTTGTATCTCCAGTACCTAGCACAGAGCCTAGCACATGGTGGTCAACAATGTTTGTAGAATAAATAAATTAATGAATGAATCATATCATAGTGGTAAATTACTGCTCTGTCTTTTTCCAGGAGAATATCTAAGAAAAAAAGGAAGCTAAGTCATCAGACAACTATGGAAGACAGTCTTTATTGTTTTAGAACTATAGAGCATCAATAAATAAATAATGCCTTATTTTATGGATGAAAAAACACCAGACAGAAGATGCTGAAAAGGAACAATGAAGTAAAGGAGCAATTTTTCTTATTTCAAGAGATCATCCCCCCCACACCACCACCCCCAGTATTGGTCATTTGCACGGAATGTGAGAGCACCGATAGTTTTACAGGGCATATCTGTTGGGACACTATCATTTATGAGGTTCTTGTGCTCCTACCCATCTTGCTGGGTATGCCCAGAATGTTTAAGGCCCTGACCGCCCTTTATGTAGGCTATTATTCAGGGTTATGTTGTAACAAGCAATCTTGAATATCTTCAGGACAAAGAGTAAGCTTTCTTACTGCTTGCTATACCCATCAAGTCAATTTCAGCTCACGGTGACCCTATAGGACAGAGTAGAACTGCCCCACAGTGTTTCCAAGGCTGTAAATCTCTACAGAAGCAGACTGCCACATCTTTCTCCTTCACTACTTGCTATAAAAGAGGTAGAGTCCCTGCATTCAGCATTCCTCTCCTGAAACACAGCTTACTGTGTGTGCACCATCCATCTGGGCCCCTCCACATCACCCCTGTAGGAGTTGGGGGCAAGGGGAATCAAGACAAGAGACACCCAACAACGGGCCAGTTGTCAGGGTATTCAACAGACATCCCACACTCCTCACCATCTGCAGGCACCTTGTATTGTTGAGTGTTGGAATGGCTTTCTAAAAAATCAACTCAAAAAGACTTCAGACTATCTCCCTCACCTTCTTCTAGTCCAGATCATTTAGGAAGGCAGTATGGTCACTGAATATGATCATCCCCAGAAAGACTTCATCTTCTCTTGGTCACTTTCTGGGCAATGATCAGGACAATAGGGGTGGGGAGTTATATAACCTATTTTGAAAATTTAGCCTTCGATCCTGACCATTTCTGGGCATGATGCATCTTTCTTTCACCTATCAGCAACCCCAGGGCAGCCTGATTGGTACACATGCCCCTGGGGAGAGAACACTTTAGATCTCTGGACACAAGTGAGCCTAGTGAATTCAAACTTAATTCTGGTTCAGCCAGATTGAATTGACATGGTCTTAGACCACTTGTTGAGTACACTACTCTTCAAGTCCCTCTACAGTGTACTACGCAGGCCAAGGTGGGGGATAAAATGGAACTCTGTAAATTTTGTAAAAATGTCCTTGTCCCTCTCACAGCTAATTCTTCTAGACAAAAGAGCTGGGTACAAGTAGGGATAATTGGAAAAAAAAAAAAAAAACTAGTTATAGCTACTGGGATGGGATACACCAATTTTATGGAGGGAGAACAAAAACCCTGGCACCTGAGGAGGGAACACCTTAGACCCTGGGAGGTGAGGAAAGAGAGGGAGCAATTGATGCTCTTTTATTACCCTAGACTCAGTACCACAGCCTGGCAAAATAATCATATGGTCTAACATTGGCTTTTGTAAGTAGAATAAAATTAAACCTTAAACCCTTCTCAGTTCTTGACAATTATCAGGTAGCAAGTGTTCTGAATTCCAAAGACCTAATGTCTGAAATGAGGTGTCTTTTCTTAGTGTTTATAAAATTCTCCCATTTTCAGGATTTGTATGCACCCCTTTCAAAGAGCTTACTTCCAACATCATACCTTTTCATTTAGTCAATTCAATTACTTGGAATCTTTTTTGCAAGAAGGATAAAATAAATTTAAAATTCACTTATTCAGCATTCATTGAGTAGCCTACTGGTGATACAAAAGTAAATAATACATGTATCCTACCCCAGATAGGTCTGCAAACTAATGGGAAAGACAAGCTTGTAAAAGAGTCACATTACAATGTGATAAATGCTGTAACAGGTATAAACCAAATATAGAGCAAAGAGCCTGGAGCAACTAACTGTGAATTCAGGAACCTGAAATGATTTTTGAAGTGAATCTGGAAACATGACTAAGTGTTTTCTAAGTATGGAAGAGAGCAAAGAGTATTCCAGGTTGAAGGAATAGCATATGCAAAGGCACAGAGTCAAGAAATTTCCTGTTGTGTGGAAAGAATGGTGAGAAGTTCAATGCGGCCAAAAAGTAGAATATGTGGGGAAGTGATAAATGAAATTGGGGAAGTGGATAGAGCCAAAAGAGAAAAGGCCTACTTTCTTCAGGGTCACTCAAATGACATCAAGCAGTGCTGTGGTAAGGACAGTAATTTTATAAAACTTTTAAAATTGTATTTAGAAAAGTAATACATACTCATGGAAAAAAGAAAAACCCTTGGGAAAATAAAAGTTACCTATAATTTCACATTAAATGAAAACTACTGTTGACAGTTTTGTTATTTTTTCCAGTATTTTTTCAATGCACATAATATATACGTTTCAACCAAAACTAGATCATCAATACATATGGTTTGATATCCCACTTTGTCCACTTAGCTTTATGAGCCTTTTTTAATGTAGTTAAAATTACTTCAAAACATTTTTAATCATTTCATAATATCACATAAATACAATATCATTCCTCTTTCTTAGATACTTAGATTATTTTTCATTTCATAAATATATTACTGCTTATCATTTTTACATAATTCTTTTCAGCTCTAATTATTTCCTTAGATCTGGAAGTGGAATTTTAGGGTCAAAGAGTCTGAAAACTTGAAGGTTCTCTGGAGTTTTTTAAACAGGGAAGGAGTTTTATACCATGGTCTATAAGCAGCTGTGATGGTTACGGTTGTGTGTCAACTTGGCTGGGCCATGATTCTTAGTAGTTTGGCAGTTATGTAATGATATAGTTTGGCATTTATGTAATGATATAATTTGTCAGTTATGTAATGATGTAGTTATCCGCCATGTTGTGATATAATGTAATCACCTCCCTAATGTGATCTGATGTGATCAGCCAATCAGTTGTAAGGGGAGTTTCCTCAAGGATGCTGCCTGCATCCAATACATACAGACATTCTGGCAAAGCTCACTGGCTTTTGTTCACTCTGGATCCTGCATCCAGCTTGTCGTCATTTCACCTCTGATTCTTGGGATTTGAGCCAGCAGCTTGCCGTATTGCCTGACGATCTTGAGATTTGTTGGCCTCCACAACCTGTGAGCCGGCAGCTTGCCATCTTACCCGCCAATCTTGGATTCGTCAGCCTCCGCAGCCCATGGGCCAGCAACCTGCCATCTGACCTGCTGATCTTAGGTTCATAGCCTCTGCAGGTACATGATTCTGGAGAAGCCTCCAACCTGACACCTGACCCATAGACTTGGGACTTGCCAGCCTATAAAACTGCATGAGCTATTTCCTTGAGATAAATATCATCCCTCTCTCTCGCGCTCTCTCTCTCTCTCTCGCTCTGTCTGTCTATATACACGCTTCACTGGTTTTACTTCTCTAGAGAATCCAGCCTAAGGCTTTTGGTACTGAGAGTGGTTCTAGAGAAACAAAATTGTAAGGGTGAGTTTTCTAAATTGGTTCTCAAGTCTAGTTAGTCTTACAGATGTTGATGACTCTGTCTCCAGTAGCAATGAGGGCACTGCTAATCCATGGCATGAGGTGGCAATAGAAATACACAAAATATCACAACCAATGATCAAGTATTGATGAGAGGCCAGGCTCTGGGTGATCACATGTTTGATACTTTTCTACAATTTTGTTAGAATGAGAACTATAAGTAATCTGGTTGGTTGGTCCTACTTTTGCTAGACAAAGTGGTAAAAGGAAGAGATGACCTCAGGGCTTCGGACTCACAGCTCAAGCGCTGCATACAAGACCTGAAAGTTGCCATTTGTGCCCTGCAAAAAAGCCTTATTTCTTGCCGTAACTGAGCTGATATCGCCAAAAACCAAACCCAGAGCCTTATCATAAGAGTGGCTGAATTACAAAACTAATTTAACTCCCAAACTTGAATCGTGTCTGAAATTAAAGCGAGGGCATTGATTGAGAAGAAAATGAGATCCTGAAATCTGGGACGGGTACCTATGGGCAGATAATCAAGAAGCTAGGGACACTGAGCCCCTAAATTCCATTGAATCACTCCTGCCATCAGAACCAGCCCCCTCACTGCCATCTGAAGAGATTATCTTTGTCTGCTAAGCCACCTTCCCCAGTAAAACTGTTAGCCCCTTGATTCCCACCTAATGAGATTAACCCTGGTGCATCTGAAGAGCCTTTGAGATACCACCTGGGGTAGCATCTGGGTCATCACCTGGGGAGGCATCTGAGTCATTGCCTGGGGCATCACCTGAGGCAGATGTTCTCAGAACACATCCTCACCACCATTTTGGCTTCTAGACCTATAACTAGACCTAAGTCCCAGCAAGCCCCAAAAGATGAAGTACAAAGTGTGACACAGGAGGAGGTGCACTAAGCTCCGAAAGAACTGCATGACTTTTCTAATATGTACAAACAGAAACTGGAGAATATGTGTGGGAATGGCTATTAAAGGTATGGGATAATGGTGCAAAGAACATAAAGTTGGATCAGTCTGAGTTTACTAAAGTGGGCCCACTAAGAACAGATTCTTTATTCACTGTTTCAGCTTGAGAGGTTAGGAAAGGATCTAATAGTTTATTTGGTTGGGTTAATGAAGCATGGATTATGCAGTGGCCTACACAAAATCAAGTTAAAGTACCACGCCTGCCTTAGTATACTGTAAAAGAAGATATTCAAATGCGTAGGGAAATTGACATGTTACAGTGGATTAATCAGGATAGACCCACAGACCCACACATGAAGTGCCCAGAGGACACATCTTTTACCACAACAGTGAGGAACAAACTTATGAAGGGAACACAGCATACTTGAAGATTGCTATGATTGCTATTTTATGTAAGTCAGATTTGACAGTGGGAACTGCCCTAACTAAATTAAGACACCTAACTACAATAGGGCTGATTGGACCCCATGGTGGTAGATGGCATTCAATCGACAAAGACAAGGTGGGCAAGGTAACTGTAATGGACAGTGGAGTCAAGGCAGTAATCAGAATAATCTTCACTAGTATGGATTTACAGCATTGGCTACTTAGTCATGGTACCCCTAGGAGTGAAATCGACAGGAAATTTACTAAATATTTACTTAGGTCAAGTGAGTGGCCATCAAACTCAAATCACCAGAATAGAGAGTCATAGCCCCTCACTCAATTCCCAGACTTGAACCAGTTTACAGACCCACAACCCCCTGAATAAAGGGGAGACTTGGTCCTCTTGAGGAACGACCCCACGTCATAGCCAAAATTTTCTACTGTTAATCTTTCTCCCAGGAATTTATGTCATTTTACAAGAGTGACTGTTCATTGGAGAAAAGGAAATAATCAGACTTTTCAGGGATTACTGGATACTGGCTCTTAACTGACACTAATTCCAGGAGACTCAAAATGTCACTGTGGCCCACCAGTCAGAGTGGGGGAGTATGGAGGTCAGGTTTTAATGGAGTCTTAGCTAGGTTCATCTCACAGTGGGTCCAGTGGGTCTCTGAAGTCATCATGTAGTGATTTCCCCAGTTCCAGAATGCATGATTGGAATATATATATACTCAGCAACTGGCGGAACTCCCACACTGGATCCCTAACAAATGGAGTAAGGGTTGTTATGGTAGGAAAAACCAAGTGGAAGCCATTAGAACTGCCCCTATGTAGGAAAATAGTAAACCAAAATCAACACTGCATTCCTGGAGGCACTGCAGAGATTACTGCCACCATCAAGAACTTGATTCCCACCACATCCACATTCAACTCACCTATTTGGCCTACACAAAACATGGAAGGATCTTGGAGAATGACAGTGGATTATTGTATAACTTAACCAGATGGTGACTCCAATTGCAGCTGCTTTTCCAGATGTGGTTTCATTGCTTGAGCAACTTAATGCATCTCCTCATACTTGGTATGCAGCGATTGACCTGGCCGATGCCTTTTTCTTGATTCTAGTTTAGAAGGAACACTGGAAGAAGTTTACCATCGGCTGGTAAAGTCAGCAATACACCTTCACCGTCCTACCTCAGAGCTTTATCAACTCTCCGGCCCTATGTCATAATTTAGTCCACAGGGACCTTGATGACCTTTCCCTTCACAAGACATCACACTGGTCTGTTAATTGATGATATTATGTTGATTGGACCTAGTAAGAAAGAAGTGTCAATGACTGCTCTTATTGGTAAAACATTTGTGTGCTAGAGGGTGACAAATTAATCCAACAAAAATTCAGGCACCTTACACCTCAGTGAAATTTATAGGGGTCCAGTGGTGTGGGGTATGTCAAGATATTCCTTCTAAAGTGAAGGATAAGTTATTGCATCTGGCCCCTCCCACAACTAAAAAGGAGGCACAGCGCCTGGTGGACCTCTTTGGATTTTGGAGGCAAAATATCCCGCATTTGGGTGTGCTATTCCGGCCTATTTATCAAGTGACTCAAAAAGCTGCTAGTTTTGAATGGGGCCTAGAACAATAGAAGGCTCTACAACAGTTTCAGGCTGCAGTGCAAGCTGCTCTGCCACTTGGGCCAAATGATCCGGCTGATCCAATGGTGCTTGAAGTGTCAGTGGCAGATAGAGATGCTGTTTGGAGTCTTTGGTAGGCCTCTATTCGTGAATCACAGCACAGACCCTTAGGATTTTGGAGCAAAGCTCTGCCATCCTCTACAAATAACTACTCTCCTTTTGAGAAACAGCTTTTGGCTTGTTACCAGGCCTTAGCAGAGACTGAACGCTTAACCATGGGCCTCCAGATCACCATGCAGCCTGAGCTGTCTGTCTTGAACTAGGTGTGTCTGACCCACAGAGCTATAAAGTTGGATATACATAGCAGCACTCCACCACTAAATGGAAGTGGTATGTATGAGATGGGGCCTGAGCAGACTTGAAGGCACAAGTAAGTTGCATGAGGATGTGGTCCAAATACCCATAGTCTCCACTCCTGTCACATTATCTGCCCTTTCCCAGTCTGCACCTATGGCCTCATGGGGAGTTTCTTATGATCAGTTGACTGAGGAAGAGAAAACTGGTGCCTGGTTTACAGATGGTTCTGTGTGATACGCAGGCACCACTTGAAAGTGGACAGCGGCAGTATATGGCCCTTTCTGAGACCTCCCTGAGGGACAATGGTGAAGTGAAATCTTCCCAATGGGCAGAACTTCGAGGAGTGCCCCTGGTTGTTCACTTTGCTTGGAAGGAGAAATGGCCAGATGTGCGATTGTATACTGATTCATGGGCTGTGGCCAATGGTTTGGCTGGATGGTCAGGGACTTGGAAGGAACCTGATTGGAAAATTGGAGACAAGGAGGTATGGGGAAGAGGTATGTCAACAGACCTCTCTGAATGGGCCAAAGAAGTGAAGATATTTGTGTCTCATGTGAATGCTCACCAAAGGGTAACGTTAGCAGAGGAGGATTTTAACAATCAAGTGGATAGGATGGCATGTTCTGTGGAAACCACTCATTCTCTTTCCCCAGCCACTCCCATCATTGCCCAATGGGCTCATGAACCAATTGGCCATGGTGGCAGGGATGAAGGTTATATATGGGCTCAGCAACATGGACTTGCACTCACCAAAGCTGACTTGGCTATAGCCACTGCTGAGTGTCCAATCTGCCAGAAGTAGAGACCAACACTGAGTTACCAATATAGCACCATTCCTGGTTGCTGGTGATCAGCCAGCAACCTGGTGGCAAGTTAATTACATTGAACTAATTCCATCATGCAAAGGTTAGCGTTTTGTTCTTACTGGAATAGGCACTTACTCTGGATACAAATTTGCCTTCCCTGCACACAAGGCTTATGCCAAAACTACCATCCATGGACTTACAGAATGCCTTATCCACTATCATGGTATCCCACACAGCATTGCCTCAGATCAAGGGACTCAGTTCACAGCAAACTATGTACGGCAATGGGCCCATGCTCATGGAATTCACCGGTCTTTCTATGTTCCTCATCATCCTGAAGCAGTTGGCTTGAGAGAATGATCTTCTAAAAACACAATTACAGTGCCAGGTAGGTGGCAATACCTTGCAGGGTTGGGGCAGTGTTTTTCAGGAGACTGAATATGCTCTAAACCGGTGCCCAATATATGGTACTGTTTCTCCCATAGCCAGGACTCATGGGTGCAGGAATCAAGGGGTGGAAATGGGATTGGCTGGGCTATGGTCTCGGTTTCGTAGTTATGTAATGATGTAGTTTGGCAGTTATATAATGATATGGTTATCCTCCATTTTGTGATATAATGTAATCACCTCCATGATGTGATCTGATATGATCAGCTAATCAGTTGTAAGGGGAGTTTCCATCAAGGATGTGGCCTGCATCCACTATATATAGACGTTCTGGCAAAGCTCACTGGCTCGTCATCATCTAACCTCCAGTTCCTTGCACTTGAGCCAGTGGCCTGCCGTATTGCCTACTGATCTTGGATTCATCAGCCTCTGCAGCCTGTGAACAAGCAGCTTGCCTTCTAACCCACTGGTCTTAAGTTCATCAGCCCTGTAGCTATATGAGTCAGGAAAAGCCTCCAGCCTGACTCCTGACCCACGGACTTGGGACCTGCCAGCCTATAAAACTGCATGAGCCGTTTCCTCGAAATAAAACTCTCTATATATATTTACATATGCATATATACATATATGCTTCCCTGGTTTTGCTTCTCTAGAGAACCCAGCCCAAAGCAGTGGCAGTTGAGTTTTTTTGGGCGGGGGGAGGAAGGCTTTGTATCTCCAAGCTCTAACACATCAGCTTGTGGGGTTGGGTCTGAGGCAGTCCTACTGTATGCATAGTGTGTCAGAATGAAAGGAAGTAGTGAGGTCTGTCTGAATCAGGAACAAAAGAGGCAGGTTAGCATGATGATGCTAAATCATGCTGACATAGGACAGTCACACTTGTACCTTGCAATATAGAGATGCTCAGGAAGCATGCAGAAGAAGCCAGGAAGCATTTGGGGACTTCTAGCCACACATCCAAAAGAAGACAGATATGGCAAGGTGTAGAGCCAAACAGAAGGCTGTGCTGTCAGCACTTGAGGTTACAGTGAGATACCCCAAAGTACCTAGGAATGAGGGAACTATGATTGCCCTCAAAAAGTTACTTTATCATCAAAACATAATGGACTAGATAAGGGGTCCAAGGACTTTGAATGCCTTTCACCCCTGCCTAGGCCTGTGTGGGCCCATTTCAGTAGTGGAGGCCCTCATTAGCACAGTACAACAGGGTATATACCTGAAGCCTATTTTCAACTGCAACCGCTAAGGGGGAGTGGCAGATTTGTGACATTTGACACCGCCCTGCCCATTAAGCAGGGTCCTCACATACCCACATCAGGGGCCTGAGGACTGGTGGCTTCACCCACTCCACCTAGCTACCTGTGACGGGGGTTTGAGAATAAGTGGTGCCTCCCAGTCCTTACAGCAAACAGCATTGGGTGCCCAAAGTCCGGCAAAACCCACCCACTTATGCGCTCTTAGGGAACAGAGACACACCTTCCACCCAGGCACTTAGGAACAGCTATCAGCTCCCTGACTTGCTCAGCACATGACCCCCTACTGCAACCAGATACCTGTGCCTACTCCAATCACCCCTATGTAAACCTGCCCACCGAGGATTGTAAGTGAGAGCCTGCACCACACACTCAGTGACCAACAACCTGGACATCTGAACTGAATCCACATGAGAAAAGTAAACGGACTCCTGGACTCACATATCTAGTAACAGCACTAACCACCTGGTGAAAGGATGTGAGAGTTTCAAAGTACTCAGATGACCAGCCTATTTGGGCATACCAAAACAAAACAAAATGCGAAGCTAAGGCACAGTAAGCAAACATACAATAAATAAATATAATAACTTATTGATAGCTCGGAGACAACAGTCAATATCAAATCACATAAAGAAGCAGACCATGATGGCTTCAGCAAGCAATCAAAACAAAGAATCAAAAAACCTCCCAAAGGAAGAGAAGGTCTTGGAATTACTGGATGTAGAATTCAAAAGATTAATATACAGAGCTCTTGAAGAGATCAGGAAGGAAAGCATGCAAAACACAGACCAAGCCAAGGAACACACAGACAAAGCAACACAGGAACTTAAGAAGATTATACAAGAGCATAATGACAATTTAACAGGCTGTAAGAATCTATAGGGAGACAGCAAACAGAAATCCAGAAGATTAACAATAAAATTTCAGAATTACACAACTCAGTAGAAAGTCATAGGAGCAGAATTGAGGCAAAGGACGTCAGAATTAGTGAAAGTGAAGATAAAGCTCTTGACACCAATTTATTCAAGGAAAAATCAGATAAAAGAGTTTTAAAAAATGAAGAAAACCTAAGAATTATGTGTGACTCTATCAAGAGGAATAACCCACAAGTGATGGAGTACCAGAACAGGGGGGATAACAGAAAATACAGAGAGAATTGTTGAAGATTTGTTGGCAGTAGACTTCCCTGATATCATGAAAGATGAGAAGATATCTATCCAAGAAGCTCATTGAACCCCACACAGGGTAGATCCCAAAAGAAAGCTACCAAAATGTATTATAATCAAACTGGCCAAAACCAAACATAAAGAGAGAATTTTAAGAGCAGCTCAGGATAAATGAAAAGTCATCTACAAAGGAGAGTCAATAATTATCTTGGACTACTCAGCAGAAACCATGCAGGCAAGAAGGCAATGAGACAACATATATAAAGCCTTGAAGGAAAAAAATTGCCAGCCAGGAATTATATACCTAGCAAAACTATCTCTCAAATACGATGGTGACCATAGTCTCTGGGAACATCTAGCTCGACTGGCATAACACAGTTTATAAAGAAAATGTTCTACATTCTATCTTGGTTGATAGCATCTGGGGTCTTTAAAGCCTGTGAGCAGCCGTCTAAGATGATCCACTGTTCTCACCTCTTCGGGAGGAAGGGAGAATGAAGAAAACAAGATACAAGGAAAAGATTAGTCCAAAAGACTACTGGACACACAACTACCACAGCCTCCACCAGACTGAGTCCAGTACAACTAGATGGTGCCCAGCTACCATCACTGACTGCTCTGACAGAGATCACGACAGAGGGTCCTGGATGGAGCTGGAGAAAAATGTACAACAAAATTCTAACTCACAAAAAAAGACCAAATTTACTGGCCTGACAGAGACAGGAGAAACCCTGAGAGTATGGCCCCCAGACACTCCTTTAGCTCAGTAATGAAGTCACTCCAGAGGTTCAGTGTTCAGCCAAAGATTAGACAGCCCCATAAAACAAAATGAAACTAATGGGACATAACAGTCCAGGGACAAGGACTAGAAGGCAGGAGGGGAGAGGAAAGCTGGTAATAGGGAACCCAAAGTTGAGAATGGACAGTGTTGACATGTCGTGGGGTAGTTAACCATTGTCATAAAACAATATGTGTACTAACAGTTTAATGAGAAGCTATTTGTTCTGTAAACCTTCATCTAAAGTACAAAAAAAATGGTCAAAAGACAAATATATATATGTATTGATGGACATATAATATGATGGCGAAATTAGGGCATTTCCAGATACACAGGAGTTTAGGGAATTTGCAAAAACCAAACCAAAATTACGAGAAATACTAAAGGGAGTCCTCTGGTCAGAAAATCAATAACAAAAAATAAAATGCAGCTATGATCACATTACCCCTCCCCACTCTCAGCAGCTCCCCATTGCTTACTGAATATTAATCTCTGACAAAATAGACTTTAAAGCAAACTCCACCACAAAGGATAATGAAGGACACTATATAATAATTAAAGGGTCAATACAGTAGGAGGACATAATAAATATTTACACACCCAACAACAGGCTCCAAAATACATAAAACAAACTCTAACAGCATTGAAAAGAGAAATAGACAGCTCCATAATAATAGTAGGAGACTTCAACATACCACTTTTGGTGAAGAACAGAACATCCAGAAAGAAGCTCAATAAAGACACGGAAGATCTAAATGTCACAGTCAACCAACTTGACCTCACAGATATGTACAGAACACTCCACCCAACAGCAGCCAAGTATACTTTCTCTTCCAATGCACATGGAACATTCTCCAGAACAGACCACATATTAGGCCATAAAGCAAGCCTTAGTAAAAACCAAAGCATCGAAATACTACAAAGCATCTTTTCTGACCATAAAGCCATAAAAGTAGAAACCAATAACAGAAAAAGCAAGGGAAAAAAATCAAACACATGGAAACTGAACAACACCTTGCTCAAAAACTACTGACTTATAGAAGAAATCAAGGATGGACCAAAGAAATTCACAGAATCAAATGAGCATGGAAACACATCCTACCAGAATCTGTGGGACACAGCAAAAGCAGTGCTCAGAGGTCAATTTATAGCAATAAATGCACACATCCAAAAAGAAGACAGGGCCAAAATCAAAAAACTTGAACAAATAGAAAGAGAGCAGAAAAAGAAGCCCATGGACTTAAGAAGAAAGGAAATGACAAAAATTAGAGCTGAAATAAATTAAACAGAGAATAAAAAAACAATTGAAAGAGTTATCAAGACCAAAACTGGTTCTTTGAAAAGATCAACAAAATTGATAAACCTTTGGCCAAACTGACAAAAGAAAAACAAGATAGGAAGCAAATAACTTGAATAAGAAATGAGATGGGTGATATCACAAAAGACCCAACTGAAAATAAAAGAATCATAACAGAACATATGAAAAATTATACTCCAACAAATTTGAAAATCTACAGGAGGTGTAGAAATTTCTAGAAACACACTACCTACCTAAACTTAACACAAACAGAAGTAGAACAATTAAATAAACCTATAACAAAAGAAGAGATTAAAGAAGTAATTAAAAAAAAAATTCCAACAAAAAAAAAGCCCCAGCCCTGATGGTTTCACTCGAGAATTCTACCAAACTTTCAGAGAAGAGTTAACACCACTACTACTAAAGGTATTTCAGAGCATAGAAAACGATGGAATACTCCCAAACTCATTCTATGAATCCAGCATAATCCTGATACCAAAACCAGGTAAATACTCCACAAAAAAGAAAATTACAGACCAATATCCCTCGTGAACATAGACGCAAAAATCTTCGACAAAATTCTAGCCAATAGAATTCAACAACATATCAAAAAAATAATTCACCATGACCAAGGGGATTCATACTCAGTATGCAGGGATGGTTCAACATTAGAAAAGCAATCAATGTAATCATTGCATAAATAAAACAAAAGACAAGAACCACATGATCTTATCAATTGATGCAGAAAAGGCATTTGACAAAGTCCAACACCCATTCATGATAAAAACTCTCAGCAAACTAAGAATAGAAGGGAAATTCCTCAACATAATAAAGGGCATTTATACAAAGCCAATAGCCAACGTCATCCTAAATGGAGAGAGTCTAAAAGTATTCCCCTTGAGAAAGGAAAGCAGACAAGAATGCCCTTTATCACCACTCTTACTCACTATTGTGCTGGAGGTCCTAGCCAGAGCAATAAGGCAAGAAAAAGAAATAAAGGGCATCAAAATTGGTAAGGAAGAAGTAAAACTATCCCTATTTGCAGATGATAGGATCTCATACACAGAAAATCCCAAACAATCCACAAGAAAACTACTGGAACTAATAGAATATTTCAGCAAAGTTTCAGGATACAAGCTAAACATACAAAAATCAGTTGGATTCCTCTATACCAACAAAGAGAACTTCAAAGAGGAAATCACCAAATCAATACTATTTACAATAGCCCCCAAGAAGACAAAATACATAGGAATAAATCTAACCAGAAACGTAAAAGACCTATACAATGAAAACTGCAAGACACTATTGCAAGAAACCAAAAGAGACCTACATAAGTGGAAAAACATACCTTGCTCATGAATAGGAAGACTCAAAATTGTGAAAATGTCAATTCTATCCAAAGCGATCTACAGATACAATGCAATTCCAATCCCATTTCCAACAACATTTTTTTAATGAGATGGAGAAAAAAATCACCAACTTCATATGGAAAGGAAAGAGGCCCTGGATACATAAAGCATTACCAATGAAGAAGAACAAAGTGGGAGGCCTCTCACCTCCTGATTTTAGAACCACGGTAGTCAAAACAGCCTGCTACTAATACAACAACAGATACATAGACCAATGGAACAGAATTGAGAATCCAGACGTAAATTCATCAACCTATGAGCAGCTGATATTTGACAAAGGCCCAAAGTCCATTAATTGGGGAAAAGACAGTCTCTTTAACAAATGGTGCCAGCATAACTGGATATCAATCCACAAAAAACTGAAACAAGACCCATACCTCACACTATGTACAAAAACTAACTCAAAATGGATCAAAGACCTAAATATAAAATTTAAAATGATAAAGATCATGGAAGAAAAAATACGGACAATGCTAGGAGCCCTAACACTTGGCATAAACAGAATACAACCCATAAGTAACAATGCACAAATACCAGAACAGAAACTAGATAACTGGGATCTCTTAAAAATCAAACACTTATGCTCATCAGAAGACTTCACCAAAAGAGTAAAAAGACAACCTGCAGACTGGGAAAAAATTTTTGGCTGTGACTAATCCGATCAGCGTCTAATCTCCAAAATATATAAGATACTGTAAAACCTCAACAAAAAGACAACCTAATTAAAAATTGGGGAAAGGATATGAACAGGCACTTCATCAAAGAAGACATTCAGATGGCTAACAGATACAGGAGGAAATGCTCACTATCATTAGCCATTAGAGAAATGCAAATCAAAACTACAATGAGATACCATCTCACCCCAACAAGACTGGCATTAATCCAAAAAACACAACATAATAAATGTTGGAGAAGTTGTGGAGAGACTCGAACACTGGTGGGAATGTAAAAGGGTATAACTGCTTTGGAAATCGATTTGTTGCTTCTTTTAAAAAGCTAGAAATAGAAGTACCATACGATCCAGCAATCCTACTCCTTGAAGTATATCCTAGAGAAATAAGAGCTATCACATTGCAACGCTGTTCACAATAGCAAAAAGATGGAAACAACCTAGGTGCCCATGAACAGTCAAATGGATAAATAAATTACAGTATATTTACACGATGGAATACTAAGCAATGATAAAGATCAACAATGAATCCACAAAACATCTCACAACATGGATGTATCTGGAAGGCATTTTTCTGAGTGAAATTAGTCAGTTGCAAAAGGACAAATATTGCATGAAACCACTATTATAAGAACTCAAGTAAAGGATTAAACACAGAAAACATTCTTTGATGGTTACAAGGGTGAGGAGGGAGGGAGAGGGGAATTCACTAACTAGATAGTCGAAAAGAATTATCTTAGGTGAAGGGAAGGACAACACACAATACAGGGGAAGTCAGCACAACTGGACTACCAAAAGCTAAGAAGCTCCCTGAATACAACCAAACACTCTGAGGGACAGAGTAGCAGGGATGCAGGGTCTGGGGACCATGCTTTCAGGGGACATCTATGTCAACTGGCATAACAAAGTTTATTAAGAAAATGTTCTGCATCCTATTTTGGTGAGTGGCATCTGAGGTCTTAAAAGCTAGTGAGTGGCCATCTAAGATGTGTCAATTTGTCCTAACCCACTTGGAGCAAAGGAGAATGAAGAACACCAAAGACACAAGGAAAATATTAGCCCAAGAGACAAAAGGGCCACATAAACCAGAGACTGCATCAGCCTGAGACCAGAATAACTAGAGGGTGCCTGGCTACCACCAATGACTGCCCTAACAGGGAACACAACCGAGAGTCCCTGACAGAACAGGACAAAAGTGTGGTGCAGAACTCAAATTCACGTAAAAAGACCAGACTTAATGGTCTAACTGAGACTAGAGGAACCCCAGAAGACATGGCCCCCAGACTCTCCATTAACCCAGAACTAAAACCTTTCCCACAGCCAACTCTTCAGACAAAGATTAGACTTGATTATAAAACATAAAATAATACTTGTGAAGAATGTGCTTCTTAGTTCAAGAGGTACACAAAACTAAGGCAGCTCCTGTCTGGAGGTGAAATGAGAAGGCAGAAAGAGATAGGAGCCAGTTGAATGGACACAGGAAACACGGGGTGGAAAGAGGGAGTGTGCTGTCACATTATAGGGTTTGAAACTAGGGTCGCATAACAACATGTGTATAAATTTTTGCGTGAGAAATTAACTTGAGCTGTAAACTTTCACCTAAAGCAAAATAAAAAAAACAAAAATAGACTAGAGCAGAAGCGTGCAAAGAATAGTTCTCAGGCCTGCAATACTGAACATATGAATGTATTGATACAACCATAACAAATGGAAGTTGGTTAACCAGGTGTCTTACTTATCTAGTGCTGCTATAACAGAAAGACCATAAGCAAATGGCTTTAACAAAGAGCAATTTATTCTCTCACAGTCTAGGAGGCTAGAAATCCAAATTCAGGGCATCAGCTCCAGGAGAAGGCTTTCTCGCTCTGTTGGCTCTGGAGGAAGGTCCTTGTCATCAATCTTCCCTTGGTCTAGGAGCTTCTCCACGCAGGAAGCCCAGGTCCAAAGGACACGCTTTGCTCCTGGCGTTGCTTTCTTGGTGGTATGAGGTCCCCATGCTCTCTGCTTGCTTCTCTCTTTTATGTCTCAAGAGAGACTGGCTAAAGACACAATCTAATCTTGCAGATCTCATCAACATAACTGCCGCTAATCCATCTCATTAACATCATAGTGATAGGATTTACAATACACAGGAAAATGACATTAGATGAAAAAATGGTGGACAATCACACAATATTGGGAATCATGACCTAGCCAAGCTGACTGATATTTTGGGGGGACACGATTCAGTCCATGACACCAGAGAAGCTCAGATAAGGGGTCACTGGATGAAACGTCGGTTGGGCCCATTCTAGGTGGTAGGGTCTCTAAGCAAACAATTAAAGGATTCTAGTCTTAGTGACAAGGTTATATGTATGTGGTGTGGAGGTGGATACATTCTTCTGTCTCAGCCAGATTAACTATTAAATATTCAACTCATCTCAATCTTCCCATTTTGTCCAGAATCCTAGCTTATCATTTGGCTTTCCATGTAGATCTACCTATAGATTGTATGGTTCAGTTCTCATGCAAAGATTTCTCCCAGTAAATTAGCACATGAACATCCGAATTTTATAACTCAGTTATTTGGACTGTATCCCCACTCTCAACATGCTAACAAGCTGGGGTTTTGAGCCTGCAAGGCAGAGGTTCTGACCCATGACCATGGTAATTTTCCAAAGTACTAAAGGCCATACTGAAGCTTCTTGGCAGTTCACCCTCTGGCCAGCCAGCCCTTCCTAAGCACATGACCACTGCCCTTCTGGGTGCCTAGTAGAACTTTTTTCTTCAATTTCTCCAAAGCAAATGTCTCACTGTCTGAATCCTCCTACGTAGGGCACTCCAGTTGCTTCCTATAATTTCTATCACAAGTTTTTTATTGGGTTCAGAGGGACCAACAGAAGTGACCTTTGGTGGCAGCTACACAGTATCTATGGAGGTACCCAGGGAGAAAGTGATCCTCTGAAGCAGGGATCTTCAAACTGGGAAAATTTTTGTCCTCGTGGTTCAAAGTCTTTAGAAGGGCACGCAGGCATGAATGGATTTAAGGGATTCGTTTTTTGCAGATCCTCAACTTCCATATGTACTTTCCTAAAACTGATCTGCAGTGATAAAGGAGTGAGCCAGTTCTATTTTCCCACTCTCCCTTATCCCAGTATACAAAAGAAAGGCACACTCTCATCTAGCCCCAATCTAACTGATCCTTAGTTTAGGGTGTAAGAACTGCAGGGTGCCAAAAGAAAAGAAAACCTCTTCTATCCTCTAGTGTCAAAAATAATTCATCTAAGAGAGGAAAGCTCCATGGCTTATCTATCCATATGCCTTAAAATTTAGAAGAAAGATGATTGTCACAAGGACAAGTATTAACATGATTATTTGAACCGAAAAATGAGAAACATTTTCTGATAGAAAGTAATTTGATTTGGCTGATTCGTTTAGCGCTGGGGACTGGCTTTGCCACTAAGAATCTGTGACAGATGTTTTTCATAAATTAAATGAGTTAAATCTGCAGCTCCAGGATGTTAATGGAAATATATTTAAAGCATGTGATAAGGATTTTATCAAAACAATAGTGTGTTAACAACAGTGTACTAGAATTAAGTAAACATTTTTTACTTTCCCAGTTCTTTCTGAATATATCAGGTTAAACAATGTGCCTCTAAGTGAGCAGATAGCTGATATAATTAATAATTATTTGATAAGTCTTCACAAAGCTTTTTTTTATATATAATTCTAGAAACTAAGAACCTGAATGACACTTGTGACTGGGTAACAAATCCTTTGTAGGTTGGGTGGTTTCCAAGTCTTTGCTTTCAACAAAATTGAAGGCAAATCTAATTAAGTTGTCAGCTAATAACTAATTGAAAATAATTTTGATGATAGATCATTACATGGTTTTTATCATATAACTCAAAGGTATTCAAAGAATTGGCTGACATTCCTATAATGAAATTTCTTTCTTTCCCATCTAATTTATGCAAACTAGGTTTCTCAGAGCTTGTCTATAAAAATGAAAACTACAAAGAGAATTAATACTGAATCCAGTCTCAGTCTGGCAATAAGTAATATTCACCCACAGATATAATAATTACATGGAAAAATTCAGCCCCACCAATGGTCATTGAGAGATGTCTTTTCAATAAAATCTTACTTTTCATGTTTATTAATCATTTACTCCCCTACGTGTCTGTCAGTTTGTCGTACTGTGGGGGATTGCGTGTTGCTGTGATGCTGGAAGCTATGCCACCTCAGGGTCACCCATGGCGGACAGGTTTCAGCTGAGCTTCCAGACTAAGACAGACTAAGAAGAAGGACCTGGCAGTCTACTTCTGAAAAGAATTAGCCAGTGAAAAACTTATGAATAGCAGCGGAACATTGTCTGATATAGTGTCGGAAGATGAGCCCCCCAGGTTGGAAGGCACTCAAGAGACGCCTGGGGAAGATCGTCAAAGTAGAGTCGACCTTAATGATGTGGATGGAGTCAAGCTTTCAGGACCTTCATTTGCTGATGTGGTACAACTCAAAATGAGAAGAAACTGGTGCAAACATCCATTAATAATCGGAATGTGGAATGTACGAAGCATGAATCTAGGAAAATTGGTAATCATAAAAAATGAAATGGAACTCAAAAACATTTATATCCTAGGCATTAGTGAGCTGAAATGGACTAGTATTGGCCATTTTGAATCAGACAATCATATGGTCTACTATGCTGGGAATGACAACTTAAAGAGGCATGGCATTGTATTCATTGTCAAAAAGAACATTTTAAGATCTATCCTGAGGTACAATGCTGTCAGTAATAGGATAATATCCATACGAAGAAGACCAGTAAATATGACTATTATTCAAATTTACGCACCAACCACTAAGGCCACAGTTGAAGAAATTGAAGATTTTTACCAGCTTCTGCAGTCTCAAATTTATCAAACATGCAATCAGAATGCATTGATAATTACTGGTGATTGGAATGTGAAAATTGGAAACAAAGAAGAATCGGTAGTTGGAAAATATGACATTGGTGATAGAAACGATGCTGGAGATCACATGATAGAATTTTGCAAGACCAATGGCTTCTTCATTGCAAATACTGTTTTTCACCAACATAAACAGTGACTATACTCATGGATCTCACCAGATGGAATACACAGGAATCAAATCGACTGCGTCTGTGGAAAGAGACGATGGAAAAGCTCAATATCTTCAGTCAGAACAAGGCCTGGGGCCAACTGGAACAACCATCAATTGCTCATATGCAAGTTCAAGTCAAAACTGAAGAAAATTAGAACAAGTTCACGAGAGCCAAAGTACAACGTTGAGTATGTCCCACTTAAATTTAGACACCATTTCAAGAACAGATTTGATGCATTGAACACTATTGACCAAAGACCAGATGAGTTGTGGAATGACATCAAGGACATCATACATGAAGAAAGCAAGAGGTCATTAAAAGACAGGAAAGAAAGAAAAGACCGAAAGGGATGTCAGAAGAGACTCTGAAACTTGCTGTTGAACGTCAAGTAGCTAAAGCAAAAGGAAGAAATGATGAAGTAAAAGAACTGAACGGAAGATTTCAAAGGGCAGCTCGAAAAGACAAAGTAAAGTATTAAAAAGACATGTGCAAAGAGCTGGAAATAGAAAACCAAAAGGGAAGAACACCCTTGGCATTTCTCAAGCTGAAAGAACTGAAGAAAAATTTCAAGCCTCGAGTTGCAGTAGTGAAGGATTCTATGGAGAAAATATTAAACAACACAGGAAGCATCAAAAGAAGATAGAAGGAATACCCAGAGTATTATACCAAAAAGAACTGGTCTACGTTCAACCATTTCAGGAGGTAGCATATGATCAGGAACCGATGGTACTGAAGGAAGAAGTCCAAGCTGCACTGAAGGCATTGGCGAAAAACAAGGCTCCAGAATTACAGGATATCAATTGAGATGTTTCAACAAACGGATGCAGCACTGGAAGTGCTCACTCATCTATGCCAAGAAATTTGGAAGACAGCTACCTGGCCAACCGACCGGAAAAGACTCATATTTATGCCTATTCCAGGGAAAGGTGATCCAACCAAATGCATAAATTATTAAACAATATCATTAATATCACACGCAAGTAAAATTTTGCTGAAGATCATTCAAAAGTGGCTGCAGCAGCACGTCGACAGGGAAATGCCAGAAATTCAGCCCAGATTCAGAAGAGGACGTGGAATCAGGGACTTTGCTGATGTCAGATGGATCCTGGCTGAAAGCAGAGAATACCAGAAAGATGTTTACCTGTGTTCTATTGACTATTCAAAGGCATTCGACTGTGTGGATCATAACAAATTATTGATAACGTTGAGAAGAACGGGAATTCCAGAGCCCTTAATTGTGCTCATGAGGAACCTGTACATTGATCAAGAGGTATTCATTCGAACAGAACAAGGGAATATGCATGGTTTGAAGTCAGGAAAGGTGTGCATCAGGGTTGTATCCTTTCAGCATACCTATTCAACCTGTATGCTGAGCAAATAATCCAAGAAACTGGACTATATGAAGAAAAACAGGGCATCAGGATTGGAGGAAGACTCGTTAACAACCTGTGTTATGCAGATGACACAACCTTGCTTACTGAAAGTGAACAGGACTTGAATCACTTACTGATGAAGATCAAAGACCGCAGCCTTCAGTATGGATTACACCTCAACATAAAGAAGACAAAAATCCTCACAACTGGAACAATAAGCAGCATCGTGATAAACGGAGAAAAGATAGAAGCGTTCAAGGATTTCATTTTACTTGGATCCACGATCAGCACCCATGGAAGCAGCAGTCAAGAAATCAAAAGATGTATTGCGTTGGGCAAATCTGCTGCGAAAGACCTCTTTAAAATGTTGAAAAGCAAAGACGTCACCTTGAAGACTAAGGTGCACCTGACCCAAGCCATGGTATTTTCAATTGCTTCATATGCAGGTGAAAGCTGGAAAATGAATAAGGAAGACCGAAGAAGAATTGATGCCTTTGAATTGTGGTGTTGGTGAAGAATATTGAATATACCATGGACTGCCAAAAGAATGAACAAATCTGTCTTGGAAGAAGTACAACCAGAACGCTCCTTAGAAGCAAGGATGGCAGGACTATGTCTTGTGTACTTTGGACATGTTATCAGGAGGGACCAGTCCCTGGAGAAGGACATCATGGTTGGTAAAGTAGAGGGTCAGCAAAAAAGAGGAAGACCCTCAATGAGATGGATTGTCACAGTGGCTGCAACAATGGGCTCAAGCATAACAATTGTGAAGGTCATGCAGGACTGGGCATCGTTTTGTTCTGTTGCACATGGGGTCGCTATGAGTGGGAACTGACTTGATGGCACCTAACAATAACAACAACAACAATCATTTACCAATATTTAAAATAATACATATTGCTCTGCTCAGTTGTGGACTAGTAATACTCTACTGATAACTAACTCCAGAAGAAATTTAACATTTAGAGCCCTGTGGCCACAGAAAATAATTTTTCTAATTAATTTCAGGTTACATACATATTTTTGTGTCGCAGAGAAGAATGGCAGCATGATCAATAAAGCATAACATATATCAGGATATAATTCTATGAGAAAAGTAGGATGAAAATATGAGTACTAACAGAAAAATGAAGTTGTAAAATTTCCAACTGTTGAAGAAGAGTTGCCTGGGTATTTTTTAGTAGATGAAGTCCTGAGTCACTTGATACATTTAAAAGCCTGATGTAAGGGTTAAAAATGCCACTATAGATGATCAGAAATCGTTTTTCCAACTATTTAAACTTAGGTTGAAAAACTTTAAATATCAACTTAAAAATGTGAGAGGGGAAACATAGTTTTTCAAAATGGCTTTTGTTACTTTGAGATAGAAGAGTGTGAAGTCCACTGTCCTGGAGTAAGAAAAGACGCCTTGGTCCCTGAGCCATAGTGAATGGGTGCCCAGGAGGATGGCAGTGACTAGTAGCCAAACATGCAGCCCACAGAAAACAGGAGGGCACAGAGGGTTCCCTATCAAGCTGACTCCACCCCCTCCTCTCCCACAGAGCCATCCTTAGTCCCCACCTCTGGGATTGCCTCACCAGCCTCAGTGTGGCGTGCCCATGGAGAGACAGAGGAGGGACCCAGAGAAAGTCCTTGCAGGCATGGAAGCTGGCATGGTTCCAAGAGGTGAACTGTTCCTGTTCCTTCAGGGAAAGGTGTCAATCTCTATGCCGTTCCAGAACCATGAGTCACCACTGAGCTGCTGGGATGCTCAAGCTAGGGCTTGGGAACTGGAGAAGTTGCTGTCTCGAGGTGACTCAGCATAACTGTGCCGAACCCTTTGGAGGGGCTGGAGTCCATTGGACATCTGGGAGGGACAATGCCCCCAAGCCCCATTTAACTATTAGGATGAGCAGCAGCAGCTGTAGCCCCAGATTTGCTGGGTTTCTGGGACACATGCCTCCAGCCTGTTCCTAACACAGAAGACACTGTTCTGCTAGAAAGTGAACCTTTGGGGGAGACTCTTTAGAGGTGAGAGATGTGGGGAACTGTGGAATACAGCCACTGCAACCATCATTTGAAATTTACCACCCAACCCTCAGATTTGTATCTTGAGGAAAGGAGATTGGAGCAGGGGATGCTTTGTTTTAAACAAAGTAAACTGTTTTGTGGGGCTTCCAACAGACCTATTTGCTGACCCTTTGGGGGTCAGTGCACTCAGAGATCAAGGAAATCTGTGCAGCACAAAAGGAAACCCCATAAACTCCCCACTTTCCCTCCTGCTATCAGGCCCAACTATTTCCTCTGCTCCTTCCTTCTCTCCACTTGTTGCCCTTTCTCTTCCTCTTTCAGTGAAGCCTTCAGGTGTGAATAGTGAGGAGATAGCCTCTCCTGTGGAATCTAACTCAGGAGTCCTGGGTTCCAGTGTCTGCTCTGCCCTATACTAGCTCTGTGATCCTAAACACAGAATCTCTGCATCTCAGTTTCCCCATCTGAAAATGGAGCTCATAATGCCTGCCCTGCCTGCCTCTTCGGGGGTGTTTTGAGGCTCAAGTGAGAGTAGCCATGTCCATGCATTGTGACCCGTCCCCCAGCCTAAGGAACTCTCCTCTATCAAATACCCACAGCCTTTAGGGTCATCCCTAGGGTCCCTTGGCCTCCTTGTCCCTTCACTTTCTTCGCCCTCCCCCCATAAGCTGTATTGCCCCCTCTCTGCCCACCACAGGGCTGGCACAGAGCTGGACGTAGGATGCTCACTCCTTCTTCCCAAACTTGAGTATCTGCCCTTCAGTGTTGGAGTCAAAAGAAAAAGGTGAGGTTCTTTCACCACCCCTGCCTGGGAGAGAAGCAGCATCCAGAGATAAATGCATGTAAGGGCTACGACACTGTCAGCTCCTGTGCAGGAGAGAAAACAAGTCATCATGGCCTTTGTTTGGGAGGTGGAAGATGGGTTGTTTAACTTAAGGATCAAACTTGTGTAACATTATTCTATCACTTTGATAGTTAAAATTTAAGAACGAAAAACAGAGTACACCCACATCCCAGGCAACGGGCAGGCCAATCCCTTCAGCTCAGAACATAAATAGTCCTCTCTGAGCTGCGCCTGCAGCAGCAGGCTGTACCTAAGGTAGGAGGTGAGGGGTCCCAGGCATCCCCGCACTGACCTGGCAGGATGGCTCCAGGTATGGCTCCCCTCCCTCCTCAGCCTACCTTGTCCTCAAAGAACCACCATCTCCCCTATCCTCCAAGGAGGCAGGCTACATCCCTGAAGAACTGAGGGGGGCGCCTGCAGGATACAGTATGTAATGTTTTAGCCCCATTTTTGCCTAAGGTCATACAGCTAGTGAATGATAAAACCTGGACTTGCATTTCCATATGTTAATTCTAAAGCCAGCTGCTCTAGTCCCTCTTCATGGAAAGAGAAGGCTCAGGAGGCAGCAATATCTGGGAATTTAAATAGGGAAGTCACGTAGGCTGTGAGAACTGCCTAAGTTCATGGTGGTGAGGTGATGGGCTGGTGGAGGCCAGTGGTGTCTAGGAGAGGCATGGATTAAAAACCAAAACTCATTGCCATCAAGTAGATTCCAACTCATAGTGACCCTATAGGAAGGAACAGAATGGCTCCACAGGGCTTCCGAGGAGCGGCTGGTGGATTCGAACTGCCGACCTTTTCGTTAGCAGTTGAGCTCTTAACCACTGCGCCACCAGGGCTCATATGGATCCTGATTTGGGGAAGGAAGTTCCTTGCAAACCTGCCCCAGCTTTCATGCCTTTCCTCCATCCCTCTACACTTGGGTCCTCAGATAAAATGTCAGCCACGCACTTTGACAAGCCAGGAGGACCAGAAAACCTTTACCTAAAGGAAGTGGACAAGCCGAGCCCAGGAGAGGGTGAAGTCCTCCTCAAGGTGGCAGCCAGCACCCTGAACTGGGCGGACTTACTCCAGGTACCCACCACAGTAGGGCAGGAGAGACCCAGAGCCTACCCCTTGGCAGAGCTGCTTGATCAAGAACTGACACTCAGCCAAGTCTGAAGTTAGCTGGCATGGGCTGGGCGACCGGAGCTGGACGTTTGGTTTGGGTTCTCAGCATCTGTATCAGACTCTGGAGAGATTCTAGCATTTACAATTCATGTCCCCACCAAGCTGGCCATGGACCCCTCCTTATACAGCCCCACCCTTGAGAGCTGCACTGAGGGAGTCTACATATACACTAGCAAGAAAGAAACTGTAGTTTATTTAGTGCCCACTGTGTGCCTGGCACGGTACTAAGTGAATTCTTTCATTTAACAACCACCCAAGGAGATGGGTATTTTGTCTCCACTTTTGTGATGATATAATTCTTTCATCAGAATAATTGCCAGTAAGATGCTCAAGTTAGAAACTTGGAATTCATTTTTAACATCTTACTTCCTTTTTCCCTCAACCCTGCATCCATTTCATGAGTATCCTTTGTTCCGCCTCCACAGTAGATCATGAGTTCCTCTGCTTCTCTCCATCACTGTTCTTGACACTATCCAAGTCTAGGCCAGTATCAGCTTTTACCCTGGGTACCTGCAACGCCCCCTACAGTCCATTCTCCACATAGCAGCCAGGGTGATCTACAAAGAGATCCCAAAGTACTTGGGATAAAACCTAAATTGCCTACCCAGCCTACAAGGCTCTGCTGATGTGGCTGTTGACACCTCCATCTCAGCTGGAGCCCTTCTCTCCCTTGCTCACTACCTTCCACCCGTTGCACACTTTCTCCTGCCTCAGACCCTTTGCTCTGGCCTCTCCCTCTCCCTGGAATGCTCTTCAGCCATTCTTTGTATGTCTGGCTCCTTCTTGTCTTTCACGTCTCAGCTTAAATTGTACCTCCTCAGACAGGTTCGCTGGCTATGAAGTCTAAAAGAGACCCTCCTGCTCGTCTCTCTCATAGCAGCCTGTTGTCATTATTCTCAGAACTTGCTCCAATGTGCATTGTTATATTTATTTGTTTACTTATTTAAAGTCTGTCTTCCCACACTAGACTGTAACCTCCTCCAGGACAAAGGCACTCTGTTTTGCTAGCACTGGGCCTGACACACAGTAGACACGCAGGAAATATTTGTTGTATGACTGAATAAATGGCAGAGGCAGAATTTGAACCCAGATCTGTTTGACTCCAAAGTCTGGACAGCCACTGTCAGGAAGGAGGGGATTGACCTGCATATTGGAACAAGTGCCCTCAAGCCAGTGTAAGGTCACAAGTCACAGCCGTGGCCTTACCCTTTGCTTGGACCCTATTCTGATCCAGGTCCTGGGTCCTGTCAAGCAGCAATGTGTGCAACCACCAAGCAGGGACTGAGCTCATTCCCCTGCAAGACGTGGTCTGGATCCACTCATTCCCCTGCAAAATGTGGTCTGGATCCATGAGCCCCAGAGCCAGACCAACATCCTTCCTGCTTCACCTTCCCCCAGGCAGAAGGGGATCAGAGAGCCAGTTTGCAGGATATTCCTCTTTCAAGATCCAGTTTCCAGCCGTTTCTGACCCCACAATAGCCACCTTCTTATGGAAGCTAAGTTGAGAGCAGGAAAAGTAAGATCTGAGATGGCAGGAGTGTCCCCTCACCAGGTCCACCTTTCAGGGCTTCAGAACTCAGCAAACCACAACCCCACCTACCTCCTCCCACCACCCTGACCCAGCTTCCTGACAGCCTGCCTGAGAGAGTTACTGAGGAGACCTCCTGGAGGGCTTCTCTCTAGAGTGATTATTCTGAGTGGGCATCTCTGAAAAGATCCTGTGGAATAGCTGTTTCTGGAATGACTGTTATCAGAGCAATCCTTTGGAAAGACGATCTGAATTTTCCCCCATTCTAGAAAACAAAGAATGGCCTCCAAGCTAGCATCACGTTCTCCCTCCAGCAGCAAGGAGGGCTGCCGTGTGAGCCCTCTTATCAAACCCACTTACCTCTCTCTGCAGAAACAAGGCCAGTATGCCCCACCCCCAGGAGCCAGCAGTATTTTGGGACTCAAGGCATCTGGACATGTAGCTGAGCTGGGTCCCAGATGTCAGGGGCACTGGAAGCCTGGAGACTCAGCCATGGCTCTGCTGCCCAGCGAGGGCCAGCCTCAGTATGTCACTGTCCCCAAAGGGCTCCTCATGCCTATCCCAACAGGACTGTCCCTGCCCCAGGCTGCGGCCATCCCAGAGGCCTGGACCATAGCCTTCCAGCTGCTGCACTGTGTGGGTGAGGAGGTGCCCTACTTCCTCCTAATCCCCTCCTACCATACATATCACCTGAAGCCAAATGCTGAACCCAACCCAGGCCTCCAACAGACCCAACCCTTATTTCTGAGCTCCTCCTTGACCCCCAGCACGTCCTGGCCTCTAATCATAACCTCAGCCTTTAATCCCAGTGCTGACTCAGACCCATCCCCTGTGGAGACAACTACAGACAGAGTTTTATGACCAATGTGAGGCAGAACCAGGGTTTTCAGAGCAGTTCCAGCTGCTTGTCCCCATCTCCAGAGGAGAGGAAATTGTCCTTTCCTTCTGCTCGGATCCCTCGCAGCCAGTGGAGGAGACACCCCTTTTCCGTTCATCTTATACAAAAAGGGATCAGAGCTGCCCAGACATCTGTTCCAGGGACTGTCTCTGTGCCTGGAGCCCCCCTCAGGCTAGTTCTGATACTCTGCCCACTCCAGTTCATCTGCTGGATTAATCCTGCAGAAGCACAGCTCTGATCAAGGCTCCCTCTGCCACAAAAGCTTTGATGGCTCCTCACATTCAGTGCCCTCTGTGACCCAGGCCCTACCTAACCCTCCAGACTTCTCTCTCATCAACCCTCAGTGCTCTACGCTCCAGCACTAGGTGGTTTATGTTTTCAAAGTCAACCCTACACCTCCCCACCCTCTCCACCTTTGCTTACCCAGGATCTTCTAACTTGGATTGTTGCCACAGGAGGTGTGCAAGAGGGAAAGACAGTGCTCATCCATGCTGGCACAGGAGGCGTGGGCACGGCTGCCATTCAGTTGACCAGGCTGTTGAAAGCCATTTCCCTGGTGACCACGAGCTCCAAGGAGAATATTCAAATGGCCCAAAAGCTGGGTGCTGCAACTGGGTTTGATTATAAGAAGGAGGACTTCTCTGAGGAGGCTCTGAAGGCCACCCAGGGTATGTATGTGTGTGTTTGTGTGTTTGAAGGAGAGGCCAAACTGATCCTTACTCCTCAGCTTAACTCTTCTTCTACTTCCTCCTCTTTTATAAACTTTTCCTCATCCTTCCTCGTCTGTATTAGTTATCTATTGCTACCTAACAGGTTACTCCAAAACTTAGTGCCTTAAAGCAACAAGCATTTATTATCTCACAGTTTCTGTGGGTCAGGAATCTGTGAGCAGCTTAGCTGGGTCTTCCAGCTCAGGGTCTCTCACCAGCAGCAATCAAGCTGTCAGCCAGGGCTCCAGTCACCTCAAGGCTCGGCTGGGAGAGTATCTGCTTCCTAGCTCACTCCTGTGGCTGTTGGAAGGCTTCAGGCCCTTGCTAGCTGTTGGCCAGAGACATCAGTTACTTGTCATGTGAACCTCTTGATAGGGCAGCTCGCAACATGCCCCCCTGCCCCCCCGTCCCCCCCCCCCCACCGGCTTCCCTCAGAGCAAGTAAGCAAGGATGAGAGAAGGCACCCAAGACAGAAGCCACAGTCTTTTTGTAACCTAATCTTGGAAGTGGCATCCTATTACTTCTGCCAAGAAGTGAGACTATAAGCCCAGCCCACATTCACAGGTATAAATACTAGAAGGTAGAGATCATTAGGGGGGCTACCACATGTCACTTTCCCTGTCATTCCTAACTCTCCCTTCTTTCTTCTTCCAAATCTTCTCTCTACTGCATCTTTCAAAAGCCTGGAGGTGGTATAACCATTCAGGATGAAAGAACAATTAGAAATAGAGAGTATGAACCAAGGAAAGGAAGAGAAAGAAAATATGCTAATCATAAAGGTTAATATAATTGTGGTCAAATATTATGTATGATTTTAAGCTTCCTGGCTTCCTGGATACCCCTGCCAAAAAGAGAGGCAGAGAAGGAAAAAAAAAAGATCAATTACACAGCTTTAATTATCAAAAAGAAGGAAGCATACTAACTTCTCAGGGCAGAACAATGGCATCCACTCCAGGGCAAGTACTCAAGGCCTGGTCAGTCTATATTCATAACCACCATGAGACATAGCTCTTTAGCTTGACTTTTTCTGAAAACTGAATGCTTTAGCACTTCTTCCCTGACTTTCTATGACAACTAAGTGCACCTACTCTCTCAGGGAATGACTTTCCTTCCCACTCGGTCTCCGGGCCCACAGGAGATCGAGCAAGACTAGATCCAGAGGGGAGGAGTTTAGGCATTGGCTTCCCAGGATAACTAGCCATTTCTACCTATGACTGATGCTTTCCTCTTCCAGGTGTGGGTGTCAATGTGATCCTGGACAGCATTGGTGGCTCTTACTGGGAGAAGAACCTCCACTGTTTGGCTACAGACGGTCAATGGGTTCTGTGTGGCCTCATTGGGGGAGCAAAAGTCAATGAACCTCTGCTTTCCAAGCTGTTGTATAAGAAAGGAAGATTAAAGGCTAGTCTGCTCAAGTCCAGGGACAAGAAGGTAGGTTATAGACAAGGGCAGAGTGAACAGATTCTGGGCACTGCCCTTGTATTATGACCACCTGACCCGGACCTGCTGTAAAAATGGTGTGGTGGGGGCATCCGACCTCCTCTAACTTCAGGAGGGGGAAGGAGAATCAAGATCAACAGCCCAAGGCTGATTCCTATGAGGCAGGGGTCAGACATGCCTCCTCCCTCCAAACTTTTCACCATTTCTGACAAGAACCGTCCCTCCCAGGGCACTCTTTACTCCTCTACTGGGTTCGATAATTCATTGCAATGGCCACATAGAACTCACAGACCATACTCAGAGTTATGGGGTTTATTAGGAAAGTAACAGGTTACAATTCAGGTTCAGGAATGCTTAGGATACAGTTCTTTGATCAGGACAGCCTGTTCTCAGCCATGCCCACACCCGGGCCTCTCTCTGGCCCTCGGCCCCTCAGCCCAGCATCTGCCCTTCTCGGACAAGTGTTACAAAGCTTTTTAGCTCTGCCAATAAGTTCCCAGAGGCACCCCACTTCGCCAGCAAGCCTCCAGCCTAAAGGCACTAAGCTTTCTCACCCGTGGGCCAGGAAGCTCACCACACTGTCTCTTGCAGGTCTTCTGGTTCTGTTGCCTCATTTCTAGGAATATACTTCTCACCATCTTGCCATCTTTGGTGTTACAGGTCTCTCTCTCTGTCTCCTGAGTCTCGGAGGGTCTCAGCACAGGGATCCTGGGTCCAAAGGGTGCACTCTGTTCCCATCTCTTCTTCTTGGTGGTAGTCAGGTCCACCCCTGCTCTGAGATTGGCTCTCTTTTAAGCCTGGTGGGCTGGCAAAACTGATCAATCCCCTCATTAGGTTTCCATACACCTTATCTGTATGGTACCACCCCCGCAGGGTTCCATGCACCTTATTTGCATTAGCAGCAAGCTGTTCAATCCCCTTGGTAGGTCACAAGCACATTATTTGCATAGTCCCACCCAATCACTGGAAGGGCCATATTAAGTAATTCACTGCACCGCACCTGCCTTGGTTTATATGATTCATGCTTATTACCCTTTCCTGACATAGCCAACTTCCCCTTCTCTGGATGGGATGCTAAGGCTCATCCTAACCCACACTCTGTGAGACAACTCAGTCCCTTCATCTATTTTCTCATTTGACTCTGACTTATTCCTCCCCTCTGCCAGGTCCTAGATTAATATTGGAATTCCCATGCTTTCAGAATCCAGGGGTTCTAGTGCCCAAGGGAATTTAGACTGATGCTCTTTCCTCCTTCATGGTTCTATCCAACCTCCTTGGGCCAGAGTTGGCACTAGGGCCAACGAGGCATGGTCTGATTTTCTCCTCTGTCACTTTAAGGACCCCTCAAAGTTGCTTGAGGCCAAGGGGACCTCATCCATACCCTCTCTTTTTTATATTAATTTTATTTTTTTGTTGTTGTTGCTGAGAATATACGCAGCAAAACATACACCAATTCAACCGTTTCCACGTGTACAATTCAGTGACATTGATTACATTCTTTGAGTTGTACAACCATTCTCACCCTCCTTTTCTGAGTTGTTCCTCTCGCATTAACACAAACTCACTGCCTCCTGAGGTTCTCATTTAATCTTTAGAGTTGCTGTTGTCAATTTGATCCAATACAGATAGATCTTAAAAGAGCACAATGCTCAAGGTGGACATTCTTTGCTAGATAAGCTAAACTACTGTTTGGTTTTCAGAAGAGTTCAGGAAGTATTTTTGGTTTAAGGTTTAAAGATTATCTCAGGGCAGTACTTTCAAGGGTTCATCCAGCCTTCACGGCTCCAGAAAATTTGGATTCCATGAGAATTTGAAATTCTGTTTTGCATTTTCCCCCTTTTAATCAGGATTCTTCTATAAAATCTTTGATCAAAATGTTCAGTAATGGTAGCCGGGCACCATCCAGTTTTTTTGGTCTCATGGCAAAGGGAGCAGTTGTTCATGAAGGTAATTAGCCACACATTCCATTTCCTCCTCCTACTCATGATTCTCCTTCTTCCTCTGTTGCTCCAGGCAAATAGAGACTAATTGTTGTGCCTTGGATGGCTGCTTGCAAGCTTTTAAGACCCCAGGCACTATGCAACAAACTGGGAGGTAAAACAGAAGCTCTAAACATGTTATTAGGCCAATTAACTGGGATGTCCCATGAAACCATGACCCTAAACCTCCAAATCAAGGAACCAAATTCCATGAGGTGTTTGGTTGTACATAAGTGGCCTCAGTAGCTATTCGTTTTGTGTGTATGTGTGTCATTGTTATAAATATATCTATCACAAAACTTTGTCCAATTCAGCTTTTTACAAAAGTACAACTTATTGCTAGCAATTACATTAATTGGCTGTGTAACCCTACCCTTAATCCATGCAGTTTTTCCATCACTGTAAACAGAAACTTAGTACTCTGTAAGCAATAACCCCCTCTTACCCCCTCCTTCCCACCCCTGGTAACTAATCCATACCCTCTTAATGGGCTGTTGTCCCCCCATCTCAGTATAAGGAAACACAGGTGAAGACTTTCACGGAGTAAGTCTTATCTCACTTCTCCACTGGGAGTGCTGTACAGGTGCAGCCTGTTGTGGATTAAGTTTTGGCCATGGCTGACATCCAGAAGGCCCACTCTCTCGTGGAGGCCAAATAGAACGTGGACAAAATTATCCTGGAGATGCCCTGACTGAAGCATGATGTAGTAATGACAGACACTGGCCCTGTGGTAGGGAGGAATTTTGGGAGGCCAGGGTCAAGGATATGGGCGTATGGGAAGACCCAGGGGATGGGCTAGAGAGAACGGGGGCCAGGCTGCCTCACAACATTGTTGAGAGAATTAACTGAGACCACAGGAACATAAGCACTTTGTAATCTGCAGAATACTTTGTAATAGGTAAAGTACTTTGTAGGTTAAATATAAGCTGTAAAGTGTTCATATACTACAAAGCAAATGTTCTATGACAGTTTTTTCTTTTGGTGTCGTTTTTTTCTAGGGCTATATTCTAGACCTGTTAGGCTGTAGATTTAGGGGAAGAAACTAGACTCATTCCATCTGAGATTTCAGGCTGGTTTTGAAGATCAAAGGACTAGCCTAAATTAACTCCCAAACACAGAGCTCTGGCCCTAACCACTCCTCTGTGTTTCAGATACACATATCCAACTGAATACTTGATGCTTTCACTCACAGGTCTCAAAGATACCTCTATTTTAACATGTTCAAAATTTAACACATAATTGTCACCCAACACCTACTCCTGTTCCGGGACATCCTGCCTCCATGAATAGCACTCCATTCATCCAGGTGTACAATCCAGAAACCTAGGGGTCATTCTTGATACCTTTCCCCACCACCACCCTTTTTTTTTTTAATTGTTGTAATTAAATGAAGTTTACATTTCAAGTTAGTCTCCCATATAGAATTTTTTTTTTAAACACATTGTTATGAGACCCCAACCGCTCACCCCATTCTGAGAGAGCACACTCCTCCCCTCCGCCCCTGACTCCCATGAACATTCAACCAGCTCCTAACTCTCTCTGCCTTCCCATCTCACCTCTGGACAGAAGCCACCCCTTTGGTCTCTTGTATCTACTTGACTAAGAGGCACATTCTTCACAACTATCACTTTATGTCCCACAGTCCAGTCCAATCCCTGCCTGAAGAGTTGGCCTCAGAAATTGTTTTATTTCTGGGGTGATAGAGAGTCCAGGGGCCACGCTTTCCGGGGCGCCTCCAGTCTCAGTCAGACCAGTAAGTCTGGTCTTCTTACTAGAATTTGAGTTCTGCATCCCATCGTTCTACTGCTCCATCCCGGACCCTCTGTTTTGTTCCCTGTCAGGATGTTCATTGGTGGTGGCCGGGCACCATCTAGTTCTTCTGGTCTCAGGCTGATGAAGTCTCTGGTTTATGTGGCCCATTCTGTCTCTTGGGCTAATACTTTCCTTGTGTCTTTGGTGTTCTTCGTTCTCCTTTACTCCAAGTGGTTGGGACCAATTGATGCATCTTAGATGGCTGTTTGCAAGCTTTTAAGACCCCAGATGCCACTCACCAAAGTAGGATGCAGAACATTTTGTTAATAAGCTTTGTTATGCCAATTGACAAAGATGTCTCCTGAAATCATGGTCCCCAGACCCCGCATCCCTGCTATTCTGTCTCTCAAAGTATTTGATTGTATTGAGGAAACTTCTTAGCTTTGGTTTAGTCCAGTTGTGCTGACTTCCTCTGTGGTGTGTGCTGTCCTTCCCTTCACCTAAGATGATTCTTATCTACTACCTAGTTAGTGAATAACCCTCACCTTCCCTCCCCACCACCGTAACCATCAAAGAATGTTTTCTTCTGTGTTTAAACCTTTTCTTGAGTTCTTATAATAGTGGTCTTACACAGTATTTGCCCTTCTGTGACTGACTAAATTCACTCAGCATAATAAGTTCCAGCTTCCACCATGTTATACGATGTTTCACAGCTTCACCATTGTTCTTTATCGTTGCGTAATATTCCATTGTGTGGATATGCCATAGTTTGTTTATCCATTGGTCCATTGATGGGCACTTAGGTTGTTTCCATCTTTTTGCTATTGTGAACAGTGCTGCGATGAACATGGGTGTGCGTATATCTATTTGTGTGATGGCTCTTATTTCCCTAGGATATATTCCAAGGAGCAGGATAGCTGGATCATATGGAACTTCTATTTCTAGCTTTTTAAGGAAGCACCAAATCGATTTCCAAAGTGGTTGTACCATTTTACATTCCCACGAACAGTGTATAAGTGTTCCAGTCTCTTCACAACCTCTCCAGCATTTGTTATTTTGTGTTTTTTGGATTAATGCTAGGCTTGTTGGGGTGAGATGATATCTCTTTGTAGTTTTGATCTGCATTTCTCTAATGGCTAATGATCGTGAGCATTTCTTCACGTGTCTGTTAGCTGCCTGAATATCTTCTTTGGTGAAGTGCCTGTTCATATCCTTTGCCCATTTTTTAATTGGGTTGTCTTTTTGCTGTTGAGGTTTTGCAGTATCTTGTAGATTTTAGAGATTAAACACTGATAGGATTTGTCGTAGCCAAAAAATTTTTCCCAGTCTGTAGGTTGTCTTTCGAATCTTTTGGTGAAGTCTTTTGATGAGCATAAGTGTTTGATTTTTAGAAGCTCCCATTTATCTAGTCTGTCTTCTGGTGCTTCGGCATTGTTACTTATGGTTCATATTGTGTTTATGCCATGTATTAGGGCTCCTAGCGTTGTCCCTATTTTTTCTTCCATGATCGTTATCATTTTCGATTTTATATTTAAGTCTTTGATCCATTTTGAGTTAGTTTTTGTACATGGTGTGAGATATGGGTCTTGTTTCAGTTTTTTGCATATAGATACCCAATTATGCCAGCACCATTTATTAAAGAGACTGTCTTTTCCCCAATTAATGGACTTTGGGCCTTTGTCAAATATTAGCTGCTCATAGGTGGATGAGCTTATATCTGGGTTCTCAACTCTGTTCCATTGGTCTATGTATCTGTTGTTGTACCAGTACCAGGCTGTTTTAACCACCGTGGCAATATAATAGGTCCTAAAATCAGGTAGTGTAAAGCCTCCCACTTTGTTCTTCTTCTTGAGTAATGCTTTATTTATTTGGGCCTCTTCCCTTTCCACATGAAGTTGGTGATTTGTTTCTCCATCTCATTAAAAAATGCTGCTGGAATTTGGATTGGGATTGCATTGTATCTGTAGATTGCTTTGGGTAGAATTGACATTTTCACTATGTTGAGTCTACCTATCCGTGAGCAAGGTGTGTTTTTCCACTTATGCAGGTCTCTTTCAGTTTCTTGAAGTACTGTCTTGCGGTTTTCTCTGTAAAGATCTTTTATATCTCTGGTTAGATTTATCCCTAAGTATTTTATCTTCTTGGGGGCTATTGTAAATGGTATTGATTTGGTGATTTTCTCTTCAAGGTTCTCTTTGTTGGTATAAAGAAATCCAATTGATTTTTGTATGTTTATCCTGTATCCTGAAACTTTGCTGAAATCTTCTATTAGTTCCAGCAGTTTTCTTGTGGATTCTTCGGGGTTTTCTGTGTATAAGATCATATCATCTGCAAATAGAGATACTTTGACTTCTTCCCTACGTATTTGGCTGCTGTTTATTTCTTTCTCTAGCCTAATTGCTCTGGCTAGGCCCTCCAGCACAATGTTGAATAATAGTGGTGATAAAGGGCATCCTTGTCTGGTTCCTATTCTCAAGCGGAATGCTTTCAAAGTCTCTCCATTCAGGATGATGTTGGCTGTTGGTTTTGTATAAATGCCCTTAATTATATTGAGGAATTTCCCTACTATTCCTATTTTGTTGAGAGTTTTTATCATGAATGGGTGTTGGACTTTGTCGAATGCCTTTTCTGCATCAATTGATAAGATCATGTGGTTCTTGTCTTTTGTTTTATTTATGTGATGGATTACATCGATTGTTTTTCTAATGTGTTGAACCATCCCTGGTATAAACCCTAGTTGGTCATGGTGAATTATTTTTGATATGTTGCTGAATTCTATCGGCTAAAATTTTGTTGAGGATTTTTGCATCTATGTTCATGAGGGATATCAGTCTGTAATTTTCTCTTTTTGTGTTGTCTTTACCTGGTTTTGGTATCAGGGTTATGCTGACTTCATAGAATGAGTTTGAGACCACCCATTTTCATAGCCAACACTTCACCAAGTAGTCCATTTTATTTTCTAAGTATCTTTCACCTTTCCCTTTCTCTCCATTTCATTAGCATCTCCCCTAATCTGAGCTATCTTGATTTTTCATCTGAGCTACTACAATACTTTCTAATTGATCTCCCTACGTCCAGTGTCTTAGCTTCCTAGGGCTGCCACAACAAAATACCACAAAGTAGGTGGCTTTGAAAATCAGAAATTTATTGTTTCACAATTTTGGAGGCTAGAAGTCCAAACCAGGGTATCAGCTCTAGGGGATGGCCCTTCCTTGTTGGAAGACGGGGGTGTTCCTTGGCATCCCTTGGCTTGTAGATGGTTCCTCACATGTCTCTTCCCCCGCGTGTGTGTGTCTCTCCCTGTCTGTTTTCCCTTTTTATAAGACATCACTCAGAATGGATTAGGTTTAGGACTCACCCTTCTCCAGCATGGGGTGCAAATGTTTAAGGTGCTCAGCTGCTAACTGAAAGGTTGGAGATTTGAATCCACCCAGAGGCCCCTCAGAATAAATATCTGGTGGGGATCTACTTCCGAAAAATCAGCCACGGAAAACCCTATGGAGCACAGTTCTATTCTGACACACATGGGGTCACTATGAATCAGAGTTGACTCAACAGTAACTGGAAAACTCTGGCATGGCCTCATTAACATCACAAAAGAAAACCCCTATTTCCAAACAGGGTCACATTCATAGGAACAGGTGTTAGGAGTTCAACATTATCTTTTCTGGGGACACAATTCAATCTAGGATACCCACTCTTCTCTTCTAATTCACATCCTATGCTGTAGTAAAAGTGATCACTCCAAAATGCAAACTTAATCATATCAAAAAAAAAAACCCAAACCCGTTGCCATCAATTCGATTCCAACTCATATCGACCCTATAGCACCCCCCCAAAAAGAACAAACCCATTGCTGCCATCAAGTCCATGCCAACTCATAGTGACCCCATAGGACAGAGTAGAACTGCCCCATAGGGTTTCCAAGGAGGAACTGGTGGATTCGAACTGCCAACCTTTTCATTAACAGCCAAGTTCTTAACCACTGCACCACCAGGGCTCCTTAAACCTATGTAGCAATCTGTTAGTGGTGTTCTGAGTGGTTTATTTTGACACCAGGAAAAAAGATAAAAAACATAAAATCAAAGAAATAAAAACCTTGCAATCCTAAATTTGAATTGGAAATAGCAGTTAGAATTCTTGATGTATTTTTTCTTTAAAAAAAAAAAAAAGGTATTTCCTAGCTCTATCCATTGAAAAGGACAAAGGGAGGAAGGGAGGAGAGATACAGACTACAAATGGCACAGGTGTTCCAGGCCCTGCCCACTGTCTAGTTCCCTGAGCAGGTCTGCCCTGAGAACACACCTTAACCAGGTAGCACCAACACCTGCGTAGGCCACACTCCATTCTCAGCAGCCTGCACATTGCAGAGACCCTTGAGATTTGAGAATCATCCTTGGGATCCTAACATCAGAGTAAAAGAGCTGAGTGGAACAGGGGTCGTTTTCCTGCCTCCCTGGCCTACACATAAGAGGAGGGAATTAGAGCAGGGATGCAGCTGCCCCCACTTTTCCCATGGGTTTTCTCTTCTTAAAATACCATCACTTTCCTCCCTGGTCTTTTTCAAGGACCCAGAGTCTGCAATATCCCATTTAAATGTGCGGCCATTCATTTGGTCAACAAATCTCCACGGAACACTTACATGACAGGCACCGTGCTACACACAGGGGATACTGAGATGACTCCACAGTCTGGTGGAGAAGAAAGGCATTCTAACATAATAGAATGTTACCAGTGCTGTAAGAGAGGTAGTATAGAGAGAGCCTAACTATCCCTGAAGCAGCCCTGGTGGTGCAGTGATTAAAGCAATTGACTGTTAACCAAAAGATTGGTGGTTCAAAACCACCAGCCACTCTGCAGGAGAAAGATGTGGCAGTCTGCTTCCGTAGAGATTTACAGCCTTGGAAACCCTATGGTCACTGAGTCAGAACTGACTTGGGTGGATAACTATCCCTGAGGAGCCTTTTACTATTTTTTATCAGGTATCTCTTGCTGCATAACAAACCACTTCAAAAATTAGTGACTTAAAACAATCATTTTATACGCCACCAATTCTTTCAACAGTTTGGTCATGTTGTAGGGGAAAAACATCACAAAGTTTAGTAAAGCAAAAAGAAAGTTTTATGTGGCATATATTCAAAAAAGGCAAAAGTGGGAAAACAGACAAGCATGCTGCCAGAGCCATGTCCACCTGAGTCCAAGTCATCAGTATACAATTAACATTACAAAATGGGAAAAACCATTGAAAGCTTCCCCTTTCCACAGATTGGCTAGAAACTATGATCCTACATTTTGAATTGTCTTTCATAATAATCATTGGTACAAGTTTCAGTAATGACAGTCAGGAGGGTCTTCATTGGTCAAACAAATCTTACTATTCACTAAATGCTAATAAAAAAAGATAAGGGTAGAACATATGTGGGTCATTAGTGCTCTGTTTATGTGAAAGTTCCCTAAAAGATGTTTTCCAAGATTGTCCTAGCTACTGCCTTTATACCTCTGGGCCCAGTTGATGTGTCCTTGTGAGTCCAGCTCCAGCTGAGTCACATTCTAGGACAAGGAAAAATGGCTCCAATATTATCTCCTAAATCAGTCAGAATCAGTCTGCCTGAATATATGTGTGTCATCAAGTGGATTCCAACTCACAGTGACCCTATAGGACAGAGTAGAATGTTCCATAGTGTTTCCAATGCTGTAATCTTTACAGAAGCAGCTTCCACATCTTTCTTCCTAGGAGCAGCTGGTAGGTTCGAACCATTGACCTTTCAGTTAGCAGGGGAACACTTAACCACTGCACAACCAGGGCTAGCTTGGGATTATTCATGTGGCTACAATCAGCTAGAAGATCATCATCTGGGGCTACTTGGTCTAGGGGACCTCAGCTGATACGGCTTGCCTCTGCTCCACGTGGTCTCATCTTCTGGTAGGCTAGCTCAAGCCTCTTCACATAATGGTGAAAAAGTTTTCAGCAGCAAGAGAGGGCAAGCCCACCACTAAGCGCTAGTCATTGTTCCATTGCCCAAAGCAAGTCAAATGGTCAAGCCCAAAGTCAGTGTGTGAGGGGACTACACACGGGTATGTTTACAGGTAGGTATGGTTCATTGGAGCCTTGGGGGCACAGTGGTTAAGAGCTTGACTGCTAACCAAAAGGTCAGCAGTTCAAATCTACCAGCTGCTCCTTGGAAGCCCTATGGGGCAGTTCTACTCTGTCCTATAGGGTTGCTATGAGTCTTTGATGTGGTGAAATCAGGTGAAATTGTGCACTACAGACTAGTAAGCAAGCACAAGTAAGCCTGTGCATACCTTGCTTATTGGGTAATCTGTTCCTGCTCATTAAACAAATACTTCACAAATACTTCACTTTGTCAGCTCTAGTTCATTTTTCAAATGGATGCATGGTATTCATCATTTATCCAGTCATTCCCCTAGTGATGGGATCTACTTTGTTTCTAGATTTTTGTCACTATGATCAATGCTGCAATAAACATCTCTGGACATATGTTCTTACACATTGGTGTTTTTTTTATTTCTGTGGGACCAACTCCACATTAGTAAGTACTATACTGTTATTACCATTATTATTTACAGTATTTTCTGACATCTGGTAATGTAAGTCTTCCTCACTAGTCTTTTTCATATACTGTAATTCATGGCCACTTATTCCTCCATATTTAACATCATTTTACCCAATTAGAAAAATACTCTATTGGAATTATTAAATTTACAATAGTTTACATATTAATTTGGTTCTTCTCATCCAAAAACGTGGTGTTTTTCCATTTGTTCAGATCTCCTTTTCTGTTCTGCAGGAATGTCAGGAGGAGGAGACATGATAAGGATTTCAGGACTGCTTTTTCCCTATTTCTCCTCTCACTCTTCTCCTTTAGCAGCCAGTTCTTTCCTCAGCAGCACCCTGCTTCCCTACACATACTCCAGATGCCTGCCCAAAGGACAAGATCCCAGATCTATAGAGTAAATGGGCTAAAAGGCTTTCCTGTCTGGAAAATGGACCGATCCCAAGCTGGTCAAAAGGTTTGGTCAGGTTTCCTATGAGAGAGAGGGAGGTTTTATATCCTTGCCTTGAGGGCTGGAAGCCTGGAATAGCATTCCCTGAAAAGCTGGCAGAAAGATCCCTTTCCAGAATAAAAAAAAGAAAAGGAAATTCTGATTTGCATGTCACTAGAAACTGCAACGAACAACAAGCTATACGTATCTTAAAAGAGGAAGGAAGAAAGGGGAAAAGCGGAAAGCCGGTTCTAGTCAGCGCCACCTCTTATGCTGTCCTGAATCAGCCGTACATTCCCACCGCAGCAGAGGCAGTCTCAGGGCTCTGGGTCTCTGCTACAAGGGCCTACAAGGAAGCCCAGGGACGCACCACGCCACAGGGAGCAGTGGAGAGGAGCCTAGCCCATTGTAAATTGACTCACATGGGCTCGAGTGACCTGGGGTCGTGGGTGGGGGAAGGAGGTTCCCAACTCAGACAAGTATAATTTGCCTAATGATCTTCACTGTTTTCCTGTTCTGCTACATAAAAAAGGAGCCCTGCTCTGGGGACCATGGTCTCGGGGAACATCTAGCTCAATTGGCATGACACTACTTATAAAGATAATGCTCTACATTCTATCTTGGTGAGTAGTATCTGGGGCCTTAAAAGCCTGTGAGCGGCCATCTAAGATACTACACTAGTCTCATCCCTTTGGGAGCAAGGGAGAATGAAGAGAACAGAATACAAGGAAAAGATTAGTCTGAAGGACTAATTGTCCACAGCTACCAAGGCCTCCACCGGACTGAGTCCAGTACAGCTAGATGGTGCCCGGCTATGACCACTGACTGCTCTGACCAGGATCACAACAGAAGGTTCTGGACAGAGCTGGAGAAGGATGTAGAACATAATTCTAACTCCCAAAAAAAAGACCAGATTTACTGGCCTAAAGGAGACTGGAGAAACCCCAAGAGTTTGGCCCCCAGAAAGCCTTTTAGCTCAGTGGTGAAGTTACCTTCGAGGTTCACTGTTCAGCCTGGGAGTGGACAGCCCAGTAAAACCAAATGAGACTAACGAGGTATAGGAGTCCAGTGACAAGGGCCACAAGGCAGACGGGGAGTAGGAAGCTGATGATAGGGAACACAAGGTTGAGTAAGGATACTGTTGATGTGTTGTGAGATTGTTAACCATTGTTATAGGACAACATTTGTAGTAACTGTTAAATGGGAGGCTATTTTGTCCCATAAGCCTTCATCTTAAGTGAGAATAACAGCACAATTAGAAGAGCGTAGTCAATGTCACTTAAATGTGTACGTAAAAAGTTTTGAAATGGGGTATCTTTGGCTATGTGTATTTTCACCAAAAAAAAAAAAAAAAAAAAGCTGAGAATTTAGAGTGTTAAAATGTTGTGGGGTTGTTAACCAAAGTCATAAAACAGCATGTGTACTACTGTTACATGAGAAACTTTTTGTTCTGTAAGCCTTCACCTGAAGTACAATAAAATATTTTAAAAAAAGGAGCCCTGGTGGCGCAGTGGTTAAACGCAGCTGCTAACCGAAAGGTCAGCGGGTTGGTTCTAACCCACCAGCCGCTCAGCGGGAGAAAGATGTGGCAGTCTGCTCCGCTAAAGATTTACAGCCTTAGAAACCCTATGGGGCAGTTCTACTGTGTTCGGTAGGGTCGCTATGAGTCGCAATCGACTAGAGGGCAGTGGGTTTTTCTTTTTTGCTACATCAAACGGCCATTCCTATTCACCCCCTTCCAGTCTCTGCCTTCTGTGTGGGATCTGTCTGGAGGCGGCAGGGGACCTCCAAGGAAGGACGCGAGCGGAAGCCAGTTCTTGCCGAGACCAACAAAGGGACGCTGGCTGGCCTGCAGAGGGCGCTGGAATATCGGCTTGAAAGCTGTGCTTCCGGAAGAACCTCAGGGCTCCCTCCCATTTTCTAACCTGTGTCCTCAGAGAACGTTAGCTGCGCACTTTGACAAGCCGGGAGTACCGAGCCCAGAAGAGGGTGAAGTCCTCCTCAAGGTGGCAGCCAGCGCCCTGAACCGGGCAGACTTATTCCAGGTACCCAGGAGCCAGGTGTAGCTGGTGCAGGGCGGGACCTCAGAGCCTCCCTCAAGGTCGGCTTTCAATAAACATTTACCTGAAGAAGGAATGGCACAGGGCCCTGACAGTAACGCATCTGGATGTGTGCAGAGCCGTCTGCTGAGAGTTCCGAGAGACAGAATTGTTTAGCCTCCTTTGTTTCCACAAAACAAAATGCAAGGGATATTTGCAAAGCCGAATCCACCCAGTTTTAATCTATAGTCTACCCAGGCCTCCAGATAAGGAGCTACCGTTTGTTCAGAGTGTATGCGGGTGTGTGCTATCTCATTTTCTCCTCACAGCAACCCTATTCACTATTTGCATTTTACAAATAAAAAACTCAGAGAGTCAGAGAGGTTAAAGAATATGCCCAAGGCCACACTACTACTACTAAGGGGAGCTGTGATTCAAGCCAAAGTTTTTGTGGCTCCAAAGTTTGCACTCTTTCCATTCAGTATTCCAGTTCTGGCAGCGGGCAGGACTCTTACCAGACGTTTTCTTCTGCCTGCTGTTTGACTCCTAAAACAGACCTGCTGTGGTAGGTTGGGGTCATTCAGACATGTGCATCAGAATTACCTGGGACACCTCCCCACTTCACTGCCCAAAATCAACATAACCAGGGCCCAGGCAAGTGTACTTTGAAAGAGCTCCTCAAGCTATCCTGATGCACAATCTAAAGCCTCTGCAGGGTCAGAGGCTCTGAGGGCTGGGGTTCGTTCCTAGCACAGCTTGGCACTTGATACATATTCGGTGGCTACTCTTAAGGGAACTATTTGAGTCCAGGTTTTGTTCCTAGTCTTGCTACTAACATGCTTTGTGACCTTGTACAAGGCATTTCCCTGCCCAGGTCTCAGTTTCTTCATTTGTAAAACAAGAGGTTTAGATTAGGGAAATAGCTAAAGATCCTACCAGTTATAACATCCACTGATTACTGACCTACAGCCTCTTACTTGCATAAAACAGATTACCTCTTCTCTCCCTTTTTCTGACTTACTGGAGCTGATTTACCAAAACTGGCCTTACCGTTTCAGAAAAAGAGGATCAAGGATGGTGACATAGAGATTTCTGATCATGCTTACCATGTACTGTGTGTTCCTCTCTCTGCAGAGACAAGGCCAGTATGCCCCACCCCCAGGAGCCAGCAGCATTTTCGGACTGGAGGCATCTGGACATGTGGCCGAGCTGGGTGCCGGATGTCGAGCACTGGAAGCCTGGAGACTCAGCCATGGCTCTGCTACCCGGTGGGGGCCAGGCTTAGTATGTCACTGTCCCCGAAGAGCTCCTCATGCCCATCCTGGCAGGACTGTCCCTGACCCAGGCTGCAGCCATCCCAGAGGCCTGGCTCATGGCCTTCCAGCTGTTATATCTCTTGGGTGAGGAACCCCCCGTTCTCACTCCATTAGCATGGCTCAATTCCTCCATAACTCAGCCCTCCCAAACCCCAGCTTTGGCCTGGACACCTATCCACACCAAGCCCCAGAACCTCACCCTGCTGAACCACCACTATCATTAGGCCCTCAAACCATGTTAGCAACAGTTTGATGTTGAGGCTGAAAATCACAGTTAGCAGATAGAAGGCCTGTAAGGCACTTGATGGAAGCCATGTGCACATCTTCACACTATAGGCCCAGCAGAAGTCCCAGCTTCTACAAGTCAGTTGAGCTTCTCTCTGAGAGCCCAAGTGCAGAAGAAGGTGCCATTCTATCAACTCATTTATTCCTCCCCAAGCCTACTGAGGCCAGCCAAGAGGTCACATGAGGGCACCTAAGGAGACTTGGCCTCTACAAAGGGAGCCCAGTGTAACTAGGAAGACAAGATACGGACATGGGAATTTCACAGGAAACAGACAACCATAGAGTTAGAAAGTGTGGTCCTGTCTTTTAAAAACAACAGAAGCTCAAGATGGGAAACTCAGTGTAGGCAAGGACAGTCAGAGAAGGCTTCCCAAAAGGCAGGACTTGAGGGGTAGAGTTGTGATGGACAGAAGGCATGCCAAACATCAGGGGTGACCTAAGAAATAGCATTAAGGTGAGATGGGCTGCTCTGCTCAGGAGTCACTTGTGAGAGATGATTCTGTGACCAGACTGTGGTGGCATAGAATGCCAGGCTGTCTGGACTTGATGCAAAAGCCAATTGTAAACCACCTTACATTTTGAGCAGGAAGTGACATAATGAAAGCCCCATTTTAGGAGGAGCCTGGTGGCTGTGTGTGTTGCTTGGGATGGTAAGGAGATAAATGGGTGAATGAAAGCAGCTAGAGGCCAGTTTCAGACTGAAGAAGGACTGGCTTCAGGAGGTGACAGCAGGAATGTGGTTATTCATACTTGTTGAGGTATATAGCAGAGATGTAAGGTAAAACAGAGATTATGGATATAGCTGCTAATAACTCTGTTTTAAAAGGTTGTTTTCCACTTTGACTAGAGGCTGCCAGTATAGACAAAAAGGAAGTTAAGAGAGCAAGAGATCCGGCAGTTGGTGGTTGTCTTAGTCATCTAGTGCTGCCATAACAGAAATACCACAAGTGGATGGTTTTAACAAAGAGAAATTTATTTCCTCACAGTCAAAGTAAGCTAAAAGTCCAAATTCAGGGCGTCAGCTCCAGGGGAAGGCTTTTTCTCTCTGTCAGCCTTCTTCTCTTCGGTGTCCCCCAAAGGACGCGCTCTGCTCCCGGCACTGCTTTCTTGATGGTATGAGGTCCCCCTGTCTCACTGCTCACTTCTGTCTTTTATATCTCAAGAGATTGCCTCAGGACACTATCTAGTCTTGTAGATCAGGTCCTGCCTTACTAACACAACTGCCACCCATCCTCCCTCATTAACATCATACAGGCAGGTTTACAACCTACAGGAAAATCACACAGTACCAGGAATCATGGCCTAGCCAAATTGATACACACATATTTTGTGGGACATAATTCAAACCATGACAGTGGTCCTGACGCCAGGTCACCATGGTGGAATATGCCTGTGTGGGGAATGTGTGAATGTGTAGCAGTTGCAAAGTAAAGAGAACTGTTCCTGTACTTACTGTCATAGGAAATGTTCAGGCTGGAGAGTCTGTGCTAATCCATGCGGGGTCAAGTGGTGTGGGCACAGCTGCCATCCAACTCACTCAGATGGCTGGAGCTATTCCCTCTGGTCATGGCTGGCTCGCAGCACAAGCTTCCAATGGCAGAAAAGCTTAGAGCAGCTGCTGGATTCAATTACAAAGAAAAGGACTTTTCTGAAGCAACACTGAAATTCACCAAAGGTAAACAACTGCTTCTGCAGCTCAGCAGGAATGTCAGAGATGATTAAATCCTTACCAGCCTCAAGGTTGCCAATGCTTTGGATTGGCCTTGTCTCTGCTAAATGCACAACAGCTGGCCTGGTCAAATTCTAGTACTCTGGGGTTTGACCACTGGGGACAGGCAATCAGTATGTAGGACTGAGATCGTTTCCATGTGCAGTCTTGCAAATGATATAATTCATGTATGTTTTAGAAGCTGGGTGATTATCAAGAGTTGACTTGGAATTTTCCAGGACCTCTTCTTCCCAACCAGCCACTCCACAGTGAGTTCACAGGATCCTTGAGGCACAGACCAGTGTGGATCTGGACCTAGTAGGGTTGGGGTAATAGGGATGTGCATGCCTCTTCATTCCAAAGCCAAATATGTGTAATTTTTGGCTCATCCCTTCCAATTTTTCATAAGTAGACAATCCAGTGCAGACATTTTATAACTTAGATATGAACAACTAATCTGCCCTGTAGCCTGGGTAGACCTCCTCTGTTCTGTTCTCACTCATACCTGCATGCCAGTGCACACTGTACTTATGTGGTGGTAAGGGGAGACACCAAGTCATGGTGTCACCCTATTTCCGTCTTGCTACCTTCTTGTGACTAGGGGTCATAAAAGATGAACTGTTCACACATACCATGATAGAGTTCAGCTACTTAAACTACATTTGTAACAATGTTTCCATGAGCAATGTTGCTAGTTCCAACCTATAAATTTACCACATGCACTGTACTTAATTTATACCCATATATCCACAAATATAGGGCCGCTGTGAGTCAGGACAAACTGGATGGCACCTAACAATCCATAAATATACCATGGAGTCTTATTTTACGCCAAGTTTTCTGGGCCTGACTGTCATCACAGATCTGCGTTTCATGTGAAAGGTGCTGGAGTCAACCTTATTCTAGACTGTATAAGCGGATCCTACTGGGAGAAGAATGTCAACTGCCTGGCTCTTGATGGTCGCCAGGTTCTCTATGGTCTGATGGGAGGAGCTAACATCAGTGGGCCTCTGTTGTCGAAGCTACTTTTTAAAAGAGGAAGTCTAATCACCAGTCTGCTAAGATCTAGAGACAAACAGGTAAGTGATGTGTGAAAAGAAAACATGGTTTCATTTACATAAAAGTGTGAGAAGGGAGCTTTGTCACATCTTAGGTAGTTTATGTAGAAACCTGCCCCCCTGGGTATATATGTACCCCGATTTAGAGAACCAGTTAGGGTTAGTCAACAGAAGCCTCAACATCTTGAAAAGAGGGTGGCTAATACTTCATACAGAATCTAAACTTTCTAACAAAATGAACAAAGTATTGAGCATATTAGGAAGGAGTTCTAATAGTTCCAAGACTGTTTTCAAAGGCACTCTCCTCAGTGTGCTAAGAAAGTAATACATGTTACAGAAATCTGTGTGGCATTCTAGCAGTCACCAACTTTGGGAATGTTTCCCAGTATGGGTTTCACAACTGCTGGAGGAAAGTAGAGCTCAAACATCCCTTTTGCACAGAGCCTACGTAAGTTCTTTCTGTGGCTGCCTCTTGCTTGAAGCTTTTATTTAGAAGCAGCCCTCTGGCTGTTATTGACAGTAATATTTTACTCCCAGTTTCAATCCTTATCTGGTACAGAACAGAGGTTACACATTTGGGGGCAGGCACATAAATGCTAGGAAGTGAAGTGGGTATCCCTGTGTGTTTTTTCAGACGTGTACCAGTTTGAGAGAGATCAGAAAGAATGGGGAGTGGCAGGGTAAGGCCTCAGTCCAGGCTGATGGGTTCCTTCTCCGTTATCTTAGTATAAGCAAATGCTGGTGAAGGCTTTCACGGAACAAGTTCTGCCTCACTTCTCCACGGAGGACCGCCAACGTCTGCTGCCCGTTCTGGATAGAGTCTACCCGGTGACCGAAATCCAGGAGGCCCATGTGTACATGGAGGGTAACAAGAACGTGGGCAAAATCGTCCTGAAGCTGCCCCATGAAGGCAGAGGGGGCAGTACAGGACACGGCCACCTCAGGCCTTCTCAGAGTAAACTTGAAAAATTCACAGGCAAGAGATCCGGTGCTACTCCCAGACCCACCTCTAAACCACTGTCCCTTCTCAACTTGTCAATTGACCCATATTAAGCAGGTCTGAAGAAATAAAGAGGGTGGAGTTGAAGCGTGGTGTGCTCACAGGCAGCCCGCGCGCGAACTAGGGCTGACTGGCAGGAGTGAGGTGGGAGCTGGGACAGGTGACGGGGATTACAGGACAGGCCACAGAGGTGGGGGGCAGAGGGGGGGCTTGCCCCCAGGCACAAGTCCAAGAAGGCGTCAGACATGGCACCCCTGGGAGCCACAAATAATGAAAGGCACCTGAGACAGCCTTACAAGGCGGGAGAGGTGGCGTTTCTGCTGACGCATCGCCGCTATCTACTTCATCTTAAAATTGGGGGGCTGGAGGGGGTGGATGCAACTTAGAAATTTCCCCTGGGCACTGGAATTGAGTGGGGGAGGCGCTGTTTAGAGATTGTCCGTGAGCGCTCGTTCCCTCGCTACGCCTCTGAGAGGCCAGTCCAGCCGAGGCTCAACCAGGCGGAGGCACTACGGAGGACTGGGTGTCTGGGAGAAGATTACAGCGTCAGCCTCGACACAACCGGCCAGAACCGGTGAACTCTTGCCCTGTGCACTCCCAGAAGTCCAGGCTCATCCACGAGTTCCCCCACGCCTCGCTGCGCGCGTCCTACAACCCGGAGTTTCTCGCCAAGCTTGGTCTCCTTCCCGCAACCAACCTAAGCTCTACACCACCCCGAGCCACACTCCCCAGGCCCCCCACCCCTTTCAGTTAGCTCGCTCTGCTTAGGGTCTCCTCGACCGGAACACCTCCCTTTCTGGAACGGGGGCCCCGCCCTTTCCGGCCCAGGACCCGGAAGCATTTTCCACTCTCTACTTTCACTTCCCGGCCTCACACTTATCTCAGGCTCGCTTTGCCCCGGGAGTCGTCTCGAAAGAGGACGGATAGTACGTCAGCACGTCTCAACGTGAAACGGTGATTTTCCAGCGTTGTTTCAGCAGCTTCCGGTGGAGCGTGCATGTTGATGTCCTGCGTTTGACACTATTGCGCTCGAAGTGGAGCGAGCTCTGGAAGTGTCCGGAGGATCCCAGTATTTGTTACGGTAACTTCATCAGCCTGCCAAGATGGCGATGCAAGCGGCTAAGAGGGCGAACGTGAGTAGTGCGGCCTTCTGCAGAGGAGGGAGAGCACTTCCCTGTTTGACTTTCTCAGAGGCGTGGATCAGAGCATCCTTATTCCTCCGTCCCCTGGGCGGGGAAGCCCAAATTTTCCTATCCCATCCGAGGGGATTCCATGCTGCCCCGGTCCTCGGGTATGCTCATTGAGTCACACTTCCGCCCCCCACCCCTTTTGAAAGTTCCTAAAGTCTCTATCCTAGTATTAGTTACCGTGTTAGCCTTACAGCCTTTGTTGCTTGACCTGGGTTTAGGACCTGGCATCAGGATCTTGTCCTCAGTCTAAAAATGGATAGCTTAGATGAGTTCTAAACAAACAACTTAATGGTTCAGAGGCTACTAAAACTTAGGATTCTCTTCAGATCATGGGATTTTTTTGGGTCCTTCATTAACTTATTAATTCAACAGTATTTATTGAGACTTGCTATATACCAGGCTTGCGAGGTAGGAAACAATTCATTAGTTATATTTATTGCCTTACTACGTACCAGCCACTAATCTAGGTAATGGGCATAGAGCAATGAATAAAACAAAAAATCCTTGCCCTATAGATGCTTACATTCTAGTGTTAGTGAGTGAAGGTCTAAAGAAGAATGTCTCAAGAAGGAGATAGTGTAGTGGTGCTGAGAGGTATAATATGATGACAGATAATTGAACGCTGGATATGGCGATAAACCGAAAACCAAAGCCGCTGCCATCGAGTCGATTCCGATTCATAGCGACCCTGTACGACAGGGTAGAACTGCCTCATAGGGTTTCCCGGGAGCGGCTGGTGGATTTGAGCTGCTGACCTTTTGGCTAGCAGCCAAGTTCTTTAACCACTGTGCCACCAGGGCCCCGGATATGGCTGTGGTGAGATGGAAAATTTAAGCGAATTTACTAGAGAAATGTATTTTGATTGCCAGTATTGTCTATTTGAACTTAACCTTGAATTATGATATTTAAAACTGTATTGTACTTATTTGTTTACTAGTTGTCAACACTACTTATAACTGTCTTTTAATATAAAAAATAATTAAATAGTTATTGACTAAATTAATGTTGAGTATTTAGTTTAGTATGTTAATCAGGAGCACCGGAGCAAGATCTAGACTGGATATATATATTTGAGAGTCATCAAGTTACTTTGGAAACTATGGGTGTGGTTAAGAGACCAGTCAGAGAGAATGTAAAGAGTTAAGGGGAGTATACAAAGGATCAAGAAAAGAAGTCTAAAGATAAAGCCCTGTGCAGGAGCATATTTTAATGGTAAAGAAGACTGAGAAGAAATAGCCAGAGAGTTAGGAGGAAACCAAGAAAATGGAGTGTTGCAAGAAGGGACTACTCAGCAGTGTCAGAAATCTCAGGCTAAGTATGATGAGGATTGAGCATTGCAATTAAAAGGCTTTAGGGAGCCTTATATATATATTTTCACTATATATTCCTGATACCTAACCTGGTGTGTAAGAAGGTGCTTAGTAAATATTTGTTGGTTGAAAGCAGAGTGGTCTAGATAAGTAGTTTGTTTTGTGAAAAGATGGGCGGGATGTGAGCAGCTGCTCATGGGAGGACAAGAAGAAGCTAGTGGTGAGGGAAAATCTGTAAATTCGAAAGAGAGTAGAGGTCATTGATACAAGTCCCTGAGAAGACCATAGAACAGTCATCAATGGGAATTTTATTGTCTAGCAAACAGGAACAATTCCCTTCTTTCTTTCCCACATACAGTTTGAGGTGTCTGGGACTTTTAAATGTGGTTAAAAGTTCTTATTTAACTATAATGACCAAAAGTCTGGTTTTATCACAGGTTCCTACTAACAGTCTTCTCTGGAGCCATCACCCATTTGTTTTTCTGAAGAGTATGTCATTTACGTCAGATGATAATTCTTCTTGGCATTTTACTATTATGTATTAGTGAGAATTTTTTCTGAATGGTAGCACTCCTGTCCTGATTACAACAACATGTATTTCTCATTTTAGATTCGACTTCCGCCTGAAGTAAATCGGATTTTGTATATAAGAAATTTGCCATACAAAATCACAGCTGAAGAAATGTATGATATTTTTGGAAAATACGGACCTATTCGTCAAATCAGAGTGTGAGTCTTACTGATATTTTTAAAATGTAGTTTAAAGAAAACGATTGCATAACCTATAATCTCAGAATTATTGCTAAAAGCAGGGCCACCATGTGTGGCTAAACGGTGTGCAGTGCAGCAGCCCTAACCAAGAGCTGAGAGGCTAACAGACTGAAATCAGGGAGATGAGTTTTTTTTTTAATAGGAGGGAAAAAAACTGTACAGTCCCTAATGATCCAGCTTAATGAAAGCCAGGAATACTAATGGAGAAATTATAAAGAGAGAGTGATGTAGTAATGAATTTTTTGAGTAGAGTGGAAGAGAAGGGAAGGAACTAACATTTATCACATACCTACTATTTATAAGGAGTCCCTGGATGGTGCAGATGATTAACGTACTCATTAATCAAAGGGTTGGAAGTTTGAGTCTGCCATGTTTTGTATGTCTAGAGGCACTTCAGAAGAAAGGCCGGGTCACCTGTTTCCCAAAAATCAGCCATTGAAAGCCCTGTGGAGTACAGTTCTGCTCTGATGCATATGGGGTCACCATGAGTCAGAGTCAAGTCAACAGCAACTGGTTTTAGGAGGCAGTGATGGTTCAGTGGTAGGATTCTTGCCTTTCAAGCAGGAGACCCAGGTTCAATTCCTGGCCAGTGCACCTCAAGTACAGCCACCACCAGTCTGTCATTGGAGGCTTGTATGTTGCTATGATGGCTGTACAGGTTTCAGCAGAGCTTCCATACTAAAACTTACTAGGAAGAAAGACCTGGTGATCTACTTCTTCTTCTTTTTTTTTTTTTTTAAATTTTATTGTTGTTTAGCTGAAAGTTTACAAAGCAAATTAGTTTCCCATTCAACAATTTATACACAGCTTGTTTCGTGACATTGGTTGCAAACCCCTGAATGTGTCAGCAGCCTCCTCCCTTCCTCCCTGGTTCCCCGTGTCCATTCGCCAAGCTTTCCTGCCCTTACCTTCCTTCTGATCTTCACTTTTGGGCCAGTGCTGCCCTTTAGCTCTCGTATAGTTGATTGTTCTAAGGTGTACATTCCTCACTGGTGTTACTGTTCATTTTTTAGGCTTGTCTGTTGTATGGCTATAATGTGATCTCCGGGAGTGACTTCAGTTCCAAGTTTGAAGGGTGTCTAAGGGCCATCGTCTCAGGGGTTCCACCAGTCTCTATCAGACCAGTAAGTCTGGTCTTATTTATGAGTTTGAATTTTGTTCTACATTTCTCTCCCACTCTGTCTATGACTTACTGTTGGCCCTGGTCAGAGTGGTCAGTAGTGGTAGCCAGGCACCTTCTAGTTCTGGTCTCAGGCTAGTGAAGGCCATGGTTCAGAATTAGTCCTTTGGACTAACTGTTTCCATGAGTCTTTGTTTTCTTCACTCTTTGCTCTGGATGGGAAGAGACCAATTGTTGTATCTGAGATGGCCGCTCGCAAGCTTTTAAGACCCTTGTTGCTACTCACCAAGGTGGGATGTAGAACATTGTATGGTTTATGATATTCTGATTGACCTAGGTGTCCTCTGAGACTATGGTCCCTAGCCCTGAAGCCCAGTATCTCAGTCCCTGGAGGTGTATGGTTATGGCTAAGTTTTTGTGACCGTGTCCACTGTGAGCACTGTTGCATAGATGTTTATATTTGCAGCATGTACGCATATATGTACATGGGTGAACTTCCATATGCCCTCCCACCCGTTCAGCTTACATATCTACTTGTCTATCCACTCTTACATTATTGTTTGTTATTACTGTTGTCGCAGGATTATATGTGTATTTACCGTTGTTGCCTTTTACTTTTGGGTACCTTTCTGTGTTTTCCTTTACCTTGATTATGTTGTGCTGACTTCCCCCATATTGTGTATTATCTCTCCCTTCACCAGAGTTAGTACGTGTCTACTGTCTTGTTAGTGGTTTTCCCTCTCTCCTCCTTCCCCCATCCCTGGTAATCATCAAAGCATGTTTCCATCTGTGTGTAAACCTTTTCATGAGTTTCTGTGATAGTCTCATGCAGTATTTGTCCTTTTGTAATTGACTTATTTCACTCAGCATAATGCCCCCGCAGATTCATCTTTGTTGTGAGATGTTTCACAGATTCATCATTGTTCTTTATCATTGCGTAGTATTTCATTGTGTGTATGTACTACAGTTTGTTTATCCATTCATCCATTTATGGACACTTAGGCTGTTTCCATCTTTTTGCTATTGTAAATGCTGCAATGAACATGGGTGTGTATCTGTCTGTTCGTGTCCTGGCTCTTATTTCTCTAGAATATGTACCTAGGAGTGGGATTGCTGGATCGTATGGTATTTCTGTTTCTAGCTTTTTGAGGAAGCAGGAAGTGATTTTCTATAGTGGTTGTAGAAAAAGAAAGAACTATAGAAAATGATTTCCTCCTTCAAAAAGCTACAAATCATTTTCTATAGTGGTTGAGGAGCCCTGGTGGTGCAGTGGTTTAGTGCTCAGTTGCTAACCAAAAGTTCAGCATTTTGAATCCACTTGGAAACCATGTGGGGCAGTTCTACTCTGTCCTATAGGGTTGCTATGAGTCAAAATCGACTCGACAGCAACAGGTATGGTTTTTGGTTTCATAGTGGTTGTACCATTTTACATTCCCATGAGCAGTGTATGGGAGTTCCAATCTCCCCATAGCCTCTCCAGCATTTGTTGTTTTCTGTTTTTTTGATCAGTGCCATTATTATCAGTGTGAGATGGTATCACATTGTAGTTTTGATTTGCATCTTTCTGATGGCTAGTGATTGTGAGCTTCTCTTCATGTATTTATTGGCTGCATGGATGTCCTCTTTGGTGAAGTATCTGTTCTTGTCCTTTGCTCATTTTTTAATTGGGCTGTCTTTTTGTTGTTGGGAGTTTTCTGTACATTTTAGAGATTAGACCTTTGTCAGATATATTGTAGCCAAAATTTTGATAGTTGATTTATGCCATAAATTAGGGCTCCTAGGTTTGTCCCTATTTTTTCTTCTATGATCTTTATAGTTTTAGGTTTTACATTTAAGTCTTTGATCCATCTTGATCATAGTTTTTGTATATAGTGTGAGGTATTGATCCTGTTTCATTTTTCTGCAAATGGATATCCAGATTTGCCAGCACCATTTGTTAAAGAGACTATCTCTTCCCCGTTTCATGGATTTTGACCTTTTGTCAAAGATTAACTGTCCATGAGTGGATGGTTTTATTTCTGGGTTCTCGATTCTGTTCCATTAGTCTATGTGTCTCCACCAATACCAGGCTTTTTTGACTAATGTGCCTGTGTGGTAGGTTCTGAGATTGGGGAGTATGAGGCCTCCTACTTTGTTCTTCTTCTTCAGTAATGCTTTACATAATCCAGGGCCTCTTTCCTTTTCATATAAAGTTGGTAATTAGTTTTTCCATCTCATTAAAGAATGTTGTTGGAGTTTGGATTGGGATTGCATTGTGTCTGTAGATTGGTTTGGGTAGTATTGTCATTTTCACAATGTTAAGCCTTCCTATCCATGAGCATGGTATGTTTTGCCATTTATGCAGGTCTGTCTTAGTTTCTTGCAGTAGCATTTTGTAGTTTTCTTTGTGTAAGTCTTGTACGTCCCTAGTTAGGTTTATTCCCGAGCATTTTATCTTTTGGGTGGCTGTTGTAAATGATACTGTTTTCCTGATTTCCTTTTCAGAGTTCTCTTGGTTAGTATAGAGGGATCCAACTGATTTTTATCCCCACCACTTTGCTAAATCCTTCTCTTAGTTCCAGTAGCTTTCTTGTAGTAGAGTCTGTGCGAATTTGTATGTATAGGATCACATCATCTGCAAATAGGGGTAGTTTTACTTCTTCCTTACTGTTATGGATTGAATTGTGTCCCCCCAAAATGTGTGTCAACTTGGCTAGGCCATGATTCCCAGTATTGTGCGATTGTTCACCATTTTGTCATCTGATGTGATTTTCCTATGTGTTGTAGATCCTGTCTGTATGATGTTAATAAGGCAGGATTACAGGCAGTTATGTTAATAAGGCAGGACTCAATCTACAAGATTAGGCTGTGTCTTAAGTCGATCTCTTTTGAGATATAAAAGAGAGAAGTGAGCAGAGACGGGGGACCTTATGCCACCAAGAATGAAGAACCAGGAGGGGAGCGCGTCCTTTGGATCTTGGGTCCCTGCGCTGAAAAGTGCCTAAATTAGGGGAAGATTGATGGCAAGGACCTTCCTCCAGAGCCGACAGAGAGAGAAAGCCTTCCCTTGGAGCTGGCACCCTGAATTTGGACTTCTAGCCTCCTAGTCTGTGAGAGAATAAATTTCTCTTTGTTAAAGCCATCCACTTGTGGTATTTCTGTTATAGCAGCACTAGATAACTAAGACACTTACAAATTTGGATTCCTTTTATTTCTCTACGTTGCCTTACTGCTCTAGCTAGGACTTCCAGTACAATATTGAATAAAAGTGGTGATTAAGGGCATCCTTGTCTAGTTCCCGTTCTCAAGGGGAATGCTTTCAGTCTCTATTGAGAATAATATTGGTTGTTGGTTTTGAATATATGCCCTTAATTATGTTTAGGAATTTCCCTTCTATTCCTGTTTTACTGAGAGGTTTTATCAAGAATGGATGTTGGACTTTATCAAATGCCTTTTCTGCATCAATTGAGATGATGATGTGGTCTTTTTTTTTATTTATATGGTGAACTACATTGATCTTCTAATGTTAAACCATCCTTCCATACCTGGTATGAATCCCACTTGGTCATTGTGTATTATTTTTTTAATATGCTGTTGAATTCTGTTGGCTAAGATTTTGTTGAGAATTTACTCTTGAGGGATATTGGTCTATAATTTTCTTTTTTAGTGGTATCTTTGTCTGGTTTTGGTATCAGGGTTATGCTTGTTTCAAAGAATGAATCTGGGAGTATTCCTTGCTTTTCTATATTCTGGAATAGTTTGAGTAGGATTGGTGTCAACTCTTCTCTGAATGTCTGGTAAAATTTTCCAGTAATGCCATCTGGGCTAGGGCTTTTTTTTTTAATAATCTCTTCAGTTTCTTCTTTTGTAATGGGTGGTGATCTACTTCTGAAAATCAGCCAGTAAAAATCCTGTGGATCATAACTGTGTGATCCCATTGTGCATAGGGTCGTCATGAATCGGGCCCATTCACGGTCAGCTAACACCAGCAACTATTTATAAAGCCAGGTACTGTACTGTGTTCTTTATATGCATTAACTGTGATTTTCTCAACAGTCTTCACTGTCCGTTTTACTGATGCCAAAACTTCTCAATTAAACATGAGTAAAGGGTATAAAACTGAGAAGAATGACTGTTTCAATGGCTGTTTTCTGTTGAAGATTTAAAAGTATGGGGGGAAGTATCTAATTATAATAAGAATTCTCGTTTTAATTTAAATATTGGGGTTCATACCTCAAATGATATTTACCGAATATCTACCGAATACCATTCACTGTAAGAGGTGCTTTTAATTGCATCAACAATACTGAAGCCCTGTGTGGAGGTGATACTGTGTCTATCTTACAGTGCCAGAGACATAGAAAAAGCACAGTATATATCTCTTGGATAAGTTAGTAAAAGCTTAACCCAGAAAAAACTGAACCTGTTGGCTTCAAGTCAATTTCAACTCATAGTGACCCTATAGGACAGAGTAGAACTGCCCCATAGCATTTCCAAGGAGGAGCTGGTGGATTTGAACTGCTGACCTTTTGGTTAGCAGCTAAACAGTTAACCACTGCACTATCAGGGCTCCAGAGTCCAGAGAGGTTAAGTTAAATGATTAGGTTTTCTTATTCCTACTTGGAAGCTTTTACCACCAGTAAGAAATATATATAATGTTGACTCAGTGCTTAACACACAGTAGGTACTGATTACATACTTCTAAAAATTTAAATTATAAAGTTATTTTCAAGATATGAGGTTGACAATTAGGGGCTGGGACATGAGAGATGGAGAGTCTATAAAATGGAATTAGTGCCTATCCCTAATCCACTTTCCAAGAAAATTTAGGAGGAAGGAAAAGTTGTATTATTTTAGCTTTCTGGAGAAAGGTTGTGTGACAGAATTGATAGAAAGTAGATCTTTGCCTTTCAAATACGTACTAGCATTTGCTGTATGCATGGCACTGTGGGAGTAAAATGAAGTTACGTGACCATCTTTGCCCTTAAGATCTTGTTCAAGTTTTTTCTTTTTATTTCAAAGGAAAAATTAGGCCCAGTATTTGGGAAAATATTTGGGGCAATTGTTTTTCTTTCGGGCAGTCCCCAACTTTCATACCATTCTTAAAAATGATTAAAAGTCAAAAGTTTGAAAGTTGATAGACTATTCCCAGAGAGTAAAGGATATAAAATCCCTCCATCATGCTCATGCAACCTGACAAAGAACATTCACCGATGCTGGCACCCTCCAACCACTCCCTGTACCATGTTCCTATGCCATCAATTTACCAGGAAGCACAAGCTGTGACTGGGGCCCAGACTGTAGTCTTTTGTCCTAGATCAAGCCTAGGCAGGTGTCTCCTTTTCCCATGGACCTCTTCCTTTCCTTGACCCTATGTAGGGGCTGTGGCAGACGGAGAGTTAGTCTTAAACCTCATTCCACTGTTGCACTGGGGTAGCTGGAACACAGTGGAGGCAAGGGATCCATCCTTATCACACCTGAGCTGAGTAGGACCTCTTCCCGCTGTCCCTTCCAACAAGCACTTGGCCATTCTGCTGCCTGAAATGTAGTGCCCCTTGTAATTCCTCACCCCCCAGAGGGAGCTGATGAGATGAGGAAAGGAGGTGGCAAGGAACACTTACACTAGAAGGAACACCTGCATGTTTGTGAGCAAGGTCCAGCTCCCACTTCCAGCCTTCTGCTTGGGCTCACAGATAACTCCACCTGCTATCACACGTCCACCCCCATGCAGCAGAAACCCAGCACTTTTCCCCAGCCAAACGGGTGTTTAATGTATGAGAGTGCAGATTATATTAAAAATGAATTAGGAAAGAAGGAGGCTGACTACATTGCATTAAAAAAAAAAAGAAAAGAAAATTTTTCAAGAAAAGTGGAAGAAACTGCTCTCTATATTGCAGGATATCCTTTCCTGGCCATAAAGGATGAGGGCTGACTGTTTTGTCTTGTCTTTAAGAATTTAATAATTTAATTAGGTGAGGAAGAAAATCAGTATTTTCAGAAGCAAGGGACTAGTTTCCAGGTGATAGTGTGGTGAATAATTATTTAGCATTGTTCTGTTGCGTATACACACAGTAAGAAAAACCCCATTCTAAACATTGCTGACTAATAAAAGCTATCACTCCTAAGTACTAGTAGTCCCCGATTTATCACGTATTAATGTTACGACAAAATGCACTTAATGACTGTCCTTTTTAATAATTTGTGTACTTTTTTATGTATGTATTATATATTAAAATATACATCTGTAAGTCTATATGTAATGTTTCCAACCTTCAAAGACAAATAAAGATCAGGTCTATAAAGATACTGATAAGTAAAAGGTAATAATAATGAAAACTTAAAAAAGAGATATACAACTTATGTCAGAACCCGCATTAGGACAGAACCCTGTTGTAAATCAGGGACTACCTGTACTGTGCTTTCCAGCTTAAGACTGAAAATTGGTTCTTAGTATGAGAAATAAGAAGGATTAGAACAGTGAATGTAGACTGACAAAGTTTCAAGGTAGTTTTTCACTTGCTGCCAGTACTTTTTTGGTAGCTGTGTTCTTAGTATTCCTGATGTAACAAAAAGCTTAACATGTAGACATTTTACTTAAAAATTCAAGAAGTTACAGGCTTATCCAGCATATCTATTTATAATGTTTATTTCCTCTAATAGTTTTCAGGTTGATCTCAAAATATTTAAATAAATCTTGCTTCAACTTACTGTCTTTAATCTGCTATTTTTGGTTCTGCGGTTAGTGGTTTAAAAGGCGCTTCCGTATTCAGATATCAATGCTCAGGTACATGTGTGTTTTAATTAAATCCTGTTTAACTCTACAGGGGGAACACACCAGAAACTAGAGGAACAGCTTATGTGGTCTATGAAGACATCTTTGATGCCAAGAATGCATGTGATCACCTATCAGGATTCAATGTTTGTAACAGATACCTTGTGGTTTTGTACTATAACGCCAACAGGGTAAGTATAGCCAGGGTCCTTGTTGCATGGAGAGCCCATTTAAGAATTAGTGTAGAACTGCACCGTGATGGGAAATGTGTATTGTGCGTTTTTGTTCTTGTTTTTTTCCTGGCTAGTGCTATTGGTGAAATTCTTTTGGTCGTAGATCGTTAACTGTTAACTTTGATGCTTACCATTCTCAGGCATTTCAGAAGATGGACACAAAGAAGAAGGAAGAACAGTTGAAGCTTCTGAAGGAGAAATATGGCATCAACACTGATCCACCAAAATAAACACTGTTTTCTGCATTTTCATTTTGGACTAAAACCCACGAATGACTACCGACACTTTTTTTTTTTTTTTTTTTTGGTAATTAATACTAAATATTGTGATTTTGTATTTGAGACTCAAAATGACCTGCTTGAAACTTTGATACATGTTAGAATGTATTATGTTAATAAACATGTAGCTTTTTGTAAAACATGTCAATGTTTACTCTTGAACTTTCCCCTCTTATTTGAAACCAGGGGCAGCCATATCAAGAATTGTTCAGTAGTAGGTGTCCTAGAGACCCTGAGATTCTTGAGGGCAGGGACCTTTTTGTGTTCCCTTTGCCTTTGGTGTCCAGCCAGTGGCTGGTCATCAAAGGAACTTGTATAGTGTTACTATTTATTGAATGTCTATTCGTAATGAAATCTTCACAACAACTCTATGAAATAGGTAAGGTATCTCAATTTTGCAGATGAGAGAAACCAAAGCTCATCATGTTGGTTGAATGAATAAGATGCTTACATAAAATAGCTGCTGTGACAGCAACTAGTTATTAACTACATTTGTATAATACTTATTTTCCAGTTAACAGAACACCTTTGTGAATATGGGAATCCTCATCCTTAGAATGGAGTTCCTGGGTGGTGTAAGTGGTGAACGCATTTGGCTGCTAACCAAATGGTTGGAGGTTCAGGTCCACCCAGAGACACCTGGTGAATCAGCTGTTGAAAACCGTTTGGAGCACAGTTCCACTCTGACACGCACAAGGTTGCTGTGAGTAGGAATCAGCTCGACAGCGACTAGTTTTATCCTTAGAACACAGGTTCGTTCTAGAAACGATGACAGCGCATAGTTAGAAATTTGGGAGCAAGCTGTTTGGGTGGTTGTGTTGGTTAGTACATGTCTAAGATTGTGTTTATGTAGATTTTCCCTTCAGTTATTAAGCATGTGTTTATAGTTTGGACCTTAGCTCCTAGTATATCTTTGCCATAGAAGATGCTCACTCTTAATCATGCACTCCCATGGCATGGAAATAAGGTTATTACCACATTTCATCATAGCTGGTAGTTTGAGGAAGATAACTATACTTTTATCTTTATAGTTTAGGCATGGGCCAAATGGAAAAACATGGACTAATTGTTTTGTATACATCTGTAACCCAAAATCAATTTGAAGGGTACATGCACTGAATCATTTAAATGGAAAAGAGCACTTATTCTACTTTTAAATTCATTTAGCTTTGAAATCTATCATTATTTAAGAAAATATAGGTGGTTTTATACTTTTTATACTGTCTTCTCAAAATCTATTATAAACAAAGAAATAATTGTTTTATTTACTGTATCTGACCTTTTTTTTCCCCCACTGTTGTGTTTTTAGTGAAGGTTTACACAGCAGTTTAGGACTCTGAAGTTCTCTTTGAAAGCACTGTAAAGGAGCCCTGGTGGCGCAGTGGTTAAAGCGCTGGGCTGCTAACCGAAAGGTTGGTGGTTTGAAACCACCAGTGGCTCCGCAGGAGAAAGATGTGGTAGTCTGCTTCCGTAGAGATTTACAGTCTTGGAAACCTTGTGGGGTCGCTATGAGTTTGAATTGACTTGATGACAGTGGGTTTGGATTTTTCAGGTAAGAGAGTAGAAAGATTCATTCCTAGGAAAGATGGGCAGATGAGAAAGGGGCCATAGCTGTAATTTTTTTCTTGTGAATGCTTCTATGAATACTAATTTTTCTAATGTGTGTCTTGGGTATTTACAAATGTAAAAATTTTCTGAAAGATTTCATAAGGGGAAAACAAATTAGACTTGCTTATGTTGTGACAGGTCTAAGCAGCAGCCTGGTTTGCCTCTAATATAGTTCTTTTAAATTCGTAACTAGGGGAGATTCTTTCTACTGACAGTTACAGCTGATCTGTCATTTGGACTAATGTGTCTGTTAGCTGAATTTTATGACCGAAAGTTAAGTGTCTAAACAGTTCCCTCTAATTGTTTGGAAATTCTGTAGCCTGTCCCATTTTAAGTTACAAGAACTTTCATTCAGTAGGTGAATATTGGGTACCTACTCTGTGCCAGGCACTGTGCTAAGATGCCCAAGTATACTGTTATGATTGCTCCTCTGCACCAGGCCTCTAAGACTCAGTTTATCAACCTGCTTTTAAGAGTGCAACAGATGAGTGTGTATGTATGTATATGCATACATATGGATGCCAGAGCCGCTTTGCTTTCATCACGGTTAAATTTTGGTCTTCTAAGAAAGATATTGAATGAATATAGAATTCATTAAAAGTTTGAAAACTACAGATATAACACATCTCTCATCATCAGTCTTCTGCATAACAACATTCCGTGGCTCTTAAAGGACAGTGTCCAAACCCTTTAGCATATCACATCATCATTTTCTGTTACCTTTTAAGAGCACCTAAAGCAGAGTCATATTCCAGTTTACCTGCAAAGCCCAGCACATCCTCTGAAGGTGATAGCTAGTAGGTATTTGCATTTTGAGGGGTTCTCTTAGTATCTCCTTTTACCACCTAGGCTATAAATACTCTAGACCAAAATCTTTTATATGACTCCACAGTGGGCACCTGAAATGGTCCTTGGTGCCATTTTTAGTTATCCCATTGGCGTCAAAGCAGAAAACACTAATAAGGACATCTATTATACACACCAAATTCTGAGAAATTGTGATAGGCATTTGGGTCATCAAGGAAAGCTGGGAACCAGGATATTCTGGATGAAACACTCCAGAGAGGAATGAGTGCAGCACCTTCCTCTGGCTGGTCTGGTCCCACAGCAGAGGTGAACTGAAGGACTCTGGGTGATTAAAAGTAAAGCAGCTCCTTTCTTACTCCATTTTCTCCATCCTAAAGCACCGCCTCTTCATTAACTGCTCAGCCCCTCAGCAGAGTTGGCTAGGGCTTCTCAGAGATGAAAGGAGTAGATGAAGTAGCCAAAATGACATGGCCCCGTATCAGATACATGACATCATGTGATGTGTCAATGGGTCGGTGAAGGAGAACTCAGTACTGTTACCAGCCCCCTTCCTCCTCAGTCCTGAAACAATTCCAAGTCATCACTGACAGAGTAACGCTGAATATGGTCAAGAGCTTTTCTCACCCTATGCCGGTTAAAAATCTCATTCACAGTGCCCTACACGCAACCCACCCAATAAGTGGACTGATTTTAAAACCTAACTGTGGATTCCAGTGAGCTAAAGTGAATGTAGATGAAAATAAGCAGTATACGTGAAAACAAGTTTAGAATCAATCATACATTCTTCTCAGAAGTAACTTCTCAACGTACGTTACAGCAAACCTAGATGAAACTAAGCAGTGCATGTGAAACAGACTCAGGATCACATTCTTTTCCAAAGTAACTTCCCAGTGTGAGTTAGCATATGGCTGCAAGCCCATAACACCTTCCATTTCTTCAGATACACAAAATGTGCTGTTTCCACTGGGATAGGAGTTAATCCCTCTTGCTCCAAGTCCAGACAAATGGAGACTGTGTTCACGAAAGTGCTGCAGGATTTGAACACAACATATTCCTTTAATTCTACAGAGAAGACTCCTGAGCCTGTGAGATGAGTGGAGGTAATACCTACCTTGTAGGGTTGCTTTGAGGATTGGTGATGATTTATTTAAAAGTATATAGAACAAGGCCCAGCATGTGGAGTGCTCACGCTGTAGCTGTTACGTTCATAATCACTCTCCTAGTGATGTGGACACTTCTTTTCCCCCTTTTTTCCCACGGGTAACTTGCTTGTGTGGTCCTGAAAGCAGTTCCCGTTTATAACAAGGATGGACAGGAATTTGTCAAGCACATAGCCTTTATTTGACATACTATTTCCAGATAGGACATTTGTTTTAAGTTAGCAGCAAACAGAACTTACAAGTGACAACAAAGGTAACTGGCTCAAGTCCCTCTGTGTACACCATGCACATTTCATGTCTGAGCACCTTGTGTATCTGGGTTAAGTGAAGGTAAGGCAGTGTTGATTGTGCAAACAAGAAATTGGTGTTCTCTGATCAAGAATGGCTACTACATGCATCACACGAAATGCACAACCTGTTTCAACCCGCAGCTGAAGTTTCCTTGAGCAAAGATGCGTGTGAACAATGACAAACACATAGACAGCAACGTGGGCAGAGAGCATGGATAATGCCATGGGGCAGTGAGTTCAGCACACTGATCAAGAGCCCCAAATGGAGGAGCCGTCCCAGTGGCAGAGGAAGCTAGGAGGGTGAGCAGCAGCCATCTCCAGCCACCTCAAGTTCCTTCCTGCCTTCACTCTAAGTTGAGCAGCTCCACGTCAAAGATGAGGGTGGCATTGGGAGGGATGACACCAGGGTGGCCCGTGGCTCCATATGCCACATCAGGGGTGCAGGTCAGCTTCGCCCTCTGCCCCAAGCTCATCTAGCAGGGATGGGGGCAGATGGGGAGAGGAGAAAGAGGACCCAGCTTGATTTAAAAGAAAAAAGTAAGGTAACTATGGCATTTTCCCAAACCATCCTCATGGTAACTCTGCAGGTCTGAGATTAATTTTATATGTGGCTTATTGAAGCTGCTAAGATCTGTAACAACTGCACAGATTCTGCCTCAAAATAGCAGAGACTTGACTGGGACAATAACTTCCATAAAGTAGTCTCAAAATTCATTTATCCAACAAACTACTGGTTATGCAATTAGCGTAAGGCCCAACCATTTCTATTTGTTCATGATTGTTCCTCACCCTCTTCCAAAGAAGCCTGAAGAGGGTGCACAAGAGCACATGTACACACGTAAGTAGGTGAGAGGCACAGTTCATCAAAGAGGTTAGAGGTCAGAGGCCACAGCAAGGTGGGAGGGTTAAGAGGCCTACTCAAATGGTGCACCATATGACTTCATAGGACAGACCAAGAAAGAAGAACTTGAATCAGGGCTCATCACAGCGGTAGTCAAGAACCCACTTGGCATTAGTGGGACAAATGGTAGAATTTGAATAAGGTCTGTAGTTTAGTTAATAGTATTGTGTCAATATTGATTTCCTGGTTTTGATCACTGTACTGCAGCTGTGTAAGATGTTAACACTTTGGGAAGCTGGGTAAAGATCTCTACTATTTTTGTAATATTTTTACAAGTCTGAAATTGTTTTAAATAAGTTTAAAAAAAAAACTTCCTTGACCTACCCTATCCCAGCTCTTCTGCTGTCTCAGTCCTGGTAGCTCACAGGCCCCCTGAGCTAGTTCCAAGCAAGCCTGGGGGATATGCTTGGGATGACAGCCCGTAGTGACACAAAGGAGGGCATGCTGGCAATGAAAGTAGTGGGGACACAAAGCCAGGACTGTTCACTAGATGGTGTTGCCATGCCCCGGTGGTTGTGGTCTGTAATAGGGTGAAGGGTGAAAGGCAGAGTCCTGAGCCCAGATCCCTAACTCCTTAGATCCCCTTTAAGGAGAATCCTCCTCCTACCTGGGCTGCGCCCTCTTCAAAACCCTTGATGACTTCCTGTTTGCCAATTCTGAACTTGAAAGGTTTGTTTCTGTCTCTGGATGAATCAAATTTCTTCCCATTTTGGAGCATTCCTGCCAAAGCAATAGGGTGGAAAAGAGTTGTGGTCATGGGTTAACTCCCAATTCAGGTTCAACATGTCTAAAATGGAATTCCTATTCTGCATAAACCAGTCCTCCCCACAGGTGCTGTTGCACAGGGAAGCAACCTGGACTGTGTCCTGAACTCTTCCTGCTGCCTTACCCCCACATTCAACTTGTCACCAAGTCCTATGTATCTTTCGAATCCACCTATTTTCCCCATTTCTCATCAAGTCACTATCATGCCTCACTTGTTTACAGCAACAATCTCTGCTGGATTATTTAAAAACACAAATCTGATTGTATTATCCCCCTGCTTAAAGCAGTCCAGTAGCTGTCTGGAGCAGAATCCAAATGCCAACACTGCACAGAGGGACTTCAAGGTCTGGCTGTCACCTGCCTGATAGCCCTCTCTCTGCTTTCCCCTTCCTCGCCTTTCTCTATATCCTGTTCACATCACACGTTTCTCAAATGCCTCTGTACTTTAGGGCTTTTTTTGTGCCACTTCCTCAGCCTGAAGGTGGCGTCCTCATCTGGTTTCCCTGAGGTTCCCCCAACATACCAGAACCCAAGGTCACATCATCCCCTGCTGCAGTGAGCCAGGTGACTCAGCTGGTTGGGGTGGTCTCCAGACCCCACACAAACAGTGCTGTTTGGAGCTGGAACACTCCAGGTGCTGCCTCCAGCAGTTCAGAGCTTCTCCCAGCCTTGTCATCCCTGAGGTACACATGTTGCCTAAGTCCAGCAGCCCAAGGCCCAAGAGCTGCTTTTCTATTTTCAATTCTTATTAGTGACACCGACCCAAAGATCAGTCCTTCTGTAAATGCTATTCTGCAACTTCTTGGAGCCCCTGGTCCACACAGAAGGCAATCTGGAACCAGAGAAAGACCTGGCATGTAAGTCCAGAGATTGGTTCTGACTTCACCCTGGCACGAACTCCCTATGTGACCTTATGCAAGTCATTTCCTCTCTCAAGGCCTCAGATTTACCATGTTTAAAATGGGGACAGAGCCAGCTTAGGGTCTGAGCATCTATGATTCCATTCCTAATTCCTACAACTTAAATGTGTACAAGAAAAACAGTCTTATTTACCTACTTTCTGGATAGAATAAATTGGGCTCTTGCCCTGGGTACTAAATCAAGCAAAGGAGAAAACCCTGCTGGCTATACAGAGATTCACACAGATGGATGCTGAGGAGATAAATATGAACTCATACATACACACAGGCTGCTAAGATATTTAAATATACAGACATCATTATGCATGCTCACATGCCCTTATGCACATACACTTAGAAGAAGAAACCCGATGGCCAAACAGATACTAAGACAATATTTAGATGCACAGACCTACATACACACACATAGACACACACTTTGACAAATATGCACATGGATGTGCCTTGCTTGCACTCACACATTCACACACTCCATTTAAAGATGGACTTTCTCATTCCCCAATTCCTTCATGTTTCATTTGACTTCATTTATTTCAGGCCTCACACAGTTATTGACTGCTACAAGCTCAGCCAGAACTCCATGCAGTCCAAAAACAGAAGTATATAAATATGATTACCTCATTTGACAGTCGTGCCATTGCAGTGCAGTACATAAAGAATGTTTGTTTTTTGTTTTATTAGTGTTGCTGGATCAATTGTAATCCATAGGAGGAAAAAAAATGAACCTTGACCCCTACCTCACCCATGCACAGAAGTCAATTCCATACGAATCACAGACCTAAATATGAAAGACAATCAAGCTTCCACAAGATAATAAATAGAAGAATATCTTCATGACCTAGGGATAGACAGATTTCTTGAGCAAGATACAAAAAGTACTAACCATAAAGGAAAAGATGAATAAATTGGACTTAATTAAAATTAAGAACTGCTGTTCAAAAGATAGCACTAAGAGAATAAAAAGACAAGCCATGGCGTGGGAGATGTTTGGAATAGATATAATCAGCAAAAGACTTCATACAAAATCTATGAAGAACTCTTTTAAATCAATAAGAAACAGACAACCTAACTTTTTTAAATGGGCAAAATTTGAACAGACAAAAAGGATATTTGGATGGCCAGTAAGCACATGAAAAGGTGCTCAACTTCATTTGTTATCAGGGAAATGCAAATCAAAACCACAATGAGATAACCTCTGGGCACCCACCAGAGCAGGCCAAAAACAAACCCAAAAATCTGACAATACCAAGTGTTGGTGAGCAAGTAGAGTAACTGGAACTCTTATACTCTTCTGGTGGAAGTATAAATTGGCACAACTACTCTGGAAAGTTGTTTGGCAGTATCTGCTAAAGCTGTGCATACCCTGCATATACCCTGCAATTCCACTTCTGAGTACAGACGCAACAGAAACATGTACATATGTGTACCAAAAAACATCTACAAGACTGTTCAAAGCAACACTACTTGTAATAACCAAAACCTATAAACAACTGAAATGTTCATCACCAGTAGGAAGAATGAATCACTGCACAGGAATAAAAAAGAATAAACTACTATGGGTGAATATCACAGACAATGTTGAGTGAAATAAGCCAACACAAAAGACAACAGTCAAGAGTACATACTGTGTAGTTCCATTTCTAAAAAGTTCAAAAACAGGCAAAACTAATCTATGGGAACAAAAGTCAGAATAATAACTGCCTTTAGAGATGTAACGACCAGGAGGAGGCACGAGGGAGACTTGGGGGTGCTGATAATGCTTTCTTTATATGTTGGTCTGGGTGGTGGTTAGAGTCCCTGGGTGGTGCAAAGGGCTGCTAAGCAAAAGATGGGAGGTTCGACTCCACCCAGAGTTATCTTGGAAGAAAGGCCTGGTGATCTACTTCCAAAAACCCCACAGAGCACACTTCTACCCTGACATACATAAGGTCGCCATGAGTTGGAATTGACTTGATGGCAGCTGGTGGTGGTGGTAGTGGTTACCTAAGTGTGGTCATTTTGAGAAAATACACTGAGCTGTACATCTTAGATTTATGTTCTCCACTGTATGTATTTAAAGTCCCATACAGTCTCCTGCTCTGTTTGATGAGACAAGTCCCTCCCCAAGCCGGAGCTGCTCACAGCGGACGTTAGCGTTTAATGCACATTGCCTGTTCTTTGTGTGTATTGTGAAAAGTCTTTGCAAAGGGATGTGGTTTCAGTAACTTGATAAGTACTGGTCTGTCTGCAATGTATAGAACAGATAAATCAATTACACGGGTCAGAGGCCCCAGAGGACTCATGATAATTAGGCCACATCACCGGGAGATAAAACGCAGCTCCAGCCCACTGACGTCAGCGACTGGCAACACAGCTGTTGAAAAACATCCACACCGTCTGCCTAGAATTAACCTGGTGCTTCACACTAGCCCAGAGAACTGCTAAAGATGGCCCCATCCGATTATGTCCTAGAAATTAAACTGGCCTTGCTGTCTGCTAAATGGCTGTCGCTGAGTTTGCCACATTAGGAAGAAGGTCACAAGGCAGAACACTCACCCTCCCCTTTGGAACAAACACCTGCTCGTGATCTTCCTGCCGGCAGTTCTGAGGAACTTCATTGAGAATGTCCCTCAGCCCACCTGTATTCAGATACAGATCATCCATGAAGGTCAGCAGAGATGTGAGGCTCTCCTCCGGGCTCCCACAGCGCCCTGTGACAGACACTGTCATCACCCTCACCCCTCACACTGCATCTGAGCCTCTAGTTGACTTATATGCCCCCACCCTACCCCCGTCCCACCTCAGCCTAGCGAAGGCAGGGATCCTTCCTTTTCATCTTTGTGCCCCCCAGTGTCCAGCACAGTATCTCACACACAGTAGGTGCTCAATTACAGTAGTCCCCGACTCATGACGTATTTGTGTTATGACAAACCACACTTAACAACCGTCTGGTTTTGTTTTTTTGGTACATCTTATTGTTAGTAATATGTACTACATATAATTCTGTAGCTCATAATTTGCTGATGTTATTCTCAGATGTTCGCTCGCAGATGTTCAATGTTATGATTTATAAAGATACTGATAATAAAAAGCAATAATAATGGAAACTAAAAAAAATGAGGTATTTGACTTATGTCAGAACCGACATACAACAGAGCTGTTGGAACAGAACCCCCACATAAGTCGGGGACTACTTGTAGTAAATTCCTGTAAAGAGTAAGGAAATTCTGAGGAAGCCAACCTCCTCTTCTCTAATAATACTGCAGGCTGAAAAGGGAGTCTGCCTGGGAGGGTCAGGGCTCCCAGAGCTTTAAGAGGACCTTCCAAGCATCAGACAGAACCAACAGGGCCCGAGCTCCACCGTGGCACTATGGAGGGCCTTGTTGGTATAAGTGGGGAGCAGTAGAGCTTGCAAGCCCTCCTTCTCATTCCCACCAGGCTGGCTGGGAGGAGTAGGGGATATCTGGTCAGAGGGAGTGGGCTGCCTTGGGCTATAGACTTGATCCAGGGGGGCAGACACCTCTGGAGGGGGTATCAGAGAAGAGACCTGCCTGGGGAGGGGCAGGTCTGGATGAGAGTAGGAACAGATGCCTACCTGTGTAGTGCACCACACACGTCTGGCCCTTCTTGGGGAATGTCCTTCCTGCAGGGAGATAGAGGGCAGATAAAGAATAAAATAATAGAAAACTCATCTGGGACATTCAGGTGTGATTGTGGCCCACAGCACAAGGCCCACCTCCCCGTCTACAACCTGGGTCGCAGCACTGCACACCACGGAGGTAGCCTTGGCCCTAGTTCTGGCTTCATGCCTTGTGTGAGCCAGAACTTGTCACTTTGCCTCCCTGGCCTTGATTTGAATGTTCCTCCCTCAGTTTCCTCAACTCCACCCTCTCCTGGTTCTCTCATTGCTCCTTTTACTTTCCTTCACCCATTTCACCAAGACTTACTGAGTATCAACTGTGTGCCAGGCCTGGGCCTCATTCTGGGGAGACAGCAGTGAACAATACAGACAAGTTCCCTGCTCTTTTGAAGTTTACATTCTAACAGAGGGAAACAAAACTCAGATAAACAAGATACTTAAATATTGTGATAAAAGCTCTGCAGGGGTAAAAAAAAAAAAACAAAAAAACGCAATGATGAATTAAAGAGAGATATACCCTGATAGCTCATTTTAGAAAGGATGGTCAAAGATGGTCTCTCAGAGAAGGTGAACTTCGAGCTCAGCCTTGAAGGATGAGAAAATGCTGGGAAAGAGCACTCTGGGAAGAGGGAGCAACAAGTGCACGACCCTTGCAGCAGGGACAGATGAGTGTGCTTGCAGAATAGAAAGGAGGCCAGGTGACTGGAAAGAAGTGAGTGAGAAGGGGAGAGATGGGAAAACCCAGATCAGGCAGAGCTGGATTTAATTCTAAGTGCAATGGGAAGCCGCTGGAAGGTTTTATGCAAGAGAATGACATAATTGGAATTAAGATTTTATAAGATCACTCTGGCTGCTGTGTATAGGATGGATGGTTAGGCATCTGTTGCAATCATCCAGACAAGAAATCAATGATGGCTTGAATTAAGGTGGTAGCAGCAGAGGAGAGAGCAAAACAGATTGGAGATGTATTTTGGAAGCACAGCTGACAAGGCACGCTAATGGATTGGATATGGTGTCCGGGATGAGGGAAAAGAAGTAAACGAGCTATGCCTAGGTTTTCAGTTTGGCAACTGGACAGCTAATGGACCTATTTCCTGAGATGGGGAAGACTGGGGAGGAAGAGATTTGTGCGGGCAGCAAGCAAGTGCCGTGTTTTGGATATGCTAAGCTTGAGACATCTATTAGACATCAAGTTTATACTGCAAGTAGGCAAATGGAGAGTCTGCACTGGAGATATAAGTTTGGGTGGAACTTAAAGCCATGGGGCTGGATAACAAAGTCAGCTGTTATTAGCTGCCATTATGTCTGCCCCCAACTCATGGTGACCCCGTGCACAATGGAACAAAATGTTGCCCAGTCTTGTGCCACCCCAATGACTGGTTGTGGATCCGATCGTTGTGATCCATAGGATTTTCATTGGTTGATGTTCAGTAAATTGCCAGGCCTTTCTTCCTAGTTCATCTCAGTCTGGAAGCTCTGCTGAAACATGTTCAGCATCATAGCAACACACAATCCTTCACTGACAGATGAGTGATGGCTGTGCATGAGGTATACTGGCCAGGAACTGAACCCAGGTCTCCCACATGGAAGGTGAGAATCCTAACCTCACAGCAAAGCTTAGGGAGAGCTAATAACTGAGCCAAAATTTAGAGGACTCTGTAACAAATTAGGGATAACATTGCAAAGAATGGGAATTCCAGAACACTTAATTGTGCTCATGAGAAGCCTGTACATAGACCAAGAGGCACTCGTTCAAACAGAACAAGGGAATACTTCATGGTTTAAAGTCAGAAAAAGTGTGCATCTGGGTTGTATCCTTTCACCATACTTATTCAATCTGTATGCTGAAAAAATAATCTGAGAAGCTGGACTATATGAAGAAGAACGGGGCATAAGGATTGGAGGAAGACTCATTAACAATCTGTAATATGCAGATGACACAACCCTGCTTGCTGAAAGTGGACTTGAAGCACTTACTGACGAAGATCAAAGACTACAGCCTTTAGTATAGATTACACCTCAACATAAACCATAATCCTCAGAACTAGACCAATAAGCAACATTATGATAAACGGAGAAAATATTGATGTTGTCAAGGACTTTATTTTACTTGTATCCACAATCAATGCCCACGGAAGCAGCAGTCAAGAAATCAGACAATGCATTGCATTGGGCAAATCTGCTGCAAAAGACCTCTTTAAAGTGGATGTCACTTCGAAGACGAAGGTACGCCTGACCCAAGCCATGGTATTTTCAATCACCTCATGTACATGCAAAAGCTGGAATAAGGAAGACCGAAGAAGAATTAACACCTTTGAATTATGGTGTTGGCTAAGAATATTGAATTATAACATGGACTACCAGAAGAACAAACAAATCTCTCTTGGAAGAAGTACAGCCAGAATGCTCCTTAGAAGCAAGGATGGTGAGACTCAATCTCACCTACTTTGGACATGTTATCAGGAGGGACCAGTCCCTGGAGAAGGACATCATGCTTGGTAAAGTGGAGAGTCAGCTAAAAAGAAGAAGACCCTCAATGAGATGGATTGACACCATGGCTGCAACAATGGCTCAAGCACAGCAAAGATTGTGAGGACGGCACAGGACTGGGCAGTGTTCTGCTCTGTTTTACGTAGGGTCACTATGAGTCAGAACTGACTTGAAGGCACCTAACAACAACAATATAGGGTCGCTATGAGTCAGAATTGACTGGATGGCAATGGGCTTGGTTTGGGTTTATGGGAGCATGGGGGAGGGAGAAACAAACTGACTGGGGGAGTCAGAGAAAGCATCATAGAGGAGACAATGAGTCTTAGAAGATGAGTGGGAATTCTCTGGAGGAAGAAATGGGAGGTAACCTGGGAAGAGGGAATGGCATCGAACAAAAGTTAGAGTCAAGCAATAGCAGGATCACTGTCCTTTTCACTGCTGTAACCCTAGGCCTAGCATAGAGTAAATGTTTAATAAATATTTGCTGAATGAATGGTGTCTTTAAAAACAACTTGCAGGCAGCTAGGTAAAGATGAAGCTAAAGCTAGTAGTGGGGGGTAGGGGCAAGTAGTAAAAGATGAGGCTCTGGTGTAGAAGGTAAGAATAGGCCATATCACTGAGGACCTGTTATGGATTGAATTGTGTCCCCAAAAAATAAGTGTTGTAAAACCTAACTTCTATGTCTATGGTTTTGGAGCCCTGGTGGTGCACTAGTTCAGAGCTATGGCTGCTAACCAAAAGGTCAGTAGATCGAATCCACCAGCCACTCCTTGGAAACCCTATGGGGCAGTTCTACTGTGTCCTATAGGGTCACTAAGAGTTGGAATCGACTCCTGGCAAAGGGCTTAGGGTTTTCTTTTTTTTTTTTTAATGCCTGTGGTTATAATTCCATTTGGGAATGGGTTATCTTTGTTATGTTAATGAGACTGGATTAGTGTAGGGTGTGTCTTAAATCAATCTCTTTTGAGATAGAAAACAGATTAAACAAGCAAGCGAAAGAAGCAGAGATGGGTGAAGAGAGATGCCAAGCCATGTGAAGGTTGCCCAGGAGCAGAAGATAGAAGAGACAAGGACCTTCCTCCATTGTCGACAGAGAGAGAGCCTTCCTCTACAGCCGGCACCTTGAATTTGGACTTCTAGCCTCCTAAACTATGAGAAAATAAATTTCTGTTTCTTAAAGCCACCCGTTTGCAGTATTTCTGTTATAGCACTAGATAACTAAGGGTCCAATATACCTGGAGACTGGAAGAATCATTAAAACATTTGATGCCTGGGGGGAGAGGAATGGTCAGCTATGCATTTTAAAAGACTTTGGGCTGTGGTATAGAAAATTAATAGGGTGGGGTGGGGAGGCCAGACGGAAGGGAGGGAAGGGGAGGGGACACTGAAGGGGGTAGGTGAGACTGAAGGGAAGAGAGGGGAGACTGAAGGGAGGGGAGGGGTGACAGAGAGAAGGGGGTGAGAATGAAGGAGGGAAGTGAGGCTGAAGCGAAATGAGGTAAAACTGAAGAGCAGAGGTGAAGCTAAAGGGTGGAAGTGAGACTGAAGAGGGGAGGTGAGACTGAAGGGCCAGGTGAGGCTGAAGGAGGGGAGATGAGGCTGAAAGCAGTGAGATGAGTTTAGAAGCTTTGCAGAAATCTGAGTAAGAGAGATGACGGTGGCCTGAACTAGGGTGGGGCCCTGGGGGTATGGATTCTAGCAATACTAAGTAGGAAGACTTGACAGGACTTGGTGAGGGTCCTGACCAAAGACAAGTGTCCCCAGTATGGCAGCATTCTTGTTGAAACATTAACTTGTAGTTTCCCCTCCTGGCTCTTTTGTACTTCCTGACTCAGAGGTTTACAGAGGGCTGACAGCAGAAAGCCAAAACTCCTCCAGGCTTTCCCTAAATGTCTAATCCCCCTGAAGAAAAAATGCTCCGAGTCCCTGGCCAAGAAGGGAGGATAAGGAGAGAAAGTTCTAAAAGCAGAGGCTCCTATGAGCCAGGGAAGGGAGAAGAGGCCTCCAACCCCATCCAAGAACTCCATGGCAGTGCCCTGAGGGAGGAAGTCTTGTGACAAGGCCTCAGGGAGATGCTTCCTGGGGCCCAGCCAACAAGGTCCCCATCATGAGCAAAGAAACGTGTACCCCACAGATGACCCGAGGTATCATCTGGGACTTCTAGGGACCACTGTTTTTGAACAAGGAAGGCAGCCTGGAATCAAGAGGCCCTCCAATTTCATGGGTGGAGGGCTCAATAATGTATGGTGTGAAATTTGCCTGTCAAACCCTGCAGAATGGCTGCTTTGGTCTGAATGGAATTAAATTGTATTTAAGAAATAAAGAAACAGCTATTTCCTGCACACCCAAACCAAGTTATTCAAGGATGTCACCTGGGGTGTCTGGCTTGGGAAAGACGAGGAACAGGGAACACAGAAAGAGGTGCGCTTAGGGATGGGGTTGGGGAGTGAGCATTAAGTTCTGCTTTGGACTTGCTGACTTTGAGGTATCCCGTGGGGCATCTACGTATAGGTCGAGCAGCAGCCGGATATATGGATCACTGTGAACTCAGGTGGGAGGTCTGGACAGGAGGCTTAGATGTGGAAGCCATCGGTTGCCAGACGATAATGAAAGCCATGGGAGTGGACAAGATCTCCGGAGACGGTGAGCGGGGCAGGGAGGATAAAGGGCGCTACATAGGTGGGAGTGCTTCTCCCTTCCCAGACTGGTTCTGTCCCCACAGGCTTCCACTGCCCAGCCCGCAGCGGCCCCCCCCCGACAGAAGGCCCTGCAAGGGGTGCGTTAGAAGCAGGGAGCAGAAAAGACCCCAAAGCAGGTCCTTCCCCTGGTTTCCAGAGGGCACCTAGCAGGGATAAAACCTAGCCCTGGAAAATGAGCAGCAGCGGATAACCAAGTGGTTCCCTCGGCTGCAGCCAGAGGCCCCTGGGGCGGTCGCGGGGCGCAGACCTCAGCCTCTGGGCCGCCACCTTCCTTCCCCCAGGTGAACCGGCGCGGAAGGGGATGGTGGAGGATCGTCTTTTAGACCCCTAGGAATACCGACCCGGGTCTCCTCCCGCCGCTCCTCATCCTAGGCCCATCCCCCCACCGGCACCCTCCGCGCTACCTCCGAGTCAGACCCCTGCCCCCCCGGCTCCGCCCTGGGACCCCTCCCCCTTCCCCGGTTCCACCGCCCAGTACCGTCTCCTGGGGAGATGGTCTCGATCTCCACGCCCATCCTGGTCCCACAGGCCCCGCCTCCGGGGGGGTCCCCGCTGCTGCCCCGACCCCGGCTCGGTAATGGCCCCGGCCCCGCTGAGTCTCCGGCGCTCCTCCCCGCCGCCACTGCAGAGCCGGAGGAGGTGCGGCTGGAGTCGGGACCCGCGCGGGGAGGGGCCACGGGAAAGCGGGCGGCGGGGCGGAGCCGCGTGGAAAGGTGGGGTCCGCCGGGGAGGGGCCCCGGGGAAGGGACCCTGACGTGGCTGCTCTGGAGCCTGGCCTGGCTAGGGCTGTTCAACCCACTGGGTGAGGAGGGTGGGAAGGGACGCACGCAAGCACCCTCGATGCACCCACACATTCATCTATGCTTTCAATACACATTTATTTAGCACTACTCTATGCTAAGCTCTGGGGAGTCAACTCGGTCCCACAGACTAGGGGAAGAAGGCAAGCAATTAAACTAATATTTTAATTAGATGTGTTCACTGTCCTGGAGTTGAGAATGTTACGGAAGCGCCAGAGAGGTACCTTCTCTGAGGGTGGGAGTGGGGGTTAGGGGAGGCGTCCCGCGTCTATAGAGCGGTGGATAGGGGAGGGGACACGGCCCTCCTAAACGCCCCTAAACCCCTATTCGCCATTCTGAGTAGTTCAGCTCCACACACATTTATTGGGTTTCTACTTTTCCAGGCATAGTGCTGCGCTCTGGGAATACTAATTAAGACAGGATCGCTGTCCTTGAACAGCTTAGTCTGTAACCAGACAGTTACAGCGCAGGGTGATTAGTGCTGTGGAATCAATCAATCTTGAGCTCCTCCTCCACGGCAGACCCTTCACCTTCACCCAAAAGAGATCAAGGAATCTGGAAAGATGTTTTTGAAGGAGGTCACAGTTGCCTGAAGTATGACTGGAACTTTTAAAACTTTTTTCCCCCTCATTATTTCCTGCGTTGTTCTAAAAATGGATGTGAAAGTATGATTCTGACAGGTGGCGCTGGAAGGTCGGCATAAGGAGAAAAGCCTGAGCAAAGGTGTCCGGAGTGGGCCCTAGAGGTGTTCTTCCCCCATTTTTCCTTCACTCTCCCCCTTCCCCCCACGCTCGCAGGTGGTTAGGTAATCAGCTTCACTGAAGGAGGACTGGCTGTGTTGTTCCAAGCGCAAGAAAGACGATGGTCAACTGTACTGTGGGGATCAGGACCTGAAATTCCCTACGGGCTGCTCCAAGACGTGGCTCAGGAGTGTAGCTGGTCTAAGAAGCCTAGTGACGCGGTACGGGCTGTCACATGTAGGGTAGGTGTAGAACTGAGATTTGTAACTGATCCTTTCAAATGAAGCGGCTTCAGTCGAAAACACGCTGTTTTGTGTATGGATAAGAACATTTTTCTGCGGAGATTTTATCAGATTTTAAAGTAGTCCCCGACTCCCCAACCTTAAAAAAAAAAAAAGGCTTAAGAAACTGTGGTGTCGACCCTAGGCTCCTGGACTCCTTCTTAGTCTAAGAGAACCGATGAGTAGCGGGGAAAAGGGCTAAGGGAAGGCGAAGTTGTTTGTGGCTGGTTTACGGTCCTTGGAGTTTCATGGAGACTATAACTCCCAGAGATCCGTGCGACAAAGCCTGAGCTTATTGGCCAGTGGGAAGCTTCTCCAAACGTGACACATGCAAAAGCCAATAGGTAGGGGGCATTGCTGAACTTGACCGGCCACCGCTCACATTTCAGAGCACTGGGGGCCGATATTTCCGGTACCTGCTCGGGGCTTCGGATCCGAGGTGTCTTGAGGTGGGGCGGCCTCGGGGAGAGTGATTTTCTGTAGAGCAGTGAAACTAAAGGTATTTTTGTCTCCACTGCTACCTGTCCTGGCTGATGTGGGAAGGCTGCGGGTGGGCTGGGAGAGAGGTGAAGAAGGCGTGGGGAGGACCCAGGTGTGCGCAGAGGATGGGCTGAATGAAGGGGTCTGTGTGGGGAGGGGCGGGAGGATGAGGCCAGAGCTGAGGGTGGTTTTAAACGAGCGAGTGTATTTCCTTGGAAACCCTGGTGGCGTAGTGGTTAAAGTGCTACAGCTACTAACCATAAAGGTCGGTAGTTTAAATCCAACAGGCGCTACCTGGAAACTTTATGGGGCAGTTCTACCCTGCCCTATAGGGTCGCTATGAGTCGGAATCGACTCGACGGCAAGGGGTTTTTATTTCTCCTGTGACTCGGGAATGTTACTTTTGGGAGTATATCCTAAGGAAGTCATCTAAAATAAAGAGCACACTTTATGCACAAAGACCTTTATCAAAGTGTAATTTATAATAGAATAAAGTGGGCGACAACCTGGGTGTTTCAACAGTGATTAGTTCAGTAAATTGTGTAACTTCACTGAGTGAATATTAAGCGACCTCAAAACGTAATTTGCAAAACTTTTAAATAACATGAGGAAGTGCTAATATATAATGTTAAGTGAAAAAATGGTACGATATGATTGAAAAATTTAACAACCAAAACCTATACAGAGAAAAAAGTCTGAAAGGATGTAGTCATAATATTCTTTGGATGAATGGATTTTTGTGACTTTCTCTTTTTACTTTTTTAACCCCCTGCCCCAAATTAAGTGTAAAGAACTTGAAATTATCTTTAAGTTGAAACATAATAAATTTAGAAACTTAGAAAAACAAGTAAGGTTATGTACCTCTGTTTAAACCTACTGGAAATGCTCTAATTCACCTAAGCACCTTGATTTTCACCATGAGGTGTCTTTAAAGAAGATTACAAACAAGAATTAAGTGGTTATATATTGAGCAGCAGATCCTGGTTCTGACCACCTCTTCCTCTGGTCTTTTCTCTCTCTAAAACACCCTAACTACAGGGTGGAAGTCATGGGCTAGGCTTTGTGGGGAATCAAAGATAAATAAGACAGGGCTGCTGATTTCAGAAAGCTTAGAGTCTGGCTAGGGGTTGAGAGACCAACAGGTACATAACTTCAAGAAAATGTAAGATTTTTAAAAGATAGAGAATAATAGGAAGACTCTTGTTTCAACCTTGGTCCTCTTGGCCTTCTGATCTTTTCACCAACCCTAAGCCAAAAAAAAAAAAAAAAAATCAAAGCTGCTGCCCTGATTCAATTCTGACACATAGGGACAGTTAGCAGTCGAGAGCTTTAACCACTGCGCCACCAGGGCTTCTTAACCCTATACCAGTGACTCCCAAATCCTTACCTCTAACTGCCTAAGATACTTGCTACCTCATAGAGTTCTTAATTGAAGCACATCTAATGCTAAACTAATCACACACAGCCATCTAACCTTGGAAGCATGTTCTGCCTTTACCTCTGCTTAATGGTTCAATAGTTTCCCAAGCTAAAATTCTGCATTTTATCCTTGATTCTTCTTTCTCCCTCACCACTCGTATTCTATCTGATATTATCTATTTGATCTGCCTCAGAAATCTCTCTTGAATCTGGCCCCTTTCTCTACTGAAATAGCTATACCCTTGGTTTACATTCTCATTGTGGCATTCAAACTATTTCATAGCTTCTTATTAAACTTGTCAACTTCCTTCTTAGGTCCATCTTGCACACGGTCGCATGAATGTGTACTGGTTTCCCCAAATTCCAAATTCCTTAGCAGGTCCTTTATGATGGGGATAAAAGGTCCGAAAGATAGATCAGTATCAGGTGATATAAAGCCTTAAATGCCTTGCTAAGGCATTTTGAAATAACTTATTTTTTTTTATATACTCTAGGCTCTGGAACCCTATCAAAGGTTTTTGAGCAAAAGAGCAAAATAATTTAAAATTGTTTTGTTTTTTTAAAGATAATTCTGCCCAACCACACATATTGTCCAGGAGAGAGAAGAGACTGTTTGTTACCAATGGGCCATCTCCTTGTTCTCTAAAATGGGAAAGGTGGTCAGGACCTGGACTAGCACAATGTCAGGAGAAGTCGAAAGGAATGGAACAGATTTTTGTAATTGCTGTTAGGTTTTTGAGAAAAATATGCCAAATTTCTTCTTGTCCCAAAGATGAAAATATTAAATTAATCTTCTAAAAACCTCAGTAGCTTTATTATTTTGTTTGTTTTTCCCTTATTCACAAATTCTTAGATGCTGCCCCGGCCACACACACCCTCAATGACATTAGACTGAATTGGGTGGCCTAAAACATATAAACTGCCTTTGCTGTAATTGGCCTGTTAGGAATTTTCTCTGCCCAGGAAATGGATCATGCATTATTTATCAATAAAAGTCTTTTAAAAGCACATGAGTAGATCTTAGGAGAAAACATGTATTATACAAGACCAGTGGGATAGAGATCACAGTTTTTTTCATTAGTCAGTAATGACAGGGGACTTATTTTTTCATCTAGCAAGCCGCTGCAGAACAGCTTAATCTGACATCAGCGATAACGCATGTCTTTCTTTAGAGTCTTTTTAGTAAAAGATTCTGAGAGCAAGGATGAAGCCAGCAAGGAGGTATGAGAAATAATTTACAGATAAATTAAAAGCAAATCACCAGGCAGTGTAGTAGAGAGTACGTTTCTTTGGATTTAGAGTCCAAAGACTTCTCAAGTTTTGTCTTTAACACTTAACTACTCAGTGATTAAATAAAACAGGGCTGAAAAATGTCCATTGGATTCAGTTACACAGATGGCACTGGTGGCTTGCTGAGAGCTATTTCGGAGAGATGGGAATGGAGTCGAAGTGGGTTAAGAAAGTGAGTGGTGAAGAAACAGCACTGCAAGTTTAGACAATTCCTTGATAACTAGTCGGATTAAATATCATTTTATATGTTTTGTTGATGATTTGCATTCTTTTGTAAATTGCCTGTGGATATTCCTTGGCAATTTTAAAATTTAGGATGTTTACCTTTTTAACTGGCTTATAAGACCTTATTGTAAAACTTTTTTTTTTTTTTCCCAAAAAATACAGAAATAAGTAAAGAGGATCCCACTTTGTCTCTTAATACCATCCTAACACCATCTCAGGAGCCCTCGTGGCACAGTGGTTAAGAGCTCGGCTACTAAAACCAAAAGGTCAGCAGTTCAAATCCACTAGCCGCTCCTCGGAAACCCTATGGGGCAATTCTGCTCTGTCCTGTAGGGTCACTATGAGTCAGTATCTACCAGGAACAGTTTGGTGTGTATTGTTCCTTATCTTTTTCTGCATTTTTTAAATAAATATATACAAGCACACATACATATAGACATAAAGAGGTTGGGTTGTTTTTTTTTCCCCGTAACTAGGCGCATACTGAACTTGTGGATTTCACTGCTCTTTTGGGGGAAAATTTTTCATATCAGTAGTCATGGAACTTCCTTATTTTTATTTAGCTATTTTCATATTGTTGTACATCTAGGTTTTTCTTTTTTTTTTTAAATTTTTTTATTGTACTTTAGATGAAGGTTTACAGAACAAATAGTTTCTCATTAAACAGTCAGTACACATATTGTTTTATGACATTGGTTAACAACCCCACGACATGTCAATACTCTCCCTTCTTGACCTTGAGGACCTTTGTTTTTGGTGAAAATATACATAGCCAAAGTTACACCATTTCAAAATTTTCTACACGTACAATTCAGTGACATGGATTACATTCTTCCAGTTGTGCTGCTATTCTCACTATCCTTTTCCAAATTATTCCCTCACCTTTATCTTCAACTCACTGCCCCCTAGGCTTCCCATCAAACCTTTTGAGTTGCTGTTGTCAATTTGATCTCACATAGATAATTCTTTTTTTTTTTTTTGTACCTTAGATGAAGGTTTGCAGAACAAATAGTTTCTCATTAAACAGTTAGTACACATATTGCCCTATGACAGTGGTTAACAACCCTGTGACATGTCAACACTGTCCCTTCTCAACCTTGGGTTCCCTATCACCAGCTTTCTTGTCCCCTCCTGCCTACTGTAAGTCCTTGTCCCTGGACTGCTGTGCCTCTTTAGTCCTGTTTTGTTTAATGAGGTATCCAATCCCTGACCGAATGGTGAACTTCAGGAGGGGCTTCAGCACTGAGCTAAAAGGGCGTCCGGGGGACATACTCTCAGGGTTTCTCCATTCTCTGTCAAGCCAGTTAATCTGGTCTTTTTTTTTCGACTTTAGAATTCTGTTCTACATCCTTTTCCAGCTCTGTCTAGGACCTTCTATTGTGATCCCGGTCAGAGCAGTCAGTGGTGGTAGCCGGGCACCATCTAGCTGTACTGGACTCAGTCTGGTGGAGGCCGTGGTAGCTGTGGTCTGTTAGTCCTTTGGACTGATCTTTTCCTTGTATCTTGTTCTCTTCATTCTCCCTTGTTCCCAAAGGGGTGAGACCAGTGGAGTATCTTAGATGGCTACTCACAGCCTTTTAAGACCCCAGACACTACTCACCAAGGTAGAATGTAGAACATTGTCTTTATAAACTGTGTTATGCCACTTGAGCTAGATGTTCCCTGAGACCATGGTCCCCACAGCCCTCTGCCCAGCAATTCAGTCCCTCAAGGAGTTTGGAAGAGTCTATGGAGCTTCCATGACCTTTCCTTGTACAAGTTGTGCTGGCTTGCCCAGTAGTGTGTACTGTTTTAGCCTTCACCACAGTTACCACTTATCTATTTAGTTCCCCCCCACCCTCCCATCCCTCATAACTGACAAAGATTGCTTCTTTTCATCTGTAAACTTTTACATGAGTTATATAGTAGAGGTCTCATACAATATTTGTTCTTTTGTGATTGACTTATTTCACTCAGCATAATGTCCTCCAGTTTCATCCATGTTATGAGATGCTTCACAGATTCATCATTGTTCTTTATGTTTGTATAATACTCCATTGTGTGTATGTACCGTAGTTTGTTTATCCATTCTTCTGTTGATGGGCATCTAGATTGTTTCCATCTTTTTGCTATTGTGAACAGTGCTTCAATGAATATTGGTGTGCATATGTCTATTAGTGTGACTGCTCTTATTTCTCTAGGATATATTCCTAGGAGTGGGATTGCATTTTGTAGTACTTTTTTTTGTGGTGCTGACGTTTTCTTTGTTCCTCTTACTCTCCTGTGCTGAGTTCCTTTTGTTTGTGGATTTTTTTTTTTCCATTTCTTTTGTTTTTGTAGGTTTTGTTTTTACTGAGGGTTTATGTTTTTCTTCTTTATTTTGATGAGTAGGTTTGTTAACTTTCTTTGTGGTTACCTTGAAATTTACCCTTATCTTCCTAGATTTGAACCAGTCTATATTACTTGGTATTGCTTGACCTCCTCTCCATCAGAAGGTTCTATACCTACAACATTTATTCCCTCTTTTATTGTTCTGATGCTGTAGTCATTTACAGATTAACCTCTCTGGTTCCCTGTTGTAATTCTTTTGGTTTTGCATACTCCTTAAGAGTTCATTTCCTAGGTTGGTATCTGGCTAGTACAATTCTGTGTCCTATATTCAGCCTGTGGTCTGATATTGTTTGTTCTGAGATCGAAGGACTCCCTTTAATAAGTCTTGTAAGTTTGGTTTGGTTTTTACATAGTCCCTTAATTTCTGTTTATCTGGAAATGACCTAATTTCACCATCGTATTTGAATAAGAGTTTTGCAGGATATATTATTCTTAGCTGGCAATTTTCTTCTTTCAAGGTTTTATATATGTCCTGCCGTTGCCTTCTCGTCTGCATGGTTTCTGTGGAATAATTTGAGCTTAGTCTTATTGTTTCTCCTCTGTATGTGACTTTTTGTTTTTCTCAAGCTGCTCTCTTTGTCTTCAGTTTTAGTGAGCGTGATTATGATATGCCTTGGTGATTTTCTTTTGGGGTCTATCCTATATGGGGTTTGTTGAGCTTCTTGGATGGTCAGCTTTTCATCTTTCATGATATTGGGGAAGTTTTCAGTCAGCAATTCTTCAGTGATCCTCTCTGTGTTTTCTGTTTTCTCCCCCTGTTCTGGAACTCTGATCACTCACAGATTTTTGCTTTTACTGTATCCCACATAATTCTCAGGGTTTCTTCATTTTTCTTCATTCTTTTTTCTGATTTTTCCTCAAACAGAGTTGTATCCAAGTATTTGTCTTCAATTTCACTGATCCTATCTTCCATCGTTTCAAACCGGCTCCTCAGCCCTTCTATGACACGGTCCATTTCTGAAATCTTGTTGTTTATCTTTTGGATTTCCAATTGTTGTTTTTGTATGGTTTCTAGTTGTGAATTTATTTTAGCATTTTGTTCCTGTATTATTTTCTTGAATTCTAACATTTTTTTGTCTGTACTGTCCATTAATTTGTCTGCCTTTTCCATGAATTTGTATATTTTTTCCTCATTTTTGTCTGTTTTTCGCTTCAACTCTTGGATAATTATGAATATTAGAGATTTGAATTCCCTCTCAGTTAGGTCTAGTGCCTTTTCTTCTACTGGAAGGTCATCTGGTGTTTTATTTTGGATGCCTCCTGGAACCATCCTGTCCTGTTTTTGTAAATGTTTTGATATTGTCTGCTGTCTTCAGGGCTTTCAGTGGTTATTTTCCTCATTTATTGATTGTTGGTCATCATCATTTTTCTTTATCTTTGCATAATACTCCATTGTGTGTATGTACCATAGTTTGTTTATCCATTCATCTGCTGATGGGCATCTAGGTTGTTTCCATCTTTTTGCTATTGTGAACAATGCTGCAGTGAACATGGAGGTTCATATGTCTGTTCATGTGATGGCTCTTATTTCTCTGGGATATATTCCTAGGAGTGGAATTGCTGGATCGGATGGCATTTCTATTTCTATTTTTCTAAAGAAGTGCCGTATCATTTTCCAAAATGGTTGTATCATTTTGCATTCCCACCAGCGGTGCATAAGAGTTCCGATCTCCCCACAGGCTCTCCAACATTTGTAATTTCTAGCTTTTTTGATTTGTGTCAGTAATTCTGGGGTGAGATGTTATCTCATTGTGGTTTTAATTTGCATTTTTCTAATGGCTAGTGATCGTGAGCATTTCCTCATGTTTCTGTTGGCCACTTGAATGTCTTTTTTGGTGAAGTGTCTGTTCATTTTCTTTGCTCAATTTTTAATTGGATTATTTGTCTTTTTGTTGTAGAGATGTTGGATTTTTTTTGTAGATTATGGAGATTAGACCTCTGTCAGACTTGTAATGTCCAAAAATTTTTTCCCAGTCTATAGGTTCTGTTTTCACTCTTTTGGTGAAGTCTTTTGATGAGCATTAGTGTTTGATTTTTAGAAGATCCCAGTTATCTAGCTTATCTTCTGGAGTTTGTGTTGTGTTGGTTATGGTTTGTATCCTGTTAATGCCATGTATTAGGTCCTCTAGCATTGATCCTATTTTTTTCCTAAGAACTTTATAGTTTTTGGCTTTATATTTAGGTCTTTGATACATTTTGAATTAGTTTTTGTATATGTTGTGAGGTGTGGGTCCTGTTTCATTTTTTTGCAGATAGACATCCAGTTTTGTCAGCACCATTTGTTAAAAAGACTGTCTGTTCCCCGTTTGATGGACTTTGGGCCCTTGTTGCAGATCAGGTGACTGTAGGTGGATGGATTTACATCTGGATTCTCAATTCTGTTCCATTGGTCAACGTATCTATCATTGTACCAGTACCAGACTGTTTTGATTACCGTAGCTGTGTAGTAGGTTCTGAAGTCAGGTAGTATGAGTCCTTCTACTTTGTTATTCTGCTTCAATAGTGCTTTACTTATTCAGGGTTTCTTCCCTTTCCATATAAATTTAATGATTAGCTTTTCTATCTCTTTAAAGAATGTTGTTGGTATTAGGATCGGGATTGCATTGTATTTATAAATTGCTTTGGGTAGAATCGTCATTTTCACAATTTTGAGTCTACCTATCCATGAGCATGGTATGTTTTTCATTTATGTAGATCTCTGTTGGTTTCTTGCAGTAGTGTTTTTTAGTTTTCTTTGTATAGGTCTTTTACATCCCTGGTTAGATTTATTCCTAAGTATTTATTTTTTTAGGGATATTATAAATGGTATTGTTTTTCTGATTCCCTTTCCATAGTTCTCTTTATTGGTGTATAGGAATCCCACTGATTTTTGTATGTTTATCTTGTATCCTGCTACTCTGCTGAATCTTTCTGTTAGTTCTAGTAGTTTTCTCGGGGAGTCTTTAGGGTTTTCTATGTATAGTATCATATCATCTGCAAACAGGGACAGTTTGACTTCTTCATTACCAATTTGGATGCCCTTTATTTCTTTTTCTTGCCTTATTGCTCTAGCTAGAACTTCCAGCACAGTGTTAAATAGGAGTGGTGATAAAGGGTATCCTTGTCCCTGTTCTCAGGGGGAATGTTTTCAGCCTCTCTCCATTAAGAATGATGTTGGCCATTGGTTTTGCAAAGATGCCCTTTATTATGGTGAGAAATTTCCCTCCTATACCTACTTTATTGAGAGTTTTTGTCAGGAATGGGTGTTAGATTTTGTCAGATGCCTTTTCTGCATCAATTGAGATGATCATGTGACTCTTTTCTTTCCTTTTATTTATGTGGTGGATTATGTTGATTGATTTTCTAATGTTGAACATCCTTGCATACCTGGTATGAATCCTACTTGGTCGTGGTGTATTATGTTTTTGATATGATGCTGAATTCTATTGGCTAGAACTTTTGCATCTATAGTCATGAAAGATATATTGGTCTGTAGTTTTCTTTTTTTGTGTTGTCTTTGCCTGGTTTTGATATCAGGGTTATGCTGGCTTCATAGAATGAGTTTGGAAGTTTTGCTTCCTTTTCTATATTCTGAAATAGTTTGAGTAGTACCAGTATAAGCTCTTCTCTGAACTAGGTTTTTCTATAACACACACTGCAGTGAACATCCTTAAGTATGTACAAACGTGAGTATGTCTGTAGTTCTATAAAAATAGTTTTTTGGGTTTTTTTTTTTTGCTAAATGTCATACATTTGTTTTACATATTTAGATCTTTAATCTATATGGAATTTATGTTGGTGTAAGATGTGAATGGCAAGTTTCTTACCTTTTTGAAGCTTTAGCTTTCTCTCTCAAATAAGAATAATAGTAGCTACCTCACAAGATTATTACAGGGATTGCATAGAATCCTAACCAACCAGAACCACGTGTGGCACATAGTAGGCACATTTATTCCCTTGGTTTCTTTTAATTTGACCAGCAGATCTAAGTAATATCTAGGTTATGTTTATAGAATATGGTAAGTTTTAAAATATTCAGTAACAATATAATCCTGATTTCCTTTGTTTTTATACATCTTATGTTTCACAGAAAGGCTATCCACAAAATTCTACCATCAAAATGACTGAAGTTAGTAGTGTTCTACCATATTTTAAATTAGTGACAAATGGAATTTTAAGTGTTGACTTTGCTTTCCCTTCAGTGTCAAGAATAAAGGAAAATAAAACAAATATCATGAAAAGGTCAGGTGTGAACCATCTAAAGGAAAAATATACAGTGAAACCTGTAAGCTGGAACTCGGTGGGACTGCCTTGTCTTTCTAGGTCTTGCAAGTTTTCGCCTTTGACAGGGTGCAGTCTTACCACTTTTCTATTGCTCATTTTGGTGGAAAATATTTTAGTTTTCCTTCTCCGACAGGTTTCCACCTTACACAGGTTCCAGCTTTTGCAGGTTTTACTGTCCTGGAAAGCCTTAAAAATGAGATTCTTTTAAACTGTCTTGGACTCTTACTAGCAGTAAAAATGATTATTCTGTCAAATAACATGATGCATTTTTGTAATTACATTTTGGTACTTAGTTTTTATAAGATTTTTATATTTATGTATGCTTATGGTATTATTTATATATAAATTTTACATAATCTGGTTACAGAAAGAATTTGAGGCAACTGTCTGCTGTGTTGATGCGTGTTATTTTTTCCATAACAAGTTTACTAATTTCAGGCTTTAAACACATGTTGCTTTTTTTTTGTAATAATTTATTTTTGTTATTGTTGTTGAGAATATACACAGCAGAACATACACCAATTCAACAGTTTCTACATGTACAATTCAGTGACATTCATTACACTGTTCAAGTTGTGCAACTAAGTTGTTTCTCCCCAATTAACATAAACTCACTGCCCCGTAAGTTTCCTGTCTAATCTTTCGAGTTGCTGTTGTCAATTTGATCCCATATAAATGGTTCTCAAAAGAACTCAATGCTCAAGGCAGATGTTCTTCACTAGCGAAGTTAAGCTATTGTTTGGTTTTAAAAAGGCTTCAGGGGATATTTTTGGTTTAAGATTTAAAGATTACTTCAGGGCAGTAGTTTCAGGGGTTCATCCAGCATTCATGGCTCCAGAAATCTGGATTCCATAAGAATTTGAATAAAGGAAAATAAAGCAAACGTCAAGAGTGCTAAATAGTCACTTTCAACTGGGGATTGTTGAGGTACAAGATGTTTTGGGGGTACCTCATTTTTATTTAACCTTTTTTTTCCTTCATACTCTTTTTTGTTCTTATGTCTGAATGAAGATAATTTATTATGGATGTTACATGTAATTTTGGAGATTTTCTACCTCGTGAAAGCTGGAGGTAATAACTTGACTGTCTGCCTTTAATTCATCCTCACAAGGGGTGAATAATTTCCAGACAGGATGTTTACTTAAAAGACTCATGGCTAAATAGAATTTAAAACTAAAAGTTAAATATATTTCTTAAAGGTTTTTTTTGTTTGTTTAGTGCTATGAATACTAGTATATCAAACAATTTTTACAAAGATTAGAATTACGATGTAATTTAATTTCTGTCACTGTGCTTTATATTTTTATTTACATTTTCATAACTATCTGTTGGGTCAAAAAGAATATAATGCTTTTCCTAAAGTTATCCAGCTAATATACTCTCTTAGTAGTTGTTTCTGTGCTAAGATTAATCTTTCACAATCATTCATTATTGTTAACATTTTATTCTTACAACTATTATTATAGATTTAAGTGTCAACTGACAGATAGAATTTCAAAATATAATGTATCTAAGGCAATTTTCCACTCTAAGTAAAGGATGCTGATATTTATATATATTTGAAAGTGAATATGCAGATATTGCAACTTATTCAAAAGATTGCCTTATTATTACTGATCTTAACACATTTTAGTTATGCATGAACACACAAGTTCAGGGATGCTAGAAATAACATTAGAGTAGGCATTTGGCTGTTCAGCCTTCCAAAGACTGAAACCTGAACCAAACAGTAGATTTTGGCTGGATATTAAAGCAAAGCCAAACTTTTGGTGCATCCCAACTTGAAGCTCACTTGAAGGAACAGCAAACCAGGGTCTGTAAATAAGGTGATTCAGGGAGTTTTCATACCATGACACTGACATAAATAAAGTTGTTTTTTCCCCTTCCCTGGAATTTCCCTAGGAAGAAAACTTTTGGTTGTTGCGAAATATTGCATTGTTTTTATAAAATGTTAAATTTATATCATGATTTATCACCATTATTTGTCCTCATGATTTAAATGATTATGTGAGTTCTTTAAGATCTGGAAACTTGTGCTGATCTGTATGGTTGCTTATCTTTTTTTAAAAAAATCATACAGGGAATGAGCAATGCTAGCCTATAGCTGCATGTGGACTGTATGGCCTAGTGGAGGGGAACGTCTCTTAATATAGTACTCTCCATTGTTCCAATCATTTCTTGAGAGGCTGGATTACTTAACAGCCTTAGAAAGCATGTTCAAATATAGTCCAAAGGGGCTTACTAGCTCAATATTATATGAGCCTGAAGCAACAAAAATATAACCAACATAACCCCTGACCCAGGTGGAAACTCCTTATGTGATGTAATTTATGTAGAACAATCATCTGAACAATACTTGCCGGTGCCTATAAGGCCAAAAGCTGATAGGCAAAGAAGTTACTTCCTGCTTTCAAAGACTTTGCATGTTAGTTGGGGAGACAAGACATGATACGTGAAAAAGTGACTGAAGATTCTGGGTAATAAACTAAAGATGTCACACTAATGGTTTAGACTAAGGGCTGTAGGTGTTCACAGGAGGTAAGAATTACTTTCAGGTGAATGGTTAAGGAAGGTTTCTCAGAGCAGATGGTATTTAAAGTGGGTCGTCATTTCAACCAAGGAGGCTTGGTGGTGCAGTGGTTAAGTGTTTGGCTGCTACTGGAAAGGTCACTGGTTCAAACCCACCAGCCTCTCCATGGGAGAAAGATGTGGCAGTTTGCTGCTGTAAAGATTACCAAAAACCAAACCCGTTGTCATCAAGTTGATTCCGACTCATAGCAACCCTATTGGACAGAGTTGAACTGCCCTGTGGGGTTCCCAAGGCTCTAATCTTTTCAGGAGCAGAGTGCCAGATCTTTCTCCTGATGAGCAACTAATGAGTTTGAACTGCTAGCCTTTCAGTTAGCAGCTGAGTGCTTAACTACTGTGCCATCAGGGCTCCTCTGTAAAGATTACAGCCTTGGAAACCCTACGGGGCAGTTCTACTCTGTCCTATGGGGTTGCTATGATTTGGAATTAACTTGATGACAGTGCATTTGTTTTTTTTGTTTTTTTTTTTTTGGTCAATTCAACTGTCATTTTTTGAGTGCTTTGAATGGCCCAGACATTGTAACTACAAAGATTAATAAGTAAAAAGAAATAAGGCTGGAGAGGTAGGTAGATCCAGACTGGGAAGAGCTTCAGATGCCAAACTCAGAAATTCAGAGTATCCTGTAGGCCTGTCCAGTACAGTAGTCACTAGCCACTGTGTAGCTATTGACCATTTGAAATGTGATTAGCATGACTGAGGAACTGAATTTTTAATTTAAATTACATAGCACATGTGGTTAGTGGCTACTGTATTGAACGGCGCAGCCATAGGCTGTGAGTAGGTAACCTCTGATAATTTTTAAGCTGATAAATGTTATATTTAAAAAGGGTATTTTAATATTGGTTTTGTACAAGGTGAATTGGAGGAGGAAAGACAATTTAGAGTTAGGTAAACCAGTTAGGAGGAGACTGTTGCAGTCATCTAGGTTTAAGGTGATGGTAGTCAGATTCAGGATGGTGCTAGTGGGAGTGACAAGAAGAACTGGGTTCAAGAAACAAGTCTAAGAATTAATAGGACTTGCAACTAATTGAGAAAACAGGAGGAGAAGTCAAATTGAGTCCCTAGTTTTTAGCCTGAGTGAATGTGAGAATGGTGATATCATGAACGAAGGGAGCTACTATTTTTTATTTTGCCATTTTTTTTATTGTGGTGAAAATATATACAACAAAACATTTGCCAAATCAGCAATTCCTACGTGTATAATTCAGTGATATTAATTACATTCTTCATGTTATGCAACCATTCTCAATATCCTTTTCTAAATTATTCTACCACCATTAACATGACCTCAGTGCCCCCTAAGCAAAAACTCCCTCTTTTCCCCTCCCTCCCACCCTTGTTGTTGTTGTTGTTGTTAGGTTCCATCGAGTCTGTTCCGACTCGTAGTGATCCCCTGTAGAACAAAATGAAACACTACCCGGTCCTGACCATCCTCACAATCACTGCTATGTTTGAGCCCATTGTTGCAGCCACTGTGTCAATCCATAGATGAGTGAGCGCTTCCAGCGTTACATCCGTTTGTTGAATCATCTCAGTTGGTATTCCATCAATTCCTGGAGCCTTGTTTTTCCCCAGTGCCTTCAGTACAACTTGGACTTCTTCCTTCATATTCTCTTGATCATATGCTACCTCCTGAAATGGTTGAACATTGACCGACTCTTTTTGGTACAGTGACTCCGTGTATTCCTTCTATCTTTTTTTGATGTTTCCTGTGTCGTTGAATATTTTGCCCATAGAATCCTTCAGTATTGCAACTGGAGGCTTGAATTTTTTTCTTCAGTTCTTTCAGCTTGAGAAATGCCAGGCATGTTCTTCCTTTTTAGTTTTCTATTTCCAGCTCTTTGCCCATGTCATTATAGTACTTTCCTTTGTCTTCTCAAGTCACACTTTGAAATCTTTCGTTCAGTTCTTTTACTTCATCATTTCTTCCTTTTGCTTTAGCTACTTGATGTTCAAGAGCAAGTTTCAGAGTCTCTTCTGGCATCTGTTTTGGTCTTTTCTTTTCTGTCTTTTTAATGACCTCTTGCTTTCTTCATGTATGATGTCCTTCCACAACTCATCTGGTCTTCAGTCGTTAGCATTCAATGCATCAAATCTATTCTTGAGACAGTCTCTAAATTCAGGTGGGATATACTAAGGGTCATACTGTCGCTTTCCTGGACTTGTTTTAAATTTTCTTCAGCTTCAACTTGAACTTCCATATAAGCAACTGATGTTCTGTTCCATAGTCAGCCCCTGACCTTGTTCTGACTGATGATATTGAGCTTCTCCATCTTCTCCTTCCACAGATACAGTCGATTTGATTCCTGTGTATTCCATCTGGCATATAGTCACTGTTTATGTTGTGGAAAAAAGATACTTGCAATGATTAAGTCGTTGGTCTTACAAAATTCTATCATGCAATCGCCAGTGTCATTTCTATCACCAAGGCCATATTTTCCAACTACCAATCCTTCTTTGTTTCCAGCTTTCGCATTCCAGTCACTGGTAATTATCAATGCATCTTAATCACATGTTTGATCAATTTCAGATTGCAGAAGCTGGTAAAAATCTTCAATTTCTTCATCTTTGACTTTAATGGTTGCTGTTTAAATTTGAATAATGGTTGTGTTAAGTGGTCTTTCTTGTAGGGATATGGATATTATCCTATCACTGACACCACTGTACATCGGATAGATAGTAGACCATATGATTATCCATGATGATTACAAAATTCTGTATTTTTTTGTAGGTTTCTTTAACAGTATCAAAGGATACACACCACATTGTTAACGGTGGTTTTATCAAATACTTGAGATTTGGGGGCAGGGGGAGGGGCAGCAAAGAGAGGTTGGCACAAGATGGTGCTTTAGACAGCCTGGTTTGTTTGGATTTCATTGCAATGAGTATGTAGTGATTCAAATGCCTGAAAAAATGTATTAAGTATGAAAAAATTGAAGATAATACTTTCCTAATCTACTTTACATTATTATGAAGGATTGTTGCAAAGATCAAATGCGATAGGGAATGTGAAAATGTTCTGAAAATTATTAAGTGCTATTTGAATATGAGGAAGTAGAAATAGTAATAGTGACTTTTACATGTCATTTCAGCCAGGAGGTAAAAGCCATTTTTAAGGGAGTTGCGAAAATAAGTAATAATAAAGTGTGGGCTGTGAATATCAGGTATTTATTGATTTGGCAGTGAAAAGAAGAATAAAAATTAGATCATAGAGGAGACTTTTCTCAACTTTTTGATTTGAACATTTTCTGACTTAAAAGTTGAAAGTACCATGAATACGATATTACTTCAATCTAGATTCATCAATTATTAATATTTTCTACATTTGTTTTATATTTCTACCTGTGTATATAAAATTTATTTTTTTGCTAAACCACTTGAATGCAATTTGTAGGCATCATGACACTTTACCCCAAATACTTCAACACGCATTTTTTAACAATACATACATCATTCTCCTATATAACCACAATTCCATGTTCACACTTAAGAAAATAATTCCACAGTATCTTTTATAACAACTACAAAAAAAAAACATACCAGTTGCCATCAAATCCATTCCAACTCATGGTGACTCCATGTGTGCAGAGTAGAACTGTACTGCATAGAGTTTTCAAGGCTGTGACCTTTCAGACACATATCACCAGGCCTTTCTTCCCAGGTGCCTCTGGTTGGGTTCAGACTCCTCCTCAGTTATTTCAAAAATGTCTTTTTTTGTAGAAAACTTTGATTTCCCAATTCAAGATTCAATCATAGTTTGTATGCTGTGTTTTGCTTGCATAGTTAAGTAATCTCTGTTAAATCTTTAATAACATTTCTCCTGTCCTTCTGTCTTCCCCACAATATTGACCTATGAAAGGCTCAAGCCAGTTGTCTTGTAAAATGTCCTACATTCTGTATTTGTCTGATTATTTCCCATGATGTAATTTATTCTTAATTATTTCAGATAACCTTTATCAGAAAAGATGGAGCTGGGAAAAGGAAAACTTCTCAGAACTGGACTGAATGCGTTATATCAAGCAGTACACCCAGTTCATGGTCTTGCCTGGACTGATGGGACTCAAGTAGTCCTGACTGATTTACAGCTTCACAGTGGGGAGGCCAAGTTTGGGGACTCAAAGGTCATTGGGCAATTTGAACACATCTATGGGCTATCCTGGGCCCCACCTGGTACAGTTGGCACGCCCACTCTGCTTGCTGTCCAGCACAAGAGGCATGTTGCTGTGTGGCAGCTGTGTCCCAGCACTACGGAGACGAGCAAATGGCTGATGTCTCAGACCTGTGAGATTAGAGAGTCACTCCCTGTCCTTCCCCAGGGCTGTGTGTGGCACCCAAAAAGTGCTGTCCTGACTGTGTTGACTGCACGGGATGTCTCTGTTTTACCTAATGTTCACTGTGACAATTCTCGGGTAAAAGTGGACATCAACACTCAGGGCCACATTCACTGTGCGTGTTGGACCCAGGATGGCCAGAGGCTGGTGGTGGCAGTAGGCAGCAGCCTGCATTCTTATATTTGGGACAGTGTGCACAAGACTCTTCACAGGTGCGCCTTCTGCCCAGTGTTTGATGCAAACAGCTACATCCGTGCCATCAGAGCCACTGTGGACTCACAGGTTGCTATAGCCACTGAACTTCCACTAGATAAGATCTGTGGCTTAAATGCATCTGAAACCTTTGATGTTCCGACTAGTGGTAAAGACAGTTATCTGTATCCTTTACCAGTTATTGATGAAGTGCTCTCTGTGGATAAAGAGGCAAATGTTCTTGAAACAAATTCTGAAATACCAGTTTCTCCTTCCTTTTCTTCTTCCTCCTCAGATCTTCTGGATCTAACTCACATACGTTTCAATAAATCTGGATCAGAGTGCAGTTCTCTTATTTGTCTAAGAAAAAAGGACTATTTGACAGGGACTGGTCAGGATTCTTCACATTTGGTCCTCGTGACCTTCGAGAAAGAGGTTAGCAGGACCAGAAAAGTGACCATTCCAGGCATTCTAGTTCCTGATCTAATGGCGTTTAATCCTAAAGCACAGGTGGTGGCAGTGGCTTCCAGTACATGTAACATCATCCTGATCTATTCTGTCATCCCATCTTCTATGCCAAACATTCAGCAAATTCAGTTAGACAGTAGTGAGAGACCCAAAGGCATATATTTCTTGACAGATAAATTATTATTAATTTTGGTAGGAATACAAAAATCCACTGATTTGGCATTTCTTCCTTCTTCAGAGTCTGACCAGTATATCATTCGCTTGGTTGTTAGAGAAGTAAAGTTGGAAGAAGGATCTTCAATGACCTCATGTGAAGGCCAGAGTGGCTACTCTACTTTCAGTTCTCTGTTAAATAAAACAAACAGAAGAAAGCTAATTGAAAGTCTTTCCCCAGATTTTTGTCACCAAAACACGGGGCTGTTGTTAACAGCTACTACCAGTAGTCACAGTGGAAGTCCTGGAATAACCCTTATTAACGAAATCCAAAGTCCTCTGTCCAGTATCTGTGAGGGCGCCACAGCCCTAGAAACTCTCCATGCAGAGCCTGTTAACTGGTCAGTCTCAAAGCCCAGGCCCGGCAGCACACCAGAGTCCTCACCAGCGCAGTTTAACCATTCTCTGGAGCCTCCTAATTTGCCTCAAAGGAAGAATTTACAAACGGAAGAGGAAGCTTATCTGATATGTAAGAAACTGGAAGTTCTATCCAGGAATCTGACTGAAATGCAGCGATGTCTTTCTGAACTCATGAACTGTCTACATAATGGGAAGAAATCCTCTCCAGGATACCCACTCTCTGAGGATCCCCCTTATGTTCACATCATTTACCAGGTAACATCCGCTTTGAGGAGCTACCATTGTACGTAAAAGGTCATGCAGCCAGTGGGTACTGCAAGAAAAATTTACTGATGAGGGAGACGGGGCTCTAATTGAACTTCACTGAACTGGGCGTGTTATGTTACAGGCGAGTTGTTATACCTTTGCAGGTTGGTTGGATACTAGCCTGCCAACCAGATAGGCACACATATCAGTATCTACCATAATTTTATTATATGCATAGTATGAAAAATGAATTGTGTTCATTCTGGCAATTTATATTTAGGAAAATATATATTTCTTTTAATTATTTAGTTGTGAAAACCTATTCTTTATGCAATGCAGACACTTTTCTATTTATAAAAAAGATTATGTTCATTTTTTCTTTATTTTTAATGCATCTATGTATACATATGTATAAATATAATATTACATAAAGAGATCATGTACCTTTTTACTGTGAACACTTTCCATCCCCATTGGACTTGGTCCTAACCCTACTCCCCATAACCCAGTTTGACCAGCAGTTTAATGTGGATCTTCCTGTATTTTTCTTCATACTCATATAATCTTACACAGACCTTTGTATACCTCCGTATATAGGTGTGTGTGGGTGGTTTGTCATTGCCTTAAAGAATGAGATCATATAGCATCCTCTCCTTCATGCTGAGGCTATACTGTTTATTCAGCCATTCCCTTGGTGATGAACACTCACTTTTAGTTCTTGTCCATTCCAAATAGTGCTGCAATTATATCCTTGTATATGTCCATTTGTATTAGTACTTCTATTTCTGTTGGATTGCTTCCCAGAAGTGGAAGTGTAAATTTGAAAAACATATACGTTTCTACTTTTAATAGAGTTGTCAGATGGCCTTTCAAAGAGTTTTTACTTGACAATGCATCATCACACTTGCACCAGCAACGTTTGAGACTGTCCTTTTCCTCACATCCTCACCAGTCTGATGAGCATGAAGTGGTATTTCACTTTTATTAATTTGTATTTCCTTTACTGTTTGAATTTGAGCATGTTTTTTGTGTTTTTTGGCTGTTCGAAATTGGTCTTTTATAAATTGTCTATTGCTCATTTTCCTATTGGGTTATCAGTTTGTAAGAGTTTTTATATTATAGAAATGACTAGACATGTAATTATTTAGGTTTTCTTGCAATAATTTTTTAATTATTTTAGTTTTTACATTTAAGCTTTTAATCTTTAATTTGGTTTTTGTATATACCCACTTTTATTTTCTTAGAGTTAGATGGCCAGTTGTGCTAACAACATTATTAAGAAATAATCCTTATCCCACTGAACTTGATCTATTACATTTGTCATATATAAACTTACATATACTGGGATCTGATTCTGGATTCTGTATACAATAGCACTGACATCTTTAGAACTTTACTAATACCATACTGATTTGATTAACAGACCAAACCAAACCAAACCTGTTGCTGTTGAGTCAATTCCAACTCATAGCAACCCTACAGGACAGAGTAGAACTGCCCCATAGGGTTTCCAAGGAGCAGCTGGTGGATTCGAACTGCCAACCTTTTGGTTAGCAGCCAAGTTCTTAACCACTGCACCAGCAGGGCTCCAATTTGATTACAGTGTCTTATATATATTCATTTTTAAAGGTATTTCTAGAAAGTAGGTATTGAAGTCAGTGATACAAGTAAGTATGTAAATTAATTATCAGGAGGATATATTTCAATTAGTTTTCTCTTAAAGCTGACTCAAGGATATAGGTTTTTAGAAAAACTAAAAATATAGTTTAAAATGCTAAATTAAATTTTCTTTTTATTATGAAGAATTTAAAACATATTACAAAATATGTTTTTGTATTATGAAAAATTTCAAACATATAGAAAGACTGTATAATGAAACCCTGTATATGCATCTATCACATGGATTTAACAGTTATTATATTTTGCCATAATTGCATTGGTTTTTGTTTTCTGAAATATTTTAAATAGAGAAATCATGGTATTTCACCCCTGCATACTTCAGAATGCTTTTCTAAAATGTAAGAACATTTTCCTTAATAACCACAATACTATTATCACACCTGACAACAGGATTAATAATAACTTAAAGTCATCTAATACCAAAAAAAAAACCCAAGCCCGTTATCTAACCCTTATTCATATTCTCCAAGTTATTCCCAAAATGTTAAATCACTGATTCTTTTTAAAATAGTTTTAAAAAATTAATTTCATAACTATATTAGGAACTTAGTTATCATTTATCAGAGCTATTTGAAACACTACTTACACACATTTACCATCTTAATCCTAGATTTTTAGAGAGAGTTTCTGCTACATTGATTTTGGAGACTACCAGTCAGTGACCAAGACAGATATTTAAGTGGTTTGATTTAACTACATGAAGCTTTCGGTATTTTTCCTTTAGTAATAGGTTTTTTATTTTTTTAATTATATTATTTATAAATGTAAAGTCTAGTTTGGATATTTTTTCCTTCAGTAATTTTTTTTTTTCCCCTTTTATTTCTCTTGTTGAATAGGTAACTCACCTACTTGGTTCAAAACTAGAAAGAGTATATTAATCAAAAGGCTTACACTGAGAAGTCTTACTCCCACCCCAGCCCTGTTCACTCTCCTCGCCTTTGGCTCCTACAGGTCACCATTTTTATTTTGATTTCTTCATGCAGATACAGCACACCATACTGTGTATTTTCGTTTTGGCACACAAAAGTTAGGATACTATAGCATCCCGAAGAGTGTTCTGCACCTCTCCTTTTCCATTTGATAATAAATGCATCCTGGAGGGCTCTCCATATCAAAATGCAGAGCACTTTCTCTTTTTTTACGGTTGCATAATATTCTTCCCTCCCATTACAAAAAGAATATATGCTCATTGAGGAAAAATTGAACCAATACAGGAATGTTAAGTGTTGAAAGTAAAAATTCTGTATAACCCAATCATTAGGGAAAACTATAGCATATAGTTAGGTGTAAATGTTTTCAATTTTGTTTCCCCTGGGGTGTTTTATTTATTTATTTTTCAGTGGCTTTATTGAAATATAACTCACCCATTTAAAATATACAATTCAGTGGGGTTTAGTATACTCCCAGGTACATGCAACCATCGCCACAGCCAATTTTAGAACATTTTCATCACCTCAAAAAGAAACCTTGTATCCTCTAGTTTTTGCTCCCCTATACTGTCATCCCCACAGTCCTAGACAATCACTAATTTACTTTCTGGCTCTACTGACTTCCTTATTCTGGGCCATTCATATTTATGGACTTATAATAGGCAGTCTTTTTTGTCTGGCTTATTTCACTTCGCATAATATTTTCAAGGTTCGTGTTGTAGCATGTATCAGTACTTCATTCCTTTTAATGGCTCAGTGCTATTCCATTTTATGTATCTGCCTCATTTTGTTTCCCATTTGGCAGCTGATGAACATTTGTGTTGTTTCTACCTTTTGGCTATTATGAATAATAATGCTGCTGTAAATCCATATTTTTTCCTATGCTTTTATCAAATTTTTTGTTAATCCAAAAGGTAAAATATATCATCTAATTGTTTAATTTTATTTGTTTTTAAATAGATTATTTTATCAAGTAATGTAGACCATTTGTAAATGTAAAATTCTTTTTTTTTTTTTATTGTACTTCAGGTGAAGGCTTACAAAACAAATAGTTTCTGATGAAACAGTAGTACACATATTGTTTTATGACACTGGTTAACAACCCCACAACATATCAATCCTCTCCCTTCTCGACCTTTCTTTTTTGGTGAAAATATACATAGCCAAAGATACACCATTTCAAAAATTTCTACATGCACAGTTCAGTGACATCAACTACGCTCTTCCAGTTGTGCTGCTATTCTCACTTTAGATGAAGGCTTACAGAACAAAATAGTTTCTCATTTAACAGTTAGTACACATGTTGCCCTATGACAATGGTTAACAACCTCACAACACATCAACACTATCCTTACTCAACCTTGGGTTCCCTATCACCAGCTTCCTTGTCACCTTCTGCCTTCTGGCCCTTGACCCTGGACTGCTGTACCTCATTAGTCCCATTTGGTTTTACGGGGCTGTCCACTCCCAGGCTGAATGGTGAACCTCGGAGATGACTTCACCACTGAGCTCAAAGGGTGTCTGGGGGCCATACTCTCATGGTTTCTCCAGTCTCCTTTAGGCCAGTAAATCTGGGCTTTTTTTTTTGTGAGTTAGAATTTTGTTCTCCATCCTTCTCCAGCTCTGTCCAGAACCCTCTGTTGTGATCCTGGTCAGAGCAGTCAGTGGTAGTAGCTGGGCACCATCTAGTTGTGCAGGACTCAGTCTGGTGGAGGCCTTGGTAGCTGTGGTCCATTAGTCCTTCGGACTAATCTTTTCCTTGTATCCTGTTCTCTTCATTCTCCCTTGCTCCCAAAGGGATAAGACCAGTGGAGTATCTTAGATGGCTGCTCACAGGCTTTTAAGACCCCAGACACTACTCACCAAGGTAGAATGTAGAACACTGTCTTTATAAACATTGTCTTTATAAACTGTTATTCCAGTTTAACTGAAGTTAAAATAATGTGTTTTCTTGACTTTTCGTTTCCTCAACTTTTCGTTTCCTCAATTTTTGTTTATAATGAGGTAGCCCAGCCAAGGTGTAACCAGTAGTTATCTCTGAAGAGTAGAATATTGGAGGATTTTACTGTCTGCATTGTAAATTTCTGTGTTTTACTTTTTTATATTACACGTCTATTCCTTTTGTAATGAGAAAAAGTAAAAAACAAAAATCAAAAGAAAGTGTTTTCCCTCTAATTTCAGAAGTCACATTTCATAAGAGTTAAAATAAATGAATTAGTTGCTCGTGATTTTTACAGTTTATTGATGTGACTTTATTTAAAACCTCATTAATAGACATTTTTGAGTAGTTTGTCTTTCATAATTGAAATTCTGTTTCTCAGCAGTCAATAGCAGTCAAACAGTGCGTAGTGATAATTTGAATAACAAAATGAGCTAGATACCTAACTTGTAAAACTGTTCTTCAGTTCAGGTAAAACTGCTTACATGAATGCTTACTTGAAGATATTGTTTCAAATATTATATAATTAGAAGTTATTGTTTTTATTCTATATTTTATTATTATACCTTTGAGCTCTTAATGTGTCTCAAATTAAAACTATTTTTTTATATCTTCTTTTTCTAGGGATATTTGAAACAATTTTTAAAGATGACTCAATTTTTAATCTGACTTAAAACTTTAAACATCATTTATTTTCATTTGTACTTTTTGTAAGCTAAGTGAATTTTAATCACAGTTTATTTATTCTATTTATGCAAATCCTTTGTTACTGTGCCATTTAGGGCAGTCTTTCTTGGCATTTTTTCTTAGTTATAGCTAAAACAGCCAAGTCATAGTTCCTCAAGGTCAGGTTGTATCTTTCAGGCTACTGTCTTGTAATGTTATTAGTCATTCCTTAGGAAAGCCAGCTCCTAGAAATAAAGACATAATGCTGGGGAAAGATCAGAGCAACAGGAAGAGAAAACCAGAAGTTATGTTTTATTCCTTTGGCAGCAAAAAACCAAACCTGTTGCTGTTGAGTAGATTCCAACTCATACCGACCCTATAGGACAGAGTAGAATTGCCCCATAGAGTTTCCAAGGAGCAGCTGGTGAATTCCAACTGCCGACCTTTTGGTTAGCCGCTGAGCTCTTAACCACTGCGCCACCAGGGTTTCCTTGGCAGCAGTGCTCCTTATTTAGAAATGAAGTCTAGTTGAGAGTGATAAGAGGTAAGAATTTAAAAAAAAAAAAAAAAAAAGATTTACCCATTGTACTCTTAAGAAATGTTAACTCCATCGCTTCTGCAACCTGTTTAACAACTTTTATTTCTGTACGTGAAGAAACCTTATTATGTAGGTCCTGTTGTTGAAAGAAGAGCCATGCTTCTCTGCCGTGGCAAACTGAGGCTCAGCACGGTTCAGCAGACATTTGGCCTCTCTCTTATTGAAATGCTTCATGGTAGGTTAAATCCAGAAATCCACCCCACCTAATGCTCCCTCCCTCCACCTTCTAGTTTGTAATTTTCACTACTAATGAAAATGAGGTGTAACCAACCATTCAGAGGTTCACTAGATAATTTGCAACTATTATTAATTGCCTACTGTATGCCTTGGCCTATACTAGTGTCAAAACACATGAAAAATACAGATTCTGCCCTTAGACAACTTATAGTCTGGCTGGAAAATTTAGATGTGCACATGGAATAACTGGAAAAGAGTTACAAAGCAATAATAAGGAAATAACAAAAACTTCACATATGCCTGTTACACTGAAATGCAAAAATCATAGCAGCATAGCAGAATATTTCTTAAAGGAGTTGCCATTCTTATAGGCAGCAAGCATGGGAACACGAAGGGACTCTTAGATGGCAGGGGACTGAGTCATGCCCATGCTCCATTAGACGTAAACATGGTTTTCTTATGCCTCATTCTTTCCACAGCAGCCAACCACTCTGAACATAAAATTTTGTTTCATTTTTTTCCCTTAACATTGTATCATCAGTGTTTTTTGTTTGTTTGTTTTGGATACATGCTCATTATAATTGTCATTTGTAATGGGTGGGGATGATATTCCATTCTGAGGTATATTATATTTATTTTACTTTGCCATATTTTCTTTAAAATTTGACTATTCAAGTTTTCACCATTACAAATAGCACTAAAAAAAAATCTCTCTGAATATTTTGTATTTTATTTTTGGGAAGTGTAGATTTTCAGAAGTGAAATGAGAAGGTCAAAATGTGAGACACACTAGACTTAAAAGAACCAGAGATGGTCTGCACATGTGTTATGCTAGTGGCCCCTAGGTTACCCTGGAACAAACCACTCAGGATTATCTGGGCCACTCTATGGTCCAGGCTCAGCCTCCTTGGATTTCTAGAGGTTAGGGTGAATCTAAAGAATAAAGAATGTTTCTCCTTAGAATTTCTGTCCCAAATTCACATAGTATGGTTAACAGCATGTAGATAAGATAGGGACACTCCACAGACAACCCCTAACACATACGTGCACATGCATACACACACACACCTGCATAGCACTGAGTGATAAATGCCCAGCGTGGGTAAAAATGTATGTCCCTTCGCTGTGCCTAAGTAATCAACTTTTGGGTGGATGTAAGTCATCAGCATCCCCTCCCTGCCATATAACCCTGACCCTGAGTAATGCTTAGTCCTTCCAGTTCCCCATTCTCTGTTAAAGCCTTCTATAATCAGGTTCAGTGTCATCAACTGCTATATCCCTTGCCTCAAGAAAACTACATTTGTAGTCGTATTTTTCTTTATAGAATAAGACACTATCCTAAATTACCTATGTGCTTATTTTGCTTTACAGACTCCCTCTGGATCCTTCTCTCTGCTGACAGCGAAGGCTTCATCCCATTAACTTTCACAGCCACACAGGAAATAATCATAAGAGATGGCAAACTTTCCAGGTCAGATGTCTTCAAAGACTCTTTTTCTCAGAGTCTGGATCCTGGCCCTTCTCTTGAAATCTTTAGAGACTATACTGCCCAAAGTTTAGATACCACTGGTTGTTCTAATCATTTAGGCAGCACAGCATGATATTTGTCTGTAGAGTATTTGCTGTATAGCTTTTCAGATGACACCATTAAAAACAAGGTCTTTTTTCCACCGTGAATTCTGTCGCAGCTGGGATTGTCACTGTTGTTCAGAGGTGAAGCACTTGCCATGGTTGGCTCTTCCGGTTTTCCCCTGGGCTGGGTGGCAGCAGAGCTCAGTCTCTGTTAGATGACTCAGAAAGTGGTTGTTTATGTATTTATGACTATTGTGGTTTTGTCTAAGGGCACAGTTCCCAGAACAAAACAACGCCATGTGCCATATGGATTGTGTGTTATGGTTTCTCTGAGGCTGTGTTTAGGCCATCTTAGGAGCACTTAAAAGATGTGTCAGTACTATTAGAGGTCTTCTCCTTGGCTTATAGATGAGGGTAAGGAGTGCAGGAGAGCATATGCTTCAGCACACCCTTTTCCCCCAAACCAGCATGAATCAGCAGAGCTCACAGGAAGATAAAAACCACTTGGCTTCTGCTCCCAGGGCTGCCTGAGTCAGGCGGTAGTTCTGTGTTGCCTGGACCTCCCAGGATTGAAACCTAGCCCTCTTACTTCCCTAAAAATCCCTGGCTGACAAAGGACCAGATACATCTAAAACTTAGCTTTGGGCTTCTTCCATTCACTTTGTAAGTCCATTAAGTAATTTGTCAAGTGTTTCAACTCCTCTGGTCTCCACATGGGCATGTACTGGTGCTGCCAGTGCAATACCAAGCTCAGGCGAAGCCCAAGACATGATTCTGTGTTGTCACTCACGAGTTTCTCCCTGAAATGCTTTTCAGTTTGAGGATCATAAAATTTTCATATTTCCTCCCAATAGTCACTCTCTTAGTTAACTTATTTGTTACTTTAATTTTGATATTTTTACTTTTCCCTCCATTTAAGTCTTAGAGTGTCTGTGAGAGAAAGTATAACAGAAAGTTGGAAATTTCACTGAATCTGAGGTAGTTCTAATGCATACCAGTTTACTTAAGGGTAAAGTGCTAGCCTAGTATAGTGGAGAGATCCCTGACTGCCTTCAGATAGGCACCACTGCTCACTGCTCTCAAACAGAATGATAAATTTCAATTATGGCAGCACAAATTATTGATTAGTGTGTGGCCAATCAGAGCACATCTGCAGATAAATTGTTTCAGCCGTAGAAGCTCCATTAGCACATATACATCTTTTTTCCCCCTTTCCTTTAAAATTATATGGAAAGAAAATATTTTGTACCCTTGGGGACTCCTGTCTGTTTCCGTTTATGAAGATGGAGCAGGGATAGGAAAAAAGCAAGAGCCCATTTTGTGGTTCAAATGCATTAGACAGCTGCTGGGATAATGGAAGTGGAGGCCACTTGTCTGTGATCAGCTGCCTCAGAGCAGTGGCTGAGGATAGTCTGAGGCCTGGCTCCATCTGGGAAGGAAGTGACTGGGTGAGATGAAGTCACAACTACTGTGAAGCCTTAAGAGCGGGGTGGGGGACCCTTGAGTAAGGTCAGTGTGTGTCCTCAAGATGTGTGTTATAACTACCATTTCTCTGGTCTAATTCTTATGGATGAGTCTTCAATAAAATTATTAATGTTTGTTGTGGCTGTTGTGAATGTTTTCATGGTATTTTCTTTGTGATGATTACTGGTATAGAGAAATGCTACTGATTTTATGTGTACGTATGTTATCTTTGTAGTTGTTCTGGTAGAGAGTTCAGAATATAAATTATCTGTTTCATTACAACAAATCTGATTCCACGGCAACTCTCGTACAAGAGACGTCTCCTTGGCCCCTCCTGCTATGATGGTCATTGAAACCCTAGAAAGTAATCCAGTGTTTGCTGACTTTGCTAACATGGAGAGAAGGGCTAAATTCTCTAAGTTAATTGTTAAATGTTTTATTGAAAATATGTTGTATAATGAAAGATATTATTTACATATCCCATTTTGCATCCAAATTTTTCTAAATTTTGTGTGGATAATATTTAATACACACAGTATGTATAAGGTACAAACCCAAAACAAACCTGTTGCCATCGAAGTTGATTCCAACTCATAGCGATCCTCTAGGACAGAGTAGAACTGCCCCATAGGGTTTCCAAGGAGCGGCTGGTGGATTCCAGCTGCCGACCTTTTGGTTAGCAGCCAAACACTTAATCATGTAAGATATAAAAACCGAAAACACCAAACCTGTTTCCATCGAGTCAGTTCTGACATAGCGACTCTACAGGACAGAGTAGAACCACCACATCAGGTTTCTAAGGAGCGGCTGGTGGATTCCAGCTTCTCACCTTTTGGTTAGCAGCCGTAGCTCTTAACCACTACACCACCAGGGCTCCATATAAGGTGTACCAAACCAAACCCCTTGCCATTGAGTCGATTCCGACTCATGGCGACCCTACAGGACAGAGTAGAACTTCCCCATAGGGTTTCCAAAGAGCTCCTGGTGGATTCAAACTGCCAACCTTTTGGTTAGCAGCCAAACTTTTAACCACTACGCCACCAGGGTCTCCATGTAAGGTATAGGAAGGCTTCATAATATAATGAACCACCCACCACTAACTCAAGAACCAGAACACTTCTGGAAACACTCAGTTTCCCTGTGTGCACCTTTTTGATCCCATCTCCATAGCTCCAACCCTGAGGTAGCTAATCCCTTGATTGCTGTAATTATCATTTCTTCATTCCTCTTCTTAAAAAAAAAGTTTCACTACATATATGTGCTAGGCTAAACAATATGGTGAGCTTTATATGTAAAAACGGTACTATATCGTATATAGTATATCATATATAGTCTTCCGTGGCTTGCTTTTTTTTTCCATTCAACATTGTTTCAGATTCAGCCTCCTGGGTATGTTTATGTTACTTTCAAAGTTTTATAGTTACCACAGTTTATCCATTTTCCTGCCATAGACATTTGGATTGTTCCCTGGTTTTATTTTAGTGATTATAAACAATATTGTGTTGAATACTCTTGTAAATGTCTCCTAATGTAAGCGTTTGAAAAGACTCTCTAGGGTCTTTTACCTAGAAGTGGAATTGCTGGGTCTTGGGTGTGTGCAAGTTCAACTTTATAATGCCACAATAATGAGATAATACCAGATGGTTATATCAGTTTTCACTCCCACCAGCAGTGTATCATAGCACCTATTGTTCTACATGGTCAGTGCATCTTACTTTATGACAGTCTAGTAATTTTAAATGGTACCTCACTGATGGGTCGGAATCACCGACCTTTCGCTTAGCAGCCAAGCACTTAATCACTGGCTGTCAGGGCTGCTATTATAGTGGTACGTACTATAAAGTACAAGCAAAGCAGGGTAGCGATTAGAGTGCTAGGGGTAGGGGGTGATCAGGGAAGCAGAAAGGACCTCTCTGAGGAAGTGACATTTTGCCATTGACCTGATCATGTGAAGTCTTGAGGCCATCATAGGGACTGAGTGGGATGAGAGGCATGGGTGGGACTGAGAGGGTCTTAAGCAAGTGAGTAGCACAATAGCCTCCTGGATTTAAGTGGTGATGAAGGAGGTAGTGGAGAGGGAAGGGGCAAGGGAGGGGTGCCTGCTCTTTGCCAGGGATAAGTCCAGGGACTGGCCTTGGTGGCAGGGAGAGATCTTCTTCTTCTGAAGCAGAAGGACAGGCATCAGAAGAGGGATGTGGGCATGAAGGGCAGCTCAGTGAACCAAAGATCGGAGAGTAGGAGTAATGGGAACTATAGTGTACCTAGAGCATGCAGTCAGTCAGGAATGCTGGCGTTGGGTTCCAGGGGAGGAGCAGTTCTGGTGATACCGAAGTCTGGTGATGGCCATTCTTCCAGCACATTTTGTAAGCACTGGCTATCTCCACAAGCTTTGGAATCAGGCAGGCTTGGGTTCAAGACTCATTTCCACCACCAACTGAACTTAGGCAAGTTGCTTAATCTCTCTAGCCTGTTTCTTCATCTGAATATGAGCATAAAAGTACCCACTTCACAGAACTGCTGTGAGGAAGAAACAAAATACGCCTTTAGGGTATTTGTTCAGCCCACAATGACTCCCTTTCTCTGGGATCCGTCCCCTGACCCCCAGAAGTGGACCTCCCCACTATACCATGATCTCTGTAAAGACAGAGGTTGGACCTTCTTCATTTCTGTATCCTTGGGACTAAATATCAACTGGCACCAAGTAAGCACTCATGGTTTCAGGGGATGCAGCTGGAAGTGGTGGAGCTGAGACGCCAAGTCCAAGGAGGGAAGCCCTAGGTAGAGGTGCTGGTCCGGGGTCCCAGCTTTGGCAGTCCAGTGTCTCCTGTCCTGTCCCATCTGAGAGACGAGTAGCCACTCGCAGGGAGCCTGAGGATAGAACTGTAGCAGCAGACTGGGCTCTGAAAGTCCAGCCCCTCTGACTCATCTGCACAACTAGGAGAATGCCTTCCTAGATATGGCCTCCAGATGGGCCACAAAATTACCTAGCGAGTGGTGGACCAGTCCCCACAGCTATTGCCCTATCCCACTGAGAGCTGCTTCTTAGTCACCCCGCCATACCAAACCACCTTACTCCCATCCTAGACCTTTTCCTGTACATTTGCTCAAGCTGGGCCCTCTTCCTGTGAATTCCTCCTGCTTGGATCCCGCCCTTCACTCCAGGACCAGCCCAGATGCCTCCTCCCAGCTGTCTGACAGTAGGGTTCTATGCATCCTGTCCTGGTAGTTTCCACTTTGTGTGACACTCCCAGGGCCTGTGTCCTGTTGGTCAGGCAGAGAGCCAGGAGGCAAGGGCATCATCTCCCCTTGGCCAGGCCTCTGGTGGGCTCAGGGAGGGTTTGGCCACTGAAGAGGCAGTCATAGGTCTAAAGGAGAGGTGGAGGGGGCACCTAGCCCTGGGCAGGGGCTTGGGAGCATTGGCCAACCTCATGGAAGGGGCCTGAGGAGACATGGGAGGGCAAGTCTGTACCCCTCAGGCCCCACTCTTTAGGTGCCCAGGCTTCTCTAGTCAGAAGTTGCTGGGATACCTAGGCCCATGAGTTCCCCAACCCTCCCCAGGCCCCAACCCACAGGAGCCACCATGGCCTGCTGTCCCAGGCCACTCTTGAGTCTTGACTTGATCTGAGGAAAAGCAGTCAGGAATTTGTGCTGTGGGGACACAAACAGGCTCAACATCACGTACCTCTCCCTTCCCCTTTGTAACCAAGGGTTCCCAGGAAGTGAGATGGGAGGGCAGAGCCACATTTTACCACCTGAATTACTAAAAAGTCACACTGCACACACACACATATATATATAGATAGATAGATAGACACACCAGGTGATTTAAGTATTACAGGGATTTATAGACAATAAGCCCTTTAATTTACTTTTGTAAAAATAAACCTCTGTGGAAAGAAAAAAAATGACCTTTGGTGGTCCATATCAGTGTCTGTCCACTTACAGAAAGTGTCCTCAACTTAAATGCAAAGTAGGAAAGACCCAAGAAATACCTCCAGTGCCCTGCTCTGTCATCCCCACTGCTGTCTCTCCGGGCCTCTTGGTCTCACTGTACCTATGTTTCTCTTACTGTACACCCCAGCATGCCATCATCTGTCCCCACTCTGTCCATTAATGTGCTGTCCGTCAGTCTCTTTTTGTGTCTTTAGCAGATGTCTACTGGAGCCTTGGGAGGGCCAGTAGGTCTGTACACCTGCCGTCTGTCAGGTGAGCTTTGCAATCTAAGCAGGTTGTAGGGCCTGGTGCTCCCAATAGGGAGTCTGCAGTCCAGGGTCAAGGGTTGCCTGGAGCTGTGGTAGTCAGGGGCATGGGCCTGTCTGGCATGGTCTGTGGTCAACAGGCAAGAAATTGTCAGGGAGAGGTCCTAGAGCCCAGGCCAATCCCAGCAGCCGGAGACATCCCCATATCCCAGAGGAAAGACAAGCTGTGTGCTACACTGCTAGGTAGGGGTGTTAAAGGGCTAGGAAGAAAGGGAGACTTCAGGCCCAGAAGATGCTGCTGGCTCTTGCTCTTCCAGCTCACAGAAGTCTCAGACTTTAAGCAAGGCTGTAGCTGGTCCTCCTGTAGGAATGAAAAGAAACCAAGGCGAAGGAGGGGTGTGTGGCGGGATGGCCTCTGTCCTGCCACAGATGCCCATGGAAGTTTCAGTGGCCATTCTTTGTCTTCCCAGCAACTCTTCCCCTTAATGGTCCCTGTCATGGATTGAATTATGTTCCCAAAAAAATGTATATATCAATCTGACTGTGCCATGATTCCTGGTATTGTGTGATTTTCCTATATGTTGTAAATCCTGCCTCTATGATGTTAATGAGGGAGGATGGGTGGCAGTTGTGTTAGTAAGGCAGGACTCCATCTACAAGATTGGATTGTGTCCTGAGGCAATCTCTTGAGATATAAAAGAGAGAAGTGAGCAGAGAGACAGGGGGCCTTATACCACCAAGAAAGCAGTGCCAGGAGCAGAGTGCATCCTTTGGACCTGGGGTCCCCACGCAGAGAAGCTCCTAGTCCAGAGGAACACTGATGAGAAGGCCAACAGAGAGAGAAAGCCTTTCCCTGGAGCTGATGCCCTGAATTTGGACTTCTAGCCTACTTTACTGTGAGGAAATAAATTTCTCTTTGTTAAAGCCATCCACTTGTAGTATTTCTGTTGTAGCAGCACTAGATGACTAAGACAGTCCCTGTTAATAAAACTACAACCCTAGTTTCTTCAAGACCCAACAAGTAATTCCGTATCCTCTTGTCCTTCCTTCCTTGAGATGTAAAGCAGGATTTCTGTTACTCTGGTGAAGAGCCTGGGGCCACCAATACTGAGAAGTGAGGGATTGACGATGCTGCCAATTACTGCCTCCCCTGTGTGGTCCTGTGCATGTCCATGAGCCCATGTGTTTTTAAATGTATGGACATCTGCAAAAACACACAGGCAGACTTGCGAATGCCAGCTCTGCCTCTTAGGATACAGAAATGGATAAACACAGCTCCAGCCTTCAAGGTCTCTACAGTCTACTGGGAAAGCCAGACAAGTGAGCGGATCATCCCCGCACAATGAGATGAGTACTGTGGTGGGGGAGGACAAAGCTCAGAGAGCTGCTCAGCACAGCCTGCAGGAGGGCAGAGTGGGAGCCGACTCTCCCGGGCTTCAGGCTCCCAGGGTGGATGGTAGTGCCATTCACTGAGAGAACACAGGAGAAGGAGCCGACTTGGGAAAAAGTTGAGTTCAGTTTGGGACTTACTGAGATTGATATGCTTGTGGGACTGCCGTGGAAATGTCCAAATGAGAGCTAGATATGTGGATCTGGAACTTGAAGGAAGTCGAGGATGGAGGGGCAGCTTTAGGAGTTGCCAGCACACAAGAGGGACTTGAGGTCAAACAAGTAGATGAGGCCACACAGGGGCTATGCAGAGCAAGAAGAATAGGGGACTAAGGAGGGAGCCCTTGAATACCGCCATCCAATGGGCAGTCAAAGCAAGAAGATTATGAAGGCATGACCAGAGTAGTGGGAGAAAATCCAGGAGACTGTGGTGTCATGGAAGCTAAGGAAAGGAAGTATCTCCAAAACCCAGGATTGTTCAACTGTGTCTATAATGCAGGGAGATCTACAGATGTTGGTCATTCACACATCAGTGTGCATCTATGTGTGCCTCTCTGGGGGTTGGTGGCCCTGCCTGTGTGTGCCCATGTGCAGGGTGCCCACCTCCGAAGGCTCAGCTGGCGGGAGGGATCCTGGCTTGGCACCTTCAGAGTGGGGCTGACCAGGAGGATGCACAGACCAGCGAGGATCATGCAGGTGGGCACGGCTCCAATGAGGACCTTGAGGGTCACCACCACCTCCTCTGCCTGCTCACAGGCTCCAGCCTTATACCCCACAAACCTGGAGAAACACCACCCATCCATCCAGTCAGATTCTCGCCAAGCCTGGCTCCCTGAGTGGAGGGGTCCCAGGTACCCCCCACCCCCACAATATCCTGAAACTTGGACACAGCCTAGCTGGCCTGGCCAGGGGGAGAGAGAACTGAGAATGTGGGGGCTGGGGTTTCAGAAGGTGGGTACAACTCCCAAGAAAGGCCTCTCTCAGTCATGTGCACAAAGAAACCTGAGGGTGGTGGTTCCCCAGATCTCCACAGAACAGAGCTTGGGCCCAGGCTCATGGGTGATCCGTAGCTGGCTGGAGGGGGCTTTGCCATCTTCTTCCCACCCCACTAGTCCTTTATGCCTCTGGTGACCCCCTTCTCTGGGACTCACTCCAGACTGAGTGTGGAGATGCCCAGAGCACCTGCGCCTGAAAGCTTGGTGAAGAAGACATAGGAAGAGTAGAAGAAGGTCTCCAGGCCTGGGCCATGCTGGTGCCGCAACTGGAAGTCATCTACCACATCTGGCAGCATGGACCTGGGGGTGAAGAGGGCTGCAGAGTTATCCCTTTTATCCCTTTAACACCCACCAGTCTGTGAGCTGTCTGGGGACTGAGACCAAGTTGGCTTCATCCCTAGGTCCCTGCTGCCCAGGACCAGGACTGGCCCACAGAGAGCCAGGCAATATGCCCACCACTCCTGCCGCTGGTGCCCCTTTAGGAGGCTGGGCATGGGGGCCCTGGGACAACAGGTTGACATGAAGGAGGAAATTCCCATTGTGGAAGGACATGAAGCTCCCATACCCTTTCCCCTCCCCCAGCCTACCAGGGTAGCAGCAAGGACACAGCAATGCTCACGCCAGACACAAAGGCCACAATGTAGGCCACAGGTGCTATGGGCACAGCAGCCAACAAGATTGCAAAAGGCACCATCACCTGGGGAAACAGACACACTAGGCTGATCCCTCCACTTGGTCCCCAGACTTGCTCTTTTCGTTCCCACACTCACCAGTCTTTATAATGGCCCCTCGTGCCTGGCCATAGGCACTGAAGACACAAGGGAACACAGACCCACCCCCTGGCCCCAGGAAGCTCAGGATCCATACCACCTCCCTTGTCTTCCCCTACTGCCATCTCCAGCCTTCCTTCCTGCCCCACTCACGCAGATCCCAAAGGCCGAGGTCTTCTTCCCAAATCGATGTAGAACCCACTCCCACAGTGGGGTGCTCAGCACAGCTGATACCTGTGAATGGACAGCAATATCACTGCCAGGGATGAGCCACCCACACCTCTGCCCAGAATCTCAGTGCCCTGGCTTTTCGAGGGGACTCCCGGCCCTGACCTTGCCCCTGGCCTGTTCCCTGGTTTGAACCTGCAGTTTGAACTTTATGACCCAACTTTATGCCCTGGTCCCACTCTCTGCAGGAATGCAGTTGACTAAGACCAAAACAGAGTCAAGAATGTTGACCATCAGCGTTCTGGCCACACATGTGCCATGTCAAGGACTACACATGTCCCCATGCAGGACCCCAGATGATCTTGCCTCACCACCCCAGACCCCTCACCAAGATGGTTAGCACCAGCCTCGGGACGTGGTCCTGTAGCCGGGAGGCGTGTGTACAGAACAGGACCAGATAGCTCTGCTCCACCTGAAGAGGGAGACAGGCACGGTGGGCATGTACACAGGATGGCAGAAGCTCTGGGCAAGCACTGGGTCATAAGTCTGGCCTCCCCTTTGGGACCTTGCACTCTGCTTGCTGCCACCATCACGCTGTCCCCTTCCCCACAGAGGGCGCTTCTCCCAGCACAGATATCAACACCATTCCTATCCCACCCTCACCCCTTGCACAACTAGGATCAGGTGGACTTCACTAAACTTCAGGTAACATGACAGGAAACTACCCCACACTCTGACAGGTTCCTAGTGCCTGGCTGCCACCCTCCCCATCCCACAAGCCCTGCCTTGGTCTCTCTCCTCCCAGTCCCAGGCTCTATGGGCCATGGTGCCAGCCAGCCATGGGTTTTTTTCCCATTAAAACTCAAGCCTACTCTGGTACCTAACTCTGAACACAGAACCTGCACAGGGTCAGTATGGCCAGGGCCAAGCCAGCGTGGATCAATCAACCTGGCCAGAGGTACCTGGACAGCAGCTGAGATGAACAGGAAGGAGACCACCAACTTCAGGTAGGGCGGGTGCCGGAAAGTGAGGCCCAGCCCAGCCAGGAAGTTCAGGCCTTGGCCTGAGGCTGGGGCTGAGCGGTCTGCAACACAGAAAGGGAACACCTTGGCTTGGCAGAGTTTGAAACTAAAACCCACCCCCAAGAGGAGCCCTCTCCCCAGCTTCTGTTCCCACGTCCTTCCACCTTCCTCCCTACCCGGCTGCTCCTTCACCCCCAGGCAGAGTAGGCCAGTGCACACCGGGTAAGTCACAGCAACCACGGCAGCTGCAATGGAGTAGAGATGTATCTGTGGGACAGGACAGAACTGGGGTAGGTGTAATGTCTCCAACCCATGGGAGCAGGGACATGCGGGGCAGGGCAGGAGCCACTCCCAATGGGAGCAGAGTGGCCCTCAGTCCCCCTCCTCCCAATCACACCAACATCGAAGGGCTCTGAATGACTCATCCACACGTGTCTTTCTGCAGACCTTGTGCCTTCTCCATGGGAAGGGAGCATCAATGCCTATGGGGCTCAGGGCTGGCTCACTTGTTCTTTCTCTGGTTTTTTTAAGCAAACATTTATTGCTGCTGACTTGTGCATGCTAAACCCTGCGGTTACACTGATAACTAACCTGTCTACCCACAATAAGGGGCTCAAGTGCGATGGGAAGACAGATCCATAAGCACACAGTTACAGCACAGCGTGAGGCATGATGGCCCAGACGAGTACAGAAAAGAGAAACCATGCTACCTGTCATTCAGGGGAAGATACATATGTCATAAAAAATGCATGTAAAGAATGCATGGGAACGACAGCCGCCCAACGCTGGATAGAGGTTATCTGGGGGAGGGGAGGGGGAAGAAAGGGAGATGACACAGAGCCTGTGCTCAGAGGGGCCCTGCGCTTAATGCTGTGCTGTCATTGTCTTCAAATTCCCAGTAATTTTATCACGGAATTTGTGTTTTGTAAGTGAAGTCTGTGGACAGTGCAGCATGCGCTACCAAGGGCCTCAGCTCACAGGAAGCCCATCTGCCCAGAATGGGTTCCCAACCTTTTGCTCTCCAGTCCCTCGCACCCCAGCCCCCACACTGGCCTCCTCCACCTGGCCCCACCCCTACACTGTCACCAGTAGGGTGGGTGATCATGGACAGGCCTGTGTTAGGTAGTCATCTCCCTCAAGTAGGGGCCAGGATGTGGGTGCAGGAAAGTCAGTCAGGGAGGGGCATGGCGGCAGCCTTTCCACACCAGGCTGGCAGTGCCATGGCGCTGCTTGGAGGGTGCCTGAGGTATGGGGGATGCTCACCCACATCTGATCCAGGTGCTCAGTGTGTCCCAGCGCTGGGAGATTGTAATCCCTTGGTTGGGGCAGTAGGGCCTGTGGGCAGGGGAGTTCACTTCCCCACTCTCAGCTAGGGCCCTGCATTTTCACTTTGCACTAGATTCCACAAATCATGTAGCTGGCCCTGGAGATGGGTTTGGGGATGCATACACGGGGGCTTAAATTGTCATGTTTTCTTAAACGGATGGTAGGGCACGTGGGTGTTTGTGGTGTTGTTCTCATACCATTGATTCCCAAACCGTGGCAGGTATCAGAACCCCCTGGAGATCTCATTAAAACAGATTACTGTGCAGTCCATCCCCAGAATTACTGAATCAGTAGGTCTGGGGCCCAAGAATTTACCTTTCTAAACATCAAACCAAAACCCAAACCCACTGCTATCGAGTCGATTCCAACTCATAGTGACCCCACAGGGGTGTAAATCTCTATAGACGCGGGCTGCCACATCTTTCTCCCTCAGAGCTTCTGGTGGTTTCCAACCACTGGACCTTTCGGTTAGCAGTTGATCACTTTAACCACTGAGCCACCAGTGCTCCTTCAACAGGTTCCCAGGTGATGCTAATGCTGCTGGTCCAGGCACACTTTGAGAACGATAGCTATCTACCTTTTTGTAAATCTGAAATATTTATTTATTAAAAAATGAACATAAATGCCTACACAGAAGAGTAGAGGCCCCACAGTCAAATCTGGGGAGAGGCGGCTTGTGCTAAGTCCTAAAGGTGAGGGCCACCCAGTTCCAGGGTCTGTGTTCAAGTAAAGGCCTGGGCTTGTGAACCAGTGGGAACCAGAATGTAGAAAAGTCCTAAGATGTGGCTGGAGAGGAATGTGGGGCCAGATTCCGCAGAATGAGTGCTCCAGGCCATGTGAAATGTGTCTAAAGGAGAGGCCCCTCCATGTGGCTTTTAGCAAAGGGAAAGACAAGGTCCAGTGTGCCCTTTAAAATGTTACCCTGACTGTGCTGGGGGCGGGGATGGCTGGAGGCAGGGAGACTGTTGTAGGAGGCTGATGCAAAAGTTGTGGGGAAGAGGGAGATTGTGGTATAGGCCAGAGTATGGCAGTGGGAGGCAGAGCAGTGAACAGATTCCAGAAGAACTGGATCTAAGGAATAGACAGAACTTGGTAATAGGGTGGAGTGGAGGGTTGAGAAAGAGAGAGGAGTAAAAGATGATTCCTAGGTGTCTGGAGGACATTGATGCCGTTTGCTTAAGGAAAAAGAGAGGAACAAATAGAAAAATCGACGACCTTGATGGGTAAAATAGAAGTGTGTCCTCTAACTGCTGAGGAGGGACCCGGTTTGAGGGGAGGGCACGACATGCTGCTGCCCTCTTCCCCTTGTCACTTCACACTGGGGCTGGAGGGATGGGTGCTAGAAGGGGCTTCACCCAGGCCTCTGCCCAGACAGATGGCAGACCATCCTGCTGCCCTCTCTTCCCCGACCCTTGCAGGCCCCTTCCAGCCACGCCTGTGGCCAGGGCCACAACCCACCCCTTCCCCACCCTCTGTCCCTTTTCTGGGGACTACCCGCCAATCTATTTTGTGTTGAGAAGGAAACCAGCAGAAGGTTTGGCAGAAGCACTATGGGTTGTCCTGGACTTTGGGGGTCATCCGCTCAGGGAGAGGCGCAGAAAAGGAATGCGAACGCGTGGTGTGCAGAGCTGAGTCCCGCAAAAGAGGAGGAAGAGGCCCGAGAGGAAACAGGCTGCCTGGAGAGGCGGTCAAGGCGGGGTCCGGCCGCCCGGGCACTCACCGCGTCGGGGGAGACGCCGTCTGGCAAGGGGAGCCCGGCGTCTTCGCACCTGTGGGGCTTGTGGGCGCCAGACACGATGAGTCCGTGGACGGTGGCTCCCATCAGGGTCCCCGCCATCTCCATGGTTATCCCTGGGGACACAGCAGCCGTGCAAAGTGACCGAGTGCCACACCCACCCACAGGGTCCCGAGGCTCCTGTCCCAGGATGACAGCGTCATCCCCTCCCCCTCAGCCTGCACTCACGGTACGCGGTGGCCGAGTCCCGCTCCCTAGGGTTGGAGGTCAGGAGCATGGTGAGCGCCGTGTAGGGCACCTGGAAGAACTGAGGCATGCGGGCAGCGCTCAGGATGGCCCCACCGCCCAGGCCCCACAACCCAGGCTGCCCCAGCTTCGGGAGGCTGAGGCTCTAGCCGCCCTGTCCACCCTGGCACCCCACCACTAGCGGCTGAAGGGCAGGAGGGAACACCCAGTCCAGAACAGGATGCAATGGAGCTAATGGCAGTTTTCCTGTCATTGATGTGCAAGGTGAAGGCAGTGTGTCCCTGCTAGCCACGTACCCATCCCCACTTTGGAGTAGCCACTGGCCAGCAATGGGGTTCACCAGAGTCCAGGCCTATGGGGGTGTTATAGATTGAATTATGTCCCCCAAAGTACATGTTGTAAATTCTAACCTGTATGCCTGTGGTTATAATCCCATTTGGAAATAGGTTGTCTTTATGTTAATGAGGCAGGATTCATGTAGGGTGTATCTTGAGTAAATATCTTTTGAGATATAAAAGAGATTAAACAAGCGAGCAGAAGAGAGATGGAGTAAGATAGATGCCAAGACACATGGAGATCTCCAAGGAACCAGGAAGCAGAAGCTGAAGAGACAAGGACCTTCCTCCAGAGCTGACAGAGAGAAAGCCTTCCCCTAGAGCCGGCACCCTGAATTCGGACTTCTAGCCTCCTAAACTGTGAGAAAATAAATTTCTGTTAAAGCCACCCACCTGTGTTATTTCATTTATAGCAGCACTAGCTAACTAAGACGGGAGGCACCCACTCACCGTGGCCAGGGCCTGGAACAGGCAGTAGAAGGTCATGTACCAGAAGCCCCGAAGCCTGGTGAAGGGGTGCAGGAACCATAGGAAGAAGTAGGTTACAGCAATGAAGGGTGAGCATCCCAGCAACCTATGGAAGCACAGGGGTGAGGAGCGCCCCTCAGCACCGGGACAGAGGGGATGCCAAGAACCTGGCCTGGAACACCCTCACCCCTTCTGGGCACCCTCTGCCCTTGGAGAAGCTCTGGGCTGGGCTCTCAGCGTGGGAGTCAGGGAAAGGGAGAGAAGTGAGGGCTAGGTCTGGGTGGCTGATCAGATGTGGGAGTGGCAGGCAGAGAGGGCCATTCACTGCTGGATTTGGGCCTGTGTCCTCGGTGTGCCATTCCCTCTATTGAGGACATGGAAGGACAAATGAGTTGCAGCTCCTCTGTGAGACCCTCCATGGCCTCCTGGCCAACCTGTCCATAATGAGAGGCTCTGCCCAGCCCTGTGCTGTCTGATGAGGGAGGGTCCCTAAGAATGTCTCTGAACTGAAAAGCTTGCAGTCTGGTCCCAGTCCAGTCCCAGTCACCTACAGTCCAGTCTTATCCTCTAACAATCCATGGTGTTTTCTACCAAGAAACAAGGCTGTGACAAACGCAGTGACCTCAGAGCCAGGGGTGGGTAACTGGATCCCGAGGACTATGGGGCTGCTCACCAGGGCATGAGTCGTCCAGACCCTGTCCTTCTGCTTCTGTTGATGAAGAACCCAGCCACAGGGTCAGCAGCTGCCCCAGACACCTTCCCTCCAAACAGGACAAATGATGCCTGGGCAGCAGGGATCTGAAATGGACCAGGGAGGGGATAGAGAAGGCCCGGCAGAGTAGGAGAGGGTGGCCTTCCTGCCTGCTGGGAGACCTGGCAGACTCACCGTATATAGGGCCACCAGGCCTCCTTGCCAGGACACTAATCCAGAAGGTTGTAACATGAACTAGTGAAAGAGTGGGGAGGGAGCTGACGGCTGCACATTCCCGTTATTCCTCAGGCCCTGTCACCTTTGGAGAGGATGTGGGGGGCCCTCATCAGAAGCCCATGGGGTGGCTCAGAGCAAGAAGGGTATATCTAGGCTGACAGTCAGAGACAGACTTTTTGTTTCACAGTGAAAATGTTTTATTGACTTTTCTAGTTACATAAATACACTCATTATAAAAAACATTTAAACAGTACAGAAGAATATTAAGCAAAGCTCATCTGAATCTCACCTTCCTGAGACAACTGCCAGAAGCATTTTAATCATCCTTTCATGCATTTCTAATTTACAATTTTACATAAATGGGGTCGTATCAGTGTCATTTTTTTGAAAATCATGGATCTTATTAAAAAAAACTTTTTTTTTTTTGCTTCTCCTCTGCTCCCCACCATTCCCTCTTATCGCCAATATTAACAGCCTGGTCTGTATTCTTCCATAATTTTCTCCATGCTTATATTTTAATGATGTACAGATATATACATACATATACACATGCACACACAAATATGGGGCATACCTTTGTTTTGTTAAAATGGGATCATTTTATATACTCTTCTCTAAAACTAGCTTTTGTCACTTGACAATGCATCATGGAGCAGGTATAGATCTAACTCTTTTGAATGGCTGCCTAAATAGTCCATTACATAGATATAAAAAAGAAAAAAAACCGTTTCTGCCAAGTCAATTCCAACTCATAGTGACCCTATAGGACACAGTAGAACTGCCCTATGGGGTTTCCATGGCTGTAATCTCTACGGAAGCAGTCTGCCACATCTTTCTCCTGAGGAGCTGCTGGTTAGTTCAAACGACCAACCCTTCAGTTAGCAGCCAAGCATTTAACCACTGTGCTGCCAGGGATCCCTATGTGGATATAGCACAACTTATTCAATTGCTTCTGTGTTGTAGGGTATTCACACTGTTTTCCATCTTCCCACTACAAACAAGGCTGCAATAAACATCCTTAAGGAGGTTGCCTTCAGTAGCATTTGGCTTTCTGTCAGCCTTGGGTCAGAAATGCTGTCTACCAAGGAGAGCTGATGGAGGTGGAAGAACCAGACAGGGAGGGGGTGGAAGGAAGGTGGGAGCAGGTGGCCCTGGGCTGGTGCCCTTACTTACCTGTGCCACATCAAGCAGGAAGACCTGCAGGTAGAAGGCTGTGGCACTGGAGGCCACCTGGTTGGGGATCCCACCAATGCCATAGCACAACTTCGTACAGAATGAGAGGCGACCGGCTCTGCTGTCCTGGGGGAGATACTGGAGCTAAGCCCCCACCCCACAGACACACAACAGCTCCCCAAGAACCTGTGACGTCCATAAGCATCCTGAGGTCCCTATGGGAAAATTCCAGCAACCTCTCAGCCCTGATTTGCCCCAACTTAACCTAAAGGGAAGTGAGACAGGAAAAAAAAAAAAAAAATCCTAAACCATGACCTCGTAAACATTACTGGGGGAAGTTCTTCCTTACATTCCCCCCTCGATGTGAGAGTGAAGTAGAAGTCAGGAGACCTGGGCTTGACCCCTTTCTTTGCCACCCTGTTCCCTCTGTGACCTTGAAGAAGTCACTTTCTCTAAGCCTTGCTTCCCTCATCTTTCAAATGGAACATCCCTGCCAACTTCACGGAGTTGTTTTGATGAGCAAATGAGGCAGTTGCTCTGAGAGCTGACTGTTAAATGTTCAAGAATTTTGCAAGCCAGTTGTTAAACCACTGGCAGTTGTAATCATCCATGGTAAAAGTATTTATACCACGGAATCAGCAAACATTACAAATCAGAACATATCCTTCTCCTTCCTGCCCCCCCCCCCCCCATCTACCAGGTCATCACTGAAAAGAAGGAATGCGATGACCCTCAACTGTATATCATTAGCCCCAAGCTATCCAGCGAACTCCAGACTCGAATATTCAACTACCTACTCACAGCCTCCCATGGATGTCTGACAGGCATCTCAGCTAAACATGGTCAAAACACAGCTCCTGATTTCCCATCCCACTGTCTAAACCAATTCCTAATCCAGTTGTTCCTACTGCATTAAATGGCTCCAGTGTCCACCCAGTGACTCGGGCCCCTGAATCATCCTTGATCCTTTCCCACATCCCCCCATTTAATTTACCAGTGAGAGCCTCCTAAGTGGCTTCGTTGCTTCTGCTCTCATTGTCTACAATCCACTCTCTGCCCAGCAGCCAAGTGATCTTTAAATAACCATAAATCAGATCATGTCTTCTCTCTGCTTAAAACTCTCAAACAGCTTGCCATTACAGTTTCAGTAAAGCCTACTGAAGCCTGCTGACCAGCTCCCACCCCTTTCCCACCTCACTTAGATAGCTGTTCTCCAGCCATGGTGACCTCATTCCTATCCCTCAAACTCAGCCTGTTGCTCCCTCAGGGCCTTTGCACTTCCCGGTCCTTCTGCCATCTTCCTCTAGATCTTGGCATAACTGACTCCTTGTCATTTAGGTCTCAGCTTAAATGCCACCTCCTCAGAGGCCTTCCCTGACCACCCAGATCTCTCTCTCTCATCAAACTTGCTGCCTGATATATTTTATTTCCTGCCTCTCCCCACCAGAATATAAGCTCTCTTGGAGCACGAACCATAACTGTTTTACTCACCATGGTGTCTCCAGTTGTTAGAACAATGTTTGGCATACAGTAGGTGCTCAATATGCATTTGTTAAAGAATAAATGGCCAAGAAGACAAGGTGTAGTGATATTTCTTCAAAAGATGCTGGGAATTCTTTCTTATCCTATGCTAGGGGGTGCAAGGGAGAGTGGAGAAGACTATGGCTTCACCCATTTCACTATCCTGAAGGAGGCCCCACTAGGCTCTTTTGAAGGGAAGGTCTTCCCAGATAAGGGTTTATCATATCCTCTGCATGCTCTCCTACTCACAGGAGAAACCCACACTCAAGGCAGAATGTGGTCTCCTTTTCTGAAATTTGTATGAATATTATTTCAACTCCCAGAAAACGTTAAGAACAGGAAGAATCCAACATGGCAGCCTTCGCCTCTCTAAGACTCTTGTTTCTCCCTAAATGTGTCTAGCAAGTTTCTGGCACATAGAAGGCATTCAAAGGACAGAAAAAGAAATTCCAGATGAAACTAGGGATATAATCTTAAGAGTTTTGACAATTTTATCTTCCTAATCATAAGCCCTTCACAGAGGACTCAGTACAAGTTATAGAGTCAGCTGAACTTGTTTTCAAATCGTATTTCTGCCATCTCTAGCTATGTGACCTAGGACAAGTTACTTAATCTCACTGAACTTGTTTCCTCACCTGTAAAATGGGAACAGTATATATTTCATAGGGTTGTCATGAAAGTTAAATGCTGGCACTTCATTGGCAATGTTTTTTCCCTGTTGCCATTAACCTCACCCGAATTCCTAAGTTTCAATGGGAAATGAGTTTTCCCAAGGGCGTCATCTCATTTCTTTCTTGGGAGCCACAGCTCTTTGCTCTGAGGTGTCTGAGAATAAGCAAGATGGGGAATGGAGGTGGTGGTCAAGTAAAACCCCATAGAGAATGCCTTGGCCATGGATCAGGGAGAGGATGTAGCATTCAGCCTGACACAGAAAGCCCAGAGTTCCTAAGTTCTCTCCAGTGCAGCCATCCTTTCCAAATGAGCCCCAGCTCCACCCATACAGAGGATGCCAAAAGACTGAAGACATTCCTGGGTTCCCACCTACCCACCATCCTCACCCTGGAGCCTAGGGAAGTCTCCTTTTGGAAAGAGCCTGATGCCTGGGTTAAGTCAGGGTTTGAGAGGGAGGCTAAGCCCACACCACCTGCCTGGAGATGGGGGAGGGAAGGCAGCCTCCTCACTCACAATGGAAAGCCCTACACCCCAGGGCTCAAAAGACTGTCCAGGAGGACCTGGAGTGGACAAGAGCCCTGGAATGGGTATCAGGAGACCAGGGACTGGCACTGTTTCCACCTAACTGAATGAATCCAGCAAGTTACTTCACTTGCTTAGGACTCAGTTTCCCAACCCTCTGCCTGGAGTTGAGATGACTAAAGAGGTACTGTAGGATTCCTGAATATCTTCAGCCTGTCAAACCCCACTAAGGGCAGTTTAGAAGACTGAAGGCTTGGGCCAAGCTCCCACAAGGCTGACCCTGGCTGAGTTTAAGGAGCTGCGATCAGATGCCCCAACATCTCTGGGTGCGGTAGGATCCTCTCACCAGGCATCTGCGCGCTGGAGCCCAGAGCCCCTTCTCTTGCCTTGTTAAGATCCCGGTCTCTTGCCCCTCGCTTTGTGCTCACCGAGCTGGGCTCCAAAGTGTGCGATTCGGGATGGGGCGGCGGCGCCTCCACTGCCAGCGCTGAGGTCCCTTCGGAGGCCACGGCCATGGCACACGACAGATCCGACTGCGGCTGTCACTCTAGTGTTATCGCACCACCTCAGGGGAACTCACTTCCCCGCCCCGCCAGCGCCTCCGCCCTCGGGGACTGGGGTGGCCCCCGGCCGAGGGGATGTGGTGCGCGCAGGAGGTGGCCGGGGAGCCTAGGAGCCAGATGCGCTTCCCCTTGCGTGCCGGTCCGAGGGTTACGGGCAGGGGATAATCCGGGGGATATGGAGAACCGCGAAGCGCAGAGCGTCGTTTCCGCAAAGGGAAAAACGCCAAGAAACCAAATTCGCTGGGGCGGGAAAGGCCAGCAAGTCCCTCGAGACCGTCTTCCTTGGGTAGGTCACCGAGGGAGTGTGCGGGCTGCAGAAAGGCTGGGGCTACAGATGCCTGCGGTTTGCGTTAAACCCTCCTGCTAGATCTACCTGGATGAAATTCGGCAAATAAATTTATTATTAAAACGAAACAACAGAATAGACTTGTTCACAGACTAGGATTCTGGCTGAACAAGCTTTCAAGCTGTTAACTTAAATACTGGATGCCTGAAACAGACATTCTCCAACCTCTCACACAGGTGGGTATGGCCATGCAACTAAGTTCTGGCCAGTGAACGAAAGCAGAAGGCAAGCAGAAATGGTGTATGCAATTTTTCAGAAAGGTCATAAAAGAGAAGGGGGCCATACCATATACAAAAATTATTTCAAAACGTATCACAGACCAAGAGCTAAAACTATAAAACTCTTAGAAGAAAACACAGGAACAAATCTTTGTAACCTCTGGTTAGACAATGGTTTTTTAAGACAGGGCAGCACAAGCACAAGTGATAAAAGAAAAACATATTGAATTTTACCAAAATGAAAAACTTGGTGCTTTACAAGACACCATCAAGAAAGTGAAAAGACAACCCTACAAAATGGGCAAAAACATTTGCAAATTCGATCTTTGACAAGGGACTTGTATCCAGAATATATATATAAGAACTACCAGTCCTGAACTGCTTCCCTCTGGACTTTTGTGTGGGAAATAAAATTTTATTTTGTAAGCCACTGTTACTTTGGATTTTTTGTCACAATTGGATCTTCTTCTAATGGATGCACTCTCCAGTTTAAGGGAAGTCATTCCATTTTCTATGCAATTCCTTAATCTACAAAATGCTTCCTTGATTGCAGCCCCATTAACAGCGGAAGGATAATTTAGATAATGCATATGCTAAATATTTAATTCCTTGGAAACTAAAATAAATTCAAGCTAAATTTCTTTGGACAATCTACTTTTATATACATCCTTTTATATATACTTTTAGCAGGCTTGTAAACAGTTTATTCCCAATACTTGCAGTTTGTTGTGTATACTACTGCATCTTTAGTACTGAAAAGCAGGTTAAAAAAAAATTTTTTTTTTTTTTTTGCATAGAAAGGTAATTAAAATAAAAAGAATTTGTTCCTAACAGTTATTATTTTAGTATAATGATGCTACGTTCCTAATGTAATTTCTAATAAGAAAAGACAAATAAGTTAAATCTCACTAGACGAAATAGTATTACTATAACCAAGAAGGCTGCCTTTTGATTAAAACAAAACTAAGACTGAGACACTAAAAGAACCTGAAAGGATGCACACCAAAATGTTAACGGGGGTTATCTTTGATGGTAGAATACGTAATTTAAAAAACATTTTAGCATATATTTTATAATTTTCTAAAATGAATATGAATTACTTATACAAAAAATACATTTAAAACAAATAACAAAGATTCAAATATTCATCTCTACTAAATGAGCCACTGTTATCTGAGGATTTGGTATCATGAGCAATTTTTTAATTAAATGGTTTGTACTTAAAAAGGGAAAGAACAAAGAAGTAAACCCTACCAGGAGTCTTCATGTTAGTCCAACTCAGGATACCAAGAATGGTTTAAAAAATAAATAGAATCATTAAGGTACTATTAAAAATACTATTTGTACATTTCTGAGTATTAAATGAAAGTAACATTGGTTAAAGTATCTGACACACAGAACCCACCCCACCCCATTGCCATCAAGTCGATCTGACTCATAGCGACCCTATAGGACGGAGTAGAACTGCCCCATAGAGTTTCCAAGGAGCAGCTAGTGGATTCAAACTGCCGACCTTTTGGTTAGCAGCCGAGCTCTTAACCACTTTGCCACCAAGACACACAGAAGGCACCTAATAAATGTCTGTTGATTCTCAAACTGAATGACTTTGCCAAGTAAAAATGACAAATGCCACTTTATGTAGCTATCTTATAACAAACACGTGTATATTATTTCACAGATCCTTTTAATGAACAGTATTACACCCTTAAGAAAACAGATCTTTAACCATTAGCAAAAGATTGCTTTCAAAAGACTTTAAGGCACTGAAATCAATGCACACATATTTTCAACACACTGAAAAGTAATGAAAAGCATATTGAATGAGAAGTATATAACATAAATAAGATCACTTTTATAATCTGGATAAATGCATAGTAATTTAATCAGTAAACTGGAATCTGCATTTCTGTATATTAGCCTTAGCAACGGTTTTCAGGAAACAGATGACAGTTTGGAAACAACTGCTTAGGTCAAATGGTAATCCACATCTAAAATGCTTATCTTCAAGTCTTCCTTCCCTTGGAAGGACGTTTTCAGTTTGTTTTCCAAAGTAGCCTATTTGAGTATTCTACACATTTAATTAACAAATATGTATATATATATTTTTCCCTAGGTTTACAACTTTTTAACTTTCAGGCAAAAGGCTTTAATGAATGATTCTCACTTTAAAAAACTTTTCAGAATATTATTCACATTATTATAATATTCAGAATATTATTCACAGTTTCAAAATGAGGATTATTGCTGATGACAGGTTCTTCTCTAGTGAGTCCCCTCACTGGGTGTATTCTACATGTACACACAAGAAAATCTCCAATGCATCTTCCGATTACATTGTGGGTAACAGGAAAATCCACAAAGGAGGCTTTTCTATACGCACACGGAACATTCCCAATGAGAGGTCCCTATATAGAAATACATGGTGAATCGTATTTTGATTATAATAATGTAAATGAAAATTATAAAACGCTTTATAATACAGACCTCTAGGAAACACTTTAAAGATTCTTGTGCATATATTAACAATCATCATGTTATTTTCTATATTTGGAAGTTCACTGATTTTACCCTTTTTAAAAAGAATACAATAATTTGTGTTTCACTCTAGGTAGTGCTCTAACATTGCCGTAAACATTGGTGACAATAAATACTTATTTTCTATTATGTACCTGTTCATTTCTCAGGGAAAAGCACAAAAGGGAAAGGCTCTCCTTTGTCCTCCCTCCTTTCCCAATAAAAAGATGGACCTGCCACACGGAAGGCTGGAAGCTAGGAAAAGAAGCATTCTTAAAATGGACTGTGAACACCAGATACAGCTCTATAAGCCAGGTCATCTAGTTGTATGTATATTTCCCTTTTGCTATTCCTGAGCCTTTAATAAAAACTTCATTTAAACGTTCCCAGCCTTGTCTCCGTGATAGGAGATAAAACAGGTTTATGTCATTAGTTCTGGGTTAAAGGGGAACAACTTCTCTAAGAGCAAACTGCAGGGGATGAGAATCAAAACTTAAGAGGTCTAGCAGCCTCATTTCAGTGGAAAATCTTTACTGCCCATGGTGAAGGATGCAGGCTTTGTTAAGGTGGAAGCTTACTGCAAAATTTCCCAAAGAGTAGTTCTTTGACCACATACTTAAGAATCACTTAAGATTAAAAATGCAGAGATGGAGGACCCATCCCAAAGATAATGAATCAGAACGTGTGTGGTAGGTGGCAGGAAGAGGATTTTTGAAAAGCTTCCCACGTGACTCTTCCCCTGGGCTTGAGAACTACTGCAAACCATTGTTTTACAGCACTGGTTCTCAAACTATAGTTCTGGGGACCCCTGGGGGTCTCTGAGACACTTTCAGAGAGTCTGTAAGGTTCAAACTATTTTCATAATCACACCAAGAAGTTATCTGCTATTTTCACTTGCTCAGGAGAGTACACTGGCATTTTCTGTGGCTATATGATGTGTGATACTGCAACAGATTGAATGTAGAAGGAGATACAAGAATCCATCTGTCTTCTTTAAGTCAGACATTAATGACATTTGCAAAAATGGAAATAACAATGCTACTTTTCTCACTAATTCTTTTTGTGTTTTGTAAAACAGCTATTTTTTTCATAAAAATGTTGTTTATGTTAATGTGAAATATGCTTATTATTAAATGAATATTTTTTAATTGTTTTAATTTCTAATATAACATTGATAGATATAACCTACATAAGCCAAAGTGTTGAGACCAGCAGGTTTGAGAACTGCTGCTTTACAGTATATACACATCCAGTGCCCTATAAACATGACAGGCAGTAGGCACAGCACTTAGTGCCTTGATACCCTGAATACATACTTCACTGCAAATCTGATTCAAAAGTCCACCAACAAAAAAGCTTCTTAAACTTATCATTTTCAGGCAAAGAAATTTAATCTGACAGTGAAATATTAAGGTCTAACTGGTTTTAGTAAAGTCTAAGATGCAAACCACGGTTTCCTTCATGGCATCAGAAATGTAATGAATAATCCTTTAACGTACACACAGGTTGACTCTGATGTATGAAATAAAAAAAAACATACTTTATGTGATGCAACTAAAAATATCAACTAATAGTGTGACAACACAGACATCAGATACTAAATGAGTACTGGCAAATGAATGACTAACCTCAAATGTCAGCTAAAAATAAAGCTCTGATTTTCAAAAGAAATAAAATAGAAAGAGGATGGACTGGTTTGGTGGTGTTCCTGGAGAGAAAAGAACTTTAAATGAAAATACACCTTAGGTACTGTTGCCAAATTAACATTTGAGTATATCTTGCCATTAAAGAATGAAAATTGAGAACACTTTCAGGTTAAGGTATAGTGCCTTTCAGCCTTTTAATTGTATTTCAGTTATAAAACAATTAGCCTGCAAAGTATGATTTTTTATTTTATTGCCATCTTTTTAATCTGAGACAACTAACATTTTAGTAGGAAGGTAATGAACACTGGTTTGAATGAATGGGACTATGAACATATTTGCTACTTTATACCATATTAGCTATTGTAATATGCCTTATACTGATTAATTGGTATTTGAAAATAAGTATATTCTCTCTGAGCAGCCTTCTGGAAAAAGTGCACTGAATATAGTTTCTAGTCATATTTTACTTCACTAATTTGTACTTACTAAAAAAATCTCAAAGTTAAACAGTACTTGAACCAAAAGTCCAGTGTATTTGACTATTCTTTTCTCCCATTTTGGTTTGCATGTCCACTTACAACCATCATTTCTCTGCAAATTTTCCACTTAGTCTATCAAAAACCAATGCTATGAAAGTCCTCTAAAAGGCTCGGCTGTTCTTTGGAGTCTCTGAATGATTACAGCATTCTGTAAATCGGCTTCTTCCAGAGTGAGAGTCTCATCTAGCAATCTGAGGAAAGGAAGAGCTGTTGCCAGAGAAAAGGGAGGACTTCTCTGAGATCCTTGGTATTTTTGGATGAAATCTTTGATGTGGCTTACCCTGTAAAACAGCATGAACTATTAACGTAACATCATGAAAATCTGAATTAACGAGTTTAAGGTAATAACAGCTTGTGTAGTTATCTGGCTATGTTAATACACAGAAGAATCACATTATGATATGATAGAACTGATTGATTGGGCTACTTTAAAAGGGCGATCCTTAGATATTTGATGATAGAAAGGAATTACTGTTAAGCTTTGTAGGTGCGATAGGTTATTATGGTTACTTTTTCTTTTCATGGTTACGTTTTTTAAAAGTCCTTATCTCTTAGAGATACATACTGAAATACTGACAGATGAAACTATCTGGAAGTCTGAGATTTGCTTAAAAATAATGGAGGTTCATTATATGCTTCTCTTTGCTTTTGTATATGTCTGGAATTTTCTAAAATAGCAAGTTTATACATCTATATACCTAGCTCATCAGAAATAGTCCAACAAATGATCTTGCACAAAAACAGGCTGTAGGTCTTAAATGACAGGTTATGCTGTGTTTTGAATACAATTAGGAAACCACTTAATTAATAGTAATTTCTGATGTTTTCCTTTATCTTTAATCTCAGTGCAGGTAGAATATTATAACGAACATAGTCAGTATAATGTAACATGATCACTGCAATCTTAAAGGTACCTCAAAGTTATGCTCACCTAAATACATATGCCAAAACCAAACCAAACTCGTTGTGGTCAAGTCGATTTCAACTCACAGCAACCCTACAGGACGGAGTAGAACTGCCTCATAGGGTTTCCAAGGAGTGGCTAATGGATTCGAACTGCCAACCTTTTAGTTAGTAGCCAAGCTCTTAACCACTGAGCTACCAGGGCTCCAAGTACATATAGATATATTCCCACACTGAGAGAGAGAGGCATGTGCTCACAGTTCATCAAAACTAAGATGCCATTGATTTAAGACCCATTATTATTTTCTGTATCACTGAAAAAAAAGTCAATCAAACTATGGCAAAATATTTTCTTAACATTTGATTTTTTATTTTATGTTCACTGAAAGAATATTTTTACTTAATTTAGGCCTAAATATTTATCATATCACTCATATGCTTTCATACAATGAAAAATATAAGTAGAACAAAATGGTTAGGTATTCCTAAAACTTCTTTTAACACTATTCATACTCCAATCTTCTGAATCACTTTCAGTTCAGTCATCAATGTACATGGTTTGCCACATAATACCCATCCTCTGTATCATCAACTGTGTTTGTGTTAGTGACAAAGAACTTCTTCAAAAACTGCTCCACTACTATCTCTGGGACGTTCTTTCACACAGCTGACAACTGTTCTGCAAGTTTTGAGGCAGATACTAAGGCAAAGATAATTATGACATGACTACCATATGGCCAAGAGATTACAGGACATGTCCTTATTTCAGAGATGCTAAAATGTGAAAAAATGTGCAACTCAGAAGTAATGAAATGTGGCATATCACTAAAGACACAGAATACTCCCATTCAATCAATTCACTAAAATTCACTGTGTCTTTCTATTGAATCTGTGAGGATTACCAAAAAAAGTCTAGGACATGGTCCTGTGTATTTATTTGAGTACTAAAAACTGGATAACTAAAGGCTAAAGCTTATAATAATGAATATAAACATTAAAAAAAGCCAGAAGACAATAAAGATTAAAGGAGCTGGGGAAAGATTCATGGAGGTGGATGGACTTGAGGGTGGTCTTGAAAGATAGGTAAGATTTGGAAAGGCTGGAAAAATGAAGCTATTACAGGTGAGGGACAAGGAATGATGAGAACTGGACAAACTATGCTGGTGGAGATAGGGAGGCAACTGGCTTAGCAAGGTATAGAGTAAATGCTGGTAGGGAAGGGGGAAGGTGCACATTCATATGTTGAGCAAGACCATTATTATAGGCTTCTTTAGAAGGTAGCCAGAAGGTTTTGTAGCGACAGAAGTTTTAAAGCTAAATACAGTGTTCAAATATTCCTGACTCTTCCATGCCAAGCCAGTGGGCAGCAGACTCCTACCTCATACACAAAGTTTACTGGACAAGGCATGAAAACTTGACCCAAGTAGAGCCAATCAGCTCGTCTCTCCTGGATATCTGGATTTGGGACACAACAACTCTGGTCAGTCTCCACTGAGGGGCTTAAGCAACCAGGCCTGAGTTCCTGCTACTGAAATCCTGTGGTTCCAAACAGAGATGGAGACAGTGCCTGGCCTGGTTCCTAACTGTTCTCTAGTTTCTATTCCAGTCCCTCGGAAAACCCAGTCTTCTATGCTTAGTTTTAGTGAGTTTAGTTTGAGTGAGTTTTTCCACCTGACAACCAAAGATGCTTAGATGAAGTAAATAAATGTGACTAATGCAATGTGTGTTTGGAATTAGGAGTTTGGAGATGGTCTACTAGATGGATTGGGGGTGGCACTGGTGATAGGTATGACAGCTAAGATTACTATAATCTAGATTTGTAGTGATACGGGACTAGGACTAAAGTGGTGAAAGTGGGAATAAATGGGAAGTTCACGTGCCATAAAAAAAATTACAGAATTTGGATTCATTAATTCAGTAAGTATTCTCTATGTGTTTAACATTTACAATAGGTAGTGGAGTAATATCAAAGGATCAGGTAATACTTAAAAAAAATTTTTTTAGCTTATTATGTAAGACACACATGTTCAATGTAGAAAATATAGAAAATCTATTATCCAAAGTAAACCACTATTAATCTCACCTCAAAACTTTCTTTGCGTATGAATACATTCAAACATACATATTTTATAAGAAAACTAATTATACTGTATGACAGCATCCTTTTTTACACTAAATATTCAGTGAGCAATTTTCTACTTCATTAAATGCTCTATAATGTAATTTTTAATGGCTTCACACTACTCCACTAAAAGAATATACCATAATTTATCTATTCAGTCCCTTACCGCAGGACACGTATACTATTTCCAGTTTTTTGCCAATATAAACGATACTGTGATGAATATATTGGTTTAACTAAATGCTTGTGCATGTCCATAATGATAAAATCCTGGAAGAAGAACTGCTATGTTAGTGTTATGGATTGAATTGTGTCCCCCAAAAATATGTGTTGTAAATCTAAAGGGTAATGGTTTGAACCTATCCAGTGGCTGCACAAATGAAAGGCCTGGCAAACTGCTTCCATAATGATTACAGCAAAGAAAATCCTATAGAGTTCTACCCTGTAACACATGGGATCACCATGAGTTGGAATCAACTCTATGACAGTGGGTTTGGTTTGGTTTTCACTTCTGTACTAGTACAATCATAAACACGAGAAATACTAAAGCACTGGCATTTGTCTGAGACAAGGAAAGATTAAGGAACTATTTCAAACTGAGACATGACAACTCAATGCAATGTGTGATTCTGAATTGGTCTTTTGCTATAAAGGATGATACCAGATTAATGGCAAACCTTGAAATAGGGTCCAAATGCTAGTTGGTAGAAGTGTATTAAGTTAAATTCTTGATTTAGATGGCTGTATTGTGGTTAGGTGTGAGAGTGTCATTGTTTATAGGAAATACACATTAAAATATTTGGGTGTGATGGGTCATCAGGTTGGGAAACCAAACTCGTTGCTGCAGAGTTGACTCCGACTCATAGCAACTCTATTAGGACATACTAGTACTGTCCATAGGGTTTCCAAGGAGTGGCTGGTGGATTCGAACTGCCAAACTTTTGGTTAGCAGCCGAATGCTTAACTACTGTACCACCAGGGCTCTTATTTCTGGGTGGTGGAATTTAAATTGACTTTTATGTCTTTTACTACTTTTCTGCACTTTCATTCTTTTTCTACAAATAACAAAAAACATACATAATGCTACAGTATGATTTTAAAAATACTAAAATTATTTAAAAATTACATTATCTAATTAACAGAAAAACTAATCAATTAGTAAAATGATTATCCATAAAACAGACTGAAATATTTTATTATTATCCAAGAATTTCCATTGTCTTGATATATTATGTTTACAGAACTGTTTATTAAAATCCTTGGTTAGTTCTTAAAAATAACTGTTGACTGAACTAAAAAGAAGCAATGAAATTTAAACTTGGAAAAAAATCAGATAAATATTGAAATGAAGACTCACCTATGTGAAACGTTAAATTTCTGGACAATCCTTTTCCCATTGGCTAACCAGATCTGTATATTAGTGATGGGTTCCAGGTTGTTTAATGGGACAGCAGATAGATTGTTTTTATTCTCAACTTCAATACTCTTTACTTTAGAAACAATTTTTGGTGTGGCACTAAGAAAACCCAAAAAATATAGACATTGAGCAGAACTTTATCACTGAACAATTACCATACAAATTTTACATTAAATATACTCAGCAACTAACAACAATAGCAACAGCTTTATGAAGACTTTTGTAAATCATAAATCTGTGTGCTGGAATCTGAAAAATAAAGAAAAACCTCATTCAAACTAAAACCAGGAAATGTAAATGCAAATGCTGTAAATACAAAATACAGATAAAAAAGGATCTATTAAAAAGCAGAAAAGGAATTTTATCTTCAAGCTATCATAAAAATACAGATAGCTAAAGTCTTTTTAATGTTACTATGTGCCACATAAATGGAGGTTAAGCACTTTATAACCATTTGTCTTACTAAATATTTACAACCTAATGAAGAAGGGTCAATGTTAGCCCTGACTTGAGGCTTATGGATGTTAAATAACTTGCTCAAAGATCACTAAGATGGTAAGTAATGGCTTGGGAAACGGAGGCAGTCTGACTGTAGAGCAGCACTGTCTACTAGAATTTTCTGAGATGATAGACAGGTTCTATATTCGCATTGTCCAATAGAGTCACCTCTAGCCAGACATGGCTGCTGAACCCTTGAAATATGGCTAGTGTGAATGAGGAACTGAATTTATAATTAAGTTTAAATTTAAATACCTTCATGTGGTTAGTTTCTACCATATTAGGATAGTGAAACTCTCAAGCCTGTGCTCTTACCAGTAGGCTAAAACCCATTAACCCGTTGCTGTGGAGTCGATTCCAACTCATAGCGACCCTAGAGGACAGAGAAGAACTGCCTCTTAGAGTTTCCAAGGAGCAGCTGGTGGATTCGAACTGCTGACCTTTTGGTTAGCAGCTGAGCTCTTAACTTTTGTGCCACCAGGGCTCCCAGTATGCTAAACTGCCTTCTATATGTGATGCAGGATGTGATACAAAACAGTGATTTATGCCATACTCCTCCTTAAAATTCTTCAGTTGCTTCTCACTGCTTAGCAACTCATTAGCAAGACAATAAAAGAAAACCCACTTTCAAAAATGGATCCATAACTACCTACCTTTCTGACTTTATTACTTGCTAAATCACCCATACCTACCCTGTGCTCTACCTACCTGCAATCTGGGACTCCACTTGTTCTCACACCTGCACCCTTACACATGCTATTTCCTCCACCTGCAACACCGCCTCTTACTGTCCATGGAATCGACTCTATGGCACCCCAGTTTCTCTATCACCAGGAGCCCTGATGGCGCTACATTAAGCACTCAGCTGCTAACCAAAAGGTTGGCAGTTTGCACCCACCCACTGGTTCTCTGAGAGAGAGACCTGGCAATCTGCTTCCATAAAGATTATAGCCTAGAAAACCCTACGGGGCACATTAAAAACTTAAATATGCAGAGAAACATCAAAAATTAGTGTAACAGAATATATTTACTCTGAGTAGATAAGAGTTGAATTGGGCAGCGTCAACCCGAAGGTATCGGGAAGGCTCTCCAAAGAGGGGATGGTGAAAACAGGTTATATAGGCAGGATCCAGGCAGGACAGTCTCCTGAAAACCCCAAAAAAACTAAACCCATAGCCGTCAAGTCGATTCTGACTCATAGTGACCCTACAGGACACAGCAGAACCGCTTGATAGGGTTTCCAAGGCTGTAAATCTTCACAGAAGCAGACTGCCACATCTTCATCCCGCAGAGCAGCTGGTGGGTTTGAACTGCCAAACTTCTGCTTAGCAGTGGTGTTTAATCACTGTGATGCCAAGGACCCTAAAAAAAGAAACCCACTGCTGTCCAGTCAATTCTGACTCAGAGAGACCCTATAGGACAGAGAAGAACTGCCCCATAGGTTTTCCAAGGAGGGGCTGGTGGATTCAAACTGCCAACTTTTGGTTAGCAGCCGTAGCTATTAACTGTGCCACCAGGGCTCCAAGGATTCTAAAGATCACTGCAAATTCCTTTCATGTTGGTTTCTCAGAAGACAGAGTCAGAGCACATGCAGGGCTTCAGGGTCAGTCGGTTGTAAAAAGAGTCATTAAGGACATGCCATATGTCCTAAAACATAGCTTCCAGTCAGACCTTGGAGTTCTTGTTTCTCGAAACTGACAGCACATAGATAACCCTCCAAAAGAGTGCAATGCCTAAGCTGCTTACTAGGCTATTGTTTGACTTGAAGGCGACTTTAGGAAAACCAGTTCCTTAAAGGCTCAAGGTTCAAAAAGATACCTAAGAGCAAACCACCTGGGTGGAGTTACCCCAACTCCACTGACTTCAGAAATCTGGGCTTCAGGAGAATTAAAATGATTTCTCAGGCAGGCAGTTCTACTCTGTCCTATAGGGTGCTATGAGTTGGAACTGACTCTATGGTACTCAACAACATCTGCTTGGTCAAAGAGAATCCTCAACAATGAGCTGAAGAGTTCCTTATCCTGTTGCCATTTTTCTACTGATGTACTCTTTGCTAGTCTAACTTAAACATCAGTTACTCCTTACTTTCATGATGGCACTTGTAAATTACTCCAAGTCAATTTATTGAACTATTACTCCCGTTAGAATGGCAGCAAAACAAAGGCAAGGAAGTTTTGTGTCTTCGATGCCTAATATGTAATAGGTGCCCTTGAAAAAATATTTGTTGAGTAAGTAATTTCAAACATTAAACAACTTTCAAAACTGTGTTTTCATTAATACTGCTTTCCAAAAATAGCTGTATAACCATTACTATATACCATGGTCTAATAAAGAATCTCCTAGTTCTCCATACTTCTCCAATCTACTCAGCCTTCCTGTTTCACTGCTAACAGTACCCCAAGTTTCTTCTCCCATGTCTATTACACATAATTAATACCATGTCCTCCCATATTTTCATGATATCTCTCAATAAAAAAATTTTTAATAGATGTAAAAGGAATGACTGATATAGAAGACCACCATTTGGTAATCTCTAATGAAATAACTGAGCCCTGGTAGTGCAATGGCTAAGCACTTGCCACTAACTGAAAGGTCTACGGTTTGAACTCACCAGCAGCTCAGTGGGACAAAAGACCTGGAAATCTGCTCCTGTGAAGATTATAGCCTAGGAAACCCTCTGGGGCAGTTCTACTCTGTCCCATAGCGTTGCTATGAGTTGGAATCAACTAAAGGGCACATAACAACAACAATGAAATAACTGATTCAGGCAAGGATCATCACATTTAAAGCAATTAAGTAACAGGCTGTGGTGAACTGAAGGTTCATATGATGCCAAAGTATCACCTCACTTGCTGGCTGCGAAAGGAAAAACATAACTTTTTAACAAAAGAGATATGACTGTTACCAGGTTAAACCACTGATTCTTTGTATTATTCATGTGGGGCAAAGAGTTATTATGTGCTTCTTGATGTGATACAACATGAAGTTCACATTTTCTTTCTTTCAGTAACTAAAAACAAAAACAAAAAACTCCAGTATAAAGTGGCACAGGTGACTTAATGGGAGGAAAGGAATGAAACTTGAACTCCAGAAAGTAACTGAGATGGAGGATAAGCTAAATAATAGGTTTTGACTACATAATTGTGTTGGGTGGTGATGTATACATATACACTTAAAGACTTGTTCTCTTTAAATTGAATTACCAATCCTATCACTGAAACTTGAGTGTAAGGTTAGAACTATGTATTTCTCCATCAAGATCCCAATCAGGTTATTTCTACCCTTTTTCTTATTTCCTTAAAAATCCAAATCATCAATTATTTTCTCATTAAATTGGCCCAAAGGAGAATAGGTAGGGATATAAAATAAGTTCAAATGATAATCAAAGGCAAATACATACAACCACGTATTTATTTACGAGGTTTTTTAAGACTTAAACTGCACAAAGTATTGACAAAGGTATTTTTAGCAAGTTTCTTCAAATCTTCCCCAGTGTTAAAATAAGATTACAAAAGTATATGAAGATTATGATTCATGTAAGTTTTTCTAAACCAGGACATATAACTAAAATATTAAAATTATTTTAACCTTGCATTTATAATGAATTATAGAAAGAATTAGGAATATGTAGAATATAACCATAACTTATCATGATGATGATGTGGAGGGGAAGTCTTCCTTGGTGAAACTTTAAAAGTATTGTACTATTGTTAGAAAAATAAGAATGTATACTTCATAGGTTTAATTTCCTTTTCTTGATGTTCAAAACAAACAGATTAAGCACATTTCAAAGATAGTTAGGTAGCTCAGGCACATATTCAGTGTTCCACAAAGATGTTTTGTTGAAATAAAATGGACAAGGAGTTAAATGGATCTCAGAAAATCAGGTCTATTTCTATACGACCTTAATTCAGTTCTTTAAAGATGGAGGTACTACAGCTTCAGTGTTGTTTCTCTCTCTCTCACACACACACACAAAGATACACACATGGCATTTGGTATAATAACCACACAAATGGAATATGTCCAAGTATATGGTGGTTATTTTTACTGTCAATTACAATGAAATGGGTGATATAAAGGAAAAAACATTGTTCTAAAAGTATATTTTCAGGTTCTCCTTTGCTCTTTACTAGCTATGTGATTTGGCCAAATCACTGAACCTTTCTGAGTTGTTTTCTCAGTAACAACATAAAGATAAATTATTGTTAGTTACATCCACCCCATATGATGGTTGTAAAAATCAAACAAAATGCATATTCAAATAATTTGTAAGCTTATAAAGTGTTACATAAATGTATTATTAGTAGTATTTGAATAGCACTTTACAGAACAAATAATTTTATAGGGTTGATAAGTCTATGGACTTTATCTTTACGTATTCCCCAGGGGAAAATTTCTAAAAGAAATCACAAGTTCGCTACAAAGATTACTCCTTGGGTTATAAAGAAAAAGAAAAGAAACAAGTATTTTCTATCATTCTGTAAGTCATATTCAGAAATTTTTGTATGTATGTATGAATATGTATGCACCTTACCAATGTTGATAATTAAAATATGAATGAGAATTCATAAAAATAAAAGTAAATCCATATCTGACCTCTTTGCATATTCTGTCATGAGGCATAATTAGACATGGTACACACTGCAAACTGTGAAAATAATTAACAGAATTTGATATTGATACTAACTTTATCAAGCACATTTCCATTTTTAGTACCTCAAAATTCAGATATTGATCATAGAACAGTTGGAGGCACTGGTAACTATCTATGAAATAGAACCCTAATATTAAAATACTAGCGTATGTATTCAATAAAATTGGTAAAGCTTAAGTGGTGGGTGTAAGGGCAAAAAAAATGATTTATTCATCCAATTCTGCGTATGTCCTCAATCAGACAGACTGTTACAATTTAATAAAACCAAAAAGCTTCCATGATTTTATAGTGTAGTGCCAGCATATAGTAATTTACACTAAGGTAAATATGACTTAGGAGTACTCATAAAAGTTAACATAAAGAATTTCATTTCCAATGGAGAAATGCTAAGCTCTACCCACATGCTCTACACAGGTAAAATAATGATGGGTTAAATATAACTCAGGCCTCTGCTGGTGGAAAACAGACCCTGAGTCTACTCACCTTCCCAATCTGTGACCCTGTCCCGAGAAGGGCTGGAACACAGGCTTCGTTGACATAAATACTTCGTTTTTCTTATCTTCAACTTTAACATCCACCTCCTCTTTATCAAAAATCCCCTGTAATTCTAAAGGTAGTTCCCTGGAAAGGAAAAGAAAGAAAATGATAAAAATAAAGTTTCCAGTATGTTTTCTCTTTCTCTGAAAAGCATATTCTATATGCAAAACAAAGAACTGGATAATATATAGAAACAAAGGCATATAACAGACCCTATATTGACAGAATTAAATTTATTTAAAGGTAATAATATGATTAAATAGTTTGAACAATATCAGAAATCCAGAATGAGTAATTTTCAGACCATAAATTCATGCATGAGTTTTCCAGCAGTACCAAAGTCATGAAATACTTGACGACTATATACTGCTAAATTTAAACAATTTGATCATTTTTATAGGTGCCTGCCCAAATAGGACTGAAAAGTGCTACAACAATATGAAGCTCTCATTTCAATTTTTGAATGAAAATTAAAATAGAGATTTACTTTGGAAACGACAAAGGTAAAATAACAAACATATCAGAATTTTAAAAAGAAATGTTTTCACATTTCTTCTTCCTACCAGAGAGATTAAATAGTCAGGACTTGATCTCTATCCAGTGCTTTGTCTAGTGTACCACAGATGCCTCTCTTCTGAACAAGGTAAGCCCCCCCCGGTATGCAGGGACTATGTATGTTTTGCTCACAAACATACTCCGGAATCATGTGTGGTACGTAGCAGAACTTGGACAAATATTTGTTGAATGTTATGGTCTTTTGAAGGTAAAGTCTTTTCTAATGATCACTTGAAAGTTTAGAAAGCTATGGAATATATTTAATATATATAAGCAATGAACTTCCACAGAGATGTTAAAAAATTTAACAAATTCTCTAATATAAATTTTTTTCTGATAACAGAAATAATTCAAATTCATTTAGTATACACTTAAAATTTGTGTACTTTCATGTATGTAAGTCATACTTCAATAAGAAAGTTTTAAATTTTTTTATTGAAAAATAAGTAATACGTGCTTGTTTTTCAAAAAAAGACATTAAAAATATAAAAATGTGTAAACTTAGAAATCCCACTTTAATTTAAAAAACTTTGGTGTGGCCTCTCCCAGATTCTGTCTACACATATAGCAACTCTATATAATTATTTTACTTTTTTCCCACAGATGGGATCAATCTATACACACTATTCGGCAACCTGTTTTATTTTAGCAATATCCCATAGATACCTTGTCTTATTAGTGTACAGTTAGTGTTGGTGAGGAAATGGAAAAACTATAACCCTCATACACTGCTGGTGGGAATGTAAAATGGTACAGCCACTTTGGAAAACAGTTTGGTGACTCCTCATAAAGTTAAACAGAGTTAACAGCAATTCTGCTCTTAGGCATATACCTGAGAGGATGGAAAATATATGTCTACACAAAAACTTGTACATTAATGTTCACAGCAGCATTATCATAATAGGTAAAAACTAGAAACAGCCCAAATGTCCATCAACTGATGAACAGATAAAATGTGATATACACATACAATGGAATACTATTTGGCAATAAAAAGGAATTCAGTACTGATACATGGCACAGCATAGATGATCTTGAATATGCTAAAAAACACTGAATTATGCACTTTCAAAGGATGAATTTTATGGTATGTTAATAATATCTCAATAAAGCTGTTAATTTTAAAATATATTTAAATACAAGGATGTTGTTGTTGTTGTTAGGTGCCTCTGAATCAGTTCTAACTCAGAGTGACCCTATGCACAACAGAATAAAACACTGCCTGGTCATATGCCATCCTCACAATCTTTGCTAGGCTTGAGCCTATTGTTGCAGCCACTGTGTAAATCCATCTCATTGAGGCTCTTCCTCTCTTTCATTGACCCTCTATTTCACCAAGCATAATGTACGTCTTTAGGGACTGGTACCTCCTGATAACAAGATCAAAGTACATGAGACGAATCTCGCCATCCTCGCTTCTAAGGAGCATTCTGGCTGTGCTTCTACCAAGACTGTTTTTTATTCTGGTAGTCCACAGTGTATTCAATATTCTTTGCCAACACCACAATTCAAAGGCATCAATTCTTCTTCTGTCTTCCTTACTCATTGTCCAGTTTTCACATGCGTATGAGGCAACTGAAAATATCATGGCTTGGGTCAGTCACACCTTAGTCCTCAAAGTGACATCTTTGCTTTTTAACACTTTAAAGAGGTCTTTTGTAGTAGATATGCCCAATGCAATATGCAGTTTGATTCTTGACTGCTGTTTCCATGGGCAGTGACTGTGGATCCAAGTAAAATGAAATCCTTGACAACTTCAATTTTTTTTTCTGTTTATTATGATGTTGCTTACTGGTCCAGTTGTGAGGACTTTTGTTTTCTTTATGTTGAAGTGTAATCCATAATGAAGGTTGTGGTCTTTGATCTTCATCAGTAAGTGCTTCAAGTCCTCTTTGCTTTCAGCAAGGAAGGCTGTGTCATTTGCATATCATAGGCTGTTAATGAGTCTTCCTCTAATCCTGATGTTGCGTTCCTCTTCATATACAGTCCAGCTTCTCAGATTATTTGCTCAGCATACAGATTGAATAAGTATGGTGAAATGATACAACCCTGACACACACCTTTCCTGATTTTAAACTATGCAGTATCCCTTTGCTCTCTTCAAATGACTCCTCTTGGTCCATGTACAGGTTCCTCATGAACACAATTAAGTATTCTGGAATTCCCATTCTTTGCAATGTTGTTCATGATTTGTTATGACCCACACAGTCAAATGCATTTGCATAGTCAATAAAACACAGGTAAACATCTTTCTGGTATTCTCCGCTTTCAGCCAAGACCCATCTGACATCAGCAAGGACATCCCTCATTCCATGTCCTCTTCTGAATCTGACTTGAATTTCTGTTGATGTATTGATGCAACCGTTTTTGAATTATCGTCAGCAAAATTTTACTTGTGTGTGATATTAATGGTATTATTCAATAATTTCTGCATTTGGTTGGATCACTTTTCTTTGGAATGGGCACAAATGTGAATCTCTTCCAGTCGGTTGGCCAGGTAGCTGTATTCCAAATTTCTTGAGCACTTCCAGCATTGCACTCATTTGCTGAAACATCTCAACTGGCATTCAGTCAATTCCTGAAGCCTTGTTTTTTACCAATGCTTTCAGTGCAGCTTGGACTTCTTCTTTCAATACCATCAGTTCTTGATCATATGCTACCTCCCGGAATGGTTGAACATAGACCAATTCTTTTTGGTACAGTGACTCTATGTATTCCTTCCATCTTCTTTTGATGCTATCCGTGTCGTTCAATAGTTTGTCCATAGAATCCTTCAATATTGCAAATCAAGGCTTGAATTTTTCCTTCAGTTCTTTTATTAAACTGTGCTTTAGATGAAGGTTTACAGAGCAAAATTAGCTTCTTGTTAAACAATACATATACTATTTTGTGACACTGGTTGCCACCCCATGATGTGTCAACACTCCCCTTCTCGACCTTGGGTTCCCCATCAACACCAGCCTTCCTGTCCCCTCCTGCCTTCTTGTTCTTGTCCCTGGGTTGGTGTGCCCATTTAGTCTCATTTTGTTTTATGGCCCTGTCTAATCTTTGGCTGAATGGTGAACCTCAGGAGTGACTTCAGTACTGAGTTAAATGAGTGTCCAGGGGCCATACTCTCAGGGTTCCTCCAGTCTCTGTCAGACCAGTAAGTCTGTTTGGTTTTTTTTGAGTTTGAATTTTGTTCTACATTTTTCTCCAGCCCTGTCCAGGACCCTCTATTGTGATCCTTGTCAGAGCAGTTGGTGGTGGTAGCCGGGCACAATCTAGTTGTGCTGGACTCAATCTGGTGGAAGCTGTGGTAGCTGTGGTCCATTAGTCCTTTGGACTAATCCTACCCTTGTGTCTCTGGTTTTCTTCATTCTCCCTTGCTCCAGACGGGGTGGAGTATCTTACATGGCCACTCACAAGCTTTTAAGACCCCAGATGCTACTCACCAAAGTAGGTCCTTCAGTTCTTTCTGCTTGAGAAATGCTGAGCATATTCTTCCCTTTTGGTTTTCTTTAACTCCAGGTCTTTGCATATTTCATTATAATACTTTACTTTGTCTTCTCAAGTCGCCCAGTGAAATCTTCTGTTCAGCTCTTTTACTTCATCATTTCTTCCATTCCCTTTAGCTGCTCTACGTTCAAGAGAAAGTTTCAGAGACTGTTCTGACATCCATTTTGGTCTTTTCTTTCATTCCTATCTTTTTCATGATCTTTTGCTTTCTTCATGTATGATGTCCTTGATGCTATCCCACAACTTGTCTGGTCTTCGGTCATTAGTGTTCAATGCGTTAAATCTATTCTTAAGACGGTCTCTAAATTCAGGTGGGATATACTTAAAGTTCTACTTCGGCTCTCGTGGACTTGTTTTAATTTTCTTCAGCTTCAACTGAGGATAGATGCAGATTTTTTTATTAAATAAGAAATAATCTAAATTGCCAACAATAACAAACTGTATATATAAATTATGGGTCATCATTATGATAAAACAGTATGCAGATGCATTCAAATATCTCATAATGATAAATTCATATTTGTTTTAAAAAATAACTATACGTATAATATATATGAATCCACAAACAGAAAATGTCAGAATAAAATTCACCAAGATGTTAACAGCAGTTACTTCTGGGTGGTGAAATTATAGGTGATTTTCAAGTTCTTCTTAATATATTTTTAGAATTTTCTAGACAAAGCATATGTAACTCTTAGAGTCATAAATATATAATAAACATTATAGGACACTAATATCACTGGATTCAAAGACTCTAAAGATGCCTAAATATTTAAATATTAATATTAAATAACATAAATACTAAATTAAAACTTTGGTTTTAAGGCATACTCAACAAAATGAATTAGTTTAAGATTTTGATTGATCAGAACACAAGTTTCTAAACTATCCTCAAAAGTACAGCTGTGGATCTTTTAAGAAAACCTATCTTATGAAATGTGAATTTTATAAGAAGTTTATCTGTGAATGTGTGGGGATCTATGAAGTTAAAAAAGATTCTTCCACATGAAACATGCCTAAAATATGCTTCTATTTACAAAGATAACTTACCCCTTTTTGATGGAGTTCAGAAACTGCTGACTTGCACCATCAGAATAACTTCTGAAATCATCATTGACCGTGAATCCATTTTTCCATAATTTTATACTTACATCTACCTGCAAAGCAGTAAGAAACAAAATATATCATGCTAATATAATGTAGCACATTAAAAGTATTTTTAAAATTTCTCAGTATGTATTTTATGTATCATTCTTAACAGCAACCTTTAAATATAAAAAATAATGTACGTATATAATATGCTTCATCATGTGTTAATGTTTTAAAATAATTCATTAACAGTTTTCTTTAAGGGAACTCATTTGGAAACATATTCTGTGCCATCTCATAGGACATTGGAGATAAAGCCTTCCGTTCAGAACAGACTCCCCAACAGTTAGAAAAGGACTTCATTTGAAATGATATCAAAAGTTAAGAATAATGTACTAGGGGGTGGGGTTGGGACACAGGAAGGGAATTATGCCCAATTAATTAATGGTTTTTCCTTCAAGTATAAAATACCAGTGCTAGGCTGTCATCATCAATATCACATCTGTCAACGTCTTACTGTTCACATCATAAGAACAGTATTTATTTATTCATTCAACCAAAGTAGCACAGCAAGTCACTGTAGAAACCGAAACAGGCTCAGGAATACAGAAGAATGCAGGGTTGCTTCAGGCTGAACACAGCAGGACTGACTGGAAAATTGTTTAAGAAGCTATTAGACTCTTAGAACCCCAACCACTGTCTCTAACATTCATTTATTCATTCCACAAATATTTACTGGGTGCCTAAAATAAAACAGACACTCCTTTAAGGTGCTAGGGAAAAGAATCAATAATAATAGCATATATTAGCATATATGCAACTACACATATGCTATTATCATGATGGTGTATCTTAATGTGTGCTTGTTGTTGTTAGGTGCTGTCAAGTCGATTCTAACTCACAGTGACCCCGGTCCTGCACCATCCTCACAATCGTTGCTATGCTTGAGCTCATTGTTGCAGCCACTGTGTCAATCCATCTCGTCAATGGTATTCCTCTTTTTCACTGAACCTGTACTTTACCAAGCATGATGTCCTTCTCCAGGGACTGATCCCTCCTAACATGTGCCAGACACTGTTTAAAGGGCTTTCCCTATATAAACTTATTTACTTGTACTAATATCTATATAAGGTAGGTAATTATTTTATAGATGGGGAAATAGAAACACAGAAGGTTAATTAAATCCACAAACTCAGTAAGGGGTAAAGTGTGGGCTTGAACCCATGGAGTGTGGGCCCACAATCCACACCCTTAATCATTATACTATATGACCAAACAATGGGAACGGATAAAACAGGAACTAGCAGAACTCTAAAAAGAAACAGAAGAAAAAAACAAAACTATTTTGTAAATAATGAGTAAATTACACAGAACACAAGGTAAGAACTGACCATGAAAGCAGACTAAGGTACAAGAAAACAGAAAAGGGAAAAAAAAAAAAAAAAAAAAACCTGAAATAAAGTATGGTAGGGCCAATTCAATGATATATACTATTCTGCTGTCCAAAAAAAAAAGTTATAAAAAAATTCAGGATACTCTTAGCGGGAAAACAATACTAATGGGGCACAACAGCCTAGGGACAAGGACTAGAAGGCAGGAAGGGACAGGAAAGCTGGTAATAGGGAATCCAAGGTCAAGAAGGGAGAGTGTTGACATGTCGTGGGGTTGTTAACCAATGTCTTAAAATATATGTGTGCCATTTAAGGAGAAACTATTTGTTCTGTAAACCTTTATCTAAAGTACAATAAAAAAAATTAAAAAAAAAAAAAGATACTGTTAGTGGGAAGACATATAGGAATATATGGAAGTGCATGCATGGATGTAACTGTTGGCATATGCATATACATGTTTATGTGTACTGCATACAATTTCAAACATAAAGCACACAGAGGGCACAGTTATGGATACTTACTAGGCAAAACCAAACACCTCACAGGATTGGTTTACTGGGTTTAGGGGCTTAGAACCATCGTCTCATGGGGCAACTCAGTCAACTGGCACAATATAGTCCATTAAGACAATGTTCTACATCCTAGTTTGGTGAGTAGCATGTGGGGTCTTAAAAGCTTGCAAGTAGCCATCTAGGATAAAACTATTGGTTTCCACTTGTCCAGAGCGAAAAAGAAACAAGGAAACCAAAGACTCAAAGAAGAAACTCATCTACAGAACTAATAGTCTACACAAACAATGGCCTCACCTACCTTGAGACCAGAAAAACTAGATGATGCCTGGCTATCAGTACTGACTGTTCTGACCAGGGACTTAATAAATGGTCCTGGATAGAATGGGAGAAAAATGCAGAACAAAATTCAAATCTTAAAAAAAAAAAAAAAAAAAAAGCCAGACCTACTGGAAGAGTAGATTATTGTTCTGTGATACCCATTAAACCTGGAACTCAAACTACTCCCAGAGGTCACCTTTCAGCCAAAAGACAGATGGACCCATAAAATAAATACTATCACCCGTGAGTACTGTGCTCCTCTAATGATCTAAACGAAACCAAATGGTAAACATTTTCCTAGACCACATGAGAAGGTAAAAGGGGACAGGAAGCTAGATTAAGGGAAACAGAATAACTAGAATGGAAAGAAAGAGAATTCTGATATATTATGAAAAAGGTAACCAATGTCACTGAACAATATTTACAGAAATTGTTTAAATGAGAACCTAATTTGCTATGTAAACTTTCACCAAAAATACAATTAAAAAAAAAACTATCTATACGATATCAAAAGGTCAACATTTACTCTAAAGCAAAGATGAGAAGATACAGGGACAGGGAAACTAGAGTACTGGAAACTGAACCACCAGAAGCCAATTAAAGAGAATGCTGACACATTGTGAAAAATGTAAATAATGTCACTGAACAATCTGTACAGAAGTTGTCAAATGGGAGCCTAATTTACTGTGTAAACTTTCACTAACAACACAATAAAATATTATTTAAAAAAAAAAAAAAAGATACTGTGTAAAAATGGTGTGGGGGTGGCATCTGAACTCCTCTAACTTCACAAAGGGGAAGGAGAATCAAGATCAACAGCCCAAGGCTGACTCCTATGAGGCAGAGGTCAGACATGTCTCTGCTAAGCCATCTTTACCAATTCTGACACCAACCATCCCATGGCACTCTCTACTTTTCTGCTGGGTTCAATTCATTGAAAAGGCCACAAAGAACTCACAGACAATACTTACAATTATAGGGTTTATTAGGGAGGTTAACAGGTTACAATTCAGGTTCAGTAATGCTCAGGATACCATTCTTCCATCCTGCAGCTACACCTCAACTCTGACACACACCTTTTCTGACTTTAAACCATGCAGTATGCCCTTGTTCTGTGCGAACAACTGCCTCTTGGTCTATGTACAGGTTCCCCATAAGCACAACTAAGTGTTCTGGAATTCCATTCTTTGCAATGTTATATCCGTAATTTGTTATGATCCACACAGTTGAATGCCTTTGTATAGTCAATAAAACACAGGTAAACATCTTTCTGGTATTCTCTGCTTTCAGCCAGGATCCATCTAATATCAGCAATGATATCCTTGGTTCCACGTCATCTTCTGAATCCAGCTTGAATTTCTGGCAGTTCCCTGTTAATATAATGCTGCAGCCGCTTTTGAATGATCTTCAACAAAATTCTACTTGTGTGTGCTATTAATGATATGTTTGATAATTTCTGCATTCGGTTGGATCACCTTTCTTGGGAATAGGCATAAATATAGATCTCTTTTAGCTGTGCCAATAAGTGGCCAGAGACATCCTACTCTGCCGGTAAGCCTCAGCCCAAAGGTGCTCAGCTTTCTTGCTCCATGGACCGGGAAGCCCACTGTGCCATCTTCTGACGGTCTCTCCTGCAGCCATTTCTCTGCCACTACTTCTCTCCATCTTCAGTGTTACAGCTCTCTCTCGGTCTCCTGGTTCTAGAAGCTTCTCAGTGCAGGGATCCCGAGTCCAAAGGATGTACTCCATTCTTGGCTCTTCTTCCTTGCTGGTGGTGAGATCCTCTCTCTCCTCTGGAATTAGCTCTCTTTTTAAGCCTCGTGGGATGGCAAAACTGACCGATCCCCTTGGTGGGCTGCAACTACCTTACTTGCTCAGTCCCACCCAATCACTTGGGTGGAAGTTACAAGACCATAGTGAGAAAGGCCACACAAAAGCAATCAGGTGCACCACATACTGTTAGTGAAAAAATACATGATTCCTTTGTGTGTGTGTGTGTGTGTGTGTCAGTGTGTACAGATGTGTATTTGTAATGATATATTCATATATGTTTGTATAAGCATAGAAGATTTCTGGAAAGATACTCAAAAACTGTTAACAGCAGTTATCCCTAGGGAAAGGGACTAGTGGTCTGGGATGGGCAGGAAGACTTACTTTTCATTAGATACACTTCTGCATTAACAGAAAACTATATATACATATACATGTATATGTTACTGTAGTAAGTATATAGGTAACAAAACATTTGCTATTTCAACAATCTTCACATGTACAATTCTGTAACATTAAGTATGCTGATCATGTTGCTCAACTATTACCATGAAGAATTTTTTAACAAGTGAATTTATTACTTTTGTTACCCAAAAACAGCTCATTCTTTTTGGTAGACTGCATTACTGTGCTACCTCTGGTGGGAGTATACATTCTCATGCCACTGAAGTTGGGCTTCCATGTGACTTGCTTTGGTCAGTGACATGTGAACAACTGTGACATATGCCACCTCAGTAAGAGTCTCTAAGAGCTTGTGCATGTTTCTACCAGCTCCCCTGCCCTTTCCCTTCTGCTGTAAGAATGGCGTATCCCAAAGAGGAATTGCTCCTTCAGTGTGGATCCTAGAATGACAAAGTCATGTAGAGAAGAGCCAAGGACTAGGCAAAGGCCAGTCAACGTGCTGCTACCAACATGTGATGTGTAAGAGAAACAAACCATTATTGTGGTAAGTCTCTGAGATTGACTGGTGACATGTTTAAAAATAAGTGCTATATATTAAGAGTCTCAAAAGTAAGGATGGTCTCATTATTATTTTTTAAAAATAATTCATAAAGTCTAGATCAGTGATTCTTAACTGAGAATATAAATCACAATCACCTGTAGTGCAGTTTAGAAATAGAGATGTACTTGTCCGTTAAATAAGGCAGAATGAATGCAAGGTGAGAAAATTGGTCTGACAGCAAACGGTAGGTGAATACTGGAGGAAAAGTAAATAATAAAAAATGTATGGCCACAAAAGGTCTTGAAAAGTGTTAAGTGGTAAGGGTTTCTTTAAATGTTTTTTTTTTTTCCATTATAAAAGTAATATATACACTTTCATTATAAAAGTAATATATACACTTTCATTATAAAAGTAATATATGTTTAATAAAGATTAGAGTGCAAAATGGTGAAAGGAAAAAAAAACTTCTCTGTACTGTTATTTTCTTTCATTGATAAAATTCTAAGAGTAAGGATGCAAATACAGTAAAAGTAAACATTTTGCCAATCCAAGGAAACCCTGGTTGTGAAGTGGTTAAGAGCTATGGCTGCTAACCAAAAGGTCAGCAGTCTGAATCCACCAGGTGCTCCCTGGGAACTCTATGTGGCAGTTCTACTCTGTCCTGTAGGGTCGTTATAAGTCGGAATCGACTCAATGGCAGTGGGTTTGGGTTTTTTTTTTTTTTGTTTAGGCTCCCCATCATAATTCCTAGATAAGACTGTTAATTAACTGTTAAAATGTTAATCAATACCTTAGTCTGTTTACTTTAGCCTTTTTTTTAAAATTGTACTTTAGATGAAGGTTTACAGAACAAACTAGCTTCTCATTCAATAGTTAGTACACGTGTTGTTTTATGACATTGGTTAACAACCCCATGACATGTCAACACTATCCCTTCTCAACCTTAGGTTCCCTCTATTACCAGCTTTCCTGTCCCATTCTGCCTTCTAGTCCTTGTCCCTGGGCTGTTGTGCCCCTTTAGTCTCATTTGTTTTATGGGCCTGTCTAATCTTTGGCTGAAGGATGAACATCAGGAGTGACTTCATTACTGAGCTAAAAGGGTGTCCGGGGGCCATACTCTCAGGGTTTCTCCAGTCTCTGTCAGGCCAGTAAGTCTGGTCTTTTAAATTTTTTTAAATGCATTTTAAAAATGTATAGCTAGATTCAAAATACTTTTGTGATGTTATTTTCTTAACAGATATTTTTCCATATTATGACTTAATCTTTATGATCACAATTTTTAATGATTATGTAATAGTCCATCAAATTGATAGATCACAGTTTAAACGGTAACTTATGGCTGAGAATCTGTTACATCCAACTTTTCACCACTTAAAAAAATTTTTTTTTCCCCTTTAATGGCTAATGAGGAGTCCCTGAGCAGTGCACATGGTTAAGTGTTGGCCTACTAACCAACAGGTTGGTGTTTCAAATCTATCCAGAGGGACTGTAGAAAAAAGGCCTAGCAATCCACTTCTGAAAGATCACAGCCACTGAAAAGCCTATGGTGCATCGTTCTACCTGAAACACATGGATAGTGGGGCTGCTTTATAATGCAAAGGTGTTTTACGTGTACTACACATTTTATCACACAGAATATTAATAAGATGTGTACTCAAGGGCTGGGATTTAATGAAATGAAATTAACTTGTACTGCTTCATCAAGAACATTCTTAACTAAAATTAGCTTTAATAAATAAATATAGCTGTAAGTCCAAGGCAGCAAGGAATACAATAACTTACCAGTAAAGCTTTAGCCTTGGTGGCACAGTGGTTAAAGCACCAGACTGCTAACTGAATGGTCGATGGCTCGAAACCACCAGCTGCTCCACAGGAGAAAGATGTGGCAGGCTGCTTCCAAACAGACTTATAGCCTTGGAAACCCTACGCGGTTGGTATGAGTCAGAATCCACTTGATGGCAGTAGGTTTGGTTTTTTTTTTTTGGTTTTGACACTAATTCCTGCTAAGGCATCAGCAGTTTTACCCACCATTGCTTTTGCAACAACAGGGCAAGGTAAACATAGTAAAAAAGGCTAATAATGTCTTACTATTATGAAAATAATTTTGACCTCACGGACCCTCTAAGAGGTCCACACTTTGAGAAAAACTGGAAGAGAAAGAAGTAGTGACCCTTACAGGGAACACAACAGAGAGTCCCTGACAGAGAAGGAGAAAAGTAGGGTACAGAACTCAAATTCTAGTAAAAAGATCAGACTTAATGGGTTTGAGACTGGAGGGACCCCAGAATACATGGTCCCTGGACTCTCTGTTAGCCCAAAACTAAAATCATTCGCGAGGCCAACTCTTTAGACAAAGATTAGACTCGACTATGGGATATAAAATGATACTCGTGAAGAGTGTGCTTCTTAGCTCAAGTTGATACATGAGACTAAATGGACAGCTCCTGTTCGGAGGCAAAATGAGAAGGCAGAGAGGGTCAGGAGCTGGTTGAATGGACATGGGAAATCCAGGGAGGAAAGGAGGAAGGAGTGTGCTGTCACAGTATAGGGAGAGCAACTAGGATCACATAACAATGTATGTATAAATTTTTGTATGAGAGACTAACTTGAGTTGTAAACTTTCACTTCAAGCACAATTAAAAAAAAAAAAAGTAGTGAGCATTTACCTGTTTCTTCTTTTCAGTGGGTGACAAGCATTTGGCACCAATCTTCTGAGCTTCCTCGAAAAGGCTATCAACAAAATATTCACAATTCCTTTGTCTATTATCACTAACAGGTGTGTTGTCAGATCCTGTTTCACAAATCCTAAAAAAAAGAAAAAAACTGTTGACTACTAATTCTCTAAAAATTTACATAAATTGTTCTAGCTAAGAGATCCTGAACTGAGATGGTACCTCCATGCCTAAAGTTCAGGCCCTCTTCTAAGCTAAGACAGTAGATGTGTGACTTTGGGGAAGGCGAGAAACTTAATCTCTCTGTGATTTGGTTCCTCATCTGTAAAATGCAGATACTTGCACCATTCTCACACGGTTGTTGCGAATGTTTAATGAAAAGACATACAAAGGCCTATACAGTACGTGGTGCCTGCTGCACAGTAAGCTCTCAAATGTTAGATAATAATATCCTTATAACCACTTTATGCTCTCTGGTATTTAACTGCTCCTTTGGTTCAGAAAGCAATTGGTGCTTAATTTCTAAGTACAAAGCCAAGAAAGCCAAAATTTCTACATAACTGTTCCAGAAAGATCAGGCAGAAACCATCCTTCCTATCAAAGGAAGTCTTATGTAATATTTCTTATGATGAAAACATAAACCCAAAGTAAAAACCAATTAAGTATTAAAACACTACAAACAAAACCTTCAGTGGGAAATTTCATTCTGAAGTATGAGATGGCAAATATACAGTAACAAATAGTTCAACAGAAAATAACTACAACAATAAAATGCAGAAGTGGCAATATTAATCTCTGACAAAACAGACTTTAAAGTAAAATCCACCACAAAGGATAAGGAAGGACAGACACCATACGATTAAAGGGTCAATGTGCCAGGAGGACATAACCATAATAAATACATACGTGTCCAATGACAGGGCTCCAAAATACATAAAGTAACTATAATAAAATAGACATTTATAAGATATATTTCAGGAAAAATGTAATCTAATTAGGTCTCTGTCTTCATTGACCAGGTAGGTGGTAATGAATTTCAGTATTGATGAGAGAGTACAGGAGTCTCTAAATGGACAGAAAATAGAAAAGGCATTCCTAGACAGACAAAGAGTGGGAAAGTACATCAAATATAACATTTTATTGGTAATTCAAGGATCCCCTTTTTATTTTTTATTATTTTATTTTTTATTACATTAATCTGTCATATAGCAAAATTCAAAGGGCATACTGAGGTATGAGGACCTGTTTTAATACTAAATGTATCGACAACTTTGTTTTCATGTGCTTTTTTTTCTACTCTATCATCTTTTCCTTACGTGTCATTATCATTATTTATTTATTTATATTGTGGTACCAAAACATTTGCCAGTTCAACAATTTTTACATGTATAATTCAATGACATTGATTATATTCTTCATTTTGCACCACCATTATCAGCATCGTTTTCCAAATTATTTCAGCACCATTAACATAAACTCTATGCCTCCTAAATAGTTAATTCTCCTTTTTTCTCTCCCTTAGACTTGGTAATCACTAATATCATTTGTTTTCTATTTGCCTATTTTATATAAGTGAGCTCATACAGTACTTGTCCTTTTGTGACTGACTAACTTCACTCAGCCTGTCTTAGTCATCTAGTGCAGCTATAACAGAAATACCACAAGTGGATGGCTTTAACAAAGACGAATTTATTTTCTCAGTCTAGCAGGCTAGAAGTCCAAATTCAGGGCATCAGCTCCAGGCGAAGGCCTTCTCTGTGAGCCTTCTCATCAATCTTCCCCTGGACTAGGAGCTTCTCTGTGTAGGGACCCCGGGTCCAAAGGATGCACTCTGCTCCTGGCACTGCTTTCTTGGTGGTATGAGGTTCCCCCTCTCTGCTTGCTTCCCTTTCCTTTGATCTCTTGTAAGATAAAAGATGGTGCAGGCCACACTCCAGGGAGACAGACGCCCTTTACATTGGATCAGGGATATAACCTTAGTAAGAGTGTTACAATCCCACCCTAATCCTCTTAAACGTAAAATTACAATCACAAAACAGAGTACAACCATATGATACTGGAAATCATGGCCTAACTAAGTTGACACATATTTTGGGGGGACACAATTCAATCCATGACACAGCCCAATGTTTTCAAGGTTCATCTATGTTGTTGCATGTATCAGGACTTCAATTTTCTTTATGCCTGAGTAATATTTCATTGTATGTATGTACCACAGTTTTTTAATCCATTCATCTGTTGATGGGTATTTTGGTTGTTTCCACGTTTTGGCTACTGTGAAAAGGGCTGCAATGAACACTAATGTACAGGTTTCTACTCGTGTTCCTGCTTCCAAATCTTTTGGGTATATTCCTAGGATTGGGATTGCTGGGTCATATGGTAGATCTATGTTCAACTTTTCGAGGAACTGCCCAACTGTTTTCCACAGCTCCTGTACCATTTTGCATTCTCTCCAGCAATGGATGAGGGTTCCAAATTCTCTACATATTCACCGACATCTGTTGTTTTTAGCTTCCTTCCTTCCTTTCTTTTTGGATAACTGCCATTCTAAAGGCGGAGAGGAGGTACTTCATTGTGGTTTTGATTTGACTCTCCCTAATGGCTAATGACATTGAGCATCTTTTCATGTGCTTTTTGGTCTCTTTGGTGAAATGTCTGTTTAAGTCCTTTGCCCATTTTTTGAGTTGGGTTTTTTTGGTTAAATTGTAAAAGTTTTTCTTTTTTCTTTTTTTTTAAATATTAGACCCTTACCAGATAGATGGTTTCTAAAAATTTTCTCCCAATCTGTAGGTTGTCTCTTCACTTTGTTGATAAAGGCCTTTGATGAACAAAAGTTACTTATTTTTTATGATGTCCCATTTATCTGTTTTGTCTTTTGCTGCTTGCGCTTTTGGTGTCATATCTGATAATCAATCCAAGGTTGAAAAACTAAGTCCCACAGCCATACCCCCATGTTTTCTTCTAAGGTTTTTATGGTTTTAGCTCTCACATTTAGGTCCTTAATCCATTTTGAATTGTTTTTTTGTATACGGTATGAGGCATGGATCCTGCTTCATACTTCTGCATGTAGAGATCTCATTTTCCCAGCACCATTTATTAAAGACTCTTTTCCCACTGAATGGACTTAGCACTCTTGCCAAAAAATCCACTGGCCATAGATGTATCGGTTGATTTCTGGACTTTCAATTCTATTTTATTGGTCTATACGTCTATCATTTTGATGGGGATTGCACTAAATTTATATATTGCTCTGGGGAGTATTGACATCTTAACTATATTAAGCCTTCCAAACCATGATGTGGACTGTCCTTCATTTATTTACGTCTTTTTTCTACATAATTTTATTTTGATGCTGTTGTTAATACAAATAGCAAAACATACACCAATTCAACAGTTTCTATACGTACAACAGTGATACTGATTACATTCTTTGAGCTGTGTAACCATTCTCACCATCCTTTTCTGAGTTGTTCCTCCCTATTTAGGTCTTCTTTAATTTCTTTTACTAACATTTTACTAGTTTTCTGTGTACAAGTCTTTCATCTTCCTGTTTAAATTTATTCCTAAGTACTTTATATTGGAAATGGTATTGTTTCCTTAATTTCCTTTCCAGCTTGCTCATTGCTGATATATAGAAACCAGACTGATTTTTGTGTGTACCCTGCCATTTTGCTGAATTCTGTTTATTAGCTCTAATAGCTTTCTTGTGGAATTGGAGTTTTCTATATATAGGATCAGGTTGTTATTATCATTTTATGATGCAAATATTGATAATCCTGTTCATAGTCTGCAAATAGATTACCAAGGTTGTTATAACCAAGTGGATAGTATTAATGTTCAGGTAGGATACTGTGAAACATCTATCTTGGCTGTGGAACTGCCTCTTTTGCTTACTTTCTTATTCTCTGCTGTGCTATGCATAAACAAGGTCCAAATAGGTGAAGTATCTGTATTGGTGCATGCTTTGGTAGCACATATGGTAAACATGGAACTTCAACATTTCTAGTGTATGAATAACTGATACATTTAGGAAATCAGTCTTTTCTTCATTTTTTATTGGACCCCTGTTTCTAACAAAATCTTTTTTTGTTACAATTAATGAACTTGAATAGCAATACCTTTGTTTACCATATTTTTGCATAAATAATGCACACCTTCTACATTAGAAGGTGTGTTATTTGCATAAAAATACAGTAGATACCTTACTAAAATTCAAAGTACTGACATACTACATATGCTTGCATGTGTGTAATAAGTTGCAATGAAAAGTGTATTTCTTACTATAGCATATAGCCAGAAATGTTTGAAAGCCCTGGTTGAGAAGAATATCTTACTAAAAGTTGATGGTACAAGGGGGTTGCCAGAGATTGTTACTTTCTGAGATCAGAAGAACTAGATGGTGCCCAGCTACCACCAAAAACTGTTCTGACGAGGGATGCAATAGATGTTCCTGGATAGAATGTGAGAAAAATGTAGAACAAACCTCAAATTCCTAAAAAAAAAAGGCCAGACTTACTGGACCAGTAGAGACTAGAGGATCCCCAGAGACTATCACCCTGAGATACCCTTTAAACTTGCAACTGAACCCACTCCCAGAGATCACCTTTCAGCCAAATAAAAGATGGGCTCATAAAATAAACAATATCACCCATGAGTACTGTGCTCCTTTAAATAATCACCTATATGAGACCAAATAGTCAATATTTGCCATAAAGCAAAGAAGAGAAGGCCAGGGGGAGGGAGGAAGGTGAGGGGCAGAGAGGCTAGATTAATAGAAATAGAACAACTAGAATGGAAATAATGAGAACGCTGACACACTGTGAGAAATGTAACCTATGTCAGTGAAAAATATGTATAGGAATTATTAATAGGGAACTTCATTTGCTGTGTAAACTTTCACCAAAAACACAATTTAAAAAAAAGAGATTTTTAAACAAAAAAATAAAAACAAAAAAAGTACTGACACATGCTACAACATGGAAGAACCTCAAAAACATAGTGCCAAATCAAAGTAGCCAGCCACAAAAAATCACGTATTGTATGATTCCATCTGTATGATCTGTCTAGAATAGAAAAATCCACAGAGATAGAAAGTAGATTAGCAGTCATGGAGAGGGACTGCTAATGGGTACAGGGTTTCTCTTTGGGGTGACAAGAATGCTCTAAAATTGATTATGGTGATGGTTGTACAATTCTGTGAATGTACTAAAAACTAATGAACCTTAAATGGATGAACTGTATGGTATGGGAACCATATCAATAGTAGTTGTAAAAAAATCAATATCTGGCCTAAGATAATTTTACTCTTTTAAATCGGCCACTCAATTTACCTCTGTGGAGAAAAGAGTTAACATAGCAGATCTAACTGCTATCCTTTGAAAAGGGCTGCTTACAAGGCTGGCCCTTGGCTAGCATCTAGAAACTTGAGTTTCAGGAGGGTTCCTACCACTCTGAGAAGCTCACTGTGCCTAAACTGTTCGTATAAATCTTATGGTTTATACTGAACACCTGCTCTCCTTCTGAGAGTCTAGAATTTTAGTAGGTGACTAGCCCCCAGTAAAAACCCTGGGTACTAAGTCTCTAACAAGCTTTCTGGTGGCTAACATTTCACATGTGTTGTCAAAACTCATTGCTGGGAAAATTAAGTACATCCTGTGTGACTCAACTGAGAGAGGACTCTTGGAAGCTTGTATTGGTTTCCCCTGGATTTGTCCTATGCGCCTTTTCCCTTTATTGATTTTGCTTTGTATACTCTCACTGTAATACATCATAGCCATGATTACAACTATATGCTGAGTCCTGTGAGTCCTCCTAGGGAATTAGCAAACCTGTGGGTAATCTTGGGTACTCCCAACACAATCCCACACACAATTATATTAGTATCAAATATTTTATTAAATCTGTATAAAACAAATACCACAGTGAAACAATAACAGACAACTTTGAATGGTACACAAGCATATACAAAGCATTTTAAAATTTATTCCTCACAACAGTCACATGGGGTTTGTATTATAATTATCTTCATTTAACACATACAAAAATGGAGGCTAGTGATTTGATCAATATTACACAGTTGGCAAATGACACAGGAGATTCAAACGCCATCTTGTGATTCCAAATCACATTTTTTCACTATTACCATTCTCGATACTTATTAAAATTATAAACGGAAAGTATGAAGTGTATACTTGTCTATCTCCTTCAATGAACTGTGAATGAAAAAAATTTTACCTCATCAAGCATTTAAAACAGAGCAAAACATAAAAATAAATACTTCTCCTCAGATAAATGGGAATAAAATATCCTATACTGTTAAGAACTATAGACTGCACCTATCACTGAGTGTCCACTATGTGCTAATACTATGCTAAGTGCTTTATATCCATTACATAATTCTCATAGAAACTTTTCAGGTAGATAGCTATATCCCCATTTTATAGATGAGATATTGGGGCTCAAAAAGTTTACCCAAGTAGCCCAAATGTCAGAGAGGTAATACAAGGCAGAGATGGGATTCAAACCTCTGAGGCCATTAAAATACCTCTATGCCTCCAAGATAGTACATACAACAGTCTAAGAAGATAAACAGTTGCTTAAATTTCTCGCTTAAATAACAGAAGTTATATGCAAATAGAGAAATTTAAGACTATTTTTTATTAATAACAAAAAAAGATTTCATAACCTCACTAAAATCAGTTCAATGCAACTATGGTAAAAAAAAAAAAAAAGTTAAAATATATTATGATTAGATATTTACTAAAATAATCATACACAATAAAAATTTAGTCAGTGAAATGCAATAAAAATAGAGAAAGATAGTAACAAAGGTTATTAGTAACAAAGAAATTCAGATACTTGAGCTAACTCACCATTCTTCTTTTACACTGTCAAGATTATCTGCTTCTTTCATTCTCTTTTGCCTTACTGTAAAATTAAAAAGAATAGTGAAAGTTATCAATATAGTCCTTAAAATAAATTCATTTTTATGTATATATTAATATTCTTTAAATATAAGTTATTAATTACATAGTCCTAAGTAGAACCAGAAACCAAAAGATGCATTGTGTTGGGCAAATCTGCTGGAAAAGACCTCTTTAAAGTGTTGAAAAGCAAAGATGTCACCTTGAAAACTAATGTGCACCTAACCCAAGCCAGAGTATTTTCAGTCACCTCATATGCATGCAAAAGCTGGAAGACGAATAAGGAAGACGGAAGGATAACTGACGCCTTTGAATTGTGGTGTTGGTGAAGAATATTGAATATACCATGAACTGCCAAAACAATGAACAAATCTGTCTTGGAAGAAGTACAACCAGAATGCTCCTTAGAAGCAAGCATGCCGAGACTACGTCTCACATACTTTGGATATGTTAACAGGAGGGATCAGTCCCTGGAGAAGGACATCAAGCTCGGTAAAGTAGAGGGTCAGCAAAAAAGAGGATGACCCTCAACAAGATGGACTAACACAGTTGCTGCAACAGTGGGCTCAAGCATAACGACAATGTGAGGATGGCCCAGGACTGGGTAGTGTTTCATTCTGTTGTTCATAGGGTCACTATGAGTTGGAACCGCTCAATGGCACCTAACAACAGCAACAACAAGTAGAACTAAAGGAGCCCTGGTGGCACAGTGGTTAAACACTCAGCTACTAACCAAAAGATCGGCAGTTTGAACCCATCCGCCCACTCTGCGGGAGAAAGATGTGGTAGTCTGTTTCCATAAGATGACAGCCTTGGAAACTCTATGGGACAGTTCTACTCTGTTCTGTAGGGTCATCATGAGTCAGATTCAAGTCAATGGCGACAGGTTTTTTTTATTTTTTAGGTAGAACTAAAAAGGTCTTAGGAACAAGTGACCAAACTCAAAGCTGTTATTTTAATCTACAAACTAAGGCAATAGTAAAAGATAATATTTGGAGTCTGATAATTTTCTGACAAAAGAAAGATTTCCTAAAAATTATAATGAAAAAAAATTTCATGCATCCTTTGGTTTAACAGCATATAAAACTGAATGAAATATTTCACTCAATCTCCAATAAGTAACAAAATACCCAATCAGTATAAACCCCACCCTTATAATTCTTTGGAAAGCAAACTGACAAGATGTATCCACATGTCGAAAAATACACTTTTGACCCTGATTTTCCATATTCCTGGGAATTTAAAAGAACAACAAAGTAGCCTTTGTACACAAAAATTGTCCATTACAACTATCATTGATTAAGAAAAACTGAAAGTAAACTAACTGTCCAATTAAGTCATTATATAGCTGCTTCATGGAGTAATATGTACCCCTCAAAAATAATTATGAAGCTATTACGTAGCCAAGTAAAAAAGATATACATAAGTAAAAAATACAGGAAACAAAAACCATTCATACACTAGGAATGCAACTGAATCAAAATGCAATTGAATCTATATGGAAGACAGAAGCAAAAATGAAAATAATCATTGGAGAAACACAATTATGGATGACTTCCTTTTTTCCCTAAACTTTCTGCAATACTGTTTTACAGTTATAACAAAAGTATGGTATCAAATGAGCAAATAAATCACTGTTAGAAATGGTGCAGTGGTTAAGTGCTTGGCTGCTAACCGAAAGGTGGGCAGTTCAAAACCACCAGCAGCTCTGAAGAAGAAAGACCTACAGATCTGCTCTCGTAAAGATTACAGCCTAGAAAATTCTATGGGTATAGTTCTACTCTGTCACGTAGGGTTGTTATGAATGGAAAATCAACTCCATGGCACCTAACAACAAAAATAATCCAAATTGTCCATTGAGAGGACATGTAAGCCATGACACACTAGTAGCAATAAACACACCAAAAAGTCAGATCTTGGTTTCTAAATACCACTCTCCTATAAAAGGAACCATTGCTCCTTAGAGAAAAGGCTGATTCCAGGGCTAGGAGAGAAAGAACAAGACGAGCCTAAAACAGCGTGTTGCTCCAGAAAGAATGTGTTCAAATGATGAGGATGTATCAAAAGATACCAAAGCCAGTCTGGAAAAGGATCCCGTTGCCCAAATGCAGAACAAAAGAACATCAAGAAAAATAATGATACTAGTGGATTATAAATCATTGAACAAAATAAAAATCTATGAGTCCCTACTGTTAGGAAAAAAAAGCTATTGGGAAATGATGAACTTTTTAATAAACTCTACAGTCATGTGGAATCATTGTAACTAAGATAAATTCCAAACATATCCAAGATTTAAACTTTAAAAATTAAACTCAACTATTAAAAGAAAACATGGCTAAACTTCTCTACATCGGGAAGAAAGGAAAATCTTCCTAACTCTGCAACAAGGGGAAAGACTACATATTTAACTGTATAAGAATAAAAAATTTAAGAATACCTTACACAAAGTAAAAAAAAAAAACTAAGAAAAGTATTCAGAACTGACACTACAAATAAAAGGCTAATACATAAAGAACATTAGACTGAGAAGAAAAAGGCCAACAATCAACAGTAGTTTACAGATATGAACAGACTTCTCAGGGAAAAAAAAGGCTCTAAAATATGAAAAAATGTCCATTCTTACTCATAATGAGAGAAATGCAACTGAACTTTACATTAAGATACCATTTCTCACCTATCAGACTGGCAAAAAGTCAAAGTCTTGCAACGTACTTTACTGCTGAGGCTTTGGGGAAATATTCTCATACATTTTTGGTGGAAACATAAAATGGTGAAACTACTAGGGAGGGGAATTCAACAATACTTAGCAAAATTACATATGCATTTACCTAGAAATCTATCCCAATGATACTTCAGCAAAAATATGAAAAGGTGAATGAACAACTTTATTCACCGCAGCACTACATACATACAACATTTATTGTAATAAAAACCAGCAAAAAATTCAGATGTCTAGCAAAAAGTGACTTATTAAATAAACTACAGTAAATTCACACAATGGATGCAGCAGTAAAAAGAATTTTATACTGTTGTGGATAACAATACACTAGGTCAAAATCGACTTGACAGCACACAACAACAATTAAGTGAAAAAAAGCAAGATGAAGAAAAATGTGTAGGATATGCTACTATTTATCTAAGAAGGGGTCGACATGAATATATACACTAGCTTATATTAGAAAAGAAATGAAGGACCAAAATTTCAAAAAAAAAAGGTTTCTTATAGGCTAGGAGAGAGGGAAAAGAGGGGAGAGATCAAGGATAGAAGATAAATTTCTCTGAAGACATACATATGAAGACATATACAAATATATATATATTTGTATATGAATATATGTATGTATATGAAGCCCTGGTAGCGAAGTGGTTAAGAGCTTCTGGGCTGCTACCCAAAAGGTTGGCAGATCAAATCCACCAGCTGCTGCTTGGAAACCCTATGAGGCAGTTCTACTCTGTTCTACAGGGTTGCTATGAGTCGGAATCGACTTGATGACAATGGGTTTGGTTTGGTTTTTGTAGATTAACTTTGGAACCATGCAAATATTTTACATTGTTACAAAACAAAGTTTTTTTCTTTTGAAATCCCTAAAAATTGAAAGTAAAAATGAAACAAATGAACTGAACTGACCATCAAGTTGGTGGCAGAACCATACAGGGAAGAATCATTTTAAGTAACTAAAACAGTAATTTGACTGTATATCCTGGAGAGACATACCCTACAGGGAAAAAATTCAGATAATAATGTTACCTTGATATTGTTTTTATGAAACTATGGTATATGAATAAAGCAGTGGGTCTCAATCATGGAACAAATGTACCCCTCAGGGAACATCTGGCAATGTCTGGAGATGTTTTTGGTTGTCACAACTGAAGAGGGCATAGGGAAGGGCACACTATTTGCATCTACTGGAAGAGGTCAGAGATACTGCTGAACATTCTACAATGCCCAGAAGAGCTTCCACAAGAAACAATTGCTCGGCCCAAAATGACAATAGCGCTGAGGCTGAGACACCCTGGAATAAAACAAAAACAGTAATCATGCTGTTAAAAATCACCATTTTTTTTTTCAGAGTAACAATAAAGAGATACAAATACAAAAATCAAAGAAGCCAAGAAAAATCCTTGTATTTCTAAATTTAAATTGGAAATATCAGTGAACTCATACTGTATTTTCTCTTTTTAAAAAAAAAAAACTAGCTCTGTCCACTTAAAAAGCCTAAAAGCAATAAGCAACCAATAACAATGAACACTCCTAGTGCTTAAATTTGTCGTAAGTACCATTTTCCACAAAAAGGAATCAAGATTTCTTGAAGAAACAGCTTATCCCAGGTCTGGGAAAGAAACATGTAATTTGTGCTTGGAACATCTTAACATTTTGGGTTAGGGTCAAAAGGATTCAGAAGTCAATCTGAAGAGACTCTGAGGAGCCAAAAATGGAACTGAATAACAAATGCAATCAATGGAAACACATAAAACATGAATTCATAATGATACCATCAAAGAAACAAAACACACTGGTCATCTATCAAGAATAGGGCAGACATGGTAGTCAAAACAGCCTAGTACTGGGTACAACAACAGATACAGAGACCAGTGGTACAGAATTGAGAATCCAAACATAAATTCATCCAGCTATGAGCAGCAGATATTTCACAAAGGCCCAAAGACTAGGGAAAAGACAGTCTCTTTAACAAAGTGCTGGCATAACTGGATATTCATCCACAGAAAACTGAAACAAGACCCATACTTCACACCATGCACAAAAACTAACTCAAAATGCATCAAAAACTTAAATAGAAAATCGAAAACAATAAAGATTGTGGAAGAAAAAATAGAGACAATGCTAGGAGCCCTAATACAGGGCATAAACAGAATACAAACCATAAGTAATAATGCACAAACACTGGTAGAGAAACTAGATAACTGGGAGCTCCTAAAAATCAAACACTTATGCTCAAGACTTCACCAAAGAGTCAAAAGACTACCTATAGACTGGAAAAAATTTTTGACTATGACAAATCCGATCAGCGTCTAATCTCTAAAATCTACCAGATACTCCAAAACCTTGACAAAAAAAAGGACAAATAACCCAATTAAAAAATGGGCAAAGGATATGAACAGACACATTGACAAAGAGAACATTCAGGCCGCTAACAGACACATAAAGAAATGCTCACGATGCTTAGCCATTAGAGAAATGCAATCAAAGAGATACCATCTCACCCCAACAAGGCTAGCATTAATCCAAAAAACACAAAATAATAAATGCTGGAGAGGTTGTGGAGAGACTGGAACACTTACACACTGTTGGTAGGAAAGTAAAATGGTACAACCATTCTGGAAATCGATTTAGCACTTCCTTAAAAAGCTAGAAATAGAAGTACCATATGATCCAGCTATCCCGCTCCTTGGAATATATCCTAGAGAAATAAGAGTTGTCACACGAATAGATATACACACACCCATGTTCACTGCAGCACTGTTCACGATAGCAAAAAGATGGAAACAACCTAGGTGCCCATCAACAGATGAATGGATAAATGAATTATGGCATATTCACACAATGGAATACTATGCAACAATAAAAAACAACAATGAATCCATGAAACATGTTATAAAATGGAAGAATCTGGCAGGCATCATGCTGAGAAAATTTAGTCAGTCACAGAAGGGCAAATATTGTATAAGACCACTATTATAAGAACAGAAGGAAAGGTTTAAACACAGAAGAAAACATTCTTTGATGGGTACGAGGGTGGGGAGGGAGAGGAGAATTCACTAACTAGATAGTAGACAAGAATTATCTTAGATGAAGGGAAGGACAGCACACACTACAGGGGAAGTCAGCACAACTAGACTAAACCAAAGCTAAGAAGTTTCCTGAATACAACTAAACACTTTGAGGGGCAGAGTAGCAGGGGCAGTGGTCTGGGGACTATGCTGTCAGGGATATCAAGGTCAATTGGCATAACAAAGTTTATTAAGAAAATGTTCTGCAGAGGCGGGGCACCAAGATGGCAGAGTAGTCAGACGCTACCAGTGAACAACCCTGTTACAACAAAGACCCGAAAAAACAAGTGAATTGATTATATACGACAATCTAGGAGCCCTGAACATCTAAGGCAAAGTTAATGAACCGGACTGAGTAGCAGGGGGAAGGAGAGACAGTTCGGAAGTAGCGAGGACTTGCCAGACCTGACCTGGCGAGAGCCTGAGCCCTTCAGGCCTGATCAGATCATGGGAGATCGGTGAGGCAGGCAAGCAGCGGTGATGGGAGGCACATTTTCCACACCAGGAGAGGCTCAGCGCCAGAGAGTCTACTCAATTACCCATAAACAGTGAGAAACAGCCCACAATCGGCAAAAGTTAAGTACTTGCGTATGGCCTACCGCGTGGATCAAAGACAACCCCACTTAGGGAGAAACCTCTCTCCCATTTACCTCCCCGCTCCCTGCTCCAACTGGGTCCTGGACTGGCTTCAGCAACTGCCAAGTCCCCTGGGCTGGAAACAGAATCCGTCACACACCCTGAGCCATTCTCCTGGCCTTGGAGAGTGAACAAATTAACAAACATGGGAAAAAATAAACTGCCGGCTCCCCTATGCCAGGAACCCAGGGTAGAAACAGCTCCTTTGCCTAGGCACAGGCATAAGGGATCCATGGACTTTGAGTGCCTTTCCCCCTGCAGAGACTTGTGTGGGCCCATTTCAACAGCACAGGCCCTCATTACTGCAGTACAACCGGGTATATACTTGAACTGTTTCAGCTGTGAAGTAGAAGGTTTGTGACATTTGACACTGCTCTGCCCATTAAGCAGGGTCTTCACTTACATCAGGGGCCTGAGGACTGGTGGCTAAACCCACACCACCTAGCCACCTGCAATAGGGGCCCAAGAATAAGAGGTCCCCCCCGCAGTCCTTACAGCCAACAGCACTGGGTGCTGATATTCCAGCTGCAAAACCCACTCACCTATATATTCTAGGGAACAGGAACACGCCATCCTCCTGGACACTCAGGGGTGGCAGTCAGCCTCCTGCCTTGCTGAGAGTGTGTTCCTCTGCTGCAGCCAGATGCCTGTGCCTACACCAATCACCCATGCCTGTCTAGGACAGTAGGTGAGAGGCTACAGCACACACTTGGTGGCTATCTACCTGGGCACCTGAGCTGAGGTCATACAGGAAAAGTGAGCGGACTCCTGAGTTCACGTACCTAGTAACAGATCTAACCACCTGGTTAAAGAACATTAGCACTTCAAAGGTGTCAATAATGAAACCAGCTTATACAAGCAGCCTATTTGGGCATATCAAAACAAAACAAGAGACTAGAACACAGCAGGCAAATATAAAATAAATAAATATAATAACTTATTAATAGCTCAGAAACAACAGTCAATAACAAATCACATAAAGAGGCAATCCATGATGGCTTCACCAAGCTCCCAAAATAAAGAATTTAGAAATTTCTTAGAGGAGGAAAATATCATGGAATTACCAGAGGCAGAATACAAAAGATTAATATACAGAACGCTTCAAGAAATTTGGGAGGAAATTAAACAAAATGCAGAACACACAATAGGGAAAATGAAAAAGATTAGAAACGAGCATAATAACAAACTTAACAGGCTGCAAGAATCCACAGAGAAACAGCTATCAAAAATCCAGAAGATTAACAATAAAATGTCAGAATCAGACAACTCAATAGAAAGTCACAGGAGCAAAACTGAGGCAATGGAAGTCAGAATTAGTGCGAATGAAAATAAAGCACTTGACACCAATTTAATAGAGGGAAAACCAGATAAAAGGATTTAAAAAAATCAAGAAACCCTAAGAATTATGTGGGAGTCTATCAAGAGGAATAACCTACTAGTGATTTGAGTACCAGAACTGGGGGGGATAACAGAAAACACAGAGAGAATTATTAAAGATTTGTTGGCAGAAAACTTCCCTGATATCGTGAAAGATGACAAGGTATCTATCCAAAATGCTCATCGAACCCCACATAAGATAGATACCAAAAGAAAGTTAGCAAGACATATCATAAACAAACCTGCCAAAACCAAAGATAAAGGGAGAATTTTAAGGCTGGCTAGAATGAAACAAAAATTCATCTACAAAGAAGAGTTAATAAGACTAAGCTCTGAGTATTCGTCAGACACCACGCAGGCAAGAAGGCAATGGGATGACATATAATAGCTTTGAAGGAAAAAAACTGCCAGCCAAAAATTATATATCCAGTAAAACTCTCTCTCAAATATGATGGCAAAATTAGGGCATTTCCAAACAAACAGAAGTTTAGGGAATTTGCAAAAACCAAACCAAAACTACAAGAAATACTAAAGTCCACCAGTTAGAGAATGAGTAACATCAGATAATAATCCAAGACTAAAACACAGGACAGAGCAACCAGGTATCAACCCAGAGACGGAAGTCACAAAAATAAATCAAAGCTAAAACACTGAAAATAGGGAAAACAGAAGTCAATATGTAAAAGATGACAACATTAAAACAAAAAAAAAGGGACTTAAAATATGTAGACATAGATTTTCCATATGGAGAGGAAGTCAAGGCAATATAAAGAAAAGATTGGTATAAACTTAGAAAAAGAGAAGTAAATATTAAGGTAACGACAAAGGAAACTAACAAACCTACAAGTCAAAAAAACTAGAAAAATATAAAGACTCAGAAAACACAAAATCAACAACAATGAAAAGAAAATACGTAAAAAAAAATGACTCAGCACTGAAAAGTGGAACAAAGAAACTGTGAACAATACACACAAAAATCAAATACACATCAAAATGACAGCACTAAACTCATACCTATCAATAATTACACCGAATGTAAATGGACTAAATGCACCAGTAAAGACAGACAATGGCGGACTGGATAAAAATACATGATCTGTCCATATGCGGCCTACAAGAGACACACCTTAGATTTAAAGACACAAACAAAAACTCAAAGGATGGAAAAAAATATATCAAGCAAACAACACTCAAAAAAGGGTAGGAGTGGCAATATTAATCTCTGACAAACTAGACTTTAAAGTAAAATCTGCCACAAAGGATAAGGAAGGACACTATATAATGATTAAAGGGTCAACAAACCAGGAGGACAGAACTATAATAAATATTTACACACCCAATGACAGGGCTCCAAAATACATAAAACAAACTCTAACAGCACTGAAAAGAGAAATACACAGCTCCACAATAGTAGTAGGAGACTTCAACACACCTCTTTCGGAGAACATCCAGAAAGAAGCTCAACAAAGACACGGAAGAGCTAAGCACTACAATTAACCAACTTGATCTCACAGACATATACCGAACACTCCACCCAACAGCAGCCAAGTATACCTTCTTTTCCAATGCACATGGAACATTCTCCATAACAGACCACCTATTAGGCCATACAGCAAGCATTAATAAAATCCAAAGCATCGAAACATTAGAAAGCATCTTTTCTGACCATAAAGCCATAAAAGCAAAAATCAACAACAGAAACAGCAAGGAAAAAAAAATCAAACACATGGAAACTGAACAATACCTTGCTTATAGAAGAAATTAAGGGTGGAATAAAGAAATTCATAGAATCAAACGAGAATAAAAACACATCCTACCAGAACCTTTGGGACACAACAAAAGCAGCGCCCAGAGGTCAGTTTACTGCAATAAACGCACACATCCAAAAAGAAGAAAGGGCCAAAATGAAAACATTAACCCTACAACTGAAACAAGTAGAAAGAGAGCAGCAAAAGAAGTCCTCAGGTGCCAGAAGAAAAGAAATAATAAGAATTAGAGCAGAATTAAATGAAACAGAGAATAGAAAAACAACTGAAAGAGTTAACAAGACCAAAAGCTGGTTCTTTGAAAAGATCAACAAAATTGATAAACCACTGGCCAAACTGACAAAAGCAAAACAGGAGAGGAAGCAAAAACCCATATAAGAAATGAGATAGGTGATATCACAACAGACCCAACTGAAATTAGAAGAATCATAACATAATACTACAAAAAAATTGTACTCTAAAAAATTTGAAAACCTAGAGGAAATGGACAAATTTCTAGAAACTCACTATTTAAACTAACACAAACAGAGGCAGAACATCTAAATAAACCCATAACATAACAAAAGAAGAGATGGAAAAGGTAACTGAAAAACTCCCAACAAAAAAAAGCCCTGGCCCAGATGGCTTCACTGGAGAATTCTATAAAACTTTCGGAGAAGAGTTAACACCACTACTACTAATGGTATTTCACACTACAGAAAAGGATGGAGCACACCCAAACTCATTCTATGAAGCCAGCATAACCCTGATACCAAAACCAGGGAAAGACATCACAAAAAAAATATACAGACAAATATCCCTCATGAACATTGACGCAAAAATCCTCAACAAAATTCTAGCCAATAGAATTCAACAACATATCAAAATAATAATTCACCATGATCAAGTGGGATTTATACCAGGTATGCAGGAATGGTTCAACATTAGAAAAACAATCAATGTAATCCATCACATAAATAAAACAAAAGACAAGAACCACATGATGTTATCAATTGATACAGAAAAGGCATTTGACAAAGTCCAACACTCACTGATGATAAAAACTCTCAACAAAATAGGAACAGGAGGGAAATTCCTCAGTATAATTAAGGGCATTTGTACAAAGCCAACAGCCAACGTCATCCTAAATGGAGAGACTTTGGAAGCATTCCCTTTGAGGACGGGAACCAGACAAAGATGCCCTTTATCATCACTCTTATTCAACAGTGTGATGTAGGGCCTAGCCAGAGCAATTAGGCTAGAAAAAGAAATAAAAGGCATCCAAATTGGTAGGGATGAAGTCAAAGTATCTCTATTTGCAGATGATATGATCTTATACACAGAAAGCTCCAAAGATTCCACAAGAAAACTACTGGAACCAATAGAAGATTTCAGCAAAGTTTTAGGATACAAGATAAACCCACAAAAATCAGCTGGATTCCTTTACACCAACAAAGGGAACCTCGAAGAGGATATCACCAAATCAATATCATTTGCAATAGTCCCCAAAAAGATAAAATACTTAGGAATAAATCCGACCAGAGATGTAAAAGACCTATACAATGAAAACTACAAGACACTACTGCAAGAAACCAAAAGAGACCTACATAAGCGGAAAAACATACCTTGCTCATGGATAGGTAGACTCAACATTGTGAAAATGTCAATACTACCCAAAGCGATCTACAGATACAATACAATCCCGATCCAAATTCCAAAGGCATTTTTGAATGAGATGGAGAAACAAATCACCAACTTCATATAGAAAGGGAAGAGGCCCCCAAATAAGTAAAGCGTTACTCAAGAAAAAGAACAAAGTGGGAGGCCTCACACTACCTGATTTTAGAATCTATTATACCGCCATGGTAGTCAAAACAACCCGGTACTGGTACAACACCAAGATACATAGACCAGTGGAACAGAATTGAGAATCCAGACATAAATTCATCCACCTATGAGCAGCTGATATTTGACAAAGGCCCAAAGTCCGTTAATTGGGGAAAAGAAAGTCTAACAAATGGTGCTGGCATAACTGGAAATCTACCTGCAAAAAACTGAAACAAGACCCATACCTCACACCAGGCACAAAAACTAACTCAAAATGGATCAAAGACTTAAATATAAAATTGAAAACGATAAAGATCATGGAAGAAAAAATAGGGACAATGCTAATACATGGCATAAACACAATACAAACCATAAGTAACAATGCCCAAGCACCAGAAGACAGACTAGATAACTGGGAGCTCCTAAAAAATCACATACTTACGCTCATCAAAAGACTTCACTAAAAAAGTAAAAAGACTACCTATGGACTGGGCAAAAATTTTTGGCTACAACAAATCCGATTAGCATCTAATCTCTAAAATCTACAAGATACTGCAAAACTTCAACAACAAAAAGACAAATAACCCAGTTAAAAAGTGGGAAAAGGATATGAACAGGCACTTCACCAAAGAAGATATTCAGGCGGCTAACAGACATAAGAAATGCTCACGATCATTAGGCATTAGAGAAATGCAGATCAAAACTACAATGAGATATCATCTCACCCCAACAAGGCTACCCTTAATCCAAAAAACACAAAACAATAAATGCTGAAGAGGTTGTGGAGAGACTGGAACACTCATACACTGTTGATGGGAATGTAAAATGGTACAACCACTTTGGAAATCGATTTGGCACTTCCTTAAAAAGCTAGAAATAGAAGCACCATATGATCCAGCTATCCCGCTCCTTGGAATACATCCTAGAGAAATAAGAGCCCTTGCACGAACGGATATATGCACACCCATGTTCACTGCAGCACTGTTCACTATAGCAAAAGATGGAAACAACCTAGGTGCCCATCAATGGACAAATGGATAAACAAATTATGGTATATCCACACAATGGAATGCTATGCAGTGATAAAGAACAATGATGAAGCCATGAAACAGCTTATAACATGGAGGAAGCTGGAACTCATTATGCTGAGTGAATTTAGTCAGTCACAGAAGGACAAATATTGTATAAGACCACCATTAAAAGAACTCAAGAAAAGGTTTAAACACAGAAGAAAACATTCTTTGATGGTTATGAGGGTGGGGAGGGAGGGTGAGGGTTATTTACTAACTAGATAGTAGATAAGAAGGATCTTAGGTGAAGGGAAAGACAGCACACACTACAGGGGAGGTCAGCACAACTGGACTAAACCAAAGCTAAGAAGTTTCCTGAATACAATCAAACACTCTGAGGGACAGAGCAGCAGGGGTAGGGATCTGGGGACCATGCTTTCAGGGGACATCTAGGTCAACTGGCATAACAAAGCTTATTAAGAAAGTGTTCTGCATCCTACTTTGGTGAGTGGCATCTGGGGTCTTAAAAGCTTGCAAGTGGCCATCCAAGATGCATCAGTTGGTCCCAGTCACCTGGAGTAAGGAAGAATGAAGAACACCAAAGACCCAAGGAAAGTATTAGCCCAAGAGACAGAAAGGGCCACATAAACCAGAGACTTCATTAGCTGGAGACCAGAAGAACTAGATGGTGCCTGGCTACAAGGGAGAAAAGAAGAGATGGAAATAGATTTTAAAAATACTTAACTAACTGCAATATATGGACTGTATTTGGATTCTGGTTTAAACAAACCAACTGCAGAAATATGGCCATGGCTTGATAATTAATGAAGCTGGATGATAAGTATACATGGAATTATTCTCTTCATTTTTATATGTTTGGAAATTTTCAAATCAAAAATTGGGAGTAAAAAAACGTATACACCTAGAGTCCTATGCTATCATTTCATTAGCTTTTCAAAAGGAAAGATTTTGCTCTATAAGAAAATTACTCTTAATAATACAAGAATGGCAGTAATTTCACAGATTTGGATCCTCGTTAAAAATAATATGTCTGTTAAAAAAAAAAAGGTGCCTCTTACCCCACAATTATAAATTTAAAGCTGTGAAATCATATTTAAAGTCATGAATATGAGAAGCAAATTACGTCTAGGATAACGATAAATTTGTAAAATGCACAACTAAAAACTTCTTAAAACTCATTAGGCTGATTTGTTTGAAGGCAATGTGGGCACAGAGAGAAATTTTAGAAGTCAAACACAGTACAGAGTTAAGGAACAGCATGAATCTAACCCCAAAATGTTGAGAACAATCCAGTCTTCATACTCCCACTTCTCCATCTCTTCATCTTCATGACCACCCCACCGCCCACCCCCCAGCATTATCTCTCTCCAACCTTAGCCATCCAGAATTAGGTTAGAACTTACAAGTTAAAAAGGAGAAAGGCCACTTTACTTAGGGTAAAACTATACACAGACAACAGTTATGATCTCCCTATTAAAATTATCAGTTGTCAAAATACAAGTTAGGAAAAATCAGGGTCTGTTCTATTTAATTTGGTCGCTTAACCAAGAGAAGCAAAATCACACTGAGTATACAGGGAAAGAAAAAAAAATCATTGACTTTTTAACGTTTTAAAATTAAATATGATTTTAAAAATGTTAGATTGCAGTGCTTTATTTAATAAATTTGTATAAATTAGTTTTAATTCATGACTAGACTTTAAAAAGTCACTCTGGAACAGGGATTAGAAGTTCTATTTATATATGCTTGAAACAATATTGTTCTGTAATATTTTTAGGAAAGTGTTACAATTAGGTCATGACAAGGTGTTTAATATTAAAGTCCCAGAGGCTACTGTATAGATTTAAGGCTAAAGGAAAACAACCCAAACAGAAACAAAACAGATTTAGACACTTCCACAAAGCGTTAAAAATATTTCAACTCTCCAACAGGCTCTATCTGGTAAGAGCATGTTTCTTAAATCCTCTCTGGAGAGTATATATACAAAAAGCAAATATTATTTTTATTGTACATTGATTATAAAACTGATAATGGACTTATTTCTCAGGAAAGGGAGTGTAGAACACAGGGTAGGGGATAACACCTTCAACAACATCCTCAATCGGAACTTCACACTCTACCTTTTAGCTAGAGGTAAGGTAGGAGCTACTAAAGCAAACCATCCTTAACAAAGGAACACAGTAATAAATTAGATATCTCCATTGTCTCGTGTGTATTTTGTATTTCTAAAAACTTCTTAATCCTTTCTGTATTTCTCTTCAAAATTATTTCCTAGACTTAAAAAAACGAACCAAACCAAAAACCCTGTTGCCATTGAGTAGATTCCAACTCATAGTGATCCTATAAGACAGAGCAGAACTGCCTCTTAGGGTTTCCAAGGCTGTAACCTTTACTATGGAGCCCTGGTGGCACAATTGTTAAGAGCTACAGCTGCTAACGAAAAGGTCAGCAGTTCAAACCCACCAGCTGTTCTCTGTAAACCCTATGGGGCAGTTCTACTTGGATACAACTCTGTTTGAGGAAAAATCAGAAAAAAGAACAAACAAAAATGAAGAAACCTGGAGAATTATGTGGAATACAATCAGAAGCAAAAATATGCCAGTGATCGGAATCCCAAAACAGGGGGAGAAAACAGAAAACACAGAGAGGATCACTGAAGAATTGCAGACAGAAAACTTCCCCAATATCATGAAAGATGAAAAGCTGACTATCCAAGAAGCTCAACAAATCCCACAAAGGATAGACCTCAAAAGAAATCACCAAGGCATATCATAATCACACTCGCTAAAACCAAAGACAAAGAATCCTGAGAGCAGCTTGAGAAAAACAAAAAGTCACATACAGAGGAGAAGCAATATGACTAAGCTCGGATTATTCCGCAGAAACCATACGGGCAAGAAGGCAATGGCATGACATACATAAAACCCTGAAAGAAAAAAATTGCCAGCCAAGAATAATATATCCCGCAAAACTCTCGTTCAAATATGATGGTGAAATTAGGTCATTTCCAGATAAACAGAAATTAAGGGACTATGTAAAAACCAAACCAAACTTACAAGACTTATTAAAGGGAGTCCTTCGATCTGAGAACGAACAACATCAGACCACAGGCTGAATATAGGACACAGGATCGTACTAGCAAGATACTAAACCTAAGAAATGAACTCTTAAGGACTATGCAAAACCAAAAGAATTATAACAGGGAACCAGAGAGGTTAATCTGTAAAAGACAACAGCATCAGAATAAAAGAGGGAATAAACGGTGTAAGTATAGAATTTCCTAATGGAGAGGAAAGCAAGGTAATACCAAGTAATAATAGAGTGGTTCAAATCTAGCAAAATAAGGGTAAATTTCAAGGTAACCACAAAGCAAGTTAAAAAACCTACTCATCAAAATAAAGAAGAAAAACATAAAGTCTCAGTAAGAACAAAACCTACAAAAACAAAAGGAAAAAAAAAAAACCCACAAACAAAAGGAACTCAGCACAGAAGAGTAAGAAGAACAAAGAAAACATCAGCACCACAAAAGAAAGCACTACAAAATGCAATCCCACTCATAGGAATACATCCTAGAGAAATAAGAGCCGTCACACAAACAGACATATGCATACCCATATTCACTGCAGCACTGTTCACAACAGCAAAAAAATGGAAACAACCTAGATGCCCATCAACAGCTGAATGGTCAAACAAACTATGGTAAATATACACAATGGAGTATCATGCAAAGATAAAGTACAATGATGACTCTGTGAGGCATCTCATAACATGGATGAAACTGGAGGACATTATGCTGAAATGAGTCAATCACAAAAGGACAAATATTGTATGAGACCTTTACCGTAAAAACTCATGCAAAAGTTTACACACAAAAAGAAACAATTTTTGTTGGTTACAAGAGATGGGGGGGGGGGAACTAAACAGGCAATAGATAAGTGGTAACTTTCGTGAAGGGTAAGACAGTATACGACACTGGGGAAGTCAGCACAACTTGTACAAGGAAAGGTCATGGAAGCTCCACAGACACTTCTAAACTCCCTGAGGGATTGAATTGCTGGGCAGAGGGCTGTGGGGACCATGGTCTCGGGGAGCATCTAGGTCAACTGGCATAACACAGTTTATAAAGACAATGTTCTACATTCTACCTTGGTGAGTAGTGTCTGGGGTCTTAAAAGCCTATGAGCAGCCAACCAAGATATTCCACTGGTCTCACCCCTTCGGGAGCAAGGGAGAATAAAGACAGCAGGATACAAGGAAAAGATTAGTCCAAAGAATTAACGGACCACAGCTACCAAGGCCTCCACCAGACTGAGTCCAGTACAGCTAGATGGTGCCCGGCTACCACCACTGACTGCTCTGACCGGGATCACAACAGAGGATTCCGGACAGAGCTGGAAAAGGATGTAGAATTCTAATTCACAAAAAAAGACCAGATTTACTGGCCTGACAGACTGGAGAAACCCCAAGAGTACGGACCCCGGACACCCTTTCAGCTTAGTGGTGAAGTCACTCCAGAAGTTCACCGTTCAGCTGGGGACTGGACAGCCTCATAAAATAAAACGGGACTAATAAGGCACAGCAGTCCAGGGACAAGGACTAGAAGGAAGGAGGGGACAGGAAAGCTGGTGATAGGAAACCCAAGGTTGAGAAGGGACAGTGTTGACATGTCATGGGGTTGTTAACCACTGTCACAGGGCAATGAGAAACTATTTGTTCTGCAAACCTTCATCTAAGGTACAAAAAAAAAAGAATTATCTATGTGAGATCAAATTGACAACAGCAACTCAAAAGGTTTGATGGGAAGCCTGTGAGGCAGTGAGTTGAAGATAATGGTGATGGAATAATTTACAAAGGATAGTGAGAACAGCAGCATAACTGGAAGAATGTAATTGATGTCACTGAATTGTACATGTAGAAACTTCTAACTGCTGTAACTTTGGCTATGTATATTTTTACCAAAAAAAAAGGTCCTCCAAGATTGAGAAGGGAGAGTGTTGACATGTCGTGGGGCTGTTAACCAATGTCATAAAAAAATATGTGTACTGACTGTTTAATGAGAAACTATTTGTTCTGTAAACCATCTAAAGTACAGTAAAAAAAAAAAAAAAATCAAAGGGAAAAAAAAGAGCTCATTTAGTAAACGTTCTGCAACCTACTCTGGTGAGTTGCGTCTGGGGTCTTAAAAGCTTGCAAGTGGTCATCTAAGATGAATCAATTGGTCCCAACCACCTGGAGTAAAGGAGAATGAAGAACACCAAAGACACAAGGAACACAAGAACACAAAGATACAAGGAAAGTATTAGTCCAAGAGACAGAAAGGGCCACATAAACCAGAGACTTCAACAGCCAGAGACCAGAAGAACTAGATGGTGCCCAGCTACCAGCAATGACTGCCCTCAAAGGGAACACAACAGAGAGTCCCTGATGGAGCAGGAGAAAGGTGGGGTTCAGAACTCAAATTCTAGTCAGAAGACCAGACTTAATGGTCTGAGACTTGAGGAACCCCGGAAGGCATGGCCCCCAGATTCTCTATCAGCCCAGAAGTAAAACAATTTCCAAGGGCAACTCTTCAGACAGGGATTGGACTGGACGGTGGGACTTAAAGTGATACTCATGAGGAGTGTGCCGCTTAGCTCAAGTAGATAGAAGAGACTAAATGGGCAGCTTCAGTCCGGAGGTGAGATGGGAAGGCAGAGAAGGTTAGGAGCTGGTTGAATGGACATGGGGAGTCAGCGGTGGAAAGAAGGAGTGTGCTTTCACAATATGGGTAGAGCATTAGGGTCACATAACAATGTATGTATAAATTTTTGTATGGGAGACTAACTTGAAATGTAAACTTCATTTAAACTACAACAATCAACAAAACAAAACAAAAATATGGATGTAAACAGAAGGAAGAAACAGCTGTGAGTTCCAAGAAGAATGGGAGGATTTCTTAGTTTTAAGCCTTCTAGCACTATTTGCCTTTTAACCTATGTGCAAGTACTATGTTGATTAAGAAAAATTTTTAATGAGGAAAAAACCATAAATATATTCAGAAAACCAGAATTCCATGCCCACTAATTTTTTCTTCTAAGAATACTTTCTTCAAAACTCCTATTTCCAAAACAAGGTAACTGCTTCCCTTTAAAAATGTCTAAATATTTCAAACGTACATAAAAGGAGAGAAAAAAATATAAACATCAATCTCAACCACTGAGATTTAACAAATGTTTAGTCTTACTTATTTGTTTCTTTGCATATTTGAGGAATAAAGTACTATACAGTTGAACCCTATTTCCTTTTAAAATATTTATTAAATCATATACTTTAAATATTTGCACCTTAATGTATATTAATTATGCATAAATAAATCTGTTAAAATATTTTAAAATGCATATTTATTCAGCCCCGGTGCCACAGTGGTTATGAAATTGGCTGCTAACCAAAAGGTTGGCAGTTTGAATCTACCAGCCACTCTCTGGAAACCCCACAGGGCAGTTCTATTCTGTCTTGTAGGGTCACTATTAAGTTGGAATCAACTTGAGGGCAACAGGTTTGTTTTTTCTGTTTACTATATACCAGGCATAGTTCTAGGTACAGAACTTGGGACAGATAACTGAACAAAACAGACAAGGATCCCTGCCCTCACAGACATTACCTTTTGCAGAGGGGCTGTTTGTTTTTCGTTTGACAATTCTCCAATATTCTTTTCAACTAATCCAAAAGAATCCCTTAGTTTACATACGATATTTCTTGTCTCATAAACATAACATGTTCATTCCACCTCTGTTTCTTTGTTCACATCATTATCATTATCCTTCTAGGCGTCTGAATCCTAACCATCCTTCAAGTCGCAGCGCAAGACCCACTTCTTATAAAGGTGAAACTTAAATACTCCAACCCTCTCCTAAAGCATTTAGAGTCTTTATTTGAATTTTATTGTCTAATATTATTTAAAATTTTTTCTTATGTCTTGTAGCTCTCTCTACTAGATCCAAGATTCTTGAGAATTTACACAATTCCTGTTTCTTCCACAGTACCTACCAAGTGCAGAGTAGCCACCTTTAAAGTATTCCACTGTTTCCCATTAACAGGCTATTGTTCTCTAGCAAATCACTAATAATTTTTTTCATAATTTTGTAGTTATAAGCTACTGACAGATTGGGTTTCTCTCTCTGGATATTTATGAGAGCAGAATAAAGAAAGAACAAACCTTGAATTCAGACTGAGTTGTACTGGAATCTTCACTATATCACTTTTGAGCTAGGTGACTCCTGCATGTTATTTAACTTCTCCAGTCCTAGTTGCCTAATTTGTAAAATGGAAATAATTATCATCCTCACATGGTTGTTTTGAGGACTAAAGGTGATACTGAGAATATAACAGTATTATGCTTCTTTCTCTTTTTCCAGTCCTTTGTCATAATCTGTTACAAGGATTGGTAAGAAACATTTCCTGACTTAATCTTAAAAACTGTAATGGAGACATGGCTAAAAATTTTTTTTTATTGTGCTTTAGGTGAAAGTTTACAGCTCAAGTTAGTTTCTCATACAAACATTTGTACACACATTGTTATGTGACCCTAGTTGCTATCCCTATAATGTGACAGCATATTCTTCTTTTCCACCCCAGATTTCCTGTGTTCATTCAACCAGCTCCTATCCCCTTCTGCCTTCTCATCTCACCTTCAGACAGAAGCTGCCCATTTAGTCTTGTGTATCTACTTGAACTAAGAAGCACACTCCTTACAAGTATCGTTTTCTGTCTTATAGTCCAGTCTATTCTTTGTCTGAAGAGTAGGCCTCGGGAATGGCTTCAGCTCTAGGCTAACAGAGAGTGTGGGAGTCATGTCTTCTGGAGTTCCTCCTGTCTCAGTTAGATCATTAAGTCTGGTCTTTTTACTAGAATGCACGTTCTGCACCCCACTTTTCTCATGCACCGTCAGGGACTCTTGGCTAAGAAATTTTTTTTCACTAATATAAACTTTTCAAAACATTCATATACTTATTGAACCTCCCACCCGTATGTGCAAGAAAATGATTTAGAACTAAAGATACAAGGGTAAATATGACAGACAAGGTCTCTATTATCACGGAGGTTAGAGACAACAAGGACAAAGACACTGAATTAGTAACTACAAACACAGCATAGAATTATGAAGTCAAAATTCATTCTGACACGGACATGAAGTCACTATTATTTTATCATAAATGAGTAATATGCAAATAAGCCAAGTAAAATTTATTTATGTGAGCTGAGTAAGCTTCTACAAACATATCACAGTTAAATGAAACGGATTAACCTAAACTGTGTACCGTCTGTACAGAGTGCTGTCTGACAAATATCTAAGTTGTCAGCATGAAACTGGACATCAGAATGAGCAGACAAACAGAATTTCCTTCATTGTACTTCAGTCTACTTCCAATTAGTACCACCACCATCTTACATTTATATGGTAAGTCATAGTTTACTAAACACCTTTCAAAATGCTATCCCATTTACTCCCAAATAAAATCAGTCAGGAGACAGAGTAAGTTGAGCTTTATGGAATATATCCACTAAAACAGAAATCCACTCAAAATAGATTTAGACTACTAAGAAATGTAGTCTTTTTAATGTACATTTTAGAATTTGAGTAGGAAAGAATCTGCATATTACTATTTATTTTATAAGCATGTACTCCAAGCCACATGGGGATGGGGGTTCGGTATAGGTTTGTAGTAAGATATTTTTATACAAATGGGCATGTGACTCCTTTTATATAGAAGCTCTTCTATAGAAGATGTCCCATGAATGGTATCAGGCCTATCAGCCTTCAAGAGCAACCTAACTAAGGCAGTATCAGAAAAAGACACTTTAAAAGACAGGTGAATTCTGGTTTATTAAACACTGAATGATAGAAAATAAAACCATTTGGAAAGTTTTAGCTTAGCTTATCTGTGTTTAGAGAGCCCAGGTAGCACAGTGGTTAAGTGCTCAACTGCTAACTGAAAAGTCGGTGGTCTGAACCCACCAACTGCTCCGCAGGAGAAAGATGTGGCAGTCTGCTTCTATAAAACTTTAAAGCCTTGGAAACCCTACGGGGCAGTTCTACTCTGTCCTATAAGGTCGCTATGAGTTGGAATTGACTTAGTGGTAACAGGTTTTGTTTCGGGTATCTATGCTCAGGGTAATGAAGAAATATCTTTTTGTCCTCTTCTAGGAAAAAACAGTTAATGAAGTAGTTTTACACTCCTAAGGACAAAACTGAGGAGCCCTGCTGGAGTACTGGCTAAGTGTTTGGCTGCTAACTGCAAGGTCAGCAGTTCAAACCCATCAGCCGCTCCACGGGAGAAAGACGTGGCAGTCTGTTCTTATAAAGACTTCAGCCTTGGAAACTCTGTGGGTAAGTTCTACTCTGTCCTACAGGGTAGCTATGAGTCAGAATCAACTCAATGGCAATGGGTAAGGCCCAAAATAGGCACAACCTTGCTTGCCAAAAACGAAGACAACTTGAAGCACTGACTGATGAAGGTCAAAGACTAAAGCTGTCAGCATGGATTATGACTGAGTGTGAAGAAAACAAAAATTCTCACAACTAGACTGATAAGCAACACTATAAATGAAGAAAAAAAATGAAACCGTCAATGATTTCATTCTACTTGGATCAACAATCAATGTCCATGGAAGTAGCAGTCAAGAAATCAAATGATAGATTGCACTGAGCAAATCTGCTGCAGAAGATTTCTTTAAAGTTTTAAAAAGCAAAGATGTCACTTTGATGACTAAGGAGCACTTGACCCAAGCCATGGTCTTTGCAATCACTTCAAATGCATAGGAGAACTGGACAAGGAAAAAGGAAGACCGAAGAAGAACTGATGCATTCCAACTGCGGTGCTGGTGAAGAATACTGACTATATCGTGGTCTATCAGGAGAACGGAGACCTAGTGGCACAGCGGTTAAGAGCTATGGCTGCTAACCAAAAGTTCAGCAGTTCAAGTCTACCAGCTGCTCCTTGGAAACCTTATGGGGCAGTTCTACTCCATCCTGTAAGGTCACTATAAGTCAGATAATCAACTCAATGGCAATGGGTTTGGTTGGGCTTGAATCAGCAGAACAAACAAATCAGTCTTACAATAAACACAACCAGAATGCTCCTTAGAAACGAGGATGAAGACTTAAGCTTGCTTACTTTGGACATGTCACCAGAAAAGACCAATCACTGGAAAAGGATATCGCATTTGGTAAAGTAAAGGGTCAGTGAAAATGAGGAAAACCCTCAATGAGATGGATTGACACAATAGTCACAACAATGGACTCAAACATATCACATGTCATGAAGATGGTACAGGACCCAACAGCAACATTTCATTCCGTTATACGTAAGGTTGTCAGAGTTGGCTACTAAGAACAACTAACAAGGACCAAAGTGGTAGTGACAACAGTAATTTAAACGAGAAAAACCCTAAAGGAAAAGTAGAATTTACAGATTGTCAAGGTCACCGAGTCAGCCATCCTCTGACACCAAGAAATTCTTCCAGGGCTCCAAACTGAACTCTTACAAAGCCCACCCATCTCAAAGACAATCTTCTTTAGAAAACCTTCCATGGTTCCACTAATACATGTGAATACAGAATTACTACAAAGCAAGGGGAGCTCAGTTAGGTACGCTTAGGATTCACACTATCTTCACAGCCACCACTCTTGTCTCAAGTATCATTGTCTCCTTGCAACCATTCTCACCCCTTTTCAACCCAGTTTCTACACAGTAGTCAGAGTGGCCTTTTTAAAATACAAATCTGATTTTAAAACTCCTCTGCTTAACCCCCTTCAACGACTTCTCATTGCCCTCAGAGTAAGGTTCAAATCCTCTGGGTAATGTTAAATGGGATTCATTGTACTCTTCTCACTACATCCGAATGTTTGAAATTTTCTACATAAAAGTTAAAAAAAAAAAAAAAAAAGTCAGTTCCAAATCCTTAACATTGCTTAAAAAGCCCTGCAGGAGCTATCTGGCTCTAACCTACTGTATCACAGCTCCCTTTTGCTTTCTACCCTACAGATGTTTAAATTTCCCAAATGCGTCATCTTCCCTAAGCCTCTTTGGAAGGTATTTCCTTTGCAGGGACCTTCTCCCCTTTGGGAGTCACCTCCACCACATTCTATTTATCCACAGTATCTCCGATCAAAGGTTACTTTCCTAGGAAACCAGACCTGATTTCCCCAGCAGGGATAAGTTCCCCTGTTACATGTTCTCACAACACTTACATTCTTCCTTTTTAGCTTCTATTACACATTTATCTGAGATTATTTAATATGTTTCCTCCAGTGAGACTGTAAATTCCTTAACAGCAGAGTCTGCAGTGGCCAATGTCATATCCTTAGCACTTAGCAGGTAATAGTTATTATTTGAATGATAGGTTATTAACTTACCAAAGTATGTATTAAATAATTAATACTAAATATGTATTAATTAAAATATGCACATAAAGTATTTATCGCAGTGCCCGGTTAAGAGTAAATGCTCAATAAGCAGTAGTTTCTGTTACTGTTGTATTCTGCATTGCATCATTATAATTTGTTTGCTTAATCACTCTCTGTACACAATTCTCACTCATTTTTGGGTTCCACCAGTACTTAGCACTAAATTTAGTATTATACCTATGTGCTCAAAATTCATTAAATTTAATTGTTTTTAAACCAAAACAACTTTCAGCACTTAGAAGACACAAAACAAACTTTTAAAGAGTTTTTCCCTAGTAAACAAAAATAAAATTAGACTACAATTTAAATAATTATAAACACTCCAAAATTAAGACACATTTGAGCCATGACTATGAAATAAAGCTGATTTTCACGTCGCATATACAATCACATATATCTTACTTATGATTCCACACTGTTCCCTTCTCCCTTCTGCACTAACATCAGTACAGACTATCAGCGCTCTATCTTTATTTTTTAATTACTTCAAATTACGTACTAAGGAACCAACAGTAGACGTCACACCAATATTTCCTTTTTTCTTTCTGGAAAATAATAATTTTATTACTGAGAGTGAAAAGAAAAACAGATACATAGAAATATATATATATATATATATATATATATATATATATATATATATAAAACAGAGAACATCAGACCTATAAAATATCAAAGAAAGCGAGTTACGGAAGACGGGTGAAGTGAACCATGAAACGTCCACCTAAAAACCTTCGAGAGAATCGAAAACACACATACTCTGCATTTTTGAATTGCGTCTTTGCAATGTACGCCTTTGGAAACTGAAACAATTTGACAGCACATAACTCGGAATCTCTGAGACCCCTTTGAAAGAAAAAACCAAATTACGCACTTTTCAGTTCAACCTTCCTGCATTCCCCACTAAAGCAGCCAGCCCAGTCAGGGACTGTGATCCGCGGCTCACCTGGGCTGGGCAGGGCAGGAGCCTCGCCCCGGCCGCGGACCGAGAGAGCCCTTTCCTGTGCCACAGACGAGGGGTCTGAAACCCCCAGACCTGGGATTTATCCAGACAAAGACAAGCCCATGGAGCTTCGCCCGCGGGAACGACCTCCACAGCCTCGCCAAGAAATGCCCTCCCCAACCCCTCACCCGCTGAAGTAGGGCGAGGCAGCAGGAATCTCACCTCCGGGCGCGGCCGATGGAGATGGCCGCGCCGCGGTGTCGCCTCACGGCCTCCTCCTCAGTTCCCTCAAAGCCCGCGGGCTCCACCGCTGCCGGTACGCTGGAGCCCCTCAGACCCGGAATTCCGCCGCCCCTGTGACCCCCTCACGCTCAGAGGGCGCTACCACTGCGCCGCATAGATCTGACCCTCCTCCCTCCGTCTCCTTTGCGGAGCGATGGAGCACGCACCGAGGAGGGCTCCGCGCAGACTCGAGGAGCTCGGGAGCGCGCAAGGGGGCGGGGCTTGCCACGGCCGGTCGCGTCAGGCCTCCGCGTTAAGGGCGCCTAGTGCTTTCTTCCGCTAGTGCCTCATTAGGTGCAGAAAACGCAGGGAGCTAGGCGTGGAGTCACCCGAGAAACCAGCATTTATTTACTTCTGTACCTCTTCAGCTTCTGTTTGAATCCATGGAGAGATTTCTCTGCATTTTGACAATGTTGAACTTTGCCTGAGCCCTGTGATCCTGCAAAGCAGTGTTTAAAGAAATTCCCCCACGACTTTGTGTTTCAGAAATGGTTTACTGCAAGAAACCATCCTTCCCCAAGTAGTTAAGACTTACGAATTCCCTCTTGTTTACCTATGACAATGTCAAACGTAGACCCACCAAATTCCCATTCTTTTCCTCATAAATAGATTAGCTGAACTGTTTGTACCAACTGACCAATCTGGACAAAATACTGGCTACCTTGACTTGACCAAACCGTAGTTAATTAAGTTAATTAAGCTCTCTCTCCCCTCCGGGTCCCTTTACTTTGACACCTTGTCAGCCTAAACCAGAATACAACCTGCTCCCCAATTTAGGCTGGCCCTGTTGTTGGTTGCCAGTCCATTCTGAATCGTGATGATCCCTTAGAGTCGCCATGAAGCTGGGCTTGGGGTGAAATATTCTATGATCTACTGCCCTATCACTGCCACCTTCCTCAGTTCACCCCACTTACACCCCATCCTACTTCTCCCACATCCAATTCTTTCTAGCCTTGTTCCCACCTTCCTGTAAAAGAAACCCTCTTTCTGCCCGGCTTTGCAGAAGTTTGCAGACCTCATAGAGTGTTCTTCCTATTGCGGTAGACCCCTCCCTCCGTTGTAATAGTTCCTTTCAACCTTCTAGCAATAATCCTTTCAAATAAAATCTCTCCTTATCTAAATCCCGATTTGTTTTTTGACAGTTGAGCAGTCTTGTTGCAATAGCGTCCCTCCCCTTATTATAATAGCTCCTCCCCGCTCCTTGCAATAATCTTTTCAAATAAAGTCTCCTTTCCCAAATCCAGATGTTTTTTATTTGACAGTTTTTGGTGACGGACCTCAGACTGAGATTGAGCCTTACATATGGATCTCCACCATCCCCACTCAGGTAATAGCATTTTTATGAGTCCTTTAACTCTTCTCCTGTTAAAGGATTGGGGATCCCTCTGTGAGTTCAAACCGGTTATCTTCTCTGTTGAAGCACATACGATAAGGAGTTACTTTAATTTCTTTGGGCATAGTGACTTTTCTTTGGCCCTTCCGTGAGGTCTTTAATGTCTTTTGACCCAAAATCATTTGTTGAAGAGACTCCTACTTTATTCTTTATTGTAAGACTGCTTTGGCTATTTGGTGGCCCTTGTAGTTCCGTAAAAATTTGAGGATTGGCTCGTCTATTTCTTCAAACAAGGCTGTTGGAATTTTGATAGGGAATACATTGAATCTATAGAAATCGTTTTGGGTAGTATGGACATCTTAACAGTAGTAAGTCTTCCAATCCATTTATTCAGGTCTTCCTTGATTTCTTTCAGTAATGTTTTATAGTTTTCCATGTACATCTTTGAGCTCCCTGGTTGAATTTATTCCTAAGTGTTTTTTACATGCTACTATAAATGGAATTGTTTTCTTTCCTTTTCAGAATGTTCCTTGCTGGTGTACAGAAACCCAAACGATTTTTGTGTGTTGATTTTGCATCATGTTTGGTAAAGTAGGGGTCAGCAGAAATGAGGAAAACCCTCAATGAGATGGATTCACACAATAGCCTCAACAACGGGCTCAAACATATCAAAGATCATGAAATGGCACCCAAAATCAACAAAACTTACTGCCATCAAGTCGACTCCGACTCATAGCGACCCTGTAGGACAAAGTAGAACTGCCCCGTAGAGTTTCCAAGGATATAAATCTTTCCGCAAGTGTACTGCCACATCTTTCTCCCGTGGAGCTGCTGGTGTGTTCAAACCGCCGACTTTTCGGTTAGCAGCTGAGCGCTTAACCACTGCACCACCAGGGATCCTCGAAGATGGCAGAGGACCAGGCAATGTTTCACTTTGTTATACATAAGGTCACCATGCGTTGGCGCCAACTCCATAGCAACTAACAACAACATTGTTCTAATAGCTGTACCATTTGGTGTATTTTTTTTTAAAGTTGCACTATGGCAGTGATTCTCAAATTGTAGTGTGGTAAGAATCATCATAAGTGCTTGATAAAACCCAGATTTCTGGGTCCCATGCTGGTGTTTCTGATTCAGGTGATAGGCCTGATAATTAACATTTTAACAAGTTGCCAGGTGATTATATGGAGCCCTATTGGCACAGTGGTTAAGAGCTTATCTGCTAGCCAAAATGTAAGCAGTTCGAATCCATCAGCGCTCCTTGGAAACCCTATCAGGCAGTTCTACTCTGTCCTATAGAGTCGCTTTGAGTCGGAATCGACGCCACGGCAGGGTTTTTTTTAACAGGTGATTACGATATTGCTGGTCCAGGGAACACGTCTTTAGGGCCATTGCTCTAGGATTTGGAGTACACAACCTTTAACTTGTCACAGTCTACCTTCACATAATATTATACTTCTTTGGGTATAATGTAAAAACTGAGCAACAGTATACTTCAAGTTCTCCCTTTCTGGCCTTTATGTTATTGCTGTCATACAGTTTATTTTTACAAGTATTATAAACCTTACATGATATTATTATTGTTTTTGCTATAAACAATTGTATTTTTAAAATATTTACAATTGAGAATATAGTTACCTTTTCCATCATTCTTCATTCCTTTGTATAGGTCTGTGTTTCCACTTGGTATCATTTTCTTCTTGCCTAAAGAACTTCCTTTAACATTTCTTGTAGTCCAAATCAGTTTGTGACAAATTCTATTGGTTTTTATTTAGGTGGGAACTTTATTCTTTATTTTTTAAAAAAGAAACTTGAAAATTTTGAATAAATTTACTCTTCAGAAAAGTTGCAAATATAGTACAGAGAGTTTCTGTGTACTCCTCACTCAGTTTCCTCTACTAATAACATCTTACATTACCATGGTATATTTTTCAAAACTAAGAAACTAACATATCTACATACTGTTAACTAACTCCAGACTTTATTTTCATTTTACCAGTTTTCCAAAGTCTTTTCCAAAGTGGCTGCACCATTTTACGTTCCTACCTCCATATCCTTGAAAATACTTGTTGTCTTTTTTATTATAACCATTCTAGTGGGTGTGAAGTGGTGTCTCATTGTGGTTTTGATTTGCATTTCCCTAATGACTAATGATATTGAGCATCTTTTCATGTGCTTATTGGCCATTCATATATCTTTTTTGAGAAGTGTTTTATTCAACTCCTTTGCTTATTTTTTTTATTTGATTATTGGTCTTCTTATTGTTGAATTGTTAAGAGTTTTTTCAAGTTTATTCTGGATACAAGGCACCTCTAAGATATAAGATTTCCAGAAATTTTCTCCCATTCTATGAATTGTCTTTTCACTTTCTTGATGGTCTCCTTTGAAGCACAAATGTTTTTAGTTCTCATGAAGATCAATTAATCTTTTTCTTTTTTGTGTGTGCTTTTACTGTCATATATAAGACACCATTGCCTAATCCAAAGTCACAAAGATTGACTCCTAGGTTTTCTTCTAAAGAGTTTTATAGTTTTATCTATACATTTATGTTCATGTAATCCATTTTGACTTAATTTTTGCATATAGTTTATATAAGAGTACAAATTGACTCTTGCATGTGGAATAGGGAATAGCACTGTAATAGGGAATAGCACTGAAATAGGGAAATGTGAGACATCTGACTTCGTCCTTCTTTTTCAAGTTTTGGCTATTCTGAGTCCCTTGCATTTCCTTAAGAATTTGAGGATTAGTTTGTCAATTTCTACAAAGAAGTCAGCTGTGATTTTTATAGGAATTGCATTGACTCTGTTGACCAATTTGGAGAGTAATGTCATCTTAACAATATTAGTCTTCCAATTCATGAACATGGATATCTTTTCATTTATTTAGGTCTTCTTTAGTTTCTTTTAACGGTGCTTTGAGTTTTTAGTGCATGAGTCTCGCACTTCTTTTGTTAAATTTATTCCTAAGTATTTTATTCTTTTTGATGCTATTGTAAATGGAATTTACTTCTTAATTTCCTTTTTGGATTGTTCATCGTTTGTGTATAGAAATACAATTGATTTTTGTATATTGATCTTGTACCTTGAAAACTTGCTTAACTTGTTTATTCGTTTAATAGTTTTTTATGGATTCCTTAAGACTTTTCTGCATATAAGATCATGAAATATATGAAGGCTTTATGAATTTGTGTGTCATCTTTGCACAGGGTCCAATTTTAGTATATTTGCTGCCAAAGCAATCGATCATTTCCTTTCATCATATTTATTTTGTTGCTAAAGTTGTTCCAGCTTTGGCCACTGGAAGTTTTTTCAGGTTGGGGTCTATGTTCCTTTGACATGCTACCTTCCTTGTATTTTTTGATCATGGTCTTACTTTCTGGTACTACAAGGTACTCTATACTCATCTTGCATTTTTCTTCCCTTGGCCCTAGAATCAGCCACTTCTCTGGGAGCTGTTTTTTTAAATTGAAAAACAGTATTTAGCAACCAAGGTCTGTACTGTTCTTTTTGAAGGATATTTTTGGTGTTCATCAAATTCTAGGTTCATGTAACTTTTTTTTTCATTCAGCATGTGTCATGGTTTGAATTATGTCCCCCAAAAAATGTGTGTATCAGTTTGGCTAGGCCATGATTCCCAGTACTGTGGGATTTTCCTGTATGTTGTAAACCTGCCTCTATGATGTTAATGAGGGAGGATGGGTGGCAGTTGTGTTAGTAAGGCAGGACCTGATCTACAAGACTGGATTGTGTCCTGAGGCAATCTCTTGAGATATAAAAGACAGAAGTGAGCAGTGAGACAGGGGGACCTCATACCATCAAGAAAGCAGTGCTGGGAGCAGAGGGCGTCCTTTGGACCTGGGTCCCTGCGCCAAAAAGCTCCTATACTGGGGGAACACTGATGAGAAGGCTGAGAGAGAGAAAGCTTGCTCCTGGAGCTGACACACTGAATTTGGACTTTTAGGCTACTTTACCGTAAGGAAATAAACTTCTCTTCTTTAAAACCATCCACTTGTGGTATTTCTGTTATGGCAGCACTAGATGACTAAGACAACACACTAATGGAATTCCTTTTTTTTTTTTTTTTGGCCTACACAACTTCTGATGGGAAGTCTGCTGTCATTCTCACATTTAGTTCACAATTATGTCAATCTGCTTCTGTAAAGATTACAGTCAAGAAACCCTATGGAACAGTTCTCTTTTGTAACACATGGAGTTACCATGAATTCGAATTGACACAATGGCAAATTTTTAGACGTATGATGTAATCATACATATATCATGGAAGTTCCATTTTATTTCTAGTTTGCTGATTTTATCATAAATTAGTGTTGAATTTCTCTGCATCTATTGATGTGATAATATTTAATACATCTTTAAAATATGGTTATTATACTAATTCTCAGACGTTAAACCAGCTTTGTATTCTTGGAATATTGGTGTATTATTTCCTTTCTTGTAAGGCCACCATCTGGTTTTGGTGCCAGTATATTTCAAACTTAATAAAATTAGATGGGAAATGTTGCTCAACCTCTATTTTCTGAAAGAGTTTTTGTAGACTTGGTATTATTTTGCCCCTAAAAATTTGATAGAATTTACTAGTGAAGGTAGTCTTCACTAATCTTTGTGTTTTCTTTGTGCAATGGTTTTATGAATTCATTTCCTTTGAATTACAGGGTGAACTATACGTGTTTTACTATCATATGCTCTTAGGTATGATTATAGGCTCTTTGGACGGCAGGAAACAACACAAAGACACCGGGAGAGATGAAAGGCTTATTCATTGTTACTTACAGCTTCAAATGAGAGAAAGTTACCAAGCTGGACCACACAGGGGATTGCAGCTAGGGACAGAGTATCAGTGAGATGGAGTTGTAGGAGATGGTTTATGTATAGCAAGTGGGGTGGGGTTACCAGGTTTCACAGGCTTCCTGGGGATTGGATATTTTTAATAATTCTGTAGCCTCTGGGGTTTAGGGGCTGTCTCTAGTTGTTTGGTACCTGGCCCTAGGTCTATCAGGGTGGGTGCATAGTGACCCCAGAGTGTGAAGGCTCGATAAGGGAGGTAGAATGGTTGGAGTGTGGACCTGATTAGCTGTTGAAGAAGGGCACCAGTGAGTTTGAGGCTAGGGCCACAAAACTGGGTCAAGACAGCATTTTAGGAAAAATCTATATTAAACTGGGTCATTTGCCTTTTATGTTTTTCTTCAGTTTGTTTTAAAGTTGTGTGTATGCATATTTTATAGAATTTCCCCTTTTCATCTTTATTATCAAATTTATTGACATAAAGATATTTATACTATTCCCTTATTATCCTTTTTAATGTCTGTGGATATCAAGTGTTGTTCCTTCCTTTGTTACTGATAGTAATTTCTGTCTTCTCTCTCTGTATCTCTCTTTCTTTTTAAAAATTTTTATTGTACTTTAGGTGAAAGTTTACAGCACAAATTAGTTTCTCAGTCAAAAATTTATACACAATTTTTTTTGTCGCATTGGTTGCAATCACCGCATTGTGTCAGCACTCTCCCCCTTTCCCTTTCAACCCTGGGTTCCCCATGTCCATTGTTCCTGTGTTCCTGTCCCTTCTGCCTTCTTGTCTTTGCTTTTCGGCAGGTGTTGCCCATTTGGTCTCATATACTTGATTGAACTAAGAAGCACGTTCCTCATGTGTGTTATCGTTTGTTTTATAGGCCTGTCTAATCTTTGTCTGAAAAGTGGGCTTTGGGAGTGGCTTCAGTTTTGAGTCAGCAGGGTGTCTGGGAGCCATAGTCTCAGGGGTTCAGCTAGTCAGGCTGGTAAGTCTGTCACATGGAGTCACTATGAGTTTGAATCAACCTGACGGATCCTAACAATCTGAAGTAAATTTAGACTTCAGAAAATTTGCAAAAATGGTATAGAGCTCCCGTATACCCTTCACTCAGCTTCCTCTGTTGTTAACCTTACTTAATCATAGTAGAATTATGAAATCCAGGAAGTTAAAAATGATCAAGTACTCTTAATTAAAGACAATTTAAATTTCACCAGGTTTTACACTCATTTATTTATTTTTTATCCAGAATCTAAATCAGGGTCTCACATGGCATTTAAAATTTTATGTATTGTTATTGTCCTGCTATCTTTTAAACTCCTCAGTCTTTCCTTGTCTTTCATGACCTTGATAGTTTTGAAAAATACCTTTCGTTTATTTCATAGAAAGTCTCTCAATTTGGATTTATCTGATGTTTTCTCATAATTACTTTGAGGTTTTGCATTTTTGGAAGGAATACCACAGAAATGATATTGTGTCATTCTGAATGCCTAATATCATGTGGTACATGATGTTGCTAGGGCCTTATGACTGGTGATGTAACTTAGATCACTTGGTTAAGTTGCTTTCTGCTAAGTTTCTCCAGTAGAAAGTTACTATTTTTTTTTCTTTGTAATTAATAGATCTCATATGGGGGAGACTATGCAATCATCCACGGATCTTGCCTGAAATAATTATCATTGTAGTGTTACCTAACGGTGATTTTTCTATTTTCTTCTACATTTGTTACTTGGATTTCTTCTGTTAAGATGGGTGATCATTCTCCATATTTATTTATATATTCAATTATCTTTTTATATCAGTATGGACTTATGAATTATTATTTTTTAATTTTATGGGTTACGGTACAATACTATTATTATTTTTTGTTGCTCAAAGTATTCTAGCTTTAGCCATTGGCTGCTCTTTCATTGTGGTTCCTGTTTCCTTTCAATATGCTCCCATCCTTGTAAATTAGCTTTACTGAGGTACAATTGACATACAATAAGCTGCATGTATTTAAACTGCGTAATTGGATACATTTTTACATATATACACTCATGAAAATACCCATACAGTCGCAAAATTTCCTCTTGCCCCTCCTAAATCCCTCCCTCTTACTTCTTTTCTCCCTCTTCACCCTCAGGCAAACATTGATCTACTTCTGTCATATAGTTTAATTTGTATTTTCTGGATTTTTATATATGTTCAATCATGCAATATGTGTTTTTTGGTCTGACTTCTTTCATTCAGCATAATTATTTTGATATTCATTCAAGTTGCTGTGTATATTAATAGTTCATTCCTTTATATTTTTGAATGGTATTTTATGGTATGGATATATCACACTTTGTCTATTTGCCTGTTGATGAACACCTGGGTTGCTTCAAGTTTTTGGCTATTACAAATATAGCTGCTATGAACATTCATGTGTAAATGTTTGTGTGGACAAATGCTTTTATTTTTCTTTGTTAAAATTCTAGGAGTGGAATGGCTGGATAATATGGTAGGTGTATGTTTAACTCTTTAAGAAACTGCCAATCTGTTCCCCAAAGTGGTTGTACCATTGTATCTTTCGACCAGCTGTGTATGAGAGTTCCAGTTGCTCCAAATCTTTGACAGCCCTTGGTATGGTCAGTCTTTTTAATTTGGGCCATTCTTATAAGTATGTGGAGGTTTTAATTTACGTTTCTGTAATTACTAATTATGTTGCGTTTCTTTTCCTGTGCTTATTTGCCACATGTATGTCTTCTTTGGTGAAGTGTATGTTTTGCTCTTTTTTTCACTAAGGTGTGTGTTTTCTTACCATTGAGTTTTGAGAGTTATTTATATATTCTGGATACAAGTTCTCTATCAGATATATGCTTTGCAAATATTTTCTCCCAATCTATAACTTACCTTTTCATTCTTTAAACATTATCTTCTGAAGAGTACAACTTCCAAAATATGATGAAGCTCAATTTATTAACTTTTTAATTTTATTGATCATGCTTTTTGTTTCTTATCTAAGAAATCTTTGTCTAATCTAAAGTCACAAAGAATTTCTCCTATGTTTTCTTCTTGAAGTTTCCCTGTTTTCGATCATACACTTAGGTCTATTACCTATTTTGGGTTAATTTTTATATAAGGTAAAAGATATATGTAAAAGTTCATTTTTTTGCATATAAATATTTAATTTTTCCAGCACCATTTATTGAATAGACTTCCTTTCTCCACTGAATTGCTTTTGCAAGCTAGTAAAAAGTTAATTGACCATATATATTTGGGTCTATTTCTTCAGTCTATCTTTTGTTCCATTGACCTGTCATAACCATCTTTTCAGTTTGTTTGCATAAAACCAGATTGAAACACGGTTCACACATTCCATTTGTTTCAAATTCCATTTAGTTTTTGTTTTACAATTTAAATTTTGAAATAATTACATATTCACAGGTAGTTGCAAAGATAGTAGCCAGAGGTCCCGTGTACACTTCACCCAGTTTCCCCCAGTAATCATAATGTTATAACCAGGGATTTGACATTGGTACTATGTGTCTGTATAGTTCTATGCCTTCTTATCACATATGTAGATTTATGTAACCACCACCACAATCAAGATATAAAACTATTCCATGACCACAACACTTTCTCTTGTGTTAATCTTTTATAGTTTCACCCTCCCACTCCCCACCATCCCCAACCCCTGGCAACCGCTAATCTGTTTACCATGTCTATAATTTTTTCATTTTGAACTTGTTATAATAGTGTTATATACATGAAACCATGCAGTATGTGACCTTCTGAGGTTGGCTTTTTTCCCTCAGCATAATGCCCTTGAGATCCATACAAGTCTTTACATGTTTCAATAGTTCATTCCTTTTTATTGTTTAGTATTCCATTGTATGGATGTACCACAGTTTGTTTAACAATTTACCTATTGAGGGACATTTTGTTGTTTCTCATTTTGGCCATTACAAATAAACTGGTATAAACTGTAGTCTACAGGTTTTTGTGTGAATATAGTTTTGATTTCTCTGGAACAGATGCCCAAAGTGCAATTACTGGGTGTATGTTTAGTATTTTTTTTTTTTTTTTTAAGAAACTGCCAAACTATTTTTCAGAGTGGTTGTACAGCTTTACATTTCCTCCAGCAATGTATGAGTGATTTAATTACTTTGCCTCTTTGCCAGCATTTGGTATTGTCACTATTTTTTATTTCAGTTGTTCTAATAGGCACACAACAGCAATAATAGGTGAGTAGTGATATCTCCTCATGGCAGTCATTCGCATTTCCCTAAAGGCTAGTGAGGTTGAGTATCTTTTCAGGTGCCTTATTTGCCATCCACACATCCCCTTTGGTGAAATGTCTCTTCATGTCTTTTGCCCATTTTTTTAATTGGATTGTTTGTTTTTTTAATGTTGAATTTTGAGAGTTCTTTATATATTCTAGATGAGTCGTTTATGAAATATGTGGTTTGCAAATATTTTTTGTCAATCTATACCTTCTGTTTTCATCATCCTAAGTGCGTCTTTCACAGAACAAACATTTTAAATTTTGGTGATGTCCAATTTATCAATTTTTTTCTTTTATGGATTGTGTTTTTGGTGTTATGTCCAAGAACTCATTTTTGTAAGTCCTATGTCATCCTTTTGAATTTGCTTGTCATTTTTATAAGCTTTTGCTTATTAATATTTTCTAATGTTTCACTCCTTTAATATCTAAACCCTTGTTTTATGTATCTGAATATAGATTTTTGTGAGTCTTAATCTGATGTCAGGAGCCTCGGTGGGGCAGTGGTTAAGCACTCAGCTGTTAACCGAAAGGTCAGAGGTTTGAAACAACCAGCTGCTCCTAGCTCCTCGGGAGAAAGATGTGACAGTCTGCCTCAGTAAAGACTTAGAGCCTTGGAAACCCTATGGGTCAGAATTGATTAGATGGCAACTGGTTTTTATTCTGATGTCTATTCTTTTTTGCTTGCTGTTTTACATAACTTTTTTTTGTGTGTTTTGTGGATTTTTTACTGTGAGTCATATTCATGAGACTTTATTTTTTTTGCACCCCCTGTTGAAGGTTCATTATTTCAGAGCTGATTTATGTTTGCTTTTACCTTTTTTTTAGGAACACTTTTGACTCAAGTGTATTTAGTCTAAATTATTATTCTGAGAGTCTTCATACCTATAAGATTTGGTGAATTCAGGCTGTAAGTATGATGGAGGACCAGTCTGTTGTTTTGAATTTTCAAGGGATATATATTTTATCCCTCATTCTTAGTGTCAATTTTGGGAAAGGCAGTTTTCTTTGCCGTCCCCTGGGGATGAGTGATGGAAAGGTTGGGTTTACTTCTAATTCACCCTTACACTTAGGGTGAATCCTTTTGGTACCAGGATTTTGCAGGGTGATTCTGTTAGACTCATACTTGGAGCAGGTTCTAGACTTTGTCTCCTGTTGCATCTCCTGAAGCAGAGAAAATAGAAGGTCTGATCTACTGGGTTTGAGCAAATGCATTGAAATTGAAAGCTGTTTTTAGAGCTTTGCTTACGTGTCTGAATTCTTGCTGTCACTCAGTATCTTGCTGGCTCATGGATGTAGTTTTAAACAGTGTTAAAAAGAATGTTCTATTAAGACTTTTTAGTTATTTTCACTAGTTTCTACTATTGGAAACAGGCAACTCTTCCAAATCTTTTTCAAACTTTCTTTTGTCCATGTTGCCTTTCTACCTGGTTTGTGGCTTAACAAGCATCTCAAGGGTCATTACTACTCACAAGGTTTCCCTAACACCCTGCTTGTATTAGGCGTCTGTGCCTCATTCTTTATCACATTGTATCGCAGCTCAGTAGTTCCTTGCCTGTCCCTCACTCCCTATTTGTCTCTGAGCTCCGTGAGGGCCAGAACTATGTTGTTATTACTGTTTTTAAATCTCCACATATGTGAGCCTGCAGTGTACCTAATACTAGTTGGGTTTGGGGTAAACATTTGTTGATAGTAAATGGTATAACCCAAATTGTAATCTTTCCTCTCCAATTCAGGACTACAAAAACAAAAACAAAACAAAGGAGGAAAGCACACAAATCCTTTGTCAGCTAATCTGAATACCACACATCTCCCGGGACACTTCACACACTACTTAAAACCAGCCTGTTTCTGCAGGAAATGAAAAGGTTTTGTTCAATAATGTCATAGCTAACTGATTCAGGAAAGCCCAGGCCTACGTTCAAGTTCAATCTGAGGTCTCCACACACATTAAAAGGCTAGTTTTAAGTGGTGGGTGAAGAAGTGTCCTGGTGAGGAGTGTGATATACAAACTAGCGTAAAAAGGATTTGTCGCTTCCTGGAATCAGTACAGTTTTCCGAAAGAGAAAAACTGTGTCTCCATACCCAGTGCTACATGCAGTTCTGTTAAATGATTATGAGTTTGGATGGCATGAATGCCATCATTTTGATGCCACTTGGTGATTTTTACAGAACTTTTCTGGAGTCTTGTTTTTCTTGGTGTAGAAAAGAGCAATAATTTCTGCCCAATGGTAGGCTCTCTACCTCTTCTGTACCGTGAATTTTTGAAATGAACATAATCCCTACTTTACAGCCGAACTTTTAATATTGATTATCTGACTTAAATTTTTTTCCTTGAAAGTTAAATCACGAATTTTATATCTTTGGGTTCAGCAGACAGGCGGTGGGCACTGATAAACAAGACTAAGAATTCTTTGTGGCTCCACCTTGGCTAACGTTATAGGAAACGACCCTGCCTTGCTTTCTCTAAAGGCGGAGGGTTCTAGCGTGTGTGTGTGTGCGTGTGTGTGTGTGTAAAGCGGAGGGTTCTAGCATGTGTGTGTGTGTGTGTGTGTGTGTGTGTGTGTGTGTAAAGCGAAGGGTTCTAGCGTGTGTGTGTTTTAAAGCTACTCTGTGCCAGACACTGCATATGTATTTTATCACAGTTATTCTCATTTTTGCAGACAAAGTGCGACTCAAGTTTAGTATCTTGCCTTGGGGTAGCTCTGGGATTCCAATTCACTTGACTGCGCCCACGTCATCACCGTTCCCAGGACACCCCTTCCTCGTCCGCCTTTGCTGCTCATTCCTTACCCAATCCAGGTCACCTAGGGTGATGGTGAGAATGTCTGAGGTACTCGGGTCTCCGAAGGTATGAAGTGGTTCAGGATCAATTACTCCCAAGCTTGCGCTGTCACCTCTACCCCCGCCCTCCACCCCAAGCACTGCCTTTATTGCCGGCGAGACCAGGAAACCATAGAGATGACAGAGCCCAGAGCGTGTCTTCTCTCGCAGCCGAGAGTTGACGCCGCGCCGCTGGGCGGGGCCTACTGGAAGGCGAAGGCTAGGGGAGAGGAGGGAGAAACCGGGAAGGGAAGGGCTGACCGGCCTTGCAGCGCCCCACAGCGGCCACAGCCGGAAGCGGTCGCGCCGGCCCTGCGGCGCTTCAGCCCTGACGCACGGAGCGAGAGAGCTAGAACGAGAGAGAAAGGGGCAGAAATGGCGGCTCCGCTCACCTCTCGCTGAGGAGGGCGAAGCCGGCGGAGGGACTGTGTGTCGGCCCGGAGCATCACTCCCGCCTGTCCCTTTCTGCTTTCTTACGCCGACTTCCTTTCCTCTATCCTACTCTCGCCTGCCCTCGTCCGCGCTTCGCAGAGTCCGGGCCGGCTCGTCTCTCCCGGCCCGGCTCAGCTCCACTGGCCGTGACTGCCCGGCCGGCGGACCGGCCTTACTCGCCTCTCCTGGGCGCGGCAGCCGCGGTGTGGGTCCCGTCTCCCTGGCCGGACCATGGTGAACACCCGCAAGAGCTCTCTGCGCCTTCTTGGGTCCAAGTCGCCTGGGCCTGGGCCTGGGCCTGGGGCCGGAGCAGAGCCTGGGGCAACCGGAGGCAGCAGCCATTTCATCTCCTCTCGGACCCGCTCCTCCAAGACGCGCGCTGCCAGCTGCCCTGCCACCAAGGCCGGGGGAAGCGGTGGCGTCGCTCTGGACGAGGCCAGGGTAAGAACGCGGCAGCCCATGTCCGGAGGCTTGGAAGTCTTGGCCCGGCAGCCGGCGCTTTGTTTGGCCAGGTTGGGGGCAGGAAAGCTCCAGTGGAGACCGCTCAGGCGGCTGGACGCGATGTGCCCGTGCGGTGGAGGGTGGCACCGGGCTAGAAAGGGCCGCGACAGTTTTGGTGGCCCGGCTCTTTTGTGTAAAGAACAGAACTTGAGTCCAGGAGGAGAGGGCTTTGGGGGACCTTTGCGGGGGCATTAGAACCGTCCGCTTTCCGTGTCCTTGTCCTGCTTCAGAGGGGAATTCTTGTGGAGCAAGGGCGAAGGGCCGGAGTCCCTGGGTGGAAGGGCTGGAGAGGAGAAGTGAAAGTTTTCTGTGGTGTCAAACCCTTCTTAAAAGTGTGTCAGCTCTTGTCGGTGTCTGACTTCAGCTTACTCTCAAACTGTTTGGGGGTGGTTCAAGTTGGTGAGGAAATGAACAGAGAGCTCCAGTTGGCAGCCAGGCAGGGATGCTGAAAAAAGTTTGTAGTTGCTGTGACACCAACTTTAAAAACAAAATCAACGCTGTCGCCTCTCCATGCAGGAGAGATCAAACATGATATTGTAGCTTCAGTGCTGGAGATCCAGCCAGCTAACAAGCTTTCAGGTCACAAAGGGGGCATGAAAGAAACATGTGGAATGTTTTGGACAGTAGGTATAATCATCTCAAAATTGTATGGCTGCTTGGATGTCTACATTTTGTTGTGGGATTAGTTTACAAAAGGTGAATTAACACTTCTGTTGTCACACAATTGCAAAAGTGATATTTGAAGAAGTGTGTGCGTGGGTTTTTTTTTTTTTTTTAAAGTGGTGGAAAGATCTTGAAATTTTATTACCCACAGTGTTAAACGTAAGCTGGATGATCACTTTAAAGAAATTGACAAGTGTTACTGTGAGATTGGTCTGGAGTTTAGAAGAGTCTTGTTTCTTTCTAGAAGGAGGCTAACTTACCGAGAGTGATTTGGCTAGGAAATGCTGTTCATCTAAAAGCTTCTTTAAATCCACACCATTTTGTTATTCTTATGGGAGAAAGCAATTTTTTATGTTCTGTCAGGTCTACAAGTTTGCTGTTTGCATGTAGTTTTTCTCTTTGTGTTCTGTAGACTGTTCTAACACCTATCAGAATGAATCTAGGGAAATACAACAGAAACATTTTACTGTATTACTCTGAAATATATTTATTGTATCTTTGAAAATATTTTTGGCCTTTATCTTGCTAAAAATCTGGAAAATATTTCAAAAACTCAGTCAAATAGAATATTTTGGGGCTTACCGATCTCTTAGGTTGAAATAAGAAAGCTAAGTCTGAAAGTTGTGCAAACTATTCAACATAAGTATTCTGAAGACTCAGCTTTCTGTAGAAAGGATTGCAAAGATGTAGAAGCTTCCTGACTTCCTGAAGCTATCTTATCAAATTTAAAATAAAGGTAAATTAATTAAATTTAAAATAAAGGTAACTTTAAGAAAAGTTCTGCCCTCTACACTTACGTACAAATATAATATTTAGAGTATAAGCATGTAATTGTGTCATGCCATGACAGTCCAGTCTATCAGAGCAGCATCTAACTCATCAAAAGCAGTTAGCTCATCTGTCACTGATCAGTTTGTGGTCTCATTTTCGAATTCATGGATATCATTCTGTCCTTACCGCTGAGGAATAAGGTGAGGTAATTTGTCAAGCAGCTGTTATGGGGATGTTAAAAGGCAAGGATCAATAATGTAGAAATGAACATTTCGTAGCTTTTAAATTGCTAGAAGACTGAAAGATATTAGAGCTCTTTCTAGAAGGATGCTAATGAAAACTGTGTTTTAAGGACCCCTTTAAAATGTTTTAAGACCATAATAACAGGCTAATGAAGATTTACTTTGAAATATTTGTTTTTCAGTTTTTAAGATTTGCCTTTGGCGCTAGTAGATGATGCAGTGATCTAATTGCTTTCTCAGAGATTTTAGAGATTTGCTAATCGTATATAGTGATTGGTCTTTTAGGATAAATTGTAGTTCTGCTGAACTTGTTACATTTTTGGGCTATATATTTATGATGCAGACTGTATATTCCTTTGTTGTATCTTTCTGAAGTGGGTTGATTTGAGTCTGGTAAGCTTTTCCTCCGAAGTTGGTTTTATGTCACAGGAGTTTAGTACTTGGTTTGCGTAAAGCACCCTGCATGGCAATGAGGTCTGTAATAGACATTTGCTAGTGCCTGTAAAGTCTTATTTGATGGAAAAAGGGGTTGCTCATGCTGTTGCTTTAGGAAACTCTAATTTTTGTAGGAAGAAACGCATTCCTCTTTGTAGGATATGTAATTGAGGAATTTTCCCTTTTTCACTTTTGTGCTGTTGTTCACCTAAGCCTTAATGCTAATTTTTCCCTCCTTCCCCTCTGACTCTTTTTAGATTATTTCCTTCACTGTGTGTAGAGACATTTGATTTACTCTAAAAAGCCATAGCACTAAGAACTATTCCTGTAGTTTTTCCTTTTCCTCAAGTAGTGTATGTGTATGATGGGGGATAAACATAGGATACATTTTGTGGGTTATTGGAATTATTTTCTTGTGCCCACACTTTTAGTGTCAAGTTGAATTGCAGTGCTATGCAGTTAGTTGTAGTTATCCTATATACCATAGGGTTTTTTTTTTGTTTTTAGCATGCATAAAGCTTGACCTCTGTTAATCTGGCCATCAGTAATTAATTAGCATTTATTTGCTCTACCTAAGTGCCATCTCAGCAAGCAAACTAATACTGTACTCACAGAACTAGAAACAATCTTTGAAAAATATTTCAACTCTTTCCTACCTCTCTTTGTTAGGTTTGTTTGTGGGTACTCCTGGCTTTGTCACTAGCTTTTGGACTTTTTGACATGGTCACTGATTCTTTTAGAGTTTGTATCCTGGTTGTGAAGATCAAAATAAATACTTTGAGTAACTTTATAGGTAAAGTGTTATATTATTTAATTTTAATTAAAAAATCCTGGGTCTTTCTGTAATATGCTCTTTTATCAATTTGTAATCCTCCTTTTCTATCACTCATATGATATTTGGCAACATAACACAAGCACAGTGGTAAAAATTGAGGGTGAATCATGGAAGAGAAGTCTGAGGGAAAAGTTATAACATGCATCACTCTCAGATGAGTAGGGAAGAATACAGATTCCTCAGAGTAGAGCAATTTTTTCTATCAAATTCAGAAATATTTCTCACTTGGAGCACAGTGTAGAAGATCTTGAGTAATGTGGGAAACAATGTCTTCTGTCACAATTTTGAACCATAGGATTATCTCTGGTGGCAACTGAAAATGCAACTTTATGAATTCAGTTACTGGCCATTTCTGTAGTCCAAATATACAAACTTTCAGTTTATTAGTTGTGGATGAAGCTTATAACACCTGTAGAATTGGATACGTATTAGTTCTTTAAATCATTTTCCCTGACTAGTATTGTTTTTTTCCCCCTTCTTATCTCCCTGTGCTGTTATGTTTCTCTTCTTTTTAAGGTATATCTTTTTATGAGATTTGCAGTGGAAGAGAAGGTAAATGCATGTGCTCAATCCACCATAGTGTTCTTTTTTAACCAGCCCTTTGATAGGTCCTTGATTGCATGAGTCCTAGATACCTAATTATAGATAGACCCATAACCTCTGGAAATCTGCTGGACAGGTAACAGGAGTACCACTTGTTCTGAGAACCAAGGTGCCCTATCAGTGTCTGCACTAAGAGGAGAGTGACCCTGTCTCTAAGACCCAGCCTGTCATAGAAAAGTGATATATATATTCCTTTAAATTGTATGTTTGGCATTTCTTTTTGGACAAACACAATGAAGTTTCATTTCTGTGCATTACTGAGTTGATTTCTTGGTATTTGGGTTTTTCCCCTTGTAATAGGAATATTGTGTGTTTCTCTTGCTCCCTCCAGGGAGACTTTGTGAAAAATGCCTTGCTGAGTAAAAAGCATTTGGGGGTTTTTGGACAGAAAGCTCTATGGAAGTACAAAGTTAGAGGGAAAAAAACCGCAGGTAAAATGTGTTAACTTTATTTAAATGTAAGCTAGACCTTTTAAAGAGCTAAGTATTGTATGTTGCTTACATTAAACGATAGAAAAGACGTCTACATTAAAGTTAAGAGACTTCAACTTTTAGAAACTTTGTATTAGCTTTTAGGTACTTTGAGTATGTGTTGCTGTCAGATCATAGACTTCAGATCCTTTTGAATTATCAGTATTTTGGTATTAAATAATTTTTTATTTTTAGATTGTTATTGTAGTTTTATCTGGAGGTATAATGTATACCTTTGTCCCCCAGGCTCTTCTGTTGGAGTAGGCTATAAGCTCCATGAGGGCTGGCACTATGTCTTTTTCCCGCTAACTGCTGTATTGCCAGTGCTTAGCACAGTGTCTGACACACAGAAGGTGCTTAATAAATATCTGTTAAATGAATGAATGAATAACATATTGAGGCACTGGTTCATTTGTGAAATGATTTGTGAAAATTATGGTGCTACAACTTTGAGACTTGAGTATAACTAAAACACAGTCCTCACCTTTAGGGCTATATATGCACACACAGTATGCATCTGAAAAATTATTAATAAAATACATCAGTTCAAGGTAGGTGTCAAATGAATGATATATTCAGTGTGAAAAGGGTTCTAATACTTTATTCAGTGAATGTTTTGTTGGAACTGCTTATTTTGATATTTTTTAAAGACATCTTATTCACAGATGTATCCAGAGTGCCTACAACAGTGCCTGCCAGATATAGTACTCAATTAGTATTTTTTGAATGAATTGAAAGTATGCCTTCTCATTTTAAATTATTTTCATATTACCGGCCTTCACCTTTGCTGTATTTAGTTGTTGCATTTTGCCCTTCTGCCCATTTGATGGTAGCCTAATAAGGAGAGGAGTAAACTAAGGTTTAGCATTTCACGTGCCAGGTGTTGTCTAATGCTGTCTCATTTAATCCCTGCAACAACCCTATAAGACAGGTGATGGTACCCTCATTTTACGGCTGAGGAAATTGAGTTGCCAAGGAGGTTAAATGGCTTATAGAAGGCAAAATGGGTAGTAAGTAGTAGGGGTAATAATTAAATCTAGTTTTGTCTTCTCCACTTGTGTATCCTATTGTCTCATCTGTATTTCTTTGCTTCACTACTCTTTGATGCTGTTCAATCAGTAGTTTCCACCAATATCTGAAAAAGTAAAGAAGGCAGCTTTTACACAGTCAGGAAATAGTATGTATGTAGACTTCACTGTCTGGAGTTGTGCTGTCTAGGATTGTATTGGAACCAAAGTGGGAACAGTAGCCTGTAGGAATATAAAATACAGGACATTGGTTTTTGGTAATAGCTTGCTGCCTGATTTCACGGGGGTAGGGGGTTGGGGGGCAGGTGGGTGTAGGGGTGTAGGGAAAGGAGCAGGCCTACCTATTGTGTAGAGATTATTACTGGAATGTTTTTGCTTCCTAATATTTTAAAGGAGCCTTGGTGATGCAGTGGTTAAGAGCTCGGCTGCTAACCAAAAAGTCAGCAGTTTGAATCCACCAGCCGCTTCTTGGAAACCCTATGGGGGAGTTCTACTCTGTGCTATAGAGTTGATATGAGTCAGAATCAACTCGACAGTAACCGGTTTGGTTTTGGAATATTTAAAGATGTCCTTGGGTGAAACATCCTTACGAAGACACTAAGTTTGGTGCCTCATGGTCGCCAACAAAGGTGTACTTGTGCTGCCATCTTTTCATTGGCTTGGTGATATTGAAATATTAGTGTATACATTTTCTTTTATGCTCTGGGAAACTATAAAGGAGATAAGTATTTTCTGTGTTGTCATGGATTGAATTGTGTCCCCCAAAAATATGTGTCAGCTTGGCTGGGCCATGATTCTCCCAGTATTGTGTGATTGTGCACCATTTTGTCATCTGATGTGATTTTCCTATGTGTTGTAAAACCTGTCTCTATGATGGTAATGAGACAGGATTAGAGGCAGTTATGTCAATGAGGCAGGATTCAGTCTACAAGATTAGGGTGTGTCTTAAGCCAATCTCTTTTGAGATATAAAAGAGAAGCGAGCAGAGAGACGGGGGACCTCATACCCCTAAGAAAGCAGCACTGGGAGCAGAGCACGTCCTTTGGACCCAGGGTCCCTGTGCCCAAGAAGCTCCTAGACCGTGGGAAGATTGACAAGGACCTTCCCCTAGAGCCGATAGAGAAAGCCTTCCCTGGGAGCTGGCACCCTGAATTTGTACTTCTAGCTTACTAAACTGTGAGAGAATAAATTTGTTTGTTAAAGCCATCCATTTGTGGTATTTCTGTTATAGCAGCACTAGATAACTTAAGATGTGTGAAAAAAAATTTCAGAATTTAAAGCTCTTGTAGAGATATAATAGTTACATATGAAAATTGTTGTTGTTGTTGGTTGCCTTTGAGTTGATTCTGATTTATGATGACACTGTGTGTGCGCAGTAGAATTGCACTCCATAGGGTTTTCAAGGCTGTGACCATTCAGAAGCAGATTACCAGGCCTGTCTTCCAAGGTGCCTCTGGGTAGGCTTGAACTGGTAACCTTATGGTGAGTAGTCAAGCACTTAACCATTTGTGCCACCCAGGGACTCCCATATATGAAAGTGTTTTTTTTGTGTGTCATTGAGTCGATTCCGACTTATAGCAACCCTATAGGACGCTGCCCCATAGTGTTCCCAAGGCTGTAATCTTTAGAGAAGCAGGTTGCCGCATCTTTCTCTTGCTGAGCGGTTGGTGGGTTTGAATTGCCAACCCTTCGGTTAGCAGCTGAGGCTTAACCACTGCGCCACCAGGGCTCCTTAATAACGAAGATACATACTAGTAAATTAAATATGTCTAGCATTATTAGTTTATGTCTGTGTTCTGGGAACCAAATTAGTATCCCTGAAGCAGTGGTGCTTCAGATACCGTTAAATAGTGTATTCTCTAATCTTGCCGTACAGGAATTTGGAGATAATCCAGAACGTGGCTTTTGGTGGGGAGGCTTAATTGTTGCCTTGTTCACTTATTCTTTCATTCAATAAATATTTATTAAGCAGCTACTACACTAAAATGGAGCCCTGGTGGTGCAGTGGTTAAGAGCTTGGCTGCTAACCAAAAGGTCGGCACTTAGAATCCACCAGTTGCTCCTTGGAAACCCTGTGGGGCAGTTCTACTCTGTCCTATAGGGTCACTGTGAGTCAAAATTGACTGGATGGCAATGGATACGGGTACTAAAATGAGTAGCCCTGGTGGTGCAGTGGTTAAGTGCTTGATTGCTAACTGGAAGGTCGGCGGTTCGAACCCCCCAGCCACTCTGCGGGAGAAGGATGCTTCTGTAAAGATTACAGCCTTGGAAACCCTTTGGGGCAGTTATACTCTATCCTGTAAGGTCACTGTGAGCCCAGATCTAGTCAATAGCAGCAAGTTTTTTTTGAATGCTAAAATGTAAGCACTGTGTGGGCAAGCATTTTTGTCTCTTTGGTTCACTGTTTTAAGGTTTCCACTTTGCAGAAGTCAAGTAGGCACCGTTCACACTATGATATTGTTGTTAGTTTCTGTTAGCTCTGACTCATGGTGGCCCAGTGTACAACAGAATGAAACATTGCCTGGTCCTGCGCTATCTTTATGATTGTTGGTATGCCTGAGTCCATTGTTGTGGCCACTGTGTATTTTGAGCGCTTTTCAACTTAGGGGCTCATCATCCAGCATTATGTAGGACATATTCTGTTGTGATCCATAGGGTTTTCATTGACTAATTTTCGGAAGTAGATTACCAGGCTTTTCTTTCTAGTCTGCTTTAGTCTTGAAGCTCCGCTGAAACCTGTCCACCATAGATGACCCTGCTGATATTTGAAATACCAGTGACATCGCTTCCAGCATTATAGCAACACACAAGCCACCACAGTACGACAAACTTATGAGTGGTGGATTCACACTATATATGAATGGCAGTCCCTGGAGTTGTGCAGTGTACTTTTATAAAATTTTTTTTATTGTGCATTAGGTGAAAGTTTACAGATTAAATTAGTTCCTGGTTTGATAGCTTGTACATCAAGTATTCCATGACATTGGTTTCATTCCCCACAATGTGCCACCACTTCTCCCATTTTCTTCCTAGGTTCCCGTTTCCTTTCGTCCTGAATTGCTACCCCTTCCTGCCTTCTCATCTTAGCGCTTATGCAAATGTTGCCCTTCTGATCTTACATAATTGTTTGTTCTAAGGAGCATGTTCCTCATTCCTCTTGGTGGTTATTGTTTATTTTATGGGCCTGTCTACGGTTTGGCTGAAGCGTGCAGTGTACTCTTTTGTATGTCATATGCGTTGGCCTGTCTGTATCCTCAGCATCTAGCACAGTGCTTGGAGTGGAGAACAAAATGAAGTCCTTGCCTTATAATTGTTAAAGTGTAGTGGAGGAGAGGGGGGTGGGGGTGGAGGTTGGGAGGAATATAATATATATATATGCCCTTGTGGCACAGTGGTTAAACGAAAGTTTGGTGGTTTAAACCCACCAGCTGCTCCTCCGCAGGAGAAAGATGTGGCCGTCTACTTCTATAAAGATTGCAGCCTTGGAAACCCTATGAAGCAATTCTGCTCTGTCCTATAGGATCACTATGACTTAGAATTGACTTGATGGCAACAGATATATATATATGTGTATATATATGACGTTGGTGGTGGTTCAGTGGTAGAATTCTTGACTTCCACGCGGTAGATAAGGGTTTGATTCCTGGCCAGTGCACCTCATGCCAGCCATCACCTGTCTGTCAGTGGTGGCTTTTGTGTTCTATGATGCTGAACAGTTTCAGCAGAGCTTCCAGACTAAGACGGACAGGGAAGAAAGGCCTGGTGATCTGCTTCCGAAAATCAACCCTATGGATCATAATGGTCCAAACCACAGTGTTTCATTCTGTTGTACATGGGCTAGTTGTGTGGGGGCCCAGTCAATAGCAGTTAACAAGAACAATTGATGTGTTGCTAGGTGCTATGGAGTTGTCTCTGACTCATAGTGATTTTGTGTATAACAGAACAAAATGTTGCCTGATTCTGCAACATCTTCACCATCCTTGTTATGTTTGAGTCCCTTGTTGCACCCACTGTGTCAATCCATCTCATTAAGGGTCTCCTTCTTTTCCTCTAGCCCTCTACCAAGCATGTTGCCTTTCTCCAGTGATTGGTCTCTCCTAATGATATGTCCAAAGTAAGCAAGACAAAGTCTTGTCATCCTTGCTTCTAAGGGGCATTCTGGCTATACTTCCTCCAAGACAGATTTGTTTTTTCTTCTGGCAGTCTATCATATATTCAGTTTTCTTTGCCAGCACCGCAGTTTGAATGCGTCAGTTCTTATTTGGTCTTTTTTATTGTCCAGCTTTTGTGTGCGTATATAGGTGATCGAAAATACCATGGGTTGGATGAGGTGCACCTTCGTAATCAAAGTGACATCTTTGCTTTTTAACACTTGAAAAAGGTCTTTTGCCACAGGTTTGCCAAAAGCAATAGGTTGTTTGATTTCTTGACTGCTTTTTCCACGGACATTGATTGTTGTCAAAGAAGAATGAAATTTTTGACAACTTGAATTTCATCACCATCTAGCAAGATGTTTACTGGTTAAGTTGTAAGGATTTTCATTTTCTTTATGTTCAGGTGTAATCCTTACTGAAGGCTATAGTCTTTTACCTTCATTAGCGAATGTTTTAAGTGGTCTTCACTTTCGGCAAGCAAGGTTGTGTCATCTGCATATCTCAGGTTGTTAATGAGTTTTCCTCCAATCCTGATGCTGCGTTCTTCTTATAGTCCAGCTTCTTGGATTATTTGTTCAGCATATAGATTGAATAAATAAGATGGAAGAATAGAATCCTGCTGCACACCTTTTCCAGTTTTAAACTATGCAGTGTCCCCTTGTTCTGTTCTAACGACAGCCTCTTGATGCACGTACAGGTTCTGCACGAGCACAGTTAAGTGTCCTGGAATTCCCATTCTTTGCAGTGTTATCCATAATTTGTTATGATCTGCACAGTGAAATGCCTTTGTATAGTTAACAAAACGCAGGTAAACATCTTTCTGATGTTCTCTGCTTTCAGCCAAGATCCATCTGACATCAGCAGTGATAGCCCACATTCCACGTCTACTTCTGAATCTGGCTTGAACTTTGGCAGTTCCCTGTCAATGTACAGCTGTAGCAGTTTTTCAGTTATCTTCGGCAAAATTTTGCTAACGTGATATTAATGTTATTGTTTGATAATTCCAAGTTCTGTTTGATTACTTTTCTTTGGAATGGGCACAAATATGGATCTTTTCCATATTACATAATATGTATAAAATATATAATACATGCTAGAAAAAGTATTAGTTCTCCTCTCAGATCTAATGCCTCTTCATCTACATTTATTCAGTAGACTTAACAGTCTTCTAGGCTGCTGTTTCCATATTCACTTCCTATATGGGTTTTGGAGATGGCCAGAAGTACCCTAAACTTAATTTTTCTCTAATCATTATATCTGAAGTTTATTCTCTATTCTTGTTGCCTTTAAGTTCTTTTTTTTCTTCTAAATTTTATTTGTTTTGTTATTGAATCGATTCCAACTCATAGCAACCCTTTAGGACAAAGTAGAACTGCCCCATAGAGTTTCCAAGGAGCGCCTGGTGAATTCGAACTGCTGACCTTTTGGTTAGCAGCTATAACACTTAACCACTATGCCACCAGGGTTTCCTCTTCTGGGCCTCCTGTTTCCATATTCACTTCCTATATGAATTTTGGAGATGGCCAGATGTACCCTAAAATTAGTTGTTTTAATCTAATCATTATATCTGAAGTTTATTTCTATTCTTGTCTCCTTTTAGGCCTTTAAGGTCTTTTTTTCCTTCTAAATTTTATTTATTTTGTTGTTATTGAAAATATACATAGCAAAACGTATACCAATTCAGCACTTTCTATACGTACAATTTAGTGATACTGATTACATTCTTCAAGTTGTGCAGCCATTCTCACCCTCCTTTTCTGAGTTGTTCCTTCCTCATTAATATAAACTCACTGATCCCTTAGGTTCCTGTCTAATCTTTTGAGTTGCTGTTGTCAGTTTGATTCCATATAGATGGTTCTTAAAGGAGCATAATGCTCACAGCAGATCTTTTTTACATATTTAAGTTAAATTATTGTTTGGTTTTAAGATGACTTCAGAGGATGTTTTTGGTTTAAGGTTTAAAGATTGTCTCAGGGCCATAGTTTCAGGGGTTTATCTAGCTTCCGTGACTCCAGAAGTCTGGACTCCATAAGAATTTGAAATTCTGTTCTACATATTCTTCCTTTTGATCGGGATTCTTCTATGGAATCTTTGATCAAAATGTTCAGTAGTGGTAGACAGGCACCATCCAGTTCTTCTGATCTCACGACAAAAGAGGCAGTTGTTCATGGAGGCAATTAGCCATACATTGCAAGTCCTCCTCTTATTCCTACTCTCCTTTTTTCTCTTTGCTCCAGGTGAATAGAGATCAATTGTTGTGCTTTAGATGGCGGCTTGCAAGCTTTTTAAGAACCCAGGCATTATGCAGTGAACTAGGAGGTAAAACAGAAGAACTAAACTGTGATGTCCCATGAAACTATGACCCTAAACTTCCAAACCAAGGAACCAAATTCCATGAGGTGTTTGGTTATACATAAGCAACCACAGCAACTACTCTTTTTTTTTTGTCATTGTTGTAAATACATCTGTCACACAGCTTTTGCCAATTCAACTTTTACAGGTGTACAGCTTATTGACAGCAGTTGCAATAATCAGTTAACCTCCCTTTTCCCCCTCCCTCCTGCCCCTGGTAAACACTGATAAGCTTTGTTCTCTGTATATTTCCCTTTTCTTGTCTTTTTATATAAATGAGGTCATACAATATTTGTCCTTTTGTGATTGGCTGATTTTGCTCAGCATAATGTCTTCAAGTTCCATCCATACTGTAGCATGTATCAAGACTTCATTTCTCCTACTGGCTGAGTAGTGTTCCATTGTATGTATGTACCACATTTTGTTTATCCATTCATCTGTTCGTGGGCATATGGTTGTTTCCACCTTTTGGCTGTTGTGAATAGTGGGTCTTCAAGGTCTTTAACACCTCTTTTTGTGGAAATTTTAATGAAGGAAAAAAGTAGGATATTATTGTAGAGATTTGAGAGAAATCTCTGTTTAGAAGGAAATTATTTTTATGTACCAGACTATTTCCTTGCATATTATGTGATTCGTGACTTCACTAAGATTTGGTTTTGGGTCAGGGTTTAGAGTATTTGAGAGGGCATGATTAGAGTGGTCTGATGTTTAGTTACCTACCTGTTTTTGGATTTAAACGTAGAAGTCACCTTAAGTCAGCCATTGTGTTTTCTTTTTAGTAGGAATCTAAGCAATTTCAGAGAAATGAAGGAAAGTTAAACTTACTCGATTAATATCTTCTTTGCCGTTTATTTAAAGCCCTGTTTAAAGAGTTTTGTGTATGTTGTGTGTTGAGTTGATTCTGACTCATGACGACCCCATGTGTTACAGAATTTTACTAGTTAATATAATTAGTGTGTAAGTTTTCATGTTGATAATAATCATAACTAGAATAATTTATGTAAGGGTTTTAGCATCTTCTATAGTTCTGTTTCAACAATGATCTGAAGTCTGGGAATTTAACATAGTTAAAAAACAGAATGATTTTCTTCTAAATGAAGAGCTTTTCTTCCTCGTTTACTGAGAATAGTGGTTAATAGCGTGACTGTATGTCCTGGTTTGCCCAGGACAGTCTTGGTTTGCCTGGCACAATCACAATATAAACTGTTCTAACATTATTATTAGTGCCTTAATTCTGTACTTCAATCTTTGGATGATAAATTACCTGGTCACTGTATTAATAGGATGGGCTTTGGCCTAAGGCCAGTTTGAGAGCCCTGGCTGTGTGTGACTTTGAGAAAATTATAGTTCTGAACTCTTCTAAGTCATAGTTTCCTTATCTGTAAAATGGAGATTGTAACAATATTTGTATCTTAGAAATGTAAGGATTAATGATAATGTCAAGCACTTAGCATAATGTCTGGCACATATTAAACTTTTTATAAATATTGCTGCTGCTTTTGTGATCAATAATAATATTGATAAGAGAAAAATTGTGCTCTCTTGCCCTTAAATTTTCTTTGTTCCATATAGGAGATATCAAACCATTTTTGGGTTAGAGAAGATAATTCATTGTTGATTCATGCATGCACGTGTACACGTATGAAATCCACGAATACTTATTAAGAGCAGCTTTCTATGTGTCAATCACTTTGCTAAAACCTGAGGATACAATACTGAACAGGACCAGCCGGGTTTCTTCTCATGGAGCTTTCATTATAGAGGGAGAGTCAGATATTAAATAAATAATTGTGTTATGAAGGAGAAGTGCTGTGAGAGTATATAATAGGAGAAACTAACCCTGATTCATTGGGCCCTAGTGGTACAGTGGCTGAATGCTCAGCTGCTAACCAAAAGATTGGTGGTTGGAACCTGCTAGCTGCTCCGCGAGAGAAAGATGTGGCAGTCTGCTTCCTTAAAGATTACAGCCTTGGAAACCCTGTGGAGCACTTCTGCTCTGTCCTTTAGGTTCTCTATGAGAGTTGGAATCATCTCCACATTATTGGGTTTTTAACCCTGATTTAAAAGATCCCAGGTGGTGCAAACAGTTTGTGCTTGAATACTGACCTAAAGGTTGGCAGTTTGAACCTAGCCAGCGATAATGCAGAAGAAAGGCCTGGTGATCTGTTTCCGTTAAGATTACAGCTGGGAAAACCCTGTGGAACAGTTCTACTCTGTAACACGTGGGGTTGCCATGAGTTGGAGTTGACTGAGTGGCAGTTGGTTTAGTTTTTTTCTTTTAACTCTGGTTTAGACAGCTTTTTTGGGAACTTTAGGGTATTAAATAAGGGATTGTGTTGTGTGGCAATAAACAATTTTAAGACTTACTGTTAATTGTGAGGAGTCCTGGGGTGGCGCAAACCGTCCAGTATACAGCTACTAACCAAAAGAGTGGTGGTACTAACCCACCCGTAGGTGCCTTGGAAGACAGGTCTGTTGATGTGCTTCTGAAAGAGCACAGCCATGAAAACCCTGTGGAACACAGTTCTACTCTGTAACATGGGATTGCTGTGAGTCAGAATCGACTCAATGGCAGCTGGTTTTTATTAATTGTATTTATTAACATTGTAAAAGCCAGTGGAGAGTTTTGATTGTGTTACTAATCCTGTTTCCTTCTTTCTCTTAATTTAAAATAAGATGCATTGGTGTATTTTTGGTGTTTTATTTCAGAAAGATTTTCCTTTTGTAAATATGAACAGTTGCTGACTGTTACTTTTTGTTTTTTAAGCAATAGTTACAGTGGGAATTGATTTAAAAAAATGAACTTAAATGCCTTTGACTAGTGTGGAGAGTATAATGGCTCTAAAACAAAAAAAAAAACAAACCCATTGTCATCAAATCGATTCCAGCTAATAGTGAGCGTATAGGTTGGTGTAGAACTGCCCCATAGAGTTTCCAGGGAGTGGTTGGTAGATTCGAACTGCTGACCTTTTGGTTAGCAGCCATAGCTCCCCATAGCTGTTAACCACTGCACCATGAGGGCTCCATGCTTGAGTGGAGAGAATAACATTTCTGTTCTGGAGTTTGATTTTCATAATTAGAGATGATAGTTTTTGTTCTCACCCTTAATCATATATATATTTTTTATTTTGTAAATTTAAGATAAACTTTGCAAACATAAAATGTTTTGGAAAAGTAAATTTCACTTGTAAACTGCTATAAAATTTGTGTAAATGAATTTCCTTATGACTTCTAATAGAGTGGAAATTTGAATTTTTCTTTTCATTTTCTGAAGTAATTTGTAATAGATCTATGTTGATTGTATTCCAGGCACAGATTTTCAAAAATCTACTATTAATGACATTTTGTATTACAATTACTGAGTACTGTGTAGAAATACTTTCAAAAGTATTTACTTTTTTAAGCTATAAAGAGAACTACTAAAGCACTTAATAGTAAGGAAGGGAAATAAAACCACTGTATAAAAATTACTAGGCATGATATGTTTAGAAAAATGAACTAGTATGCCACTGTTTAGTTGTGCTCAAAATCTTGTCTGACTTATATTATGGTAGTATATCTTGAGTTTATGTTGTATGGGTGAATAATTTACTTATTTAAATATTTTACATCAGGAAGTTCCATGTCTAGTACCCAGATAAACCAAGCACAAGGTTTGCATCCTAAGTAAAGTGTTTGGGTTTTTTCTGTTGGGTATAGTTGACCCTTTTGTGTGCTAGTTTTCTGATTAGATCAATCTCCTTAATAACTTTCACTGAATATATTCATTCCTGTTTTTATTTGGATTTCTTTCTTTTTCTACTTTTCTAAATTGTATCACACCTGTTAAGGTTCACTTTTGGCCCCACCTCCTCCATGAAGTCTTTTCCAAATCTACTTCAGGTTACCCTTTTATTTTCCTTTAAAAATGTTTTAAAAAATTTCTTTCTGTGTATATTTTCTAATTACTACATATGGTTGGAGTGCCCGAGTAGTGTAAATGGTTACTGCACTCAGCTACTAGCTGCAGAGTTGACTGAGTCTATCCAGAGGTGCCTCGGAAGAAAGGCCTAGCGATTTACTTCTAAAAATCAGCCGTATCGGTTCTTTTTGATGGGTTTCTAATATTTGATTATGTTAATACACCACTACTTATTTAACTAGTCCTTATTGGTAGACAAAAGAGCCCTGGTGGCACAGTGGTTAAGCACTTGGCTGCTAACCAAAAGGTCGGTGTTTCCAACCCACCAGCTACTCCACAGGAGAAAGATTTGGCAGTTTGCTTCCGTAAAGATTACAGCCTTGGAAACCCAAGAGGCAGTGCTACTCTGTCCTATAGGGTCTCTATGAGTTGGAATCAACATGACAGCAACGTTTTTTTTTTTTTTCTAAATTGGTAGACAAGAAGCCCTGGTGGTGCAGTGGTTAAAGTGCTCAGCTGTGAACTGAAAGGTCTTTAGTTTGAATCCACCAGCTGCTCTGTGGGAGAAAAGACCTGGCAATCTACTCCTGTAAAGATTTCAGCCTAGGAAACCCTTTGGGCAGTTCTATTCTGTACCATAGGGTCGCTATGAGTCGGAATCAACTTGATGGCGCACAGCAACCCCACTCTCTGATACTCTCGGCACTGGGTATCATAAATTTTTATATACTTTTATTGACTGATTGAAGGAGTTAGGCTTTAACTTCCTTGAAGGCAGAGACTGTCTTATTATCATTTATCTCTAGCATCTGACATAATAATAATAGGTGTTTAATAAATTTTGTTTGTGTAAGGAATTAGTCCTTGTAGGTAATTAATAAATTTAGGAAGTTATATTAATCCCACAAAGCCAAGTAAGTATACTTACTTGAGACTGTATCCACTGCCAGGCTGTAGATGTGATATTTGTTACTTGTACTACCTCAGTTGATCCTCTTGACAATCTTAGGAGGTAGATAGTAGTTTCCGAATTACAGTGGTAGTCCTGCAGTATAAAACTGGTTCTGCCCAACTTCTAAGTCTGACATTTTTCAGTAACATACATTGTCTTTTTCTTATTTTAAGTAATGTAATATTTTCACATTTAAAAATTATCTATCTTCTATAAAAAAAATTATTATAGATGGGTTTTATCTTTCTACAACTCCTCAATAAATTGCTCACTTCTGTGTATTTTTTCAAGAAGCCCTGGTGTCTCAGTGGTTAAGCGCTCAGTTGCTAACTCAGAGGCCAGCAGTGTGAACCTACCAGCTGCTCCGTGAGAGAAAAGACCTGGCAACCTGCTCCCGTTAAGATTTACAGCCTATCTCACCCTTTCCGGAGCAAGGGAGAATGAAGAAAACTAAAGATACAAGCGAAAGATTAGTCCAAAGGACTAATGGACCACAACTACTACAGCCTCCACCAGACTGAGTCCAGTACAACTAGATGGTGCCCAGCTACCACCACTGACTGCTCTGACAGGGATCATAACAGAGGGTCCCGGAAAGAGCTGGAGAAAAATGTAGAACAAAATTCTAACTCCCAGAAAAAGACCAGACTTACTGGTCTGACAGAGATTGGAGAAACCCTGAGAGTATGGCCCCCAGACACCCTTTTAGCTTAATAAGTCACTCCCGAGGTTCACCCTTCAGCCAAAGATTAGACAGCCCCATAAAACAAAACGAGACTAATGGGGCACAACAGTCCAGGGATGAGGGCTAGAAAGCAGGTGGGGACAGGAAAGCTGGTAATAGGGAACCCAAGGTCGAGAAGGGACAGTGTTGACATGTCATGGGGTTGTTAACCATTGTCATAAAACAGTATGTGTACTAGCTGTTTAATGAGAAACTATTTGTTCTGTAAACCTTCATCTAAAGTACAATTTAAAAAAAAAAAAAAAAAAGATTTACAGCCTAGGAAACCCTATGGGGCAGTTCTAGTCTGTCATATATAGGGTTGCTATGAGTCAGAGTCACACAACAACGTATTTTTTTCCCTTTCTGTATTCTTGTGATGATTGGTTAGAAGTATTAAAACAGGTAAGCCAATTGTTCTTGGATATTTGAAAATTGAGGATGTTTTGCGTGCCTATAGTTTTAGGATTTTGTAGAATAGTGCTGGTCCTAAGTAAATAAATAGCAGTGTGAGTTTTGTTTTCTGCAGTCATGGTAACAACTGCCTTGTGCATTCTTTTTACAAATGCAAGAAAAAGAAATCAACTGCACTCCTAAGCTTTCTCATGAAAACAGGAGTACTTGTAAAATAAAAGACCAAAAAAAGACTGTCTTATAAAAAGGAAATTGGAAAAGATTGTACCCATACATACACTTACTGTCCTTACTTAGGGAAAATGTTCCTATTCTGTTTTCTCTTTCTTGCCTCTTTGAGATTCTTTCATCAGTTATCTTAGTCTTAAAATATTTTAAAAAAAGTTATTTTATTATTTTCTATGGTTCTTTTTTTCTGTTTATAAGAGAATCAGATTGTCTTACCTTAAAAAAGAAAATCTTTCCCTGACTTCCCAGAGTTTGTAATATCTTCAGACTACTGTTTTATTTCTGACACTTCTTGTAAGAGTGGCTCTGTAGTCATTATATGTACTTTCTTACCACTCACTCATTTTTTTACCTAGTGATTTCCACCCAGTTCACAGAAATTGCCCTATTAGAAGTTAAAATGATCTCATAATTACAAAATCCACAGGCTTATCAGCTAGCTTTTGTCCTGTTTAGTCTTTTTGGACCTAAGTTCAACTCCTCCTGTTTCAGTAAGACATTATATTTTCCTCTGATTTCTATTACATCCCTTTTGCTCACCACTTCAATGCAGACATTTTTACAGCCTCTTACTTCTGCCTTCTTGTGTTTCATCCTGCATATTACCTATAGTCCTTTTCTTTTATTGCCCTGTTTCATATCTCTACCTCTAATCCTCACTTGACTGCATCTCAGCTGTATTTCTAGATTTCTGGTATTGTAGGGGAAAAACGTCATAAAGTTTAGTAAAGCAAAAGGAAGTTTTATTCAGCACATACTCAAAAGGGCAGAAGTGGTAAAACGGACAAGCATACTGCTAGAGCCATGTCTGTCCAAGGAAATATCATAGAACAGACAAAAGTGGGAAAATGGACAAGCATGCTGCCACAGCCATGTCTGCCGAAGTCCAAAGAATATTACAGAATAGGGAAGAATGGGAAAACGGACAAGCATGCTGCCACAGCCATGCCTGCCAGGAGTCCAGAAAACAGTTACAGAGCCATCGGTATATATTAACATTACAAATGGGCAAAACCATTGAAAGCTTAGCCTTTTCAAATTGGCTAGAAACTGTAATCCTACGTTTTGAATTGTCTTTCTTAAGAGTCATTGCTACAGGTTTCAGTAAGATGAGTCTTCATTGATCCAACAAATTTCTATTCACTAAATGCTAATAGAAAAAGATAAGAGTGGAAAGTCTTCTGTTTTCTATTTGATTGGCTTTATGTGAAAGTTTCTCTAAAAGATATTTTCCAAGATTATCTTAGCTATTGTCTTTAAACCTCAGAGACCAGTTGTTGTATCCTTGTAAGCCTAGATCCACCTGGGTCACATTCTCTATGTGCAAGGACAGGGAATAATAACTCCAATATTATTTCCTAAATCACTGGCCAGAGTTCCAAACCTGACTTTGCAAATCAGAATTCACTGTTATATTTCTACCTCAGCACTGATCTCCCTACCTCCCCTCCAACAACAGCAACAACACTGACTACAATGATTTATTACATCTTCCCTTATTGTCTTTATTTTGAATACTGTTCTCACTAGTCTGCTGCTTATTCTACTTTCTGAAATTAATTTCTTATTTTCTGTTGTCACAATTCTAGATGAGGCCATCATGTCTTGAGTTATTCTTGCCAGTTGCCTTCAGTGGATTCTGACTCATGGCGACTCCATGTGTGTGAGAGCTGAACTGTGTTCCATAGCGTTTTTTAATGACTGATTTTTCAGAAGTAGATTGTCAGGCATTTCTTCTAAGGTGCCTCTGGGTAGACTTGAACCTCCAATCTTTCGGCTACCTTTCAGTTGCAGCTCAGTGAGTTAACTACTCCACCCAGGGACTCCAGTGGTCTGCTAATTCACTTATTTCCTTTGCTCTATGATTTTTTAATGCTAAACCTAGATGCATTCTTTTTGTCTTTAGAGTCCAGGCTCTAGATTTCATTGATAGCCTTCTAAGATCTGACCCCCCCTCAAATGACATTCCCCTTGTAATTGATCTTTCACTGTATTCCCCATATTCAGCTATTCTTGCTCTTCCCTTAACATTTTATTCTTTTGTGCCTTTGCTTATTTATTTTTTTTTAAAGTTCCCTCATCTTGTAGTATATTGGGTCTCTCCGCAGAGAACTGAAAACTTATTCATTCTTTAACACCCATCTCAAATTTAATTTTATTTGTGATGCTTTGTTTGAATCCTCCAGAAATTGAAAAGTGCTTTTTACCACAAAGTACAAAGAACTTTTATTTTTTTAATGGCACTTGTTTTATTTGCTTTTATAGTAAAGTTGTATAGATATTTTGTGGGCTTGTGACTTTGTCATTCATTTATTCATTAAATATGCATATCTGTGTACAGCTAGCTGGTGTAGACATCAGATATCCTATAGTGAACAAGACAGATGTGGTCCCACTCTCATGGAGCATATTTTCTGTTTAGAAAGACAGAAGATAAATGATAGCTATACAGGTGTTTAATTAAAAATTTAAGTGATACAAAAAGGAAGTACAAGTAGCTAAAATATTGTTATTCAGGGTACCTAACAAATTCTTATCTGTTCAGCAAGACTTCTTCGAGACAGTGCCTTACGTTAAATGTCTCAATAAATATTTATTTAAATATGTCACTGCTGTTATTGGGTGCTGTTGAGCTGATTCCTACTTACAGCAACTCCATGTGATAGACTAGAACTGCCCTATAGGGTTTTTTAGGCTGTAATCTTTATGAAAGCAGATTGCCAGGTGTTTTTCCTGCGGAGCTGCTGCATGGGTTTGAACCACCAGTGTTTTGGTTAGCACTCTAGTGCTTAACCATTGCACCACCAGGGCTCCCTTTACTGAATGAATATAAATGTGTTAAATAGTTGCCAGCCAGAGTAGTGTGAATTCTTCTCTCCTTCATTATTCTCAAGTTCTTTTGCCTAATTTTAGGAGATTTGTGCTAGACTAGTGGTCAGTATTTTTGGTAGCTGATAAGTTATGGCTTAAGAGACTCTTAGACTTGAGGAGAAATTGATTTTGCAAACTGGAAAAAAAATTATTGAACTATTTCAGAAAGAAAGAATTTAGAGAAAAAGATCATCTAAGTATGGATAACTTTATTGTTTCATTTTACTTTTTGTTTTCTTTTTAGCATTTGACACTATTACTATTATATGTCTCTTGGAAGTTATCTCATCCTTAAGTCATGTTCCTTTGACCAATCTGTGCTCCGTTATTATGTTACGAAATATTTTTCCATTCCTATAGAAAACTCAGTCTTTTAAAGTCCACATCCTTTATCATGTCTTCCTTAATCTCTGCTAGCAGTAATCATTTCTTGTGTTTTGCTTTCAGAGAATTGTACACTTCTGTTATGTTAATTGCCATCGAGTTGGCTCTGACTCCTGGCGACCTTATATATGACACAATGAAATGTTGCTCTGTGTTATGCCATCTTCATGATGGTTGGTATGTTTGAGTCCATTTTTACGGCTGTTGTGTGACTCCATCTCATTGAGGGTTTCCCTCATTTTTGCTGACCCTCTACTTTACCAAACATGATGCCTTTTCCTAATGACATGTCCAAAGTAAGCGAGGTGCATCCTTTGCTTCTAAAGACCATTCTGGTTGTATTTCTTCTAAGACTGATTTATTTATTCTTCTGGCAGTCCATGGTATATTCAGTATTCTTCGCCAGCACCACAGTTCTAATGCATCAGTTCTTCTTTTGTCTTCTTTTATATTGCCCTGCTTTTGTGTGCATATGAGCCAATTAAAAAGACCATAGCTCAGGTCAGGTGCACCTTAGTTATCAAAGGTATATCTTTGCTTTTTAAAACTTTAAAGAGGTCTTTTGCAGCAGATTTACCCAAAGTAATATGTCATTTGATTTTTTTTTTAATTGTGCTTTAGGTGAAAGTTTACAGTTGAAGTTTGTTTCTCATACAAAAATTTATACACAGATTGTTATGTGACCCTAGTTGCTCTCCCTATAATGTGACAGCACACTCCTTTCCACCCCGGATTTCCCCTGTCCATTCAACCAGCTCCTATCCCCTTCTGCCTTCTCATCTCGCCTCCAGACGGGAGCTGTCCATTTAGTCTTAGGTATCTACTTTTTTTCTTCATGAGTGTCATCATCTGTCTTCTAGTCCAGTCTAATCTTTGTCTGAAGAGTTGGCTTTGGGAGTGGTTCAGTTCTGGGTGAACAGACCTTGGGGGCCATGTCTTCCGGGGTCCCTCCAGTCTCAGTCAGAAGGTAAAGTCTGGTCATTTCACAAGAATTTGAATTCTGCACTCCGCTTTTCTCCTGCTCCGTCAGAGACCCTGCTGTGGTCCCTGTCGGGGCAGTCATTGGTGGTAGCCGAGCCCCATCTACTTCTTCTGGTCTCAGGCTGATGGAGTCTCTGGTTTATGTGGCCCTTTCTGTCTCTTGGGCTAATGTTTTCCTTGTGTCTTCGATGGTCTTCATTTTCCTTTGCTCCAGGTGGGTTGGGACCCAATGAAGCATCTTAGATGGCCTCTTGCTAGCTTTTAAGACCCCAGACACCACTCACCAAAATGGGATGCAGAGCGTTTTGTTAATAGATTTTATTGAGCCAGTTGATCTGGATGTCCCCTGCAACCATGGTCCCCAGACCCTTGCTACCCTGACCCTTGAAGTATTTGGTTGTATTCAGGAAACTTCTTAGCTTTTGGTTTAGTCTTCTTGTGCTGACTTCCCCTGTATTGTGTGTTGTCCTTCCTTCACCTAAGATAATTCTTATCTAATATCTAGTTAGTGAATACCCCTCTCCCTCCCTCCCCACCCTCGTAACCATCAAAGAATGTTTTCTTCTGTGTTCAAACCTTTTCTTGAGTTCTTACGTTAGTGGTCTCATACAATATTTGTCCTTTTGTGGCTGACTAATTTCACTCAGCGTAATGCCTCCCAGATTCATCCATGTTATGAGATGTTTTGTGGATTCATCGTTGTTCTTTATCATTGCATAGTATTCCATTGTGTGAATATAAACTAATTTGTTTATGCATTCGTCCATTGATGGATGCCTAGGTTATTTCCATCTTTTTGCTGTTGTGAACAGTGCTGCAATGAACAGGGTTGTGAGTTGTGATGGCTCTTATTTCTCTAGGGTATATTCCGAGGAGTGAGATTGCTAGATCCTATGGTACTTCTATTTCTTGCTTTCTAAGGAAGTGCCAAATAGATTTCCAAAGTGGTTGTACCATTTCACATTCCTACCAGCAGTGTATAAGTGTTCTAATCCCTCCACAACCTCTCCAACATTTATTATTTTGTGTTTTTTGGATTAATGCCAGCCTTGTTGGGGTGAGATGGTATCTCATAGTAGTTTTAATTTGCATTTCTGTAATGGCTAGTGATCCTGAGCATTTCCTCATGTATCTGATAGCCACCTGAGTGAGTGTCTTCTTTGGTGAAATTCCTGTTCATATCCTTTGCCCATTTTTTAATTGGGTTATTTGTCTTTTTGTTGTTGAGGTTTTGCAGTATCTTGTAGATTTTAGAGATTAGATGCCCATTGGATTTGTCCTAGCCAAAAATTTTTTCCCAGTCTGTAGGTTGTCTTTTGACTCTTTTGGTGAAGTCTTTTGATGAGCGTATTATTTGATTTTTAGGAGCTCCCACTTATCTAGTTTCTCTTCTGGTATTTGTGCATTGTTAGTAATGTATTGTATTCTGTTTGTACCATGTATTAGGGCTATATTTTCTTCCATGATCTTTATAATTTTAGATTTTGTATTTAGATCTTTGATCCATTTTGAGTTAGTTTTTGTGCATGGTGTGAGGCATGAGTCTTGTTTCAGTTTTTTACAGATGGATATCTAGTTATGCCAGCACCATTTGTTAAAGAGACTGTCTTTTCCCCATTTAACGGACTTTGGGCCTTTGATAAATATCTGCTTTTCATATGTGGATGAATTTACGTCTGGATTCTCAATTCTGTTCCATTGGTCTATGTATCTGTTGGTGTACCAGTACCAGGCTGTTTTGACTACCGTGGCAGTATAATAGGTTCTAAAATCAGTTAGTGTGAGGCCTCCCACTTTGTTCTTCTTCTTGAGTAATGCTTTACTTATTTGGGGCCTTTTCCCTTTACATATGAAGTTGGTGAATTGTTTCTCCATCTCATTAAAAAGTGCCGTTGGAATTTGGATCAGGATTGCATTGTATCTGTAGATCACTTTGGGTAGAATAGACATTTTCACAATGTTGAATCTTCCTACCCATGAGCAAGGTATGTTTTTCCAATTATGTAGGTCTCTTTTGGTTTCTTGCAGTAGTGTCTTGTACTTTTCTTTGTATAGGTCTTTTACGTCTCTGGTTAGATTTATTCCTAAGTATTTTATCTTCTTGGAGGTCTTGTAAATGATTTTGATTTGGTGATTTCCTCTTAGAAGTTCTTTTTCTTGATGTAGAGGAATCCAACTGATTTTTGTATGTTTATCTTGTATCCTGACACTTTGCTGAAATCTGTTAGTTCCAGTAGTTTTCTTGTGGAATCTTTGGGTTTCTGTGTGTAAGATCATATCATCTGCAAATAGAGATACTTTGACCTCTTCTTACCAGTTTGGATGCCCTTTATTTCTTTTTCCAGCCTGATTGCTCTGACTAGGACCTGTAGCACAATGTTGAATGGAGTGGTGATAAAGGGCATCCTTGTCTGGTTCCCGTTTTCAAGGGGAGTGCTTTCAGATTCTCTCCATTTAGGATGATGTTGACTGTTGGCTTTGTATAAACGTCCTTTATTATATTGAGGAATTTCCCTTCTATTCCTATTTGAGAGTTTTTTTTTTTTTAAATCATAAATGGGTGTTGGCCTTTGTCGAATGCCTTTTCTGCAGTGATTGATAAGATCATGTGCTACTTGTCTTTTGTTTTATTTATGTGATGGATTACATTGATTGTTTTTCTAATGTTGAACCATCCCTGCATACCTAGTATGAATCCCACTTGATCATGGTGAATTAATTTTTTGATATTTTGTTGAGTTCTGTTGGCTAGAATTTTGTCAAGGATTTTTGCATCGATGTTCTTGAGGGATAGTGGTCTGTAATTTTCTTTTCTTGTGGTGTCTTTTTTTAAAAACTTTTTTTAAAATTGTACTTTAGGTGAAGGTTTACAGAACAAATATTTTCTCATTGAACAGTCAGTACACATATTGTTTTATGACATTGGTTAACAACCCCACGACATGTCAGCACGCTCCCTTCTTGGCCTTGGAGGACCTTTTTTGTGTGTGTGTGTGTGAAAATATACATAGCTAAAGATGCACCATTTCAAAAATCTCTACATGTACAATTCAGTGACATCGATTATGTTCTTCCAATTGTGCTGCTGTTCTCACTTTAGTTGAAGGCTTACAGAATAAAATAGTTTCTCATTAAACAGTTAGTACACATATTGCCCTTTGACAATGGTTAAGAACCCTACTACATGTCAACACTGCCCTTACTCAACCTTGGGTTCCCTATCACCAGCTTTCCTGTCCCCTTCTGCCTTCTAGTCCTTGTCCCTGGACTGCTGTGCCTCGTTAGTCCTGTTTTGTTTTATGGGGCTGCCCACTCCCTGGCTGAACAGTGAACCTTGGGAGTGACTTCACTAAGCGAAACGGGTGTCCTGGGGCCATACTCTCGAGGTTTCTCCAGTCTCTGTCAGGCCAGTAAATCTGGTCTTTTTTTTTTGTGTGTTAGAATTTTGTTCTACATCCTTCTCCAGCTCTGTTCAGGACCCTCTGTTGTGATTCCAGTCAGAGCAGTCAGTGGTGGTAGCTGGGCACCATCTAGCTGTACTGTACTCAGTCTGGTGGAGGCCTTGGTAGCTGTGGTCCATTAGTCCTTTGGACTGATCTTTTCTTTGTATCCTGTTCTCTTCATTCTCCCTTGCTTCCGAAGGGATGAGACCAGTGGCATATCTTAGATGGCTGCTTACAGGCTTTTAAGACCCCAGACGCTACTTACGAAGGTAGAATGTAGAACACTGCCTTTATCAACTGTGTTATGCCAATTGAGCTAGATGTTTCCCGACACCATGGTCCCCACAACCCTCCGCCCAGCCATTCAGTCCCTCAGGGAATTTGGATGTGTCTAGGGGAGCTTCCATGACCTTGCCTTGTACAGGTTGTGCTGGCTTCCCCAGTATCGTGTACTGTCTTACCCTTCACCAAAGTTACCACTTATCTATTGTCTGTTTAGTATTCCCCCCCACCCCTCCCATCCCTCGTATCTTGTGGTATCTTTACCTGGTTTTGGTATCAGGGTTATGCTGGCTTCATAGAATGAGAGTTCAGGATATTCCATCCTTTTCTATGCTCTGAAATACCTTTAGTAGTAGTGGTGTTAACGCTTCTCTGAAAGTTTGGTAGAATTCTCCAGTGAAACCGTTTGGGCCAGAGCTTTTTTTTGGTAGGAGTTTTTTAATTACCTTTTCAATGTCTTCTTTTGTTATGGGTTTATTTAGTCTTTCTACCTTTGTTTGTGTTAGTTTAGGTAGGTAGTGTGTTTCTAGAAATTTGTCCGTTTCCTCTAGGTTTTCAAATTGGTTAGAGTACAGTTTTCATAGCATTCTGTTACGATTCTTTTAATTTCAGTTGGGTCTGTTGTGATATCACCCATCTCACTTCTTATTTGGTTTATTTGCTTCCTCTCCTGTTTTTCTTTTGTAGGTTGGCCAATGGTTTATCGATTTTGTTCATCTTTTCAAAGAACCAGCTGTTGGTCTTATTAACTCTTTCGGTTGTTTTTCTATTTCATTTAAGTCCGCTGTAACTTTTATTATTTACTTTCTTCTTTTGATACTCTCTTTCTGTTTGTTTGAGTTGGAGAGTTAATTTTTTGATTTTGGCCCTGTCTTCTTTTTGCTGTGTCCCAATGGTTCTGGTAGGCTGTGTTTTCATTCTCATTTGATTCTGTGAATTTCTTTATTCCATCCTTAATTTCTTCTATAACCTCATAGTTTTTGAGCAAGTTTTATTCAGTTTCCATGTGTTTGATTTTTTTTCCATTATTGGTTTCTACTTGTATGGCTTTATGGTCAGAAAAGATGCTTTGTAATATTTCGATGCTTTGGATTCTTTTACGGCTTGCTTTATGGCCTAATATATGGTCTATTCTGGAGAATGTTCCATGTGCATTGGAAAAGAAAGTATACTTGGCTGCTGTTGGGTGGAGTGTTCTGTATATGTCTATGACATCAAGTTGGTGGATTGTGGCATTTAGATCTTCCGTGTCCTTATTGAGCTTTTTTCTGAATGTTCTGTCCTTTGCCGAAAGTGGTTTGTTGAAGTCTCCTACTATTATTGTGGAGCTGTGTATTTCTCTTTCCAATGCTGTTAGAGTGTGTTTTATGTATTTTGGAGCCTGTCGTTGGATGCGTAAGTATTTATTATGGTTATGTCCTCCTGGTGTATTGACCCTTTAATGATTATATAGTGTCCTTCCTTATCCTTTGTGATGGATTTTACTTTAAAGTCTATTTTGTCAGAGATTCGTATTTGCCACTCCTGCTCTTTTTTGAGAGTTGTTTGCTTGATATATATTTTTTCCATCCTTTGAGCTTTAGTTTATTTGTGTCTTTAAGCCTAAGGTCTGTCTCTTGTAGGCAGCATATAGATGGATCGTGTTTTTTAATCCATTCTGCCACTCTCTGTGTCTCTTTATCTGTGCATTTAGTCCATTTACAGTCAGTGTAATTATTGATAGGTATGAGTTCAGTGCTGTCATTTGGATGTCTTTTTTTTTTTTTTTTTGTGGTGTTGACAGTTTTTTTGTTACACTTTAATTTTGTGCAGAGTCATTTTTTATGTTTTCTTTTCATCTTTTTCATTGTTGTTGATTTTGTATTTGCTGAGTCTTTATTTTTTTTTGTTTATTTTGATGTGTAGAGATTGTTAGTTTCCTTTGTGGTTACCTTAATATTTACCCCTGTTTTTCTACGTTTAAACCACTTGTTTATTTCTTTTTATCACCTTGACTTCCTCTCCATATGAAAGATCAGTGACTACATTTTTTAGTCCCTCTTTTTTGTTCTAATGTTGTCATCTTTTACATATTGACATGTCTGTTTCCCTATTTTCAGTGTTTTAGCTTCAATTTATTTTTATGACTTCTCTATCTGGGTTAATATCTGGTCACTCCATCCTGTGTTCTGGTCTTGGGTTGTTATCTGATGTTTCTGATTTTCTAACCAGAGGACTCCCTTTAGTATTTCTTGTTATTTTGATTTCGTTTTTGCAGATTCCCTAAACTTCTGTTTATCTGGAAATGCCCTAATTTTGCCAATATATTTGAGAGACAGTTTTGCTCGATATATAATTCTTGGCTGGCAATTTTTTTCCTTCAAGGCTTTATATATGTCATCCCATTGCCTTTTTGCCTGCATGGTGTCTGAGGAATAGTCAGAGCTTAGTCTTGTTGGCTCTTCTTCGTAGATAACTTTTTGTTTATCCCTAGCTGGTCTTACAATTCTCCCTTTGTCTTTGGTTTTGGCACGTTTGATTATATGTCTTGATGGCTTTCTTCTGGGATCTATCTTGTGTGAGGTTCAGTGAGCATCTTGGATAGATATCTTGTCATCTTTCACGATACCAAGGAAGTTTTCTCCCAACAAATCTTCAGCAATTCTTGGTCTATTTTCTTTTATTCCCCCCTGTTCTGGTACTCCAGTCACTCGTAGGTTATTCCTCTTGATAGATTCCCATATAATTCTTAGGGTTTCTTCATTTTTTAAAATTCTTTTATTTGATTTTTTCTCAAATAAGTTGGGGTCAAGTGTTTCATATTCAGTCTCACTAATTCTGACTTCCATTGCCTCAGTTCTGCTCCTGTAACTTTTTATTGAGCTGTCCAATTCTGAAATTTTATTGTTAATCTCTTGGCTTTCTGTTTACTGTCTCTCTATGGATTCTTGCAGCCTGTTAGATTTGTCATTATGCATTTCTCTAACCTTAAGTTCCTCTGTTGTTTTGTCTGTGTGTTCCTTGGTTTGTTCTGGGTTTGCCTAATCTCCTTGATCTCTTGAAGAGTTCGTACATTAATCATTTGTATTCTACTTCCGATAACTCCAAGAAATATCCTCCTGCAGAATGTTTCTTGATTCTTTGTTTTCTGATCTTGCTGAAGCCATCATGGCCTGCCTGTTTACGTGATTTGATATTGACTGTTGTCTCTGAGGCATCAATAAGTTATTATATTTATTTATTTTATGTTTGCTTATTGTGTCTTAGCTTCTTGTTTTGCTTTGTTTTGATATACCCAAATAGGCTGCTTGTGTGAGCTACTTTGATTATTGGCACCTTTGAAGCTCTAACATCCTGTCACCAGGTGGTTAGATTGGTTACTAGGTATGTGATCCCAGGAGTCCATTTACTTTTCTTGTATGGCTTCAGCTCAGGTGTCCAGGTAGTTGGTCACCAAGTGTGTGGTGTAGGCTCTCACCTACAGTCTTAGGCAGGGGTGACTGGAGTAGGCACAGGTATCTGGCCGCATTAGGGGGTCATGGGCTGAGCAAGCAGGGGACTGACGGCTGCCCCTGAGTGTCTGGGAGAAAAGTACATCCTTGTTCCCTGGAGTGCGTAGGTGGGTGGGTTTTGCAGCTGGATTGTGGGCACCCAGTGCTGTCGGCTGTAGAGACTGGGAGGCACCAGTTATTCTTGGACCTCTTTTGCAGGTGGCGTGGGTGGAGCCACCAGTCCTCAGGCTCCTGATGTGGGTAGGTGAGGACCCTGCTTAATGGGCAGAGCGGTATCAAATGTCACGAACTTTTGACTCTACCATATAGCTGATACAATTCAAGTTAGGCTTCAGGTATATACTCTGTTGTACTCTGCTAGTTAGGGCCTTTGCTGTTGAAATGGGCCGACACATATCTATGCAGGGGTGAAAGGCATTCAGAGTCCATGGGCCCTTTATTCCTCTGCCTAGGCAGATGAGGTGCTGTGAGTTCCTGGCTTAGGGTTGCTGGCAGATTGTTTTTTTCTGTTCGTTAATTTATTCCCTTTCCAAGGCCGGGAGAGTGGCTCAGGGTGTGTGACAGTTCCTTATATCCTGCACAGGGGACGCAGCAATTGCTGAAGCTGTCCTGGGACCTGGTGCAGAGTGGGGAGGGGGTAGGTAAACGGGAGAGAGGTTCTTCCCAAAGAGGTTGTTTTTTTGATCCACTTGGTAGGTTAGATGCATGTAGTTAATCTTTTGCCGATTGAGTGCCACTTTTCACTGGTTCTAGAGGCTAGATTAGACTCTCTGCTGCTCGGTCTCTCCGATGTGGAAAACGCATCCTGAGCACCATTGCTTGCCTCACCACGCACATCGGTCGATCTGGCTTGCAGGGTGCTGGTTGCCACCAGGTCAGGTCTGGCAAGTCCTCGCTGCTTCTGAACTGTCCCTCCCTCTCCCTGCTGCTCAGTCTGATTCCTCAACTTATCCTTTGATGTTCAGGGCTCCTAAATTGTCATATATAATCAAGTCACTGGTTTTTTTGGGTCTTTGCTGTAGAAGGGACCACAGGAAGCATCTGACTACTCCGCCATCTTGGCCCCACCCCCTGATTTTTTTTTTGGACTGGTACTTCCACGGACATTGACTGTTGATCAAGTAGAATGAAATTGTTGACCACTTCAGTTTTTTGTTGTTTATCATGATGTTGTTTATCAGTCCAGTTGTGAGAATTTTCATTTTCTTCATGTTCCGGCATAATCCATACTGAAGGCTATAGTAATTTATCTTCATCAGTCAGTGCTTCAAGTTATCGTAGTTTTCAGCAAGGAGGGTTGTGTCATCTGTGTAGCACAGACTGTTAATGAGTCTTCTTTCAATCCTGATGCCACATTTTTTTTTTATGTAGTCTAGCTTATCATAGTATTTGTTCAGCATATGGTTTGAATAAGTAAGGATAAACCCTGCCTCACACCTTTTCCAATTTTAAACCACGCATTATCCCTTTGTTCTGTTTGAATGACTGCCTCTTGATCCATGTACAGGTTCCGCATGGGTACAATTAAGGTTCTGGAATTCCTATTCTTCATATTGTTATCCATAATTTCTTATGATTTACACAGTAGAATGCTTTTGCATAGTCAATAAAACACAGGTAAACATCTTTCTGGTATTCTCTGCTTTCAGCCAAGATCCATCTCCCGTCAGCAGGGGTATTCTTCATTCCACGTCCTATTGTGAATCCAGCTTGACTTTCTGGTACTTGGAATTTCTATGTATGGCTGCATTCATTTTTGAATTAATTTTCAGCAAAATTTTGCTAACGTGTGATATTAATGATATTGTTTGATAATTTCCACATTCCACTTGATTGTCTCTCTTTGGAATGGGCACACTCCTCCAATCAGTTGGCCAGGTAGCCGTCTTCCAAATTTCTTTATATCGATAAGTAAGTATTCCAGCATTGCATTCTTTTGTGAAGCATCTCAATTGGTATTCCTCCAATTCCTGGTGCCTTGTTTTTAGCCAGTTTCTTCAGTGCTGCTTGAACTTCTTTCTTTAGTACCAGTGGTTCTTGATCAGATGCTGTCTCCTGAAATGGTTGAACATTGACCAGTTCTTTTTGGTACAGTGACTCCATGTATTCTATCTTCTTTGGATGCTTCTTGTGTCGTTCAATTTTTGCGTCTACAGTCTTTCCGTAATGCAGCTTGAGGCTTGAATTTTCTCTTCAGTTTCACCTTGAGAAATGCTAATAATGTTCTTCCCTTTTTGATTTTCTAAGTCCAGGTGTTTGCATGTTTCATAATACTTTAGTTTGTCTTCAACTTCTCTTTGAAATCTTCTGTTCATCTCTTACTTCAGCATTTCTTCTGTTTGTTTTAGCTACTCTGAGTTTAAGAGCACATTTCAGAGTCTATTCTGACATCCATCTGGTCCCTTCCTTTTCTATCTTTATAATGATCTTTCCTTTTCTTCATGTATGATGTCCTTTATGCCTTCCCACAACTCGTCTGGTCTTCTGTCATTAGTGTTCAGCGTGTCAGAGCTATTCTTGAAATAGGCTCTGAGTTCAGGAGGAATGTGTTCAAGGTTGTACTTTGACTCTCTTGGGCTTGCTTTGATTTTCTTCAGCTTCAGTTTGAATTTGCTCATGAGCAGTTGGTAGTTTGTTCTGCAGTTGGACTCTGGCTTTGTCTTGACTGATGATATTGAGCTTCTCCATTGCCTTTACAAATATAGTCTATTTGATTCCTGTGTAATCCATCTGGTGAGGTCCACGTGTATGGTCATTGATTTTGTTGTTGAAAAGAGGTTTTTCCAATGGATAAGTCATTGGTTTTGCCAAATTCTACTATATGATCTCCGGATTTGTTTCTGTCTCCAAGGTTGTATTTTCCATCTACTGATCCTTCTTCTTTGTTTCTAACTTTTGAATTCCAGTCACCAGTAATTATCAATGCATTTTGATTGCACGTTTGATAAATTTAAGACTGTAGTAGTTCATAAAAATCTTGAGTTTCTTCATCTTTGGCATCTGTAGTTGGTGTGTGGATTTGAATAATAGTAATAGTAACTGGTCTCCTTTGTAGGCATATGGATATTAATGTATCACTGACAGGGTAGATCTCAAAATGTTCTTTTTACCAACGAATGCAATGCTTCAATTTTGTCATTACTGACATAGTAGACCATATGATTGTTGGATCCAGAATGGCCAGTCCCAGCCCATTTCAGCTCACTAACACCTAGATATTGATCGTTAAGCATTCCATTTCTTTTTGATGACTTCCAATTTTCTTTGATTCATATTTCATATGTTCTACGTTTGGATTACTAATGGATGTTTGCGGTTGTTACTTTTCATTTTGAGTCGTGACACATCAGCAAACAAAGGTCCCCAAAGCTTTGCTCCATCCTGGTCGTTAAAGTCGATTCTACTTTGAGGAGGCAGCTCTACCCCAGTCATATTTTGAATGCCTTCCAATCTGAAGAAGCTCAGCTGGCACAGTGGTTAAGAGCTGTGGCTGCTAATCATAAAGGTTGGTAGTTTGAATCCACCAGTTGCTCCTTGGAAACCCTGTGGGGCAGTTCTGCTGTGTCCTGTAGGGTCTCTGTGAGTCAGAATCGACTCGGTGGCAATGGGTTTGGTTTTTTTGGTTTCCAGTCTGAAGGGCTCATCTTCCAACACTGTATCACAAAATGTTATGTTGTTATCCTTCATGTTTTCATTGGCTGATTTTTGGAAGTAGATTGTCAGACCTTTCTTCCTGTTCTCTCTGATTCTGGAAGCTCTGCTGAAATCTCTCCACCATGGGTGACCCTGCTGGTATTTGAAACACTGGTGGCATAGCTTCCAGTATCATACCAACCACTGTATGGCAAACTGATGGACGGTGGGCACTTTTGTTATAGTACTTCCATTGAGAGGTGCCTTGGAAGAAAGGCCTGGCAGTCTACTTCCAGAAGATCAGCTGTTGAAAACGCTGTAGAGAACAGTTTTACTGTGATGCACATGGCGTTGCCATGAGTAGGTATTGACTCCACAGCCACTGGTGGTACTGTGTACACAAGATACGGGGCGGGGGGGGGGGTTGTAAAAAAGGAATAAGACTTTATTGAACTCAATATACAGTCTATTTGATTGACAGTCACAACTATGGTAAATGTCATATTAAGCATATTCGCTTACGTACTTCCCTGTAACTAGTTCGTTACTGTAATATGACATGTATCATAGTTGTGGCTGTCAACTCAATAGATTATGTATTGACTTCAATAAGGTCTTCTCCCCCCACCCCCCAAATATCTTATGTAGGTTAACAGTCTGGCACCTTAACTATGTGTGTCACCCAGGGACTCCATGTACACAGTAGGTTCTCAGTAAGTCTTTGTTGAATGAAATTATTCCCTTAGTCTGTGATGCCTTTCTTACTCATGGATTGTAATCTCTCTGACACAGATTGCTTAATGGCTGTAGGTAGACTGCATAATCTCTCTTAAATATATTTGTCATGAAACCAGTAACGCGTTCCCTCAGAGGGTTAGGTTATAATTAGCTAGTAAAATACTTTGAAGATGAGAAAGTTAAGCATTACGATTATCCTTTTAAAGGTGAGTTACTAGTATCAGGTTTGTAAGTAAAAGCTTTCCCAAAGCTTGAAGTTACTTAAATGGTGCTGAAGTAATTGCTTTGTACCTATGCACATTTTGGCTGTTGCTTTACTTAAATCCGTAGATTTATTTGGAGGAAAGGAGTCTTCTGTAATGCTATTTATTCTGAGGTCTCTAGCATAGAGCCAAGTTATGATTGAAACCCTACCATGATAAGATAAACACAACAGTGTAAGGCGACAGGATGGTATGTATTTTATATATAATTAAAATATATGCTAGAGATCCTCAAACTTTAGTGTACGAAGAATCATTTGGAGGCCCCCATTAAAAAATGTCCTGTTTCCAGAGATCCTAGTTTAGTAGGGTGTGTTTCTTTAATGAGAAATCCAAGTGATTTCTGAGTCAGGTGATATGCGGACAACACATTGACAGACACTCTTGACTGGAAAAAAGCCAATAGCATATGAAAATGGTCAGTAAATAAACATACAGACTAATTTAAATTGATAGTCAGAGTTGTATACTCCGAATTGCTAGACTTAAAATAATTTACTATATTTAAAAAATTACTAGACCTAAAATAATTTACTACATTTTTGTCTTGTACTTTCATCTTTGTACTTGTTCCCAGAGTGTATCTGTGGAATTTCAGTACCTACAGATGCTTCGTGAACAAAGATTTAGACAGCATATAAACGTAGAAATAGAAGTTCATATTAGAAGTTCTTAGAAGCCCTGCAGCAAATAAACTTGGACCTCGTTGTTTCCTAAACTTATTTGACCATGAACTCCTCTTTGTTTCCTCTAATAATTCTGATTAATAATTTATGAACAAGCTTGGGGAAATCTTGCTTGTTATTTTTGCTTGGTATGGCGGTTCGAACCCACCAGCCACTTCACAGGAGAAAAGACTTGGCAATCTACTTCCATAAAGATTTGAGCCTACAAACCCTATGGGGCAGTCCTCCTTTGTCCTGTAGGGTTGCTATGGGTCGGAATTGACTCAGCAGCACACGAAAACAATTGAGTTGAATTAAACGAGTTTAAATTAAAGAGTTTAAAATCTTGCTAGAATTTCAAGACTTGGACATGACGCTTTAACGATGGTAAATACATAAATGCTAAGTTGAATGTAATCAAGGGCCAAAATAGGTGGCAGCAAGTAGGGGGGAAAGGTCAATTTAGGTTAGACAGTTCAGATAAGATTTCATGGAAGAAATGGGCCTTCACTTGGGTCTGAAGGATGGGGGTAGGATTTGTTTAGGTGTGGAATGGACTCCATGGCAATGGGGAATGCTGGCCTGGGCTATTTAAATTGATAGTTTACAATTATTAGTTTCTGTATTCACATTATACCTTATCTTAGAACATGGGAAGTTGCTTCCTCAGTGACTACTTATGCTATATGGTTTTCAAACTCTAATATGCATATGAATATGCATATGAATCACCTGGGGATCTTGTTAAAATGGTTTCTGATTCAGTAGGTCTGGTGTGGGGTTCTGCATTTCTAACAAGCTTCCAGATGATGCCCACGCTATGGGTCCGCATTTGAAGTAACAAATGTAGAAAGTAATCTACTATTGGATGAGTAGCTGGGTTAGATGACCTTTAAGGCATTCTTTAACATGGATATTCTAGGATGGATTGTTTTAGGCTGTATAAAGAGAACTATGTTAGGAATGGAAGGATCAGAGTTCTAGTTTTATGCTTTAATTTTGTCAGTCATTTGTTAATCATGTGAATTACCTCTGAGCTTCAGTTCTTTCCTCTGTTAAAGGGTAGGAGGTTGGAGACAGTGAGGGCCTGGGGAAGTGAAATAGCACAATTTAAAAAGCACTCATTTGTTAAGTATAGTAATCATGTTTTTTGATAAAGTATTATTGCATGATTAAATTTCATATTAAATGGGTTTCCCTACCCATTTACTGGTGATAGTTTGGAAGTAGTAACCAGCTTTTCTTCGGAACCTAGTAAGTGGTGGTGTATGTTATACAACTAACATGTTTATCATCCTTAATTGTAGACACTCTGGTGTTTTAATTTCTAATTGTCATTCCCTTTGTGATTTTTAGTATCAGGTGGCTTGTGGCTTTAAAACTAGTTCATGGTAAATTGTATTATAGCTCAAAATTAGAAAATGGTCTTTTTGGGAAAAATTTTTTTGTAAGTAAATGTTAGTTCTATAGGTTATACTTGGACACCTTTTGAACATACATTCTAAGTATTTCTTATGCTTGTTTGAGAATAGCTAGAAGATTACAGCTTGGAAACCCTATGGGGCAATTCTACTCTGTTCTGTTGGGTTGCTACAAGTTGGAATCGACTTGATGGTAATTAGTTTTTGGTTCTTATCACAAAATGAATGGTTTAAAGTACAGAAAATTATTTTCTCAGTTATGGAGGCTAGAAGTACAAATCATGGTATTGACTGTGTTGATTCCTTCTGGACACTTTGAGAGAGGATCTGTTCCATGCCTCTTTCCTAGTTTCTAGAGGCTGCCATCAATTCCTGGCATTGATGGCTGTCTTCCCCCATGTGTGACTGTTTCCATGTCTGTTCTTCACTTTTATAAGACATCACTCAGAAGGGGTTAGGATTAGGACCTACCCTACTCCAGTGTGACTTTGTTAATTTAACTGATCACATCTGCAAAGAAAAACCCCTCTTTCCCCAAACAAAGTCACATTCACAGGTATAAGGATTAGGACCTCAGCATATTTTTGAGGGATGAATTCAGTCCATAATGGGTAGCATATTAAAAATGATTGTATATATTTTAAAACATTGATGTATAATGTCAAATATTAGCATATACATTAAATCTTTCCTAAAGAAGAGAAATCGGGAGGTACAGAGGAGGAAGGTTGCTGTGCAGAGACAGTGACCTACCTGGAATCTATGAACATGGGGCTGGGGAGAGGATGATGGAAATGTGATGGATGGAGGAGAATTTTGGAATGGTTAAGAGATTGGTTATATGGAGCAAATGATTTAGTTGAATAAACAAAGAAATAAATATATTAAAGATACATGAAAGCAGGTTTCTCACTATCTGAGAAGGGCTTAAAAGCAGGTGGGAGGCTAGCATTGAAAGCTAGCATTAGAAGCATTGGTGTAAACTCATTTTTAAAAATTATTTATACACAGATATAGCAATAGGTACACATTTGTGTGTTTATGTAAAATATGTGTTTATGTGTATGCATATACATTTGTATATTTCCTAGCTCTGTCTGCTGAGTTGTTGTGTTGTTAGGTGCCCTCAGGTCGGTTCCAACTCATAGTGACCCTGTATACAACAGAATGAAACACTGCCTGGTCCTGTGCCATCCTCACAATCAGTGCCGTGCTTGAGCCCATTGTTGCAGCCACTGTGTCAGTCCATCTCAGTAAATAACTGCTTGAATAAATATTGTACTTGGTTATCCAAGAATATTAAGAATTCTGTGTGTTTTAATAGGGATAATAATATACATTTTTAACCTTGTCTTTCAGAAAGCAGAAGTTGATGGTAGTTTAAGTGATAGCCACGTGTCTCCACCAGCCAAACGCACTTTGAAACAACCTGATTCTGTTTGCAAAGACAAATCAAAATCACGAAGCACTGGTCAGCGAGAGGAATGGAACATATCAACTGGACAGGCCAGGTGAGAAGAGAGAACTCATTGACTTTTTCCATGAATTATTTGATTGATTCAGGGTTGCTGTTAATGCTAATTTTCTTAACTTGTAAAACCACTAGTGTCTGCAAATACTTATAAATACAATTTTGGTAAACTTATTTTACAATTTTTGTGTGTAATTTTATTTTCTCCAAATGTGCTAAAAAAAAATTGCTTTATGTATTTGTAGTATATATAAATATAATATATACATAGTATAATTCTATAGACTTAATGGAACAATAAGGTCTTTAATATGTGTACATATATAGTCCTGAAAATTCAAATAAAAACATAGAGTCAGAATTATATTTTTTTATTTGAAAATAAAATCTCCCCTTTCTAAAATTATTGAATATTCCACTTGAGTTGATACACTAAAATATAATGAGTTAAATTAATTTTTAAAGAAGTCTTTTTATCTGTTACTTTTTTAACTTAAATTTGCTCTGCATCTGGTTCAGTGTGTATATGAGGACAACTTAATTTTACTCAGTTTCAAAGCAAACAAATAATTTAATATAGGTAGGATAGGCGCACACGTACACAGAAACAGTTTAATCAAAACATTTAAATCAGAATCTTTAGCTTCTGTTATCTCCAAAGTCTTTGATGTAGAAGTGCTGATGATGCTCCAGCTACAAACAGAAGAAGGAAACCCTTTGTGTTTTTTCCCTCCTGAAGTATTTAAAAATGTTTTGATTTTATATGTATAAGCAAATTCTGGATACTGTTATTCTTTAATGAGGAAAATCTTTGAGGAGTTTCATATATATACACACACACACACATATATGTATATATGTGTATATATATAAGATTCATCATTTGGTATGATTTTTAATGGCTATCATTAAACTAATGGAAAAACATTACTTGAAGAGACGTCTAATTTTTGACTAAATTGTACTTGTCATCTTGAAAGAAACTGTCTGTCTTTACTCTTAATAACACGAAGAAGAAATTAAATGTTCATATTTAAATGTTTTGAAAATATTCCTTTTGCTGTGAAATCTCCCAAACCTCCCCCTCAATCCATCGGAAACTAAAACAAAAAACCAAAAAAAGGAAGAAATTGGAGATTGAGCTCTCAGGTGTATCCTATACACTTGATAGGCCCTGTAAATTTACTAATCTTTAAGGGGTCTGTGCTTAGTACAACATGTTCCATAAGACGTACCACTTAATTTTAAATGTTTTATTTTGCATTCTCTGGCAACTAAATAGAGAATACATGAATCATGCTCTCCTGATGTTTTTTTTTTCCCTTTCCCACACTCATTCATCTGTGAGATGGAACAGGTCCAGGTTATTATAATGACGTTATTTAAAATGATTACTGCCTTTAATTACACTTCTAAACTTGATCTACCTGTTGTCATCTGTGCTCTGTATGTATTAAATGAGCGAATCAGGCTTCTTTTTCTAAATATGTTTTAGATGTTCTTTCACTGTTAAGTTTGACTTCTAACTAAAAGATAATTTTAACAATTATACACTAAATTTCCCATATTTTATCCACTCAAAGGACCCTTTATGCAAATTGATCTTGATTATGTTTTTTATATGAAGAGGCCTCAAAATTCTTGTGAGGGAAGGTAGGGAGAGTCCTTATACTTCCATTAGGTATCTTAGGGTGTGATATTCTTTTAAGTACATTTTGAATAAAAAGCTTAAAACATTTCTGCCAATAAATTTATTGATTCTGTTTTGTCAGAAGAATAATGTTTAGTGGCTCACACAATTTAAAAAGTTTTTTGAGTTAGCCTTTCATCTAGGAATAAGTGCTAAACTATTAGTATTAGAATTTTTTGATGTTTCAGATAGCCTGAAAAGAAAATGCTGTTTGACCTATTGGATTCCAAAGAATTGAATTTTAAGGAGAACTTGTAGTGTAAATATATGAAAATCAGGATTTAGTTGAAGGTTCATATTTGTTTTTATGCCATGAACCTGCGAATCCTGTTTCCTGTATTTTGGTGATCTAAGCTCTGTCAGCATCTAAAGTAAAATTATTGATGTTCTTTAAAAAAAAAATTTGTTAGAGATATAGTTCAGGTGGAGAAAAAATTGAATATAGACAAGTATTAGTATTAGCTGTGAAAAATAGTTAATCCTAAAGGACTTTACAAAGACTGCTAAATTCTTGAAAGAAATTACTGTTGATTGGTGAAATAACTTTTTTAGGCATAGGTAATTGTATGAAAACCCAAAAACCAAAGCCACTGCCGTCGAGTCAATTCTGACTCATAGCGACTTCATAGGGTTTCCAAGGCTGTAAATCCCTGCAGAAGCAGACTACCACATCTTTCTCCAGAGGAGCTGCTGGTGGTTTCAGTTAGCAGTCGATTGCTTTAACCACTGTGCCACCAGGGCCCCTTAATTGGCTGAAAGTAGAGGTAAAAGACATAGAACTTTGAGGCTTCAAAAGTGGTTTGAGATAGATCATGAGTTATCTTTTGTGGAGGAAATCTCTGTTTATATAACTGAAGTCCCAAATATATCAACATAATTTTAATGATTGATAATTATTTTAAATAAGTAAATTTTTAAAAAAAAATCTTGTTTAATGTATATTCTTTGTCTTCTATGTAGAAATTCTCAAATACACATGATAACCTAAATAGATGTTTATAGTTTATAAAGAACAAACATTTTGAGTACAGAATTCCATTTTATTGACTTTTGTCAGCTGACATTTATTTAGCCACTAGATATTTATTTAGCCTTAGGGCTGTGTGTGTGTTTTGTTGGGGGAGGCAGCCTGAAGAATATGGCATGTGTTTAATCTCTCGAGTAATAGAAAGGCATATTTTAAGATACAGACATAATTAAATTTCTGACAAGACTAACTGCACTTAAAAGTAGCATACCTGAAAGTTTACTTTTGTGGTCAGGTGGAGGGAATAGTGAGGTTAGGCAGAAGTGGGTGCACCACCTATGATGGACTTGCTGCTGAGGCCCGTTAGAATTGGGAATGAGAGTGGTTGGGTAAGGTCATTTAGAACTGGGGCACTTCTTTTTTTTTTTTTTTAAGTTTTTATTGGGCATTAGGTGAAAGTTTACAACTCAAGTTAGCTTCTCATTCAAAAATATATACATGTATTGTTTTGAGACATTGGTTGCAGTCCCCGCAATGTGACAGTACTCTCCCCGTTTCCACCCCAGGATTCCCGTGTCCATTCGTTCAGTTTGCCTGTCCCTTCCTGCCTTCTCATCTTGCCTTTGGGTAGGAGTTGCCCATTTGCTCTTGTATATTTGATTGAACTAAGAAGCACTTCCCTCACGTGTGTTATTATTTGTTTTATAGGCCTGTCTAATCTTTTTCTGAAAAGTGGGCCTCAGGAGTAGCTTCAGTTCTGAGTTGGCAGGGTGTCCAGGGGCCCTAGTCTTGGGGGTTCCTCCAGTCTCTGTCAGGCCAGTATAAGTCTGGTCTTTTTTTGTGTGTGTGTGCGTGAATTTGAATTTTGTTCTGCATTTTTCTCCCGCTCTGTCTGGGACTCTCTATTGTGATCTCTGTCAGAGTGGTTGGTGGTGGTAGCCAGGCACCATGTAGTTCTTCTGGGCTCAGGCTGGTGGAGGCTGTAGTTCATGTGGTTCTTTAATGCTTTGGGCTAATATTTTTTTTTATGTTTTTAGTTTTATTCATTGTCCTTTGCTTCGGATGGGATAGGACCAATAGATGTTTCTTAGGTGGCTGCTTGCAAGCTTTTAAGACCTCAGATGCTACTCAACAAAGTAGGATATAGAGCATTTTCGTTAAAACTATTTTATGCCAATTGACCTAGATGTCCTCTGAGACTATGGTCTAGAACTGGGGCATTTTCTGAATTGAGGTTTAGAACCTTCATAAATCATTAAGTGCTTTGGGTTTATACAGGAAAAGGAGAATAAGTACTGATTTTTAAGTCTGGTATTGCATTAGTTATGTGCTTCAGATAATTAAAAGTGTAGAAAATGCTTATGTCTCAGTCATGTAAAGTGATACTGACTTGATTTAAAAAAACTCAAAACAGAGATACAGGAAAAAATCTCCCACCACCCCTCCTCTTAAAATAAGAACAAAATGCCTTCTTTGTCATAAAGTATTTATTGGAAGATTCATTTAAGTAGTGCACTGACTGGTTTCATTTTAAGTGATTAACTTTTGGGAACATGGATTTTGAGAGACTTTTCAGGCAAGTATATTGTTGTATAGGCAGGCCAACCTTCAAAATTCTGGTATTCTCTATGTATCCCAAGTATTTCATGTTCTCTCCTTTTTTTGTCTCTTTTTTATGAAGAGGAATGATAAAGTTGAAATGGTGACAATAATATGACTGCAAGATAATTGGATTGATTGAAGAACAAGTTTTTTGTTGTTGGTGATTTTGTTTTTTAAACAGATCTTTTATTAGCAAACAAATAAAAGCTAAGTAAACATAGTTTTCTTGAGACTGGACAAAAAACTTATTGTGCTTTTTCTGATGATGTTGCCATTGTTCAGAAAGGTTTCAGATTTTTTTTTGTGGAACGATTTTTAGTAATTAATAATTTTTAATAATTTTAATAATTAAAACCAGGTAAATTTTAACCACTTGGTTTTTGCAAACAGCCAAAATTCACTTGGAGCCAAGATTTGTGAATAAATTCTTTAAACTGAGTTAATGCTCTGTTAGATAAAAGCCAAAGTGTAATTATTCTCTATGTGGTTTTAAGTGTATTTCAAGAGAGATTCTAGAGAATTCTGGACGTGCCTAATGCAATGGCATCATTCTTAGAATAAATATATAATCTTCTAAGGTCCAACTTATTCATCAATTTTATTACCTTATAGTCACACTCCTACTGTGAGAATTATGCTAAAAATGAAATGCTCTCCAAGCTGGAGAGGTAGTATATTAGGACAAAGTAGTTTTATTATTGTTGTTTTTGTTTTGGGGGTGGGTGGGAAGGGACAAGAGTTTTTTTAAACTTTTTTATTGTACTTCAGGTGAAGACTTACAGAACAAATAGTTTCTCATGAAACAGTAGTACACATATTGTTTTATGACATAGGTTAACAACCCCACAACATGTCAACCTTCTCCCTTCTCGACCTTTTTTTTTTTTTGGTGAAAATATACATAGCCAAAGATACACCGTTTCAAAAATTTCTACATGCATAGTTCAGTGACATCAACTACGCTCTTCAGTTGTGCTGCTATTTTCACTTTAGATGAAGGCTTACAGAACAAAATAGTTTCTCATTTAACAGTTAGTACACATGTTGCCCTGTGACAATGGTGAACAACCTCACAACACATCAACACTATCCTTACTCAACCTTTGGGTTCCTATCACCAGCTTCCCTGTCCCCTTCTGCCTTCTGGCCCTTGACCCTGCACTGCTGTACCTCATTAGTCCCATTTGGTTTTATGGGGCTGTCCACTCCCCGGCTGAACGGTGAACCTCGGAAATGACTTCACCACTGAGCTAAAAGGGTGTCTGGGGGCCATACTCTCGGGGTTTCTCCAGTCTCCTTTAGGCGAGTAAATCTGGTCTTTTTTTGTGAGTTAGAATTTTGTTCTCCATCCTTCTCCAGCTCTGTCCAGAACCTTCTGTTGTGATCCTGGTCAGAGCAGTCAGTGGTGGTAGCCGGGCACCATATAGCTGTACTGGACTCAGTCTGGTGGAGGCTTTGGTAGCTGTGGTCCATTAGTCCCTCGGACTAATCTTTTCCTTGTATCCTGTTCTCTTCATTTTCCCTTGCTCCCGAAGGGATGAGACCAGTGGAGTATCTTAGATGGCCGCTCACAGGCTTTTAAGACCCCAGATCACCAAGATAGAATGTAGAACATTGTCTTTATAAACTGTGTTATGCCAATTGAGCTAGATGTTCCCCGAGACCATGGTCCCCACAGCCCTTTACCCAGCAATTCAGTCCCTCAGGGAGTTTGGATGTGTCTATGGAGCTTCCATGACCTTTCCTTGTACAAGTTGTACTGGTTTCCCCTGTATTGTGTACTGTCTCACCCTTCACCCAAGATACCACGTATCTATTGCCTATTTAGTATACCCCCCCCCACCTCTCCCATACCTGGTAACCAACAAAGATTGTTACATTTTGTGTGTGAACTTTTTCATGGGTTTTTACAATAGAGGTCTCATATGATATTTGTCCATTTGTGATTGACTTATTTCACTCAGCATAATGTCCTCCAGTTTCATCCATGTTATGAGATGCTTCACAGATTCATCATTGTTCTTTCTCATTGTGTAGTACTCCATTGTGTGTATGTACCATAGTTTGTTTATCCATTCATCTGCTGATGGGCATCTAGGTTGTTTCCATCGTTTTGCTATTGTGAACAATGCTGCCATGAACATAGGTGTGCATATGTCTATTTGAGTGACGACTTTTATTTCTCTAGTATACGTTCCTAGGAGTGGGATTGCTGGGTCGAATGGTATGTCTGTTTCTAGCTTTCTGAGGAAGTGCCATATCATTTTCCAAAATGGTTGTATCATTTTGCATTCCCACCCAGCAGCGCATAAGAGTTCCGATCTCCCCGCAGCCCCTCCAACATTTGTTATTTCCAGTGATTTTGATTCATGCCAGTAATGCCGGGGTGAGATGGTATCTCATTGTGGTTTTAATTTGCATTTCTCCAATGGCTAGTGATCACGAGCATTTCCTCATGTGTGTGTTGGCCATTTGAATGTCTTCTTTGGGAAGTGTCTGTTCATTTCCTTTGCACATTTTTTAATAGGATTATTTGTGTTTTTGTTGTAGAGGTGTTGGATTTTCTTGTAGATTATGGAGATTAGACCTTCGTCTGACTTGTACTGTCCAAAAATTTTTTCCCAGTCTGTAGGTTCTCTTTTGACTCTTTTGGTGAAGTCTTTTGAAGAGCATAGGTGTTTGAGTTTTAGAAGATCCCGGTTATCTAGCTTATCTATTGGGGTTTGTGCGTTGGTGGTTATGGTTTGTATCCTGTTAATGCTGTGTATTGAGGCCTGTAGTGTTGGTCCTATTTTTTCTTCTATGAACTTTATAGTTTTAGGCTTTATATTCAGGTTTTTGATCCATTTTGAAGTAGTTTTTGTATACGGTGTGAGGTATGGGTCCTGTTTCATTTTTTTGCAGACGGATATCCAGTTTTGCCAGCACCATTTGTTAAAAAGACTGTCTTTTCCCCATTTGATGGACTTTGGGCCCTTGTCGAAGATCAGGTGACCGTAGGTGGATGGATTTACATCTGGGTTCTCAGTTCTGTTGCATTGGTCAATGTATCTGTCGTTGTTCCAGTACCAGGCTGTTTTGACTACTGTAGCTGTATAGTAGGTTCTGAAGTCAGGTAGTGTGTGTCCTCCAACTTTATTCTTCTTCTTCAGTAGTGCTTTACTTATTCGGGGCTTCTTCCCTTTCCATATAAAGTTAATGATTAGTTTTTCCATCTCTTTGAAGAATGTTGTTGGTATTTGGATCGGGATTGCGTTGTATTTGTAAATTGCTTTGGGTAGAATTGTCATTTTCACAATGTTGAGTCTACCTATCCATGAGCATGGTACATTTTTCCATTTATGTAGACCCCTTTGGGTTTCTTGCAGTAGTGGGTAGAGTTTTTTGTTGTTATTTTTGACAGGCTGAAGAAGCATGATAGTTTAAGTTTTTGTTTATACCCCTTAGTCATCCTGGGGCATTGTGATATATATTTGTAATTCAACATGAAGAGTGATGGAGTAACCAAAAATGTTGGAACAATTTAGTTAAAAATTTGTGTAAACCACATTGAACAGAAGTTAATTGTATATGTCTACTACTTTCTGTCTTTCTCTTTGGGTTTCATTTTTTTTGGTTATCTTTGAAAATAATAATTGTTGGCTACTTCAGAAATATCTTTGTAAGTTTATGTTGACAGCTCTTTTATTACATAGCAAGTTTTTGTTTTTGAACATTCTGATTATACTGAAGAGTACTGTGACTTTTTTTCTTAAGTTTTTATGTTTTGATGACTGTTATAGTATCTTCCTAGTGACTTACATTTATCTTCCTCCGTCAGAAAGGGAGAATTATGAAATGACTATTTTGAGAAATCTGTTAGATTTTTGTTGATTAGTGTAGAATGTGTAATAAAATATTTCGATGAAATCATTAAATTATATTGGTGTTCACATGCTTTTTTCCTTTTACAACTTATTGGTTAAGTAACTTTATCATTGTTTGAATTTTATTTTGTCAACCAGAACCAATAGTCTGTGACCATCGTTAATTTGGACATCAGTTAATTTTATGGTACACGTTAAACTTAAGCCTTTTCATTGGAATTTTAATTTATAGAGTCAAAGACAGAGTTAAATTCAGTTTATAATCTGTTACTAAAACTTTTCTTGAAGTAATAAAATGACTCTTAACTGGCTAGTATGTCTTACCAATCTTAGAGTTTAAAAAAAAGGTTTATCTTTACTCTTGAAAAGGTAATGTTAAATTACTAACATTTTAACAAAGTGATTTCAGCAGTATTACATTTCTTGCTTTTTTAAAATGAATGTTGATGTGTTTGCATATTAAATATAATTGTGTTCTAGGTTAACTTCTCAGCCTGGTGCTACATTACCAAACGGACATAGTAGCTTATGTGAGTATTCTGTTATGAATTGGTTAGTATTGAAATTAGTATAACGGTGTTAGAATAAGCATTAAAGTGGGGAAAAATAGAGTAATTTTACAGTATGCTTAGCATACAGTTGGAGATGGCTGAATTTCAGTCTTAATAAAAACATACATAATTATTAAACTTTACAATACCAGTCACAACTGAAATAATTTAAATTATTGTAACAAATTGTAAAACAGTTATAGAAATTTTAGATTATTGAATGTTAAATGTGGATTTAAGTGGTTATATTCAACTTCTTTAGTCTTCTAAAAGTAATTTATTGATTTTTTTTCCCTTTTTTTTTTGGTACTCTGTACTTTGAAATGGATGTATCTCTCTTCTTATAGCCCTTCGAAGCCACCCTCTTCGCGGGGAAAAGAAGGGAGATGGAGATCTTTCTTGTATAAATGGTGACATGGAAGTCAGAAAAAGTTGTCGTTCCAGGAAAAACAGATTTGAAAGCGTGAACCAGAGTTTGTTATTTGATCAACTAGTAAATAGGTATGAATGTTTATTCAGTAAGCAATCTCATTTAATTGAGTTTTGAAAACCAGTTTTATATATATGTCTGTATACACACACACACACACATGCATATAGTTATAATTTTATGTGTGTGTGTATAAATACGTGCATGCACATACACACGCAGTTGTTATGTGCTGTTCAGTCAATTCTGACTCGTAGTGACCCTATAGAACAGAGTAGAGCTGCCCTGTAGGATTTCCAAGACTGTAATTTTTATGGAAGCAGGAGCAGCTGGTGGGTTTGAACCGCTAACCTTTTGCTTAACAGCCAAGTGCTTAACCACTCTGCAACTAAGGATTACATATACATACATATATATATATTTATATTTATGCCTAACCCTTTTTTATTGTGGTAAATATATATGTAATAAAATATTTGATATTTCAGTAATCTTCACATGTACAGTTTAATGACATTAATTATGTTTATCATGTTGTTCAGCCAGCACCTTAATCCATTCCCAAATTATACCATCACCTTTAACAGAACCATTGAGTTCTCCTTTCCCACTCCTGCCCACCCACCTCAGTAGAGTTATATTTTTCAAAATAACTGAAGCGCTGATATAGCAATAGATACAGTTCTTTTAAAACTTAATTTGAGTTAACAATGGTTAGCAATGTTTGTCAGTTTTTAGTCAGTTTACTAGATTTTGATACAATTTGTATAATAGCTAAATTTTCATCACTTTTAAGCCCTTGTGCATAATTACATAATATAAAAAGTAATTTTATTCTGTCCTCGCTACTAAGTTCTTTGGTGTTTGCTCATTAAACATTTGTGTTTTTGACAATTTTCAAACAACATGAAGTTCAAGCATTGATATGTAGTAAGTAGTAGTTTGTTTAGTCAAGATTTTGAATTGATGGTATTTTGAGACTGGGTATGTGGGATTGAGTCATTTAGCTTAGTGAGTAGCAAACTGCTCAGTATCTTCATCCATTGAAACTTTATTTTTCTCAAATAATTCATCATCCTACTTAATCCTTAAAACACCCTGGAGAGGTAGGTCAGTGTAATCCCTATTTGACAGGAGAGGAAATTATACGCGATAGTGGTCATGTCATGGGGATTAGTTACTATTTGTTAAATACTTAGATCAGTGTCTAGGCACATAGTAAATGCTATATAAATGTTAAAAAGATAAATAAAATTTGCTGAGATACTAGTATATATTTTATGGATGTGAGTATTCTACTCTATTTTCTGAAAATATCTGTTCAGCTAACCTTATATTGGCTTTAAATGTTTTACAAATCCTTTTATTCTGTACAGTTAACACCGTCTTTCAATTAGAAGACTGAATTAGTTATTTTTTTAGTCAATGCAGTGAATCTGGTAGTCAATTATTTGTAGTGTCATTATGGATTTATTTATTTGAAGCCTTATAAGCAAAAATCTTAAATTTCATCCCCGTTGCCATCGAGTTGATTCTGACTCATAGCAACCCTATAGGACAGAGTAGAACTGCCCCATACAGTTTCCAGGGAGCGCCTGGTGGATTCAAACTGCCAACCTTTTGGTTAACAGCATAGCTCTTAACCACTGTGCTGCCAGAGTTTCATATATTTCGTAGGTTCTATTTTAATTAATAAGTTTAGGTAGAAGATGTTGAAAGTTGTTACCAAGTAAAGCTGTTCCAAAAAACTTTTGTTTCTTTTTCGCAAATCAAGTGCTCAGGCTGTTGATAGCATTTTTGCCCTATTCAGTTTTCTGGTTCTGTATTTTAAATCAGGCATTGTCTTCTGATTGATGCTGGTTATAACAGAGATATTTAATTTGGGATGTTATGTACAGTTACACATCAGAGATGATTTAGTTATGCTGTGATGAAGAACTCTTTTACATGTATAATGTACTGCATGATCCCATCATTGTTTAAACCCTACTTTTCTTATATGATTGTAGTACTGCTGAAGCTGTACTACAGGAAATGGACAACATTAATATCAGACGGAATCGTCGATCAGGAGAAGTTGAGCGACTTCGAATGTGGACAGATACAGAATTTGTGAGTGTGTCCTTTGCAAGTATTTTTTTATTTAGATTGACGAATTCAAAGGGAAAGTGAACAGCAGTTGGATTTTATAGGATTAACATACTTGTTTCTTCCTCTTCTTTTTCAATTTCGTTTGGGATTTTATTACTTTGTTTCTTCTTTTATTCATACCCCACTTGCCACAACCTGCCCCTGAAGACTACCCTTTTACAGATGAGTGATCTTAAAGTGCAGCTCTGATTTTGTCACTTACCTGATTTGAACCTTCGATGGTTTTTTAATTGGGTACCTAATTAATTAAAAATACATTGACTTTCATAATCTGGCTTCAACTTTATCTTCTCATACACCATTGCCCAAGTGTAGCAAATCCTTCTTGCCCATACCTTTTCCTCTTATTAATACTTTGGTTAGCGACTGATGTAATTCATCGTTTGTTTCAAGGTTCATTTGAAATGCTGCCTCCTGTAACAAGAGAAGTGTCAGCTCTTTAAGTTTTAGAATATTTTGTGTCTTCTTTTTTTTTAAATTGTGCTTTGGGTGAAAGTTTATAGCTCAAGTTGATTTCTCATACAAAAATTTATATGCATATTGTTATGTGAAACTAGTTGCAATCCCTGTAATGTGACAGCACACTCCCCCTTTCCACCACGGGTTTCCTGTGTCCATCCAGTCAGCTTCTGTCCTATCGTGCCTTCTCATCCTGCCTCCGGACAGGAGTCACCCATCTGGTCTCATGTATCTGCTTGGACTAAGAAGCACACTCTTAATGAGTAGTATTTTATGTTTTATAGTCCAGTCTAATCTTTGTCTGAAGAGCAGGCTTCGTGAATGGTTTTAATTCTGGGTTAACAGAGTGTTCGGGGGCCGTGGCTTCGGGGGTTCCTTCAGTCTCAGTCAGACCATTAATCTGGTCTTTTTACATGAATTTGAGTTCTGTTCCACACTTTCTCCTGCTCCATCAGAGACTCTCTGTTGTGTTGTGTTGTGTCATGTGTCTTTTTTTATGTTATTTAATTTGTTTTACTTTTTGTTATAGTTACCTGTGACTTGTTTTACTGCTGCCTGCTAGGATGTGATTTGCTTGAGGGAGAGGGAGAGTATGTCCCTGGCATTGTATGGTTTACATTTTTCAATATTTTTTAAAATTTATTTTCTTTTGTCCCTTAACTTTATTGAGTTCAATTAGCTCCTTTTTCATGAATCTGTGCCTTGCAAATAGATGCTCAATAAGTTTTATTGAGTGTGGGTGTAACCCATTGAGTTCAGTATATTTGTTGTTGTTAGGTACTGTCGAGTCACTCGTAGCGACCGTATGCACAGCAGAATGAGACATTGCCCAGTCCTGCGCCATCCTCACAATTGTTATGCTTGAGCCCATTTGTTGCAGCCACTGTGTCAGTCCGTCCCGTTGAGGGTCTTCCTCTTTTTTGCTGACCCTCTGCTTAACCAAGCATGATGTCCTTCTCCAGGCACTGATCCTGCCTCGTGACATGTCCAAAATATGTGAGACGTAGTCTCGCCATCCTTGCTTCTAAGGAGCATTCTGGTTGTACTTCTTCTAAGACAGTATATTTGTCACAGGGAATAAATGCTGTGTTAAGTATTTGACAGATTTCTGTCTTTAAAAGGAAAATATGGATATGTATTCAAGAGTGAAGAGGCGAAGAAAGTCACTAAGAAGAAATACCTATGGTATACAAAATCATCATGAAGTTTCTACTGAGGGTGAAGAAGAAGGTTGGTAAAGCACCTTATGAAATAAATATTGGAAAGTTCAGGTGGAAGGGAAGAAAAATATTACAAGTAGTATGTGCATAATATTGCTGGGTGGGTGATTTTTAGCTTTTGAGGTCTATAACATGTAACTTGAAATTATATTGAGCAGGGGTTCTGAGATTTTATTTCTTTCAGTTGGAAAAATGCTTTTAACGATACATTATACATTGTTATTTAATGTATCGTATTACTAGCCATTGGTAGTACAGTCATGCATCACTAAACATCCACGATATGTTCTATGAAATAGGACATTATGTGATTTCAACGTTGTGCGAACACCATCTTACAGGCAGTTCCTGGGTTATGAAAATCCAACTTACGGTTAGCTTATACTTAAGAACAGACTGCCATAAAGCCTATTTATATTAAATATTTGAGTTAAATACAGTAGTTTGTAATAACAAACACGCTACTTTGTGATGCTCATGAAAACATGGCATGGTTTGGCAGTGTTTCTTAAGTGCTTTATATGCATAGAAAGGTAAAATATATGCTGTGTACTAAAACAAACATTTGACTGACGCTTAATAAGAACCATATGTACCTGTTCTGACTTACCTACAAATACGACTTAAAGACAGACTTAGGGGTAGATCTTGTTCATAACCCAGGGACTGCTTGTATATACTTAGCAAAGCTATATGGGATACCATAGTGTATCTGTATTGACTAAATAGCCAAGATACTGTACGCATACAGTACTGTATTTCAGCCGATGTATTTGGCAAGGTAATACGTACATGAGATACATGCGTTGCATTGGTAAGTTGCTGTGTTTGCTACGTCTGCTTATGTCCGCTATGTCCCATTCTCTGATTGGGATTTCTGAACTCTGTTATAACCTTATGGGACCATGGATGTATATGCCATTGGACATTGTCCAAACGGACTTTATGTAGCACATGACTGTACTTAAGTGACCTAATCTGGTGCGACATTTGCCATGGGCAAATTTGCATGTTAGGTGAGGCTTCTTTTATACTTAGGTATCTTATAACTGGAAGGTTGTTTTGCTGTCCATAGCCTCTGAGTCTCTGATTATTTGAATACCAAATTTATTTATGGACTCGGGAGTGAATGGTGAAGTTTAGAGAAAGAGGGACCTCTAAAATTAGTGGAGGAGTAAGGGTTGTGCTGTTTTCTTTTGAGGCCTGTCTGGGTTCTCAACCTAAGAAACCAGATTGAATTTGTAGGGCTATAACTGGGAACATGAGAGGAGCACATTGGCCCTAGAATTATAAACTGGTGACCAGTACACCTAGACGATTTAATTCTGTAGGTGTTCATCTTTTTTACTGAAATGGATTTTCAAAATATTTGGTATGTTGTTAATTCAGGGTATGTTACTAGGAAATTTTACTAGTTGCCACTATTTGTGTAGTTTAGATGGAGAAGAATGGGTTTATTTCTCAAATTCTGTAATATGTAATTAGCAAGTTTTGAAGAATTGATAATTTCTAATGCAGATATTTTATTGAGCAAATATTGTTGTTGTTACAGCTAGAACCTCTGTATTGTTTCCTTTGGAGAAATTCAGTATAGGTGAGACAGCTTTATAATGTGATCTTTACCTTTTCATTAACCGAACACCTTTGTAGAGTTTCCAAAGTAGATACTCCATGTTCAGAATTTCTTCCCATGATAAATAGTGTGCTATTGTGCAGGCTTTTTTCATAATTTTTGAAGGGTTAAGAAACTTATGTTGAGGCAAATAATCTAAAGTATTATTTAGGTAAATAATATTGTATTGGCTGATTTTCTCTACAACATAATGATAAAATTTTTTTCAAAACTTAGAATAGGGTTTCAGATGTCATGAGTAAAATGTGAAATCCTTTGCTTATATTTTTAGTTTCCTACTTCACTCAACATCACTGGCAGTTTTAAAATTTTTTCTTATGCCTTAATATGATGACTGTGTTACTTCAATAATTCTTGTGACTAAAATGATAATTATAAAATATATAGCATTTGGAAATCATATGCCTATGCATTTTCATCAAACTATGTAATTGTAACCTACAAGTAGATACCAGATCATAGCTATAGACAAACTACTTTTTAAAAATTAACTTTAAAAAAATGAATCATAATGTACATAAATCTTAAGTGTACAGCCAAGTAAATTATCATGAAGTGATCACTTATGTCAAGAAATGTACTATTTATCAATACCCTAGAAGTCTATTTCATATGCCCTTATAATTCCTACCTACCTTTTCCTGCCCAAATATAACTAATCCATATTTAACGATTGTTAACAAGCCTAACAGACCATTATATTCCCACCAAAAATTGCTCTTGCTGTAACATTAGTAATTAGTTTGTAAGCATATTTTTTTGAACTACCAATGGACATTTGACTAGTAACCTTATTTAGTGATTAATTGGGCATTGATTGAGGTTTGCTGTAGTCTGGGAAGTTTTGAATCATCGTTTGTTATTGCTTTTCATGACCAAAGAAATTGAAAGTCCTAAGTATATCAGGAGGTCAAATATGACCACACTGGTTTATTTAACGAAGAACTGTGCTGATGATTGGTAGGAAAGGCATTTTCTTTTACAGCTATTTAGGTTGGTTTTTAATTATATTGATTTATGCTGTACCATAAAGTATTGACACTTTTAAATGTCATCTGTGTAGAAAGAGTAAAAGATAAAATGTAAATATTCAGTTATAGAGTGAACCAGTACTTGTGGATGAAGACAGTGCTTTTTTTCCTTTTGTGTGTGGGAAACTAGAATCTCAAGAAGAGGATGGAGATATAGAAGTTGAAGAGGCAGAAGGAGAAGAAAATGATAGACCGTATAATTTGAGACAAAGAAAAACAGTGGATCGATATCAAGCACCTCCAATAGGTAGGAAACTCTAAATAACTTCTTTCCTTCCTGTAGTCGAGTAGCTTGTTCTTCTCCACTCCTTTTAAAAAATTAACATCGCTTAATTTAGAAGAATGAAGCCTCGTGGATTCTTTATATATTTTCCTGCATATACTTCTTACACACTCAAGTGAAAGAAGGTTAAAATACAGAGTAATAACATTGAATCATACAGCATGTACATTTTATTTATAGAACCTTAAATTTGATAATAAATATTGCTTATACTTTTGTATTCCTTTATAATTTATTGAGCACTTTCATTTACAGTAGTTTTGTAGGGCAGAATAACCTAACCTAGTAACCTAACCAAGGTCGTAAAAGTAGTGGTACAGAGCTGCAGCTTGGTTAATAACCTAGGTTTTTAATTTATTGTTTAAGAAGGAAAAAGTGTATCTTAGTGCTGCTAAATCTAATGACAATGCATCAATTCCACATGTACTGTTTTGTTGACCTTTTTCCAGCTCTTGGGAAATTAATCCCTTCCAATTAAAAAAAAATGGAGATACAATTCACATACCACAAAATTCACCATTTTAAAATGTACAATTCAGTCGTTGTTCTGTATATTCACAAGGTTTTGCCATCATCACCGCTATCTAATTCCAGAAACATTTCCATCATTCCTATTTCCTCTTTCCCCCAGTCCTTGACAGCCACTAATTTAATTTCTGTCTCTATAGATCGATCTATTCTCTACATTTCACGTAAATGGAATTGTACAATGTGTGAACTTTTATGGCTGGCTTCTTTCACTTAGCATAATGCTTTCGAGGAAGAACTTAGGTCTTTTGACTTAAAATCTTAAGTTCTAAAACAGTGATTGATTCTCAGATATAAGGGTACATCAGTGTTATCTCACTACAGGCTTTGCTGTACAAGTACACAGGTGGGATGCCCTGTCACAGCTAGTCCTGTTACTAATGGAGGAGGTGTGTTAGGGCAGAAAAAAGCTTATGAACCATTGTTTTTAATTTTTAATAAAAGTTTTTTTGAGGTATATTTGCAGTATAGTTCGTTGTGCTTATTTAAAGCCTGCAGTTTGACACATTTCTATCCATGTAACCGTCACCACAGTCACGATAATGAAACATGTTCGCCACCCCCCAAAATTTCCTCCTGTTCTTTGTAATCTATCTCTGCCATTTCTTGTCCCCCTTCTCCCAATCGAAGGCAGCCACTGATCTGCTTTCTGTCACTGTAGATTAGTTTGCATTTTCTCAAAATTTATATAAATGGAATTATACAGTATATACTCTTCATCTGACTTCTTTCACTCAACATAATTATTTTAAGACTCATTCATGTTATTGAATGTAACAACAGTGTGTTCCTTTTTAGTGCTGAGGAGCATTTCATTGTATGAATATACCACAATTTGTTTATCCATTCATGTGTTGATAGACGTGGATTATTGCTGATTTTTGTCTGTTAAAAATAAAGATGTTATGAACGTTATAAGTCTTTGTGTGGACATATGTACTTATTTTTCTTGGGTAAATAGTAGTAGAATGGTTGGATTTTATGATTAGATGTATGCTTAATTTTCTAAGAAATTGCCATCTTTTCCAAAGTGGTTGTACCATTTACATTTTCGCTAAGAGTGTTATGAGAGATCCAGTTGAGCCATATCCTTGCCAACCCTTGGTATGACCAATCTTTTAAATTTAATTTTAATAGGTGTGTAGTGATATTTACTGTAGTTTTAATGTGCATTTTCCTAATGACCAATGACACTGAAAATCTTTTCATGTGCTTACTTACCAGCAGTATGTCTTTGGTGAAGTGTCTCTTCAAATCTTTTGCCTATTTATTAAATTGAGTTGTTTGTTTACTTACTTTTGAGTTTTGAGATTTCCTCATTGGTTTGTTATCTAGTGCTGCTGTAACAGAAATACCACAAGTGGATGGCTTTAACAAGCAGAAATTTATTCTCTCACAGCCTAGGAGGCTAGAAGTCAAATTCAGGGCCCCAGCTCCAGGGGAAGGCTTTCTGTCTCTGTCAGTTCTGGGGGAAGGTCCTTGTCATTAATCTTCCCCTGGTCTAGGAGCTTCTCAGGGTGGGGACCCTGGGTCTAAAGGACGCGCTTCGCTCCCGTTGCGTCTTCCTTGGCGGCATGAGGGTCCACTCCTCTCTGCTTCATTATCTCTTCTGTATCTTCAAAGAGATTGACTCAACATACAACCTAATTCTATAGATTGAGTCCTGCCTCACTGACATAGCTGCCTGTAATCCTGCCTCGTTAACATTATAGAGGTTAGGGTTTACAACACATAGGATAATTACATCAGATCACAAAATGGTGGGCAACCACACAGTACTGGGAATCATGGCCTGGCCAAGGTGATGCACATTTTTGGGGGACACAATTCAACCCATTACACTTATATATTCTGAATATCAATCCTTTATCAGATATGTAATTTGCAACTATTTTCTCCCTGTCTGTGGCTTGTCTTTTTATTTTTTTAACAGTCTTTCAAAAAACAGAAGTTTAAAATTTTACTGAACTCCAATTTACACTCTTTTTTTACGGATTATACTTTTGGTGTCGTATCTGAGAAATCTTTGTCTAAACCGTTG